>CM053401.1:10317900-10422546 GCA_028644305.1 Xerus rutilus
GTACTGGGGATTGAACTCAGGGGCACTCGACCACTGAGCCACATCCCCAGCCCTATTTTGTGTTTTATGTAGAGACAGGGTCTCACTGAGTTGCTTAGTGCCTTGCCATTGCTGAGGCTGGCTGGCTTTGAACTCGCGATTCTCCTGTCTCAGCCTCCCTAAGTGCTGGGATTACAAGCGTGAGCCACCGCGCCCGGCTGGAAAAATATTTTTCTCATCCACTTTCAGCTTGGAGAAGATAAGACAACCCATACAGGTACTTTAGAGGGCTCCCTTTCTGCAAACAGCCCTTCCAGCTGGAAATGGAGGGTTCTTGGATTTGTTCTGTGCCCAGCGCATCACATATTTTCCCATTTCGTAACAGCTGTTTTTCCTTGCTAAAACTATTTTTTAATTGAAAAAGTAACATATACTTGATGAAAAATATTTTAATAGACCAACAAATATGTAATGAAAAATGAGGCTCCTCTCACCCCAGGTAACTCCTTTCCCAGTTTTCCTCCTCAGCAGCAACTGTGACTGATGGATTCCTGTGAATCTTTTCAGAAATGAAGCAGTCTCTGTTTACACAAACATATCCTTGCATATGTGGTCCTTTACATTTTTTTATCCAGAGGCAGTCTATCACCCACCCCATATTACACTTGCTCTTTTTTGAGAGACACTTTCATATCTGCTTTTTTTTTTGTTTTGGAACTCAGGGGTACTCGACCACTGAGCCACATCCCCAGCCCTATTTTGTGTTTTATTTAGAGATAGGGTCTCACTGAGTTGCTTAGCACTTTGCCATTGCTGAGGCTGGCTTTGAACTCGTGATTCTCCTGTCTCAGCCTCCCTAAGTGTTGGGATTACAGGCGTGAGCCACTGGGCTCGGCTTCATATCTGCTCTTTTGAAGGCCATCAGTGACCTCCCTGTCATCAGATCCAAGGCCACCACCCACTTGGCCACCCCTTTCTTCTAGAAATGCTCCCCTCCTTTGGCTTCTTAGAGTGTACCTATACATTCTCTGGGCTTCTATTTCTTCTTCTCTGTTGCTGGTTCCTCTGGTCCTCCCTGACCTATGAACAGTCACGCCCCTTGATTCATCCCTGACCTTCCCTCTGACTCCCTTCATGTCCCAGGTGATCTCATCTAGTCTTATGGCTTTAAGTAACATTTCTACACTGACAACTCCTGATTTTATCTCTAGCCTGAGTCAGAGTCCTGAACTCCAGCCTCTTATCCGATTGCTTACCTGGCATCTCTTCTCTGCTGGTTATCTGGCAGAAGTCTCTAACCTAACCTGTCCAGAACAGATCTCCTGACTTGAGCCCCCAAGCCTGTATCTCCTTCTGTCTTCCCTGTTCGACTGTTGCTCAGGCCAGGAACCTGGGACATGTAGGCTTTCCCTTATGCTTCCCTTCCATGGCTCCCCCACAGCAAATCACTCTGGTGCTTCCTTTGAGTTCTTCCCATAGTCTGAGCTCTCCTCAGCACCTTCAGCACCTCGGCCTGGGCTCAACCACCATCACTGCTAACCTGGATCACTGCAAAGCCTTGCAGGTTGTCTCCTCCACCTATTCTTGCCCTCAATGCAGCAGCAGGTGATCCTTGTAAAACTGGACAAGGTCCAGTCCTCTTCCCAGGGATTCCCTTCTCACTTAGAGGGTGAGGTCCACAAGCGCGTGACCTGGCTGTTCTCTCTGGCCTCCCCTCCAAACACTTCCTCCTCTGCTCATTCTGCCCCAGCTGGTCTGGTTTCCTTGCTTTCCTGGTCAACACAAGGCCCAAGCCTACCTTAGGGCATTTGCTATTCCTCTACTTGAGGGTTCCTATCCCAGATATATCCGCTTGACTCACTCACCTTGGTCATATTTTTGCTCAAATGTCACCTCCCTGTGGCATCTACACCACCTGGTCAAATCCTCAAGATAATTCTTCCAAGCAAGCATTCTCTTCCCCTGTGTGGAGCTCAGAGACTTCAGGGTCTTGCACAAGCGGAGAAGAGCTGGATCCCCAAGCCAGGTCTTTCGAAGCCAAAGGCCTTTCTTCCTGTCCCCGAGAGAGACACCACTACTCTGACACCTTCCTCTGTTCCCTGGCACACCCTCACAACACACAGCATGGCGCGCTGTGGAGGCCTAGCCACTACTCTTCATATTTTGAAGTGCTCTTGTGCAGCAGAGCTCACCTTATGAAGTTGGATGGAGGAACTGAGGTTCCCAGGGCCTGTGTGGTCTGCAAGGTCACATAGCCAATGAACGCTCCCTCATGAGGTGGAGTGAGTGGAAGTTTGTGGCAGTCCCAGTGGGACACGCTTGTCTGTGCAACTCAGACCAGAAGGAAGAGGGTTGTGCCTTACACATACTGGGCCCTCGGGGGAGTGCTCTGTTGACATCTGAATCCTCTCCTCAACGGTGTGTGTGGAGCATTTCATCCCCGTTTTATAGATGAGGATACCCAGGGAACTTCACCACCTCCCCATCGGGAGGCCACCGTGTGCATGTGCACTTCCCTACTCATCTCCAGTGTCCTTCCCAAACTGCCCTGGTCCATTGCTCAGGCGCATCTCTCTCTTCATTCCATCTTTCCATGCCTGATGAGTTATAGCGTTTTTTGTTGTTGTTGTTTTGGTTTGGTTTTGGCACTGGGCATTGAACTCAGGGGTACTCAGCCACTGAGCCACATCCCCAGCCTTATTTTGTATTTTATTTAGAACAGAGTCTCAGTGAGTTGTTAGCAACTCACTTTGGCTGAGGCTGGCTTTGAACTCGCGATCCTCCTGCTTCAGCTGAGCCGCTGGGATTACAGGTGCGTGCCACCGCACCTGGCTGAGTGACAGCGTTCTTGCCTCTTTATTCTTTGAAACTTTGTGCCTGTTCTTCCCTTTGCCTGGAGTGGCTCCCCTTCCTGAACTCCTATTCATCCTTCAAGATCCAGTGCCACACACAGTCGCCAGCCATTCAACAACAGAACAGACTGCCCTCTCCCCTCACAGATCTCTTATGGCTTGCACCACGTTTCTTCCTGGGACCTCAGTCTCACTGATCCCTGTACCCCAGTGCTGTGATACACGGAGTTCCCTTGGACTGAAGGGAGTCCAGGAAGCCTCCTGGACCATCCAACTCAACTGCTCTCTCTGCTCCTAAGAACACAGAGCACTTGCAGCCTCTGCCTGCCTTAAGGGATCTTCTACTATTGACTTTGACAGTCAAATAGTGATTGTTGGTCTGCTTTCTTGTCCCCTTTTCCGTTTCCTGCCTCAGCCAGGGGGCGTCCTTGCCGTGAGCTCTGGGAGCAGCCTCTAGTAAGGCGCAGCACTGACCCTTGATGCTAGCCAGCATCCCTTCCCTTCTAGGTTCCCATGGCCCAGGGTGCAAAGGCCCTCCTTGCTGGCCCTCGGGGGAGTCCTGCCTCCCACCCTTGCCTACTTCCCACTCCATCCTTTTCCTCCCCTGTTAAGGAAAATATAAAGGCACTTGTTAAAGACAGCATGGAAGACTTAAGAAGCCGACTACTCCAACGGAGGTGTTACATCCAAGGAGAGACTTAGCCCCACTCGACTATCACAAGGAAAAGTGGGAATTTATAGCCCGGGAACAGAGTAGGGGGTCGGTGCATGGAAATCTACTAAGCAGAAACCCGGAGGCTCTGGGGATTCTGGCTGAATTCACTTGACAGGATTCTTACTGCAGGCGGGCAAGGGTGATCTGATACTAAAGGGTGGCAGATTTTTCTGACTCAGCAGGGTTCTTGCTTAAAAAAAAGAGACTAAGGTGCCCAAGGACAGAGGCCAAGGTCAGGGCCTAGGCCAAAAGAGGAACTCAGAGGAGCCTGCCTAGAGTTCAGTGGAGTCTATCATCCCCCTAACAATTTGGTTCTTTCATTTCTCCCTCAAGCCAAGCTTTTCTTGTTCTCAGGTCGGAATAATCTTCCTTATTTCCCAAGACCAGTTCAAATGTCTCCTTGGAGCGTTTCCTGAGCTCCCCCAGGAACCTAGAAGAGAGATGACCTAGGGAGAGGTGTCCATTTCTCCCTCCACACCAAGAGGTCTCTGTGGGGGAGGGCAGGTGGGAGTCAGTGGATCCAGGTGCGGAGGCAGACTCATCCTTGGCGCTCCGGTCCGGTCCTTCCCTCCCTCCCTCCGCTCAAAGGGACGAGGGCGTGGGGTGGCGGTTAACGTGCTCAGCCCCGGCCGGTTAGCTTCCTCTGGGGAAGGGAGGAGATCTCATTCAACGTTCCTGCTCCCCGCTGCAGTTGCAATGAATCGCCTTGGGGGCTGAAAACCGCTCACAGGCTGCTTGCGAGGAACGAAGCTCAGGGGCTCGGCCACCCCTAGAGGGCAGGCACAAAGTGTCCACGCCACGATTCCCTCCCCTCGCCCATTTAACAAGTCAGAGCTCTCGGCCAGGGCCAACCTAAAAGCCGTCCTCGCCTCCACCCGCGACACAAACAAGCGCCCAACAGCTGCGAGGCCCGGCGCTGCGCCTTTAAGAGGCGGTCGCGCTGCCCCCTGGCGGCCGCCTGCGCTTCCTCCGCGCGCTGCCCGGCGGCCTCCCGCGGCGGCCGGCCGGGCAGCGCGGGCGTCGCCGCCGGCTTGTCGGCGGGCTGAGCGCGAGGACGCGGGCGGTGGCGGCGGCGGCGGGTGAGGACTGCTGGCGGGCGGGGGCGGCGCGCCCGGCTCGGAGCGGCCGAACGCGGCGCGGGCAGGCGGGCGGGGAGGCCGGGCTCGGGCGGCGCGCAGCCCCCGCCGCCGCCGCGGGAGGGCGTGTTTCTCGGGCTCGCGCGGCGGGAGGGAGGCGCGCGGGCCGGGCGGGGCGGCGTCGCCGAGGCCCGGCCTCCTCCCTCGGCGGCTCGGCCCGGCGCAGCCGGCGGGCAGGCGGCGGGCGGCGAGCCCCGCGGGCGGCGGGGGCGGGCGGGCGCGGCGCGGGCGGGCGGGCCACCCCGCGGCCCAGCCAGTGGCGCGCCGCGCTGAGCGCCTCCTCCGCGGGCCGCCCCTCCCCGCCGCGCCCCTCCCGGCAGGACTGCGCGCCGGAGCCCGTTCCGCGTCCCCGCCGCCGGGAGGAGGTGCCCGCACGCTCGCGGCGCGCGCCGGCCCCGGACTCGGCCTGTGGGCGATTTCCTCCGGACCCAGGCTCCCCGCCCGAGGAGGAAGATGCAGACCTTTCTCAAAGGCAAGAGAGTTGGCTACTGGCTGAGCGAGAAGAAGATCAAGAAGCTCAATTTCCAGGCCTTCGCCGAGCTGTGCAGGTAAGGGGGGGACGCGGCTCCGGCGCCCGGGGACCCCCGGCCTCAGCCCGGCTCAGCCTCAGCGGTCGCTGGGGAGGCGAGAGCAAAACGGGAAGGAGCGGTGAGCGCGGAGGCTGCGTGCGCGTAGCCAGGTGGCTGTGGGCCGCCGGCAGGTCGGAGGGGAGCGGTGGCCAGTATGGGCGATGGCTCGGACCGGGGCTCTCAGGTGCACTGTGCCTCGGCCCCGAAGCCCCCAGCCGCGCGGGGAGCGCTTCTGGAGGCTGGCGGGGGGACCTGGGCAATCCGGAGGTTCGCGCTGTCAGCCAAGGGCTTTGAGGGTACTTTTGAACAGAAGTGTTTGTCTTCCTTGGTCACCTTCCCTGTAGTGGAGAAGGGCACCAACGTTTATGTGCCACCTACTACGTGCCCTGCGTGTGTTCAGCTCCTGGAGCTGTCATTGCCTATCACCCGGTTGAGCCCCACTGAAGCGAGCAGCAATACTTGGCTTGTATGTGGTGATTTGCTGTCTCATTAGAGCCTCACAGCAGCCTTGCAAATCGGCCAGGGTGGTGATTCTAGGCCACGTGTCTGAAAAGGGGTACCGACTAGCCAGAGGGGTGGGGTACCTCTCTGGGTCCCTTGGCTTAGGAGTGGCTTGGGCATAGACGGTGCTGTGTAAATGCATAGCCTTTCGTCATCTGCTGGGTGCCCCCCTCCCACCATGGTTAGTAGTGGAAACTGGGCGTTTAGATTACGTTCTTGGTAAATTACAGAAGTATGGAGTCTTGGGTCAGGTATGTCTTGTCTTGCTCCACAACTGTGGCTTTGCCCCTGAAATACTGTTAAATCCCCTTCTGTGTGAAAGCCTGAGGGGCTCCGACTCTCCAAGCCTTTTGCACAGTCCAGGTGGAAACCTTTGTTATGCAGCAGTGTCTCCACTTGGTAGATTTAATTTTTGAAAATGGGCCCTAGTTGCATTTTTGACCCTGTTGAGTGCCCAGACATCTTGGAGAATGGAACAGTTGGGTTTCTTTATCCCTGGTGTGCAGGGCAAGGGGCTGTCTGAGCTGGCACATGCTGGCAGTCCTACAGCACCTGTGTGCTCCTCACTGCTGTCCCCAGGGCCTGCTGCTCCTCTGTTCAGTGCAAGTCACACAGGCACTTTTTCCCCACAGCCCCTGGTTCTGCCCCTTTGGTGCAGGGTTGGGTTTGGCTCCCTCTCCCCAGCAGGCTTCGCTGGGAGACAGCAGGATTTTCATGGCCGGGAAGGCGTGCAGATTGGCCCTAGGAGTTTACAAGGAAATCACGAGGAACTCGCAGCCAGAGCTTTGACGATGGGGAGTAGGGCTTCTAGAACATTGAAAAAGGACCTTGGAATATTGCACCCCAGATACACATTCTTGTGAAAAGGGTGCCCCAGACACTGAAGAGGTTTGGAGAAGCCTCTGTAGCATTTTCTTGAAGTCCAGTTGTGATGTGGGGCATCAGAGCCCCCCTGCCATCATGTAAGACTTGGGAGATCCCACTTAACACTTGACACCTTTTTTTACTGATAGTTGTTGTGTCACTCTCTGTAGCTAAAGCTTGAAATTTGTCCTTGGGTTGGTAGGTTTTACCCAGTAATTAGCAGACTCTAGCAAAAGAGTCCTGGCTGACTCAGAGCTGGGACCTCATGCCAGACCTGTAGGCTTGCCCTTCTTTTGGACTTCCCTGCCTTTTAAGGGGTAGGGGCTCACGGCAACTGGGGTGGGGGCATCTCTTCTGGGGAAAATTGGGCATAGAGTGTTAATTTTTGTAGAAGGGCTGTTGAGTTCAAGGTCTAGTTGCCTTCCTTTGCCCAAATATTGGCTTCAAAAAGAACACAAAGGCCTCTGGGCCATTCTAGAACCTCAGGAAGCCCACTCTATTTTCATTACCGAAGCTTTAGATGTTTTGTGGGGTAAGCTTAAGAAGGAAAAGAAAACACCAAGAAGAGTTTTTTCTTCTTCCACTTCCAGAGCAGTGCCCTCTGGTGGCTACATTTCTATGCTGGCTGCAAAATCTTCCAACTGTTGGGATGGTGATCTGAGCCTTTGCTGTTTTGTTTGGTGTGAAGGTCCATGTGAAAGTGTGGAATGTTGTCATCTTTTCCTCATTTTGGAATCTGGGGGTGCAACCCTCCCATATTGATGGATGATCAGTTGTCAGTGAATTCTGTACTGAAAAGTCCAGGGATGACTTGACATTGCTCTGAATGTTTGGGGGCAGCCCTCACTAGAGGGGATCGCTGGACTGGACTGGGATGAGCTGTTTAGTTCAGTGCCAGGGCTTATGAAAACCTTATTGAGATAGGAAGAGATCTTCTCATCCATCCTTGTTTTACAGATGGGGAAATGGGTGCCAGCTGGGGCGGGCTTCATACTTTTGCTTTTTTTTTTTTTTTTCTTTTTCTTTTTGTGATGGTGCTGGAGATTAGAACACAGGGCCTTGTGCATGCAAGGCAAGCACTCTACCAACTGAGCTATAACCCCAGCCCATACTTTTGCTCTTTTCCTTTGCCTTCTGCATTGAGTCCAACCTGGCGACCTTGAGATGTGCTCAGAGAGCAAAGCCTTTCTTTCTGGGCACTTCCAACATAATGTGCCCTTGTTCTCTTCCCAGAAGTCCAGCTGCTGCTGTTTTGTTCCTAGGAACACTTTCCTTGCAAGACTGAGTCGTGCCCTCAGCAAGTGTAGTACCCTGTTCTAGAGGTCAGTGCCTGTGGGTGGCATCAGTAGGTGGTTGAGCCAAGTCCTGGGAAGTGCCTACACTAGGTAGGTACAAGGGCCAGCCCTTTCAGCTGTGAGGCCTGGTGGGTTGGGGCCTCTACCCAGCCAGCAGATGAGCCTTTGAATCAGCTTGTTTTCAATCGTACTGTTTGTTCCTGTTCCTCCTCTGTGTCTTCCCCTCTCTGTGGGGACACAAGGACATGGCTCTGGTTGAGTTCATTTTCCCCTCCCACCTTTCTCCCAGTTCCTAGGGTGGAGCCACCTTGCAGCTCCCTCATATTCTCTCTTTGTGGCTTTTTCAGGGTGCTTAGAAGAGGCCCCAAGGAACAGTGGAGGGGTAAAGCCGTGAGTTGGACAGATCAGGAGATTTTAGGGAACTTCTGTGTTTGTCTGTCTTCATGGTGCTCCTTTGCGGAATGCTGGCTGGCCTGGGTTCCTTTCGTTTATGTCTTCTGTGCCTCTCCACCAGCTCCTTTTCTGCAGGTGGAAGCTGCAGGAGTTTGTGACAGAGGCACATGGCATCATGAAGTCCTTTGGTATACTGTGTGGGTGAACATCGTCTGTCTTTACTATAACAACAGCTGATTTTTAATGAGTTGCTTCTAAGTACCTCATCTCACCTCATCCTTCCAGCAGCCAGGGATGGAGAGATGAGGAAACTGAGGCTCAGGAAGCAGAAGGGACTGACAAAGCCTATCGGAGGGCTTCCCTGAGCTCAGGCTGGAGCCTTGCCACCTAGAGTACAGCCTCCTTGTTTATTAGGTATCTCCTTGTCAGCTGAGGCCCAGCCTCAGAAGGCATCATGGAGTTCATGGATGCTCATGTTTACTGAGAGCCTTCTAGAATCCAGGCCTGGTGTTAGGCAGTGGGTTGGGGTACAGTGGGGGAGGCTCTGCCTTTACAAGCCTGGGAGATTGGTGTCAACAGTAAACTGACTACTGGCACGAAGAGTGGGGTGCTGTTGGGCCTGTCCCTTTCCCTCAGGCCCTGCATTTCTTCTTCTTTTTGGCAGTGCTGGGAATTGAACCCCAGGCTTTGCACATGCAAGGCAAGCACTCTTCCACTGAGCTACCCCCCAGCCTCATTTCTTCCTTTGAATTAGAGCCATCCTGAAGTCACTCTGTTCCAGAATGTTTAGCACTTTGGCCTGGAACTCTTCCAGGAGATTCTGCAGAGGGAGGAAGGAGGATCTTTTCCAGGATTTAGTGATGCCAGTCTGGATTGGCATTTATTCATTGATTTTTTTTTTTTTTGGAACCGGGGATTGAACTCAGGGACACTCGACCACTGAGTCACATCCCCAGCCCTATTTTGTGACAGGGTCTCACTGAGTTGCTTAGTGCCTCGCCATTGCTGAGGCTGGCCTTGAACTTGCGATTCTCCTGTCTCAGCTTCCTTAAATATTGGGATTACAGGCTTGCGCCACTGCGCCCAGCTGATTTTTTTTTTTTAATATTTTTTTTAGTTGTAGATGGACACGATATCTTTATTTATTTATTTTTATGTGGTGCTGAAGATCGAACCCAGTGCCGCATGCATGCGAGGCAAGCACTCTACCACTGAGCTATAATCCCAGCCCTGGCTGATTTTTTTTTTTTTTTTTTTTTTTTTTAATTTTTTTAGTGGTAGATGGACACAATATCTTTATTTTATTGCTTTTTGTATGTGGTGCTGAGGATCGAACCCAGGGCCCCACGCATGCGAGGCAAGCGCTCTACCGCTGAGCCACAATCCCAGCCCTGGCTGATTTTTTTTTAAATTTTTTTTTTTAGATACTGGGGATTAAACTTAGGGGTACTTGACCACTGAGCCACATCCCCAGCCCTATTTTGTGTTTTATGTGTAGAGATAGAGTCTCACTGAGTTGCTTAGTGCCTCGCTGTTGCTGAGGCTGGCTTTGAACTCGCGATTCTCCTGTCTCAGCCTCCCTAAGTGCTGGGATTACAGGCTTGCGCCACCGCGCCTGGCTTGTCCTCACGTATTTTATGGGTAAGGAAGGTGAGAAAATTATTTGACTGCAGGTTGATACTCTAACCTTTTTAAGTGTGGAGTTTGGAGAGTTTGTGCTGGGCTTCCTGGAAATGCCCCCTCCGTTAGTGATTTAGTACAGGCATGTGCTTGCATTTCTCTTCTGGTAGTGAGATACAGGAGTTCACATTTTTAGGGCTGATTAGGCAGGCACCAGGCAGAGCTGGGCTTACTGGCATGGCAGGCTGGGTGCCTCTGTTCCTAACCATTGGGCTACTCTGCCTCCACTAGTTATTTTTCCCAGTGGGCTAGCAGGTGTGGCATCCAATAAAATCCCAGTGAAGTACCTCATAAATACAATTCCTGAACAGTTTAATGTGAGTAGGGTTTCTGTCCCCGTTTATATTTTGCATTCAGCTGGTAAGCTCACTTCTGAGGGAATGCTGTGGCACCTTCTTCCTTCCCTGGCAGAGCCACTGGCTGAGCCCTTTACCCCTTCATGCATGAATGGGCCTACCCCAGTCTTGGAGAGTTGGCATCAAGCAGTGTGGCCTTGCTTTGGAAGATGTTGCACCCAGGCCCAGCAGAGTGGAGTGACTGGTCCAGCATCACACAAAGGTGGTATGACAGGGGACACTCTGCTCTAGGACCAGTGTTCCTGCTCCTTGCTGACTGAAGCCTCTTTTGGAGGTGGGATCCAGGGTGCATGATGGAGCAGGCTGGGCCATTCCCATTGGACTCTTTGAATCCCATCAGGGCCTTATCTTGCTGCAGGGATCCTCAGAAAGTAGCCTTGTGGCTGTTACTCCCTAGCTGGGCTTTGTGGGCTGGCTTTTGTAGGCCATCATAATGCTAGGCTGAGGATTGTGATACTTCTTGGGACACCCCCTCACTCCCCACTTTTAGGGTTCAGCAGAGTGGATCTGTAACTGGCTGGAGATTTGAGAAACACTTCTAGGAGGGAGCGCCAGATCCTGGCTTCCCCAGGCCCATGAATGCTGGGTGCCCTTCTCTGTTAACTTCAGGGTGTCCCAGGGCACACCTGCCAGCAGAACCTACATAATGGGCTCTGCTAAGCCACCAGCTGCCCTGGAGCGTGAACCAGTATGTGCAGTCAGGCCAGAGGCCCTCCCAGTGGTGGCTTCTGGGGATGTCTTTTATTTTTCTTCCTTTCACTCAGGTTGAAGCCTCAGTAATGCTTAGGGACCCCCAGCTGCTGGGCTTGCTCTTTCTCTGCCTGTGTTCAGTCTCTTGCTTATTGTCTGTTTCACTTTTTAAAAGTAGAGTCCGTGAAGGTAGAAACTTGAGCAGTTTTATTTATTGCTGAAACCCCAGTGTCTACCACAGTGCACATAGGAGCTGAAAAGTTTGTCCTGCTGTTTTTGGAAACCTTTCCATGTCCCTGTGGCTCAGCCAAAGCCACTTATGACTCTGAGTCCTCTGGGCTGGGAGAGAAGCCCCAGGACTGGTGGTCAGAGGAGCAGTTCGAGGAGCTGGATGGCCTTGTTCTGTTATTCGCTCAGCAGCTACCCAGCATCTGCCTCAGCGCCCTCCCCTGGGTGTGGCCTCTGCCTCCAGAGTAGGGTAAAGCAGCCTCAGATGTGCTGGACACACTCAGGTGCAAGCAGAACCAGGAAGCCTGCAAACCCGAGACCTGTGGCGGGGCGGCTGCCACCACGTAGCATTCTGTGGCCTTTCTAAGGAGAGGACTGAGAGGATCCACAGGGTAGTAAGTGTCCACTGTCTGGCTGCCTTGATCCCGAGTCCTGAGTTCCACATGCACCCAGGAGAGCCACCTAGGGAGGGACAAGCAGTTCTGGGCATAACTGCAGGCTGATGTTCACCTTAGACAGGTGGTCAAAGGAGGCATGAAGGGGTCCATGCTGAACCTTTCCCTGACAGCATGGAGAAGCCCTGCCACCTTCCTCCTGAAGGAGCTGCAGCTGTGCTCTGGAGGCTGAGGACCGGACAGCACATGTGCCTCTGGTCTGCCTCAGTCTAGCCTTTGTGTTTGGGGACTCAGCAGCTCTGGGCTGTGGGGTGGGTTGGGTGGGCCCAGATCAGCTGTCATTTCCCAGAGCCAGGGTAGGCCTAAATGTCCTAGGGAGGGGCAGATGTCCCCAGCTGATGCTTGTTCTCCTTGGCAGTCATTTGTCTGCCACTGCCCAACAGTGTTTGCCCAACAGAAGGCACCAGGAGCACTGGTGAGAGAGGCATGTCCTCGTGCCCAGCCCTCCTCAGCCGTGAAGCTCTCCAGGGAAGGGACTGTGGTCTCCTTGTGGAGTGCCCTGGAGATGCTTCTGGGAAACTCAATGTCATTTCCTAAGTGTGTCATTCGACCTCACTCCAAAACTGACAGGCATGGGAAGCACTGAGTTCAACAAGGCTGAGCCAAGGCTGCAGGCTTCTGGGGACTGGGACTCTCCAGGAGGGTGTTGCAGAGTTTTCCAGGCAAGTCTCTGTCCCTAGCGCTTCTGGTTGCACAGTGTGGATTTCCGCCTGTCTCCCCAGCACCTGGGCCAGGAAACCCTGGATGGAGCCTCATCTGGCCAGGCAAGGCAGGGTGCAGCTGCCGCCTAGTTCCACCTGCTGGTAGCTGCCTTTTGGGAAATTCTCCCTACCTGTTAAGATTTCTTGCCTCTGGCTTCTGATTTGCTCTACGGTACTGAAAGTTGGATCTGGAGGCTTGAAAGGAGCTAGTTTTGCATGGAAGACCTTAATGGGACCAGTCTGTCCAGATTTGACCCTGATTTCAGGCCTGGCCTGGGAGACGCGCTGGTGCAACCTGCGGCCTTTTCCTCTGCAGTTTGTGCTGTGAACGTGTGAACTTCTCAGCTGCCTGTGGCTTTGGGAGGGAGAGATGTGGGGCTTGTTAGGTGGCTGCTGTGCTTAGGAGGGCTGTTTTACGTCCCCTCTGCTCCTTTGTCCATCAGTGGCTCTTGTCAGATTTCAGAGGGTACAGAACCTATCATAGGCCAGGCATACCCTCCAAGATGGGTAGCTTGTGCCCATTTGCTAGATGAGAACTGAGGCTCAGGGAGAGGTGAAGTGACCCACTGTGAGCATCCGAGCTGGGATGTATTCTCAGGGCTGGCTGACTCCTGAAGCCATGCTGTCTCCTGCCTGCCACTAAGGGCATGGTACCCAATTTCAGAAGAAAACCAAAGGTTCCTTTTTGGGCATCTTCTGTGTGCAGTTGTTGGGCCCAGAGGGGTGGTGGGTAGCTGAGATGGCAAGCTCAGCTCGAGACTTGACTAACTGGCTGCAGATGCCAGGGCATGTGATCCACCTCCCTAGCCTCTGCTCCGACATTGTGAAGTCCGAGGGGCATACCACCCTGGGGATGTGAGCACGGCAGGTGCCTGGTCAGTGATAGGATCCCTGCCCTCCTCCCCTTCCAGGGCTGGGCCTGGGGCCCCAGACATCTCTGGTGGGAGCCCAGCTCAGGGTAATAGGTAGTCCCCCTGCAGTCGTTTTTGTTTTGGGTGTCTTACAGTGCCACTGACCAGCTCGCTGCCCTCTGGGAGGGCTGGTGTGAGGTAGGTGGGTGCAGGGGTGCAAGGAGGACACTCTGTGGCAGTTTCACTTTCATTTCTGCCTCACCCTATTTCCATCTAGCAGCCAGGGATGGGCTGCGGAGGTGAGGAAATACCTGGTCCCCACACTGGAGTACCCCACTGGGGCACTTTTCCTTCTGCTGGTTCCTGGTCCCACCCCCAGGAAGGAATCTGGGGTGGGCCTAGCATCTTCTTTTGAAAGGTACCCCACTTCTTCCTTCCTGTGCTCACACAGCGAGTGCCTGCTGTGTGCTGGGAGCTCCTGGGTTGGGGATGGCTGTTTTAGGGTGGTTGTGAAGCTACAGTGTGCCAGGCTGATCCTGTGAGGACCCTTTTATTCATGAGGAATAAAGTGGTGGGGGCCTGTTGACTTCTCTCTGCAGGGTGGACTTTCCTCTGCGCCCTGCATCTCACTGCCTTACAGGGGTGGGACTGTGACTCTGAAGGACTGTGCTATGAGCCCTAAGCTGTAGAACCTGCGAGGTGGCTTAGATTTGAACCTGACCTTGCCAACCAACCCTAAAGGTGACTCTTTTTTTTTTTGTAGTGCTGGGGATTGAACCCAGGGCCTTATGCATGTGAGGCAAGCACTGTACCCATTGAGCTGTATCCCCAGGCCCCTAAACCTGACTTTCTTTTTTTTTTTCTTTTTTTTCTTTTTGGTACTGGGGATTGAACTCAGGGGCACTCAACCACTGAGCCACATCCCCAGCCCTATTTTGTGTTTTATGTAGAGACAGGGTCTCACTGAGTTGCTTAGCCCCTTGCCGTTGCTGAGGCTGGCTTTGAACTCACAATTCTCCTGTCTCCGCCTCCCTAAGTGCTGGGATTACAGGCTTGAGCCACTGCGCCCGGCTTTTTTTTTTTTTTTTTTTTTAAATATCTTTAAACCTGACTTTCTTTAAGATTTTATTAAAGTCCTAACTTTTGTTATAGGATCCTTGAAAAGAAAAGGGGATGCTGGCTGTCCTGTCAGAGGCCTGTTGTCACCTACCTGGAGTGGCCTGGGTGGTGGCGTGGAGGTCCAGTGTGAAAGAAGTGCTTTTTTTTTTTTTTGGTACTGGGGATTGAACTCAGGGGCACTCGACCACTGAGCCACATCCCTAGCCCTATTTTGTGTTTTATGTAGAGACAGGGTCTCACTGAGTTGCTTAGCACCTTGCCGATGCTGAGGCTGGCTTTGAACTCGTGATTCTCAGGTCTCAGCCTCCTAAAGTGCTGGGATTACAGGTGTGCGCCACTGTGCCCGCCTTGAAATAAGTTCTGTTTCCTGCCCCCCATTTCTCACCTTGACCCTGTGCAGGCAGGCCATGTGCTCAAGGAGATTTAAGTGCTCAGAACCCTTGCTGCTTTGCAGTGGGCTGAAGCTGTAGAGTGGGTGGGAGGTCCTGGCCCAGCTTCTGGCCTAGTAAATCAGGTGGTGGGGTGCCGCTGCTGGTGGGGAGCATGCTTTCTGTGCTTGGGTGAGCTTGGGGAGCTGACCTAGGTGTCTGGTGAGGCTGCCGAGTTGTCCTGCGTTACTGAGATTTAAATGGTGCAAATAGTTTTGTTAGTGGGTCTGGGTGGTCGATCCCTCCTCCTGCCAGGGTCTTTTCTTCAGCCTTACTGGGAATTCTTTGCATTTGGGAGGCTCTCCTGGGAAGCAGGGGGAGTGGACGGTTGTCACCTTCCCTAGTGCAGCCGTTGGAATGTGGCCAGTTCTGGGGTGCCTCTGCATCAGCGGCCAGCTGGGATTGCCACAGAACGAGACCTTGTGGACGGCTGCAGACCTGATCCCACTGTGGTGCCCCCTGTCCTCTCCCTCTCCACTAATCAGCAGACGTGGCAAGTTGTTAGGGTGAGGTTAACCAGCTAAGTGGCAAGTGTGTCTGATTCCCGCAAGCCGTGGGAGGTGGGTTATGACAGAGACCTAGTGCCACCTGGATCTTGTGATAAAGGGCAATGGATTGACTCCCCTAAGTGCTAACTCCTCAGAGGGTTCTGGCTTTGAGCAGAGGTGGGCTCAGTGCTGGTCCTTAGGACCTGTGTCTGTGCTGCTCTGTTCTCTTCCACCTTGGCTTCATTCTCAGGCCCTCGTCGTGGTGCACCTGAGTGCTCATGATGACCTCACCCTGGGCCAGGTGCTGTGCTGAGTTCCTTGGTGTTCTTGTGCCTATGATCTGCACTGCAGTTCTGTCAGGTGTTTAACACTCCAATTTCCTAACCAGACGTGCTGGGGTTCCCACAGCTAGTAAGTGGCAGTGCTGAGATTCAGAGCTGGGTGGCTTGGCTCCAAGCCTGTACCCTCGGGCCCTAGGTGCACAGGGACCTGGACTCATTCTGATTTGTCAGCCTGAGCCAGTGCTCGTCTCTGAACCCTGCCCTGGTGCTGGGTCTGGAGAGTGCTGTGCACTGGGGTCGGCTGATGTTCCCCATTGCCTGATGCCTGGCCTGTGTGGGATTAGGCGGATCCACAGAGGAAAGCTGTGAACTGTTCCTGGAGGCAGTGGGGTGAATGTGGCAGCCAGGGGGAGGTGGAAGGACTCCCTGGTTCTGGTTCCAGTGGCTGGTGGGGACCAGGGGGAGGGCAAGGACTACTTTCTATTGGCTTCCAGCTTTTTACAGGGATTGCAAAGACCAAGGTGGGGGCCTGAGGGGGTGCATGCATTGTTCAGAGCCGGGACACTGTTTGCAAGAGGAAAGGGGAGAGTACCCCCACAAGTCAGAATGTGGGACCCCTGGCTTTACCTTTCACCTTGGGTAACTCTGGTTCTGGCTTTCTGCCATGTCTAGGCCAGCACAGGCAGATTCTGAGAGTCTTGGGCCCAGAGGCCAGGTGGGTGGACATCCTGGAGAAAGTGCTGCCCTCCCCATTGCCTTGGGGGGTGGCAGTTTATAGGTCCTGGGGATAGGCTGCCCTAGGGCTCAGGGTGAAGAAGGGTGATGTCTCCTCTGCCCTGCTGTCTCCGTGGGGAACCTTGGTGTTTTGACACTGAAGTGTTTTGTAGTGAAACAGTCTCCTGTTATGTAAACACAATCAGCCTGTTGCTGCTTGGCTCTGTCCCCACTCAGGGAGAGCTGAGGTCTCTTTCTGCCAGGATGCTGATTCTGTGAGCCAGGAGCAGCTGTGGCTGATTGATGGGGGGGGGTTCTTGGAGCTGGAGGGAGTACTGGCCCAGGGAGGGCCACTGACAGGTCCAGGACTTGGCTGCAGCCATGTGCAAAGCCTGACCCTGGCCCTCCCCCAGGTGAACAGGCCTGGTGGGAACTGTGGGGAGGACACCCTGAGAGTGTTTCCACCTGAGAGGGGGAGGAAGTGGCCAGTGGGGTGACTGCTGGCCACTAGCCTAGACTGTTCCAATCCTTAGGGCCCCAATTGTGAGGGCTCCAGGCAAAGGGAGTTGACCAGAGGCTAGGAGAAGGCTCAGGGTGGTTGGGCCTGGCTAGGGGTTTGGGTCCCTCAGGGTTCCTTTCTGGAGCCAGTGGGAGGAGTGAGGAGAAGCTGCTCAGGCCCCTTGCCTGAGGCTTGCTGGGCCCTGGGGGGTGCCTCTGCTTGTTGGCCCAGATTCTCAGAGACTTGGATCTCTTTAGGGATGGCCATGTCAGGGGCACCTAAGTAGAAGCAGTGCTGGTGGGAAAGCTCTGGAAAGAAGGACTGCTCTAAGCCTTCTCCTTTGCTGTGGCCACTGTGGACAGCAGGGCTGTCCTGACCTTTGTCCTCCCAGAGTGGCCTCTTGGGCCTTTAGGAGCTGTCCATGGAGGCAAGGATTGGGATTGGATTGCTCAGGCCCAGCTCTGCGTTCAGCGTGTGTGCCTGCACTGATGTCCACACGCGAGGGTCGAGCTCAGGGGCCCTGGGAAATGAATTTGTTGCCCGTCACTTCCATTAATCTGGTAGGACTGCCGAGTGGGTAGTGGAAAGACCATAGGGGAGTGCCGGGTCTGTTGTGTGAGACTGCAAGGAGGGGTCTTCTGTTTTTCTGCTGAGGAAAACAGCACTGGAAACAAAAAACAACTTGATAAGTTGGGAGACTTGACCCATAAAATTGCAGAAGTCTGGGCTGGGTTGTGGCTCCGTGGTGGAGCACTTGCCTAGCACGTGTGAGGCACTGGGTTCGATTCTTAGCACTGCATAGAAATACAATAAATAAAATAAAGGTATTGTGTTCATCTACAACTAAAAAAATTTTAAAAAATTGCAGAAGTCTCAGGGGCAGGCTAATGACCAATTTGTGAATGGTACTGAACAACTTCTGTTAAAAAGTAGTACTGAGCATGATTGCAGAGCAAATCACATCAAGGGCATGAAGTGAAAGGCAGGTGTCCCTTTCACCAGTCCAGTTTCCAGAGGCAATGTGTTGCCACCTTCTTGTGTGTCTACAGACTGTGCTGTCTTCATGTGCGCGCGCGTGTACACACACACACACACACACACACACACATAATGACTCTCCTATGCTAACTTTTTCATTTAACAAAGCTTATAGATGATTCCATTATTGGCACTGACTTTGAGCCATCAGTGGTTGGGAAATAACATATGAATATAGCTTTACTTTGCTGTTCTTGTACAACATCAGGCTCTAACAAACCCCTTGTCAGTCTCCTTTTGGGCACTAGGGCTGCCCCAAGCCCATGGTTGCTCTTTTCCCTTGTCTCAGCTCAAGCTGCCGTAACAAACACCACCGATGTTCAGTTCCTGCAGTTCTGGGAGCTGAAGTCTGAGATCAAGATCTGGCAGATTTGGCTCTTGGTGAAGACTCTTACTGGCTGCTTTTTTTTTTTTTTTTTTGGTACCAGGGATTGAACTCAGGGGTACTCGACTACTGAGCCACATCCGCATCCCTATTTTGTGTTTTACTTAGAGGCAGAGTCTCACTGAGTTGCTTAGTGCCTCGCCGTTACTAAGGCTGGCTTTGAACTCACGATTCTCCTAGTCTCAGCCTCCCAAAGTGCTGGGATTACAGGCGTGTGCCACTGTGCCCGGCTCTTCCTGGCTTCTTAATGTGTCCTCACATTGAAGGGAGATTTCATCTTCTAAGGGCACTGATCCCATCATGGGGGCTCCATGCTCCTGATTGCATCTGACCCTAATTACCTCCCAAGGACCCCACCTCCAAATATCATCATCCAAGCAGTTTAGAGGAGGTCAGTAGCATGTGGCTCATCCCCCTGAGCCTGGGAAAGGCTTCAGCATGTACGGGTCCCCATGCCTCCTGCCCCAAGTGCATGTGGCCCCATCCTGGTGCTGTGCTGGAGGAGGCTGTTGGGAGTGTTTAGTCAGCCCAGCACCCAGGGCATGACTGAACTCAGGCAGGCGTGGGACCCCCTGTCGTAGTCTGTAAAATGGAGTACCCGTACCCAACTGGGAAGTGGTTCGAGGGATCACAAGAGATGAGGACTGGCTTGATAGAGATGGTTTCTAGCATATATGGATGGTCTGATTATAATTTACGCTCTTAAACAACCCCACCCCAGCTGAAGGTTTTTTTTTTTTTTTTTTTTTTGGTACTGGGGATTGAACTTGGGGCACTTGACCACTGAGCCACATCCCCAGCCCTATTTTGTGTTTTATGTAGAGACAGAGTCTCACTGAGTGGCTTAGCGCCTTGCTGTTGCTGAGGCTGGCTTTGAACTCGTGATTCTCCTGTCTCAGCCTCCCAAAGTGCTGGGATTACAGGCATGCGCCACTGTGCCTGGCCTGAAGGTATGATTTTGAGCTGGTCATCTTTACTGATCTCTGAACTGGTCAAAGGGAGGGCTGTGGGTGTGGTCCTTACACCAGCAATGACCCATCTTGGTCAGTATCTCCTCCCTGCCTTCCTGCCAGCCGGGTTGAGAAGCTGTGGCTGGTGGAGGGCTGGTGAGGTTTTTTCCACTGCCCAGTAAGCCCCATTTCCTCAGCTGCCCCCTGGTTCCAGCAACACGCTGGAGCCCAGGGTGCTTCTGGGAAGGGCCCCCAGCCTGATGTGCCTCATGAAAGAAACGAAAGGGTGACATGAAATGTTCTGTCCTCTGCAAAGACAGTTCAACATCATGGAAGAAAAATTTGAAAAGACAGCTCGTTTCTCCACCCCCACCCATACACATTTCCTTTTTGTATATTCTGTTCCCTTTTTGTATCTAACTGTCACAGAATTGAAATCATTGAACATGTAGCATTTTGGTTTCAGCTTTTGAACATAGCAGTGTAGTGTAAACATTCCTTGTTTATAGTCTTTAGATTTTTTTTTTTTGGTGCTAGGATTGAACCCAGGCCCTTGCATACACTAAGCACTTCCTCTGCCACTGAGTTGAGCTCCCAGCCGTAGGGAAAGTTCATAAAGTTTAATTTTTTTTTTAATATCTTTATTTTATTTTTATGTGGTGCTGAGGATCGAACCCAGTGCCTCCCGCGTGCTAGGCGAGCATGCTACCACTGCGCCATAATCCCAGCCCCAAAGTTTAATTTTTATTCTTTTTATTATGGAAAAGATTTTAATATGTATTCAAAATAAAGAATAGGAGCACCACAGCACCTCCTTGATACCAAGCCTTAGTCACTATAATTTATGACTGCTGTTTTATTTACTTACCCTGTATTTCTTTGAAGTGAATTCCAAATATCTGATTTCATATGTAAATGCTTTAATGTGATCTTTAAGAGCTAAGAAAATGTAAAAAAAAATTTTAAGAAGGGACATCATCACATCCAAAAATAAAGTACAGTAGAGAAGGATTACTTCTAGTTGCTATGGAACAGGTCTATTTAATGTTTGTGCTGTGATGTGTTGAGGTTAGTCTTATTGAATATTTAGGTTATTTCCTGTTTTCTTGGTGTTGATGACATTGCATTGAACATCTTTGAATATAGCTGTCTTTTTTCCTTTTCTGATTCCAGTGTGTGAAGTAAAAGTTTTTATAGGTTATCGTTGCATAACAAGTCATTCTGAAACCTGGTGACTTTAAGTGATCACCATTTCTTGGGCTCCCATTCCTGAGCTGGGCTCATCTGCATGGTTCTGGTTTTGGCTGGGCTCCATACTGTGTCTGGTTAGCTGTAGGATGATAAGGGGACTCTGAAGCTGGGGCTTGGCCTTTGGTTACTGTAGTGATGGGGATGACCTAGCCATGTGCTTTGTCCTTCTCCAGGCTGCCTGGGCCTCTTCCTGTCTAGGAGGCCAGGGCCCAAGAGTCACTGGCCGTGTTCAAGGCCTCCTGAAGCCTAGTCTCTTCTTGTTTTAGTCAGGTTTTTTGCTGCTGTGGCTAAAATAGCTGCAAGAACAATTTTAGAGGAGGAAGAGATTTTGGGGGGCTCACGATTTCAGAGGTCTTAGTCCATGGACAGCTGACTTCATTCCTTGGATAAGGCTCATATCCTTGAGATAAGGCTGAACATCATGGTGGAAGAGTGTGGGGAGGGAAGCAGCTTACAAGATGATCAGAAAGCAGAGACACCACTCATCAAATACAAAATATATACTCCAAAGGCATGCCCAATGACCCACCACCTCCAGCCACACCCTACCCGCCTCCAGCTAGCAGCCAGTTAATCCCATCAGGGGATAAATTCACAGATTGTGTTGAGATTCTCAGAACCCAATCATTTTACCTCTGAATGTTCTTGCAGGTCTCACACATGAGCTTTTGGGGAACACCTTACATCCAAACCATAATATTCCTCCATAGTCTGTTGGCTGCAGTAAGACCCAGAGCCAGCCCAGGTTGAAGGTGAGAGAAAGTAAACTTCACCTCTTGGGGGAGTGGGAGAGTCATCACAAAGGGCATGAATGCAGGCAGGGCGTCACACATGGGGGCATTTCTGCACACAAGAGCTTGTGATTTGGTCCTGTGCTGGGCAACCTGTAGACCCTTCCTGATTCAGTACCTGACAGGTCCCTAGCAGGTGCTGTACTGGGCATGGTAGAGGGTGGGAAGGTGAGGGCCTCACTTTGGGGCCCTATGGGTTCTCATTCTTGAGTGAACTCTTCAAGGAGTAAATGTCTACCTGTCATTCAGAAAGTGTTTCTGAACCCACTCTGTGCCCAGCTTGAGCCAGGTGCTCTTTGTTTTGGTCCTCTGGGAACTTGGCTCATGAGGATGGGCCCAGAGGACTTGATGGGCATCACTGCCTCTTGTGGTGGGAGGGAGTTTTGTTCCTTGTTTGGGGCCTAGGTTACCTATGTGGCACCTACCCTTTCCCCAGTGAGCTTCACTTTCCTCAGCAGAAAGAAGAGGAAGTTAGAACATGGTAGCCTCTAAATCCTAGAACATTCCAACTGGGAGAACCTTTGGGATGTTCACTGGGGAAATAGAGTGAACCTACAGTTAGGACTGTCTCCTGCTGTTCCTGATCCTTGGCACCTATGTCGTTTCTAGACCTGAGTTTTCTGTTGCTGGTCTGTTTGTGGGCTTCTTCTCTGGAGCAACTCCTGTATTTCCTCAGTAGAGCTATTATTTCCAGACGTCTGTTGGCATTACTCCATGCCAGACCACGTGGCGACTGTGGCCAAATGCTGGGGTGGGTCCTGGTTGCACAGGCCCAATCACCCATCATTATGGGAGGAGTCAAGGCCTGGCCCTAAAGGCCGCTGAGCCATCCAGCCATAGCTGGGTTGTGCTGGAGGGTGATCAGAGGTGGTGGGCAGGGCATGGTTGGGGGAGGCCTCTGCCATTGCCCAGGCAGTGGTGGTCTGGATAGTGCAAAGGCTGCAGACATGTACTGATGACCATATCCGAGGGTGCATAGGACCTTGATATTCAGGGTGTGGTCTGGGACAGCCATCCTGTTGAGATTCTGGGAACTTGGTCCACAGGCCCAGAATCTGTGTTTGCAAGGCCCCCAGGAGACGTTGTATGGAGAGCCCTCTGCCCCCAAGTGCAGGCTGAGAGGGAGGAGGGCTTGAGGCCAAGGCTGACCGCTCAGGGAGTGCAGGTATGGGGGCAGAGAAGTGGTGTTGGGGCACTCGATCTTCCCTGGAAGAGGGGGTCGACGTTGCCTTCCTCAGCACAGGGGAGTGGTTGGTTCAGAGGGCTGGAGTCAGTCTGTCCCGTTGGGCCAAGGGTGCCCACAGCCAGCTCTCCCTGCCTCTCTGACTTGGGTATTTGTTCTTCCTGGATTGGTGAGGGGGCTTTGAGTGCACTGTACCTAGTTCTGAGTAAAGATGGGAACAGAATCTAACTCTGACAAGCTGCCATTCCTGTGGGGATAGCTGGTGGTGGGTGTAAGGGGGGTGAGCTGGGTTGTCATGAGGACCCGGAGAGGCAGCACCCAGAAAGGCGGGCTGGTCAGCCAGCCTGGCTGAGGTGTTCCTTTGTAGGGAGGTTGCCCTTGTGGTCTAGGGGACCTTGGGAGGCGTGTGCCCTGGCAGGAAGGGTACATGACTCTGGCTGGTGGGAGTTTAGTGCAGGCAGGGGTGCACGCTTCTCTGCCCTGCCCGCTGGCTGTCCTGGCTCTTGGAGGCTGAGTGGGCCTAAGGCAGGGGCTGGGGCACAGAGGGCCCTGTTTATCATGAAAACGGGAGCTCAGCTGGCCCGGTTGGCTTCAGCCAGGACCGTAGCACACCCTGCTTTGGCAAGGTTTCCCTTCAGGCTCTGCTTTCTTAGCTATGTCCAGCTGCATCCCTGGCCTCTGCCTACTGGATGCCAGGACTACCCTTCTTCTCCAGCTGTGACCATCAAAGACATCCCAGAAAAATTTCCAGATGTCCTCTGGAGCAGGTCACTCAGTTGAGAACCAGTGCTGGCTGAAGGGCCTTCATAGTTTCCCCCTGGTTCCAGCCTGGCTTTTGTAGACCGAGCTTTGGTTGTGTCCAGGTAGCTGGTCTGGCCAGCTTGGTGACTGGCTTGCTGTCCTGGCTGGCAGTGTACCTGTGGGTGCTCCACGTGATCTGGGATTCAGAGCACCTGGGTTGCTGTCCCAGGTGTCGGTGGTACCAAGTCAGGACATTGCATCAGAGGGCCAGGGGGCCTGGGTGGAGAGTCGTGGTTCTCTGGTCTCTTGTTGGGGACCATGAGCCTATTCTTTTACCTCTCTGAACCTTGATTTTTCCTCTTAGATGGGGCTGTGGCAGACCTTCCATGGCTGCTGGTGAGATCGGGGGTGCCAGTGGATGCCTCCTGGGTGACTTTGACAGTTTCTCAATCTCCCCCTGATTTTCCTATGACCTCAAACAAGCCCCTCAGTTCTGGGCCTTGGTTCTCCTTTGTAAAAAATGGAGGACCCTGTGAGGGGGAGGGCTAGAGCCAGAAGTTATCCCAGGGGAGAGGGGAGGAGTGAAGGCCAGCCACCCAGCTAGCCACCTGTGATGTTTTAAGGTGGAGGCTCCAATCTAGAGTCCCCAAGAGGGCCAAGCACTAAGGCCAGGTGGGTGAGCTGCAGCCGAGGCCAGAGTGTGCCCTGGTCCATTGGCTCTTCCCGGGGTGGTGGCCTGAGAAGCCCAGAGTGGCACCTTTTTCATTGTTCCCAGAGCCCAAGAAGGAGCCCCTGTAAGGAGTGTGGATTTGGACTTGGTTTGAGCCCCTGCTCTTCCTCAGCTAGATGAATGGCCCCAGTGGCCTCTGGGCTTCAGCTTCCACTTGCAGGCCACTGCTGCCTTGGGTGCTCAGTGAGGGAGGGGTGGACTGAGTGACACTGATGGGACTCTGTCAGCCACTGTTGGGTCCTCCAGCAGTGCCCATTCACAGATGGGAAACAGGAGGTGCACAGCGAGGCTGCCCTTGTTACTAATGGTTTCTCTGCAGTCTGACTGCCAGGGATCCTAAAACTAGAAAAGAAGTAAGGAAGAGGGAAGGCATGTCTGGCGTCTTCCTGGAGGGCCCCTGAGCCAGACGTGCAGGAGCGAGGCTGGGCCCCCAGCTGGTGCTGCCCAGGCAGCTGGAAGTGCTTCTCTCGAGCTGTCTGGCCCTGGCGCCTTTGTTGGCTCCGTTACTTTTTGCCTGCAGGGCCTGAGCAATCTGTGCTGATGGTAAAACATTTGTTGGACTGCCACTGTAATCACACTGCAAGGGGCACTTGGAATTCTATCTGCATTTGGGAAGCTAATTTTAAAGAACGTTTTTCCTTCACAATTATGTGCAATCAGCCAGCCACTGTCGGTTGGGGATTCGCCTTCCTTCCTCAGCTGAGAGGCATCTGCTTTTCTCTTTGTGCCTTTCCTTCCAGCCTAGGAGAGAGACCACCAGCCCTTGGCTGCCAAGACGCCCTGGTGAAACCTTTCTGTGGTGGCTGTGCAGGAGATAGGGACAGGAAACGTGGAGGATGAGGGTAGACTCAGACATGGGCTGCAGGATGGGTGGCGGATTCTCAGATAGGAGGCTCAGGTTGGTGGAGAAGATGCTGGAATATGTCATTTCAGTTTGGATGTTGGAGTGGCCAGGACTCTTGTGGGTGTGAATGACAGTAAGTTCAGGTGAGCTTAAGCACAGGTGGATTTCTGGGCCCCTACAATCCCACCCCGCAGGCCTTGCATTGTCCCTCCTGTCCCTCCCCATGTAGCCCAGCCGCTGGGATTCTTTCTCAGTTCTGAACTCTTTCCCAGCCTTTGTGTACGCCGTCCCCACTGCTGGAGGCTCTTCACCCCCTTTCCCGAGCCCTTGGTGCAGCCCTGCCCTCCGCCTCGGCCTCCCCTGCAGACCTTCCAGCCCTTGTCCCATGCTGTGTCCTTATTTCAGGTGTTCCCTTGTTTACCTCCCCTCTGTGCTGCAATCTGGAGGACAGGGACCCTTTCTGCTGTCTTCATTGTCATGTCCCTAGCAGTGAAGCTGTGCCTGGCACATAGTAGGTGTTTGAGAAGCATGTGTGAAACAAATGGAATCATGGCTTGGGTCAGGAGGCGGCCCAGCTGCTCATTGGGAAGAGTTAGTTTAGGAGAACCTTGACTAACCTTGACCTTGCCCATGGTGACCTGTGTTTGTTCCCTTCTCTTGAGTTCTTGTCCTGATAGCTGGGGTTGGTGCTGCACACTCAGTGGCTCTAGGGTCAGGAAGCAGGCTGAGGGTGGGACAGACTTGGGCTAGGGAGGAGCCCGGGTCAGGGGAATGTGCCCCTCCTGGTCTCCAGGTCCCAGGCTGATGCTCCACCAGCCTTCCTTGACCCTTCTCTGGCACTGGCCCCCTGCAGGGGGCTATTCCTGGGAGAGGCCTTGGTGTTAAGGTTGGTGGGCAAGGGGGGCATTTCAGAAAGAGAGGCCGATGGCATGGGTAGGTGGCTGGATCTGTGAAGGAAGCTGCTGTGTATCAGGGCACAGAGCCAAGTGTGGGAGGAGCATGCAGGGCCGGACTACCTGGTGGGGAGGTGGGCACCTCTTGCAGGGCCTGAGTGCCCATGGCAAGGGAAGCCTCAGGAGGGCGTGACTGGGCAGGTGTGGTGTGAGTGAGTTAGGGTTTCAACTTAGAAGGCTGCTGACTGGAGGGTGGGTGTGCAGGCACAGCAGGGAGACTCTGGAGGCCTTCAGGGCAAGGTCTGTGCCTTTTGCCAGCACACATGTGGTTTTCCCTTTTCCCTTTTGATTGGAATTAGATACTCCTTTTTTTGGTATTTTCCACTTCTGCCCAGAGGCCTGGCTCTTGGCATTGGCTTGTTGGCTACTGTGACCCTCCACGTGGGGGGATTATTTTAGCTGTTTGGGGCTTGTTGCCATGACTCCCAGCTGCAGAGCCTGGCAAGGCCTGAAGACCGGGGCATGTGCCCACCTGCTTGGAGCTGGCCCTAGACCCTTGACTCTTGGCAGTGGAGTCTTCTGAGGCCCCAGGTTTGAACTCACCTCCTCTCAGAGGCCCCGCTGGCCATGCGTTCTCATTGGCTGCAGTCCTGTGATTGGCTGATTTATCTCGTTGGAGTGAGACTCCAAAGATGTCATCTCTGCTGCCTTCTGCAAGGGTTCGTCTCCCCTCTCCGGGCATGAGTCTGCTTGGATTCCTCCCACCACGGGGTGTGCACCGCTTGCCTTGACAGCCTTCCTCTGGGAGCTGGCAAGCTCTTCCTGAGGTTTAGCTCAGTCTGCTTCCAAATCCCTTCTGCTTTGTTGGAAGGGTCCCTTCTGCTTGGAGAGTCTGACGTTGTCATCAGAAGGAGCTGGCAACCTGTGGGAGGAGAGGAACAGGGATCCAGCTCCCTGCTTCTGGGCCTCAGGTGACACAGGGCACAGCCAGTCCTCGCAGATGTGCTGGATGCTTGAGGCCAGACATGCCCTGTAGGAAGTGCCCTGAAACCCTTTACTTTCCGGCCTTTCAGGGGCTGCTCTTAGCTCTTGGGGACCCAGGGCAGTGGTGCCTATCTCCCTGGCCTTTTGGGGTCCAGGGTCTGAGGAAGGATTTCAGCCCACACTTGGGGCATTGGAGGGTGGAGGAAGAGAGGCAGCTCTGTCCAGAACAGTTCCTCTCCCAGAGATCCAGAGGCCTCACCCCCAGCAGACCTGGTGAGACCCCCATCACACAGGGCTCCTGCTTCTCCAGGGCAGTCATACAGTGTTGTGGGACCAGGAGGCCTTTGCCGACAGGCCTGAATTTGGGTCGTGGTTCTTCTTGCTTGCTAGGAGTCTTGGGCAGAATTCTTTTGGGTTTTTTTGGTACCAGGGATTGAACTCAGGGGCACTTGCCCACTGAGCCAAATCCCCAGCCCTGTTTTGTGTTGTATGTAGAGACAAGGTCTCACTGAGTTGCTTAGTGCCTCACCGTTGCTGAGGCTGGCTTTGAACTCAGGATTCTCCTGTCTCAGCCTCCCACAGTGCTGGGATTACAGGCTTGCGCCACCGTGCCTGGCTTGGGCAGGATTCTTTTTTTTTTTTTTTTTTTAATATTTTTTAGTTATACATGGACACAGTGCCTTTATTTTGTTTATTTATTTATTTATTTTTAAAATATTTTTTAGTTGTAGATGGACACAATATCTTTATTTATTTTATTTTATTTTATTTTTTTATGTGGTGCTGAGGATTGAACCCAGTGCCACACTCATGCAAGGCAAGCGCTCTACCACTGAGCCACAATCCCAACCCCTATTTATTTATTTTTAAAAATTTTTTTATTTTTTAGATATTGATGGACCTTTATTTTATTCATTTATTTATATGTGGTGCTGAGAATCGAACCCAGTGCCTCACACGTGTGAGGCAGGCGCTCTGCCACTGAGCCACAACCTTAGCCCCCCGGGCAGGATTCTTTATTGTTCTAAATCTCCCCACCAGAAAAAATGTGACAGTCGTGCTCCTAATGCCACTGTGGAAGGTAAATGTGAGCAGAGTACCCCTGCTGTGCCTGGTGCTCCAGGCCCCTCCGGGATCGACCTCCTTCTTCCCTTCTCCTGCCTTGTTTGGGGAGAACAGAGTGGGTGGGAATGAGGGGGCTCGGCATTACTGGTGTCGGTCTGGTGTTTGTGTGGGTCACACTCAGGCCCTGGGAATCCTCCCTGAAATTCGAAGGGCTTAGGGTCATCAGATGAAGTAAGTGCTGCCTGTTGCTAGAGTTGGGGTCTCTAAGAATGGGGACCTCGACAGGCCCCTGCTGGCCTTACTGGGCTAGGGGCTCAGGTCCAGGGGCTCAGGCTCTGTGTTTGGAGTCTGTTCTTGCTCAGAGTACTTGGCAGGGCCAAGGGAGGTGCCCTTCAGTGGATCCGGGTGGCCTTAGGATTGAGTGTGGCTGGCCTGGGCATCTCTCCTAGACCTTAAGATGACCCAAGGATCAGGATTTTCACCCGCCTCCCCAGTTTACAGCCAGTACTCCTGGGCCTGGGGCCATAGGCATCCATCACTCTGTCCCCACCTCCTTCCCTGACGCATGTGCCTCTTCCCTGGTGTTGCTGTCATGAACCCCTCTGGCAGTGCCTGGTTTATGCCCAGCACCCTCTGGAACCCTGCAAGGCACCATGTGAGGCTGAGTGGCAGCCTCATCAGTGGCCATCGAGGCCCCTGTGAACTTCAGGGCAGATCCTCACCTGTCCCTTTCCCACCTGTGGACACCTTAGGGAGCAACAGGTTTGTGGGGTGGTAGAGCTAGCTGCAGGAGTCTTGGTACTGTGGTCACAGAATGAGGCCCTTGCCAGTCCCTACCAAAGGCAGACCGGTCCTAGCCCTCAGCACCTGTGCATGGGGTCGGAGGGCACAGCGTGGTACAGAGGTGATTTATGAGGGTCTTGAGATGGGGAGATGGCCTTGGGTCACCTGGGCGGCCCAGTGCACTCGCCCAGGTCCTGAGGAGGAGGCAGGAGATGCGGCACTATAGGCAGAGGACAGTCAGAGCAGTGTAGCCAGCAGCCAAGGACTGCTGAGGGCCTCCAGAACTGGAAGGGATGGGACCGGAAAAGGCACTTCCCAGAGCCTCCAGAAGGAAGGCCACTCCCTGACCCCTTCGGTCCTGGACCAGGCATGTAAGAGAGGCAGCGGTGTTTGTAGCTGCTCTGCTCGTGGTGATCCCTGACAGCCAGCAGGAGGTGCATGCAGCGTTGGTACCCACTGCCAGTTTCAGGGCTCGGGGCAGTGCTGGGTCAAGGTCAGAGGTGTGTGGCCACCTGGTGTCAGGTCAGGCTGCTTGGCCCCTGCCTTACCACGACCAGCAGATAAGGTGGCCCTGCATTCCTCGGACAGCCTTCCTGCCTGCCAGTGTTTAGACAGGGCGCTTGGTGTGAGCTTTCTTAGGTGGCAGCAGGACTGACTCTCACCTTTGCTTTGATTGGTAGCAACTGGTGCAGGTGGTAAGAGGGGCCCAGGACACCTCGGTGCCTGATACCTGGCCTTTGCCCCACCGTGTGGCACTTGCAGGCCCCCTGTCACACCCTGGCTGCTCTTGCCCCTGTCTGCAGTTGCGCTCCAACAGTGCTCTTCTGAACCCCTGCGCCTGCCTCCTGCTGCCCTGATGTTGGCTGTATTCAGGGCACACGCACCAGTGCACAGCTTGTCCCTCACTCACCTTCCCTGTTGCCACCTACCAGCATCTCTGGGCAGGACTTGTGGCCTGGGAGCTCCTGTGCACCTGGGCCAGCCCAGGATTCCACAGAAAATCCCTGCAAATGCTTGAAAAATCAGACAGGTAAACATCTTTGTGCCTATACTTGGTGGCTCAGCAACAGGGTATGTAGGGAGCCCCTAAACCTTAGGGGTTGGAGAATCCTCTAGGGGCCTTGGCACTCAGGGCAGCAGGGTGCTTCCAGCTGTAGGGCGGGTTGGCAGCAGCAGCAGCAGGTGTTTCAGAAGCTCAGTGTCTGGGGCTCAGCCTTGAGGGCAGGTTTCTCCTACCCCAGGAGTCCCAGGGAGGAAATGCTGGCTCAGGGGCATTTTCTCTGCCTGCAGAAGCTCACTTTGCCAGGCTGAGATTAAAACCGACTCTGCATTCTTGGGATTAAGAGCATGCTGAGAGCAGAGCAGGATGTGTCTGCGCCTGGCAGGTTGGGGAAGCCTGGAACCTGCCTTCCAGCCGTCCCTGGCTTCCTTCTCCAGGGACCATCCCTAATTAGGGGAAGGAAAAATTGCAGCACCTGTAAGACCCCAAACAATTTCAGGTAGAGAATTTATATCTTAGAAAGCTGATGTGTTTTCACTGTTAAGGGACAGACTTAAAGTGTGCTCTTGGCTTGAACCAGCAGCACTTGGGGTGCTGCAGAGCATGTCCTGGGGCGCTCTGGGGCCCACTCCGGTCCTGCCTGTGACTCCTTCCAGAAAACTGAGGGGTGGGGTTGCCAGGCATCTCATCCCCCATGGCCCACCCTCTTCTCCAGGAGGCCCCGAAGGGGAGTCACTGGCCGCCCTTCCCCATGCTGGGTTCCAGCAGCTGCTTCTCAGGGGTGCTGCCAGCTTGTCTAGGTCTGAGGGCTGGTTCTGACTCAGGCTGTACTGAGGGGGACTGGTGTCCTGTGGGGCCAGCCTCCTTTCCTCTGGTGGGGCACTGAGCCTGGGTAGAGTCTTCAGCTAAGGTTGGTGGTGTCTGTCCAATCAAGGGAAGGACCCTCCCCCCATAAAAGACATATGGCAACTTCCAGTTTATCTGGTTCTACTCTGGAGCTGTCCAAACAATTCAAATGTTTGTATTGGCTTTAAAATTCTGTTCATATGTTGTCTTTATGTTGGGTCATTTCAGTTTCTGGCACTGTTAATAGGAGGAAAATCCAAATTACAAAGTGATGGGCCAGGGAAGCGGGATGCCATGGGGAAGCAGGCAGGCGGGCGGCTCTGGGCTGAGCGCAGCGCTGGGAGGCTGGGAGTGGAGCCCCTGCAGGGCTCCAGCTGTGCCGCTTGGGGAGCTGAAATGAAGACCAGTCTCTGGCCTTAGTGGCTCACTGTTTGCAGCTGAGCACAGCACTGTCTGCAGCATGGGATGGCTGTGGCCAGGGGACAGGACAGGAAGGGGCCCCTTGGTGAGGAGGGTATTAGAGCTGGTCTCTTTGGGTGGCTTGGAATTTGCCAGGTAGGGACAGGTGCTCCAGTGGACAGGACAGTTTGTACAGAGGCATGGACCTGGTGTTTTTGGGGAAGTGGGTCCCTCCTGGGAGGGTTTGAGAGGAAGGCCTGGTGCTTCCTTTTCTCTAGTGCCTCACAGGCTGCACCTACAAGTGCCCATGTACAGGGAGCTAAGAATTTGAGGATAAAGACAGGCACAAGCCCTGCTCGCTGAGAGGCGTATAATAGTCAGGCTAGGCCAGGTTAAGTCGCAGTGGCAGATACACCCCTTGTTTGAAACAAGGCTTGATCTGAACTTGCTCAGAGTCCTCTGAGGATCTGCCAACCCCCGGGGCTGAGGTCTGTCCCATAGCAGCTCTGTGTTGTACCTCTTAGCCTCAGCACTGTTGCCATTTTAAGGCAGATGATACCATTTTTAGGGTTCTATCTGTGCATCCACACGCTAGATGCTAGCAGCATTCACCCCAGTTGCAACAGTCAAGAATGTCTTCAGAGCTGGGCGCGGTGGTGCACACCTGTAATCCCAGCACTTTGGGAGGCTGAGACAGGAGGATCGCGAGTTCAAAGCCAGCCTCAGCAACGGTGAGGTGCTAAGCAACTCAGTGAGACCCTGTCTCTACATAAAACACAAAATAGGGCTGGGGATGTGGCTCAGTGGTTGAGTGCCCCTGAGTTCAATCTCCAGTACCAAAAAAAAAAAAAAAAAAAAGAATGTCTTTAGGCATTGTTAAATGTCCCTGGAGGAGCAAATTGCCCCTGTTGAGAACCAGTGCTGGCTGTAGGTCCTCTTAATCACTAGTTTCTTTCTGGATCCCAGCCTTGCTTTGATGCTGTGAGGACTGGCTGGAGGGTCTTGCACTGGAACTTGAGTGCTGCTTCCTGGAAGTGTCACTTCTGATCACATGTGGTTGACCAGAGCAACTGTTGGGGTTGTGCCTAGCCCTGTGGAGTGGGTAGCAGGTGCAGCACAGTGGCACGGGCATCTAGGAGGAGCACTACTTGTATTGGTGGCCACTGTTGGTGTCTGCCTCTGAGTAGTGAATCTAGGAGAGGACAGCGCTGTGGAGCCGCACTGTGCTCAGTGCTGGGCAGGGCAGCTCCCACGTGGGGCCTCTGAGGGTGGAGACCTAGCACTGCTGCTCCAGAGAAGCTGACCTTGAGGGGTTGGGGTGTGCTGGGATTAAGAGGCAGTGGGAACGACATTCCGTCTGCACATAGGGGTGAGGGAGGAGGCCTTGTTGCCTACCAGGAACCCCAAGTCCTCGGGAGACATTGGGGGCTCTGGGTGGCATGCAGAGGGCCCTGTCTTTGCAGGCAGGGAAAGGTGGGGGAGATAATTTGGGACTGTTCTCCACATGCCCGATACCTTGAAGCGCTAAAGGGCCCTATTATTCTGGGTGCCTGAAATCTCAATTACCAAGCCATGCTGCAAATTGCTCGGTGAGGACATGCCTGGCGTCCTGCTTTCCTAATCACACCCTTGCCTTCCCTAGGTGGTCGTTAACTTGGGTGTGGTGCGTGCAGCTGCTTTCCTTGCCCAGGGGGAGGGCACAGTGTTTCCAGCGGATCCCTTCTGCTGTGAGATGGCTCCTGGGAGGCCTGGCTGGCCTCCCCTTCCAGTGTGGCTGGGTTGTCCTGTGCGTGCCCTTTGTGGTGGCCACTGGGCTCTGCAATGGCCAGTCCTCAGCTGTTCCTGGGAGGGAGGCAGTGGCTCTGACCTTGCATGTGGCAGGAAAGCAGTTCTTGAACCTGTGGGATCCTTTTTGGACAAACTTCACTATTCTTTGGTGGCCACTGTGCTGTCTCTGAGTGCCAGAAATACTCTCAGTTGTCAGCAGGCCTTCCTCTGCTTCTTGGTAGGAGAGGACCCTCCCTCTCCTACTTATTCACCCTCCTGGGCTGGAACATAGCTGGGACCCAGCTCAGCTCAGCAGTGCAGCTGATGCTGATGCTGATGTTCACGGGCCCTGCGCCCTTTGTCCTGCTGGGCTGTGATGGAGTCCGTCTGCCATCATTCCAGGTGTTCTGCATTGGCTTTCCGGATGCTGTGGCTAGTGGCCATGCTTTGGGGCTGTCGGGGCCTTGTGATGTGCACTATGGACACCTTTCTGAACCTCACATCACTCTTTCTATTTCTCTCACTTCTGTTCCTCTTTACTAGACTCCACTATTGTCCCCTCTGCCTCAGCACCAGGTCATCCAGGATAATTTTTGTCATCATCAGGAAGTGGCAGCTATTGCACTACATTGAGAGCCCCTGTTGTTCAACCTACAGTGACAGACTCACCTTAAAGTAGCTTAAGCAGAAATCTGCAGGTCCAGGTCCAGAGAGGACCAGCTCTAGGCTGGACCAAATCCTGAAACTCCGTCAAGTGAGCTCTGCCCTTCCTTAGGTCCCTTTTGGCCATTTCTCTTGGTTTGGTCTCTGGTCTGGATTCCAGCCAGTCGGAGGCAGGGCCACTTGTGTTGCTGACAGTCCCCCAGGACCTTCCTGAAGAGGACCAGGACTGGCCTGGCTTGGGTGCCACACCTTTGTGCAGCTAAGTGAGGTGGCACCCTGGATTGGGGGTGCAGCCCCTCAGAATTATGTGGATAGTGGAGGGTTGTTTCCCAAAGGGCAAGAGGGCAGGGCACAGGGCAGAGCAAAAGTAACCAAGTCTGTGTCCCTGGTATGGGCCAGCGATGCGCTGGGCCTGAACTCCTGGTCTCCCAGAGCCCCATGGGATGGGTGGTACAACTCTCCCCATGTCACAGGGGAGAGCATGCAGGTGGGTGGCTTAGAGGTGGCAGCACAGCCTGGCCCAAGAAAACAGGTATCAAGTGCCTTGGGTTTTAATAAATATTTTAGTAACTAAGCTTTAATACCTTGTCACTTTTCCTGTAGTGTTGGAGGTAACGTATATGCCTTCTGTAGAAAACAGACAGTGCAGGGGAGTGGGAAGGGGAGACCTGCACACCACTTCCTTGCTGCCACCAGCCCACTGGAGCGTGTGCCCTTCTGGCATTTTCCCAGGACCCAGGTGTTTCAGTGGGCCCAGAGTCTGTGCCAAGTGTCCCCCGACGGTGCAGAGGCCCTGCAGTGGGTGCCGCCCGGCTCCGCCCGCCTCCTCTGTGAGCGGTCTGTGGAGGCTTCCTCCCTTTCTCCCCGAAACCCGAGTCTCCTCCGCTTGGCTTAAGTCCTTCAGTTGATCGATGGATCCGTGCTTTTCCAGGTGTGCTCTTGATGTCAGACACCAGCCGGCAACCAGGGTTTTATCTATTATTTAAAAAATAGTTAAGAAATCTTTTCCTAGGAGTTTGAGAATATTTTGTAGGCACACTGCCAGAATTAAGTGACACCGCGGGAAGGACGTCATCTTGTCCACCCTGCCCGCTGACTGCCCTTACCCTCTCCCAGTGGGCATGCTGTGATCATCTTCTAGTATTTGTTTTGGATTCTTTCTGTTTACACCCAAGCATACACTCGCATCCTGGCTGTTGTTTTTCACACAGATGGCTGTGTGCAGCACACGGGGTTTTGCATTTTTCACACGGCAGCTTTGCGGAGGTGATTCCTCCTGGGCAGGGAGAGCTTCCTTGTTCTTTCTGCTGCTTCGTGCTGTTCTTTCGGGCGTGTGGTTTGTTAGTGGAACCTCTTGGGGGCATGTAGTTTGCTGCCAGTCTTTTGCAATCACAGGTTGACAGCGAGATCCCCGAGTCTGAACTATTTTGCACACGGAGTGTGTCTAGGGTGACCAGGTAGGCGGTGGAATTGGGGTTTTCAAGAGGCAGCAGCTGGTCATTGCTCCTCTGTTCCCCACGTCGCTCCCTTCTCCCACTTGCCCTTTGGCTTCACAGTTCTCTTTCTGGACTTTCTGGTTACGACAGGATTTTAGGAGTTTGCTCCTGGGGGTGTCCAGGTTGCCGGTACCTTTGCTCTTCAGAAGCTGAGAGAACGAGCCCCCGCAGGTTATTTCCCAGGAGGAGGCGGTGTAGTGCACTGGGCTCCACTGCCAGAGGGGACGCGGTTTGCCGCCAGTGTCTCCTGTTCATCCCCTTACAGTGCAGCCCTGGAGGCAGGAGGCTGAGCTGGCTCTCTGGGTGCCACCACCCACCTGTGCTACACCTGTGCTGCACCCTGCTGTGAGTGTAGGTGGGGCAGGCCCAGCTCTGCGCCAGCTTGGCTTCCTGAGTCTCCTGAATTGCTGCTTACTCATCTGAGCAGTGGGGAAACCTGTGCCCTCCCTCATGGGGCTGCAAGAGGAGTCAGCGAGTAGGAGGGGTTCAGCTGTGTGTGACCTGATGAGGACTGAGGGGAACCGAGCCTCGGTTTTTGCCAAAGTCCCAGTTTGTCCTGTTCCAGAGCTCTGAGCTGGTGGGGCTTTGGGGGCTCCTGGGCGCTCAGCCTCTCTGAAGAGTTCAGCCTACCTTTTCTCTTGAATATTTTTTTGTTGCTGTTGCTTTTTTATTTTTTTATGTTCCATCTGTTTTCAAAGCTAGGGACCTTTTTAAAAGTTTTTTTAAAGGACTAGGATAATATAAAATGTGGACTGATTGGAAATGACTGCAGTTGGCTTGGTAGAGATGAGAGCCATGTGCTAGGATAATCTGGATGCCAGCAGGATTTTCCTAAAGGACGTTTGTTGTACGCTCTGAGTGCTGGACTGGGCTGGCCCAGGAGCTGAGCTGAGTTTCCTTGTATTTATACCTTCATTTACTAGTAACTGTTCATGAGCATGTATATGCCAGGCAGGCACCAGAGATAGGCATGGGGCACACACCATTTTTAAATTTGGCACAGTCTTTACTCTAGGGAGCTTGGTGAGTCAACTCTAGTTCCTCTTGCCTGGTCCTAGGCTTCTCTGAGTATCTGTCGAGGCCCTGCCTTCTTCCCAGCAAAGTGCACACAGCATGCCATTTCAGGCTGTCTTGGTCCCTACAGATCCTGGTGACTCTACCCAGGGCTCTCTTGGGTGATGGTGGTTTACACTTTCACATAAAGGGCTGGGAGAGCGGCAACCCCAGGCCTGTGGGGGTGTTTCTGGGTGGGTTGGGGAGGGTGCTGTGTGGGTCAGAGAAGGCGTTGGGCCAGCCTCCACCTGAGGTGGCTCTAAGAGGAAATGCCCACCTGGGCAAGGGATGACACCGTGCTGTTCCACACAGAGGGGCCCTGGATGTGCTTGTGGGAGGAAATGTGGGGTTGGGGTGAGGACGAGGGCTGTGTGCTCTGGGCAGACCCAGCCCCAGGCTTTTAACGGGTGGACCAAGTCAGGCAGGACAGATAGTGGCCTGGAACTGTGTGGGAGAGATGAGGAGAATGGGGCAGGATATGAGGTTTAGACTAGGAGGGGTGTGAATGAACCGGGCCAAGGGATGGACAGGGACTCAGTGGGGCCACAGATGGCCTGCACTGGAGACACATTTGGTGTAGGCTTGAGAAGGGTATGGGGTCAGGGCCCTGTGGCTTCCCGTGGGTGAGAGTGTTCTGGGTTGGGTGTGGCAGGCTGTGGCAGACCTGGGCACCAGGCCAAGGTGTTCAGCCTGAGGCTAGAGGGCATGGGGAGCCACGGAGGGAGGTTGAGCTGAGCAGAGGCACAGGCATCCGTGTTGAATTTGGTGGTGGGAGAGTCTTGGGGCAATCTAGGCTGGAGCTATTGAAGAAGGCCTGGCACCTGGATCAGAAGGACGACAGTCACTGTCAGTCCTTATGGAGCTCCAGCCAGCTCCCCTGGGAACCACCCTCTCCTGTAGGCCACGGTGGCTGTGAGGCCTCAGAAATCCTGCCCTGGAGAGCGTGGCTTCCTGGGTAGTGTGGGAGGCCCGCACCCGTTCTCCCCAGGCAGCTCTCGGTGAGGGCCTGCCTTCAGCTCTAGTGAATGTTCTGGAAAGGAGGCTTCCTGCCTGCTATAGTAACGTGCATTTTCTTTGTTTTTTCTCCACAGGAAGCGAGGGATAGAGGTGGTGCAGGTGAGTACAGACTGCACTTGACCGCCTTCCAGGTAGCGTGACCTAGTGTTCCCCTTTCCCCACTCCGCAGGAGTCTGGGTACTTGGCCCTCTTGTCACATGCCTCTGGTGGGTAGCTTTTCCTCTGACGATGTGATGCTATTTCCTTCCCAGGCTGGGCACAGGTAGCAGGTGGCTGCTGCCATGCAGTTACTGTGCCTTGTTGGGGAAGGAGCTTGGGGTTAGTTTGGGTGTTCTGGGAGTCATGGTATTGCTCGCATTGGGGGTGGAAAAGCTGAGGGGACAGTAGCCACCCAGGCAGGTGTCCTGTTGTGCTGAACCTTCTACTGCCTCAGCTCTGAGTGGACTTGGGCCAGGAACTCATTGGCTGGAGAAGGAAGGAAGGGTGGATGGAATGGATAGATGGATAGAGAGAAGGAAGGAAGGATGGAGAGATGGAGAAGCTCTCCCAGGGCAGGAAGTAGATACACAGGCTCTGACAGCAGCTGTCTCAGGAAAGCTAGGAGATCTGACCTGACAGGGAAGAGCCCAGAGTGAGGGGCTGCCTGGGTGCTCTCTGGTGTGGTGGTATTTGCTGCTGTGGTTATGACTCATGAGGGTGGGAAGGGGGCCTTTTTGTTCATGTAAACACAGACACCGTCAGACCCGCAGTGAGGGGCAGGCAGGACACTGTAGCCACAGGCATGCCTGGCACCTTGTAACACTGAGACCTGTGGTCACTGGCCCCTGCAGAGAGGGCTGGCCAGTCTGAGAACCAGATTAGGGCTGATGAGAAGCTGAGCCCCCTGTAGGAAGCTTCCAGAAAGCTTCTTGGAGAGCTCTCAGAGGCTGCTGTGGTTGGCTTTAGGAGGCCCACAGGCAGTGACTGCCTCGTGCCTCGTAGGTTTAGCACTTCAGGCCTGAAGGGGCAGCAAAAAGGCCCTGGAGCATCCTCTACTCAGGGGCAGACTGGGCAATGGTGGCTCTTGCAGTGCTGTTCACAGCTCTGGTGAAGGGTGCTGCATGCCCCTCCTGACCTCCTGCTGGTGGCGTGAGGGTTGATTTGTCACCAGAAGGCCGAGGTTTGCTTTGGTGGAGGTTAGTTTCTGGGAGCCTCTGGTCACCTGTTTCCTGTTCATGCAGGCTCATCTTGGCTTTGTAGAGTTGTATGACTGGCACTGAACTTTACTGTAGACTTTGATTTCTCTGTCCATTTCAGGAACAGCCAAGGGGTGTGCCTCAGGGCCTTCTCTGCTGCCTGGGGCTCTCAGTGTGCATGAGTGAGGACAGTGTTTGGTGGATAATGCCTGCCACAGACACAGGTGTGGGCAGAGGAGGTGGGTGTGGACCATTTCCTCTCCAGGACGCTAGAGAGGCTTTCGTTCTTTCTGATGGCTAGCTTGAAAACCCTTTGCACATGTCATCTTACCCACCAAGGAATCCTTGGTGGTACTTGGTGCTGCATGTGCAAGGGACAGTCCTGGGGCTTCCCTGTGGTTTGTGGCAGCACTGATAAGGGCCTAGGAGGGGTCACTGTTGGGAGCAGTTCCTGAAGGAAGTGAAGGCCTGTGCTCACCAGCAGACTCCCTGCTTGACAGAGGAAGAGAGGCGCCCCTCCTCCAGACCCTTCCATTCACATGATCCCAAACTGCAGTGCCACCATGCACGGGGTGAGAGACAACCAGGGGCCACGGGCGGTTTCCGGGGCCTCCCAGGAGGCTGAGCCGAGCCTTTCCTGCTCAGTCTGCTCAGTCGTAGGTGGAACGGGAGACTGAAGTCACTGTTTCAGAATGTGCTAGGCGGGCACAGGAGGGGCTCTGAAGTCTTTCAAGATGTGTCTACTGTTCCTTTGATGACGACTCGGGGAAGGAAGTGGTGGCTGGGGACCAGAGTGAAGCCAAATTGGATGCTTTCCACTCTGGCATCTAAAAATAAAACCCACAGTAAAGCCTCTCCCTCACCTCCTCCTGGCACCTCTGGGTGTTTAGAGAACTTTTAAATTTTAAGACATTGGGAAAGGCTTTGCAAAAATTGTAAGCCACACCACCTGGCTGGTTTTTCAAAATTAGACAGGCTTCTGTGCCCCAGGCTCTGGGCCCTGGTTCAGGCATTGGTGAGGGTGTAGGTGATCACCAGCCACCCCCATGTCAGCTGTGTCAGGTCCATTTTCCCAGGCTGGACAGCCACCCGGTGAGTGGGCAGTGGTATGTTCCCTGTAGAGATGAGGAAACTGAGGCTTAGAGTGATTAGACCTCTTGGGAAGTTCAGCTGGTTGGTGGCAGAGTTGGGTTTGGTGTGGGCCCATTTGTCTGCTGGGCAAGCGGGTCTCCTTTGCATGTTAGTAGGCTGCTCTGTTTACTAAATGCTTGCCTGCCTGGCATTGCTGCCTTTGGCTACATTTAAAAGGATGTTGGGGCCGAGTCAGGACCCAAGGCTGAAAACCCTTGTAAGGTCCTGTGGTGTTTGTCCAGGTCATGGGAGTCCTTCCTCTTCCTGCTGTTTAATGATGAGAGTAACAGTATCAGTGTTCAGTATTTATGGGGACTCCAGTGTAGCAGGCATCAGAGCCATTGACTCTAAAGGAACTTTGCAGGTGGCCCTTCCCTGGTGGAAGTACCTTTTATGGATGCTCAGCCTCCTCAGGTGCTGGTTCCCATAGCTCTGTGCTGGGGAGGGAGCTTGTGAACTCCTTCCCTGTCACCCCTGTGCCCCTTCCACGTTGTTCCTCCTCCTCTAGGAACAGTGTCTATAGTGGTGAGGAACAAGACCAGCCAGGTTTAGGTCCCTGGCTGTGTGACTTGGGGCCAGTTGCTTAAGGACTCTGTGTGTCAGTCTGCCCAGCTATAAAATGGGGACAATTCTACTGTCTGCACCCAGGCTCCGTGTGAGGACCCAGCTATTTTGGGTAACAGAGTTGGTGTTGAACCTGGCTCTCAGGAGCTGATGGTCTGCAGAGCCACATGCTCTTGCTTCCATAGACAGACCTGAACTCAGGGGTGGACTGCAGGGCAGGAAGCCCTCTAGTCATCATTATAACCCTGGACCAGGGAAGTGGTTCCAGTTCCTTGTTTGCCACAAGATTGGAAGAGGACCTGATCAAGTTGTCAACTGATAGCACATCACAGTGATTTTGGAGGTCCAGTGCGGCTTGGCAGCACAGTGCTTGCCTAGCACATCCGGCCCCCGTGTCCAGTCAGTCCCCAGCGTGGAAAACAGATGTGTGATAAGAGATTACTGTAGTTCTTGGCACATAATTCTAAAGGAATCCAAAGAATTTAGTGTGGCAGATCTCTTTCCATTTTTTTTTGAGTAAGTGGTTTTAACATATGTCCATAAAAACTGAAAAACGAAGATAGAATTGATAAGCCTGTCTCGTTCCAGCAGTAGGTGATACTCATCTGTGGATACACTAAATGACTTTAAAGGCCTCATCCGCCATCTCAGAGTTGTGTTTCTAGTAAAGTTGTACTTTCTGTGCTTCTCACTTGTACAGTTTTGAATGTTTCTGTCATGTTTTTCAATTGTGTCTTAATATTAATTGTAATAAGAAGAAACATTTTGACACTGAAGAGCTTTATGGTCACATGAAAAATGAAGAAAAGAAACAATATCTATACACGTGTATGTTTTGGCTCAGTCCTGGAATAATCAGTACAAGGCATGTGCTGTGATCGCATAAACATCCCAATGGAAAGTGGACTGGGAATTAGAGTCCAGGAAGAAAAAGGAACGGGTTGAGATTTCCAGGTGTCAAGGGGAGCTTGGTTGTATAATTTTGAAATGATGATGGTGGATCTCAGATCACTGTGGTATTTAGATTCCACTGGATCCATTTAAAAGAGAAATAGTAACAGTTTTAGTTTAAAATATTAATATTTACAATATGTTGGAAATTACATCCTCTGCAAGTATTTAAACTTATGATGCAAAATTTTAGATGTCAACTTTAAAACGTACAAACAGGGACATTGTTTTAGATGCTCATTTTAGGGGGTTTGGTTTGAAGCCCACTTGCTTCCCAGGACCAGGCACCTCCTCTGAGAGGGATAGCAGTGGGCCTGGCTCTCAGGCCATTGAGAGACCTCTCTGGACCTGGGCCAGCCCCGTACACCCGCCAAGACTCGCAGAGGCCTGCTGGTTTCCCAGGCAGTGGACTCATCTGGGGGCTGCTGGCCTCCCTCTGCCAGGCCTGCTGGGCCAAGTGATGAGGATGATGGAGGGCACGTGGCTCCTGCCCCTGCTGCTCAGAGAAGAGCTGCAGTGAGCCGGATCCAGGAGGCTGGAGGGAGCAGCCCTACTTTGGTGTCTCATGTGGGGCCTGGGCTGGAGGACAAGGGGGAAGTGTGGCAAGGGCTGTGGGACATGATGTCCCTCATCCTGTATCCTGAAGAGCCATCTGTCATGATAGTGAGGGCTGCAAGTTTGCCTCAGTTTCCTGCTTCATACTACTGTGATGAGGAGGCTGGACCCACGGGCCCCTGACTACACTGTTCCAAGTGGAGTCTCACCAGCCATTGAGGTGAGAGCCCCTCATTGCCAGAGGCCAGAGAGCAGGCCAGGTTTTCTCAAAGCAGCGGTGCAGCAGCCTCTCTGGACACCCGCCATGGGCCAGACTGTAGGTGCTGGGGACTCACATAGACCCAGCTGGTCCCTTCAGCTCTCTGTGAAGTCTGCAGTAGGTTGTCAGTGGCCAGGTGGGTGAGGATGTGGATTTAGGCACAGAAGAGGGCCTGTACCCAGCCTGATCATTCAGGAAGCCTCCCTGGAGGAGAAACCTGGCGGATGGTGATGAGCCTCGTCCACCTGAGAGAGCTGCATGAGAGGACACTCCAAGTGTGCAGGCCCACTCAGGTGTTAACTCATTCCCTGGGCCTTTGACCTTCTAAAACAACTGGATGCTGTAGTGACCGAGAGCCAGGCACAGTATGGCAGTCACTGCCATTTCACCCAGTGTGTCTTTTTTTTTTTTTTAGTTATACATAAACACAGTGTCTTTATTTTGTTTATTTATTTTTATGTGGTCCTGAGGATCGAACCCAGTGCCTCACACGTGCAAGGCAAGCACTCCGCCACTGAGCCACAACCTCAGCCCCAGTAAGTCTTTGTTAGAGAAAATATCCCTGGGTGGGTTGGGCCATCTGGTCTGGTGGCAGGGTATGGTGGCCTGGGGCCTGCATCAGTTGTGCAGAACTGGGGGCATTTTCCACTCTGGCCTGATCAGTGGGGAAAGCTCAGAAAGGGTGGTTTCCCGTCCTTGGGCTCTACTGCCCCTTTCTGGAGCAGCCCGCATCTGTGGGGAAGGCCCCGGAAGGACAGCACTCTGGTCGCTCTGCCCACTTCTGGCCAGCACCCTTGGGAGAATGTGCTGCGTTGGCCCCACCCCACCGTGTTCCTGTGCTGCTCCAGCTCAACCCGTTCTGATACCCACCCACGGACATTGTAATATTATTGTATTAGTGTAAAGGATCAGGGGAGAAGGAGATCCTATTAGCCAAAAAGGGCTTGGGATTTTATTTTAAAATGCAAATGAGTGAGCAAGTGTGAGAAGTACAGTAGCTGATTATAGATTTACTGTCTTCCTTCCAGATTCCCTGAGAATTCAGACATTACGAAACCCTGTCTTGGAACAGCCGCTGTTTCTCAAGCAGGCAGGGAAGTAAATATGTTTCCCACTTGTAGGAGGGAGAGGCGGCGCAGGCCTTTCTGTCACGGTCTCTCCAGAGCTGTCACTTGCTTGAAATGCTACTGTTCTTGGTGTATGTGTTTTTTCCCCCTTGCATGGTGGATAGTCAAGCCAGGGAGAAAAGGCAAGACTGAGAAATGACAGGCAGACAGTTCGCCTCTGAGGAAGGCCACGTGCCTAGGGCTGACACAGAAGTGGGTACCGGGACCCTGGAGTGGGGGGAACCACCACAGTGACCTCCTGAGCTTCTGGGAGCCCAGTGGCAGGGCAGGCTCATCTGTGCTGTGGGTGGGGCCTGTGAGGGTGGGGACAGGTGTGGCAGTGGGCTGTGGTAGGGAGGTCTTCTGGAGAAGGCCGCGCCTTTTAGCAGTGAGGGAGGTGTCCGTGGGTGGGTATCAGAACGGGTTGAGCTGGAGCATAGCACATGCACACTCTGGGCTGGTGCAGGGGTCTGTTGATGGCCAGTGCTTTGATGGTCTGGGCCCTTGGGCCTGAAAGGGTTGGCAAGAGACCAGGCTGGAGGGGGTGAGAATGTCAGTCCCCATAGGGCTAAGGGACAGTTGGGTGCTGAGTCTGGGCATTGAATGGCATCTGCAGGGATGGATGGGTGCTGGGATTGAAGGTGATGCAGGAGATCCTTCTGGAGACAAGACTGGACTGGAAGGTGTCCCAGCAGGGGGCAGAACTGTGACCTGGGGGAGGTGCTGCAGTCTGGCTGGAGCTATTGTGGGAATGAGGGCAGGGAGGACCAGTGGGAGGGCGAGGTATCTGGGTGGCTGTGGGTGTGAGAGAGTGAGGGGACCATCCTCAGACGCCTCCCTCATTGCTGCCTGGGGTACCAGAGTATGGGGTGCAGGAGGAGGAGCAGCCAGGGAGGGAGAGGTGGTGGTGACACCTGCTTGTTCAGACAGGTGTGCTGGATGCAAGCAGCAGAGACGCGTGTTGAGCAGCTGGCCTCCCCACAGCACAGCTGAGTGAGTCCCGAGGTTGCAGGGCCTGCCTCTCTCTGAGGATTATGATGAGTTCTCCAGTTCAGCATTAGAATGTGTCCTTGTCACTTAGGGAGTGTTTCCACCTGGCTCCAGACTTGTTTTAAAGGCTATGCAGATGCATCATCTTATGATCCATCCCAGCTGTGCGGCCCCCCCCCCCCCACACTGCAGAGTCCCCAGGGGCTGCCCTTGCTGGATTGTCTCCTGGGGGCACAGGTAGGCTGGGACTCTGCCCTCCCTCTGCCTGGCGCTCTGCAGCCAAGGGTAAGAGGCTTTGGGGAAACTGAGTGCCTTGCCCTTATCAGAGGCCTGATATCCTTACGTCTGGAAGCAGACATGTAGCCACTGCCCCAGGTGGTGATAGCTTTATGAGGGCCACCTGAGCCAGAGTGACCCCCAGCAGATCCCAGCATCGCAGGAAAGACTGCCAAGGGTTTGGGAGGTTTCCATGTGGTGATCGAGGCAGTGATGGACATAGATTGTCCTGGGCTGACCCTGGGAGTCCTGGGCCTGGGCTTGAATTTCTGTTGGTCCGTTTTCTGGCTGCGTGACCTCATTTTCCTCATCTTTAAAGTGGGGATGCCGCTCAGCATATGGGACTTGAGAGACCTGACAAGTCCTGAGGGAGTATTAGGTGACTTCCCTCATTCCCTGTTATGACCGGCAACAGATGAGGCAGCAGGCAGCTCACACCAAGCTGTGCTGCTGAATATGGTTGCTTTCTGGAGGGCTCCACACCACTGACGTATCATTATTGAGTTTCTAATTATTATAGATTTTAGTTCACTACTTTTTTAAAAGACTTTTTTAAAAGAAAATTTGAAGTGCAAATTTTTTTTCTAAACATAGAAAATGATTTTCACTCTTAGTCATTTACTTAGGATACATAGTTAACAAATAGATAAATTTATGTGTGAGCATGATCTCCATAGTATTTTTTTATAATACTGACACACGGGGTGGGGGAGTTACATAAATCAGTGTCTGCTCCTGTCAGTTTTTTGTAGCTATTAAAAACACCACATTTTGGGAGACAGCGTGGGCAGTGCTGGAGAGAGGCTGCCGAGTGGGTGGGCCTCCTGGTGTTTTCCCTCCTGTCAGCCTAAGTTTTACTCCTGGGCCTTTTCGGCTTCCTGTTGGGGGTGGTGTTGTGGGGAGTCCTGCGAGGCTCTGCGCGCTGCTCTGTCCTGGTGCAGCCCTTCCCGGCCAGCCTCGGACGCGCTGAGCCAATGGGAGCAAGTCCTTATGAAAGCCAGTTTCTGCTTCCCGTGTCTGGGTGACAGAGTGGCCAGGAAACCAGACCCAGGCCCCCACACTGCTGTGCTGATCTGGGACTCTGCCTCCATCTCCTCAGACCCCAGGTCCCTGGTTGACCTCCAAAAAGTTCACAGCTGCCTTGGGGTGTGCCTGGCAAGCACTTTATGTAAAATCAAAGAAGGAGGAGGAGGAGAAGGAGAAGAGGAGGGGGGGAGGAGGAGGGGGAGGAAGAGGAGGAGGAGGAGGAAATGGTGGGAGAAGGAATACAGGGAAATAGGAAGGACATAAAGGGCCATTGTGGAAGAGCCAGAGGAAAGATTTCACTTTGAGAGTAGCCACCTGCCTGCACACTCCAGGGTGAAGTTGTCCAGAAGGTAGCCACCCAGGTGTGGCCGTGCAGCCTCCAGCCTCATGGATCCTGTGAGCTGCTGAGCTGGACACTCCAGGGTGGGGAAGTTGGATGCGGGCCCTGGGCCCCTCATCAAGTGGGCCTAAAGTCTTTGTGGGCTGAGGGGTGCCTCTTAGGGACAGTGCAGCAGCCGAGCTGGGAGTCTGAGAAACATGTTGATGTGAAGGCCCTGGACCATGCTTTGTGCCCAGCTAGGCTCGCAGCCATGAAGTCACATGCAGAAGTGGAGACATGCATTTCCTCAGCTGGGCTGAGTGAGGAGCTGGCTGCTCCCTCTCAGCTCAGGTGCGGTCTTGCCTGTGACACCTCTTTGCTTCCCCTGTATACCCCCCCCTCTCCTACACAGACAGAGCTGCCAGTCAGCATGGGTCTGTTTGTTCAAAGTGACTCTGGGTTATTCTTATGCTCGGGAAGTAGTGTGTGCTCCTTGAAATCTTTGGGACGTAAGACAGGCCTAAAGATGAAAACCCAGAGGTACACATTAAAGCAGTATGTTTAGTGTTTTCCTCTGGCCTTTTCTTCCATCTTTGCATAAGTCATACTGTTGGTTATGTGTGATGTGCACTCAGGTTGGGCTTTTCTGTCCCTAGTTTTGTGACCTGCATTTGAGGGTGGATGAACCTTTCCTCATGCTGTTGGAGCACCTTGTAAGTGGCTGCCATTGTGCCTGCCATTGTGCCTGCCTCCATTCCCACCATCCCTGTGTCCCTGCACCTGGAGCCATTTCTCTGCCCCAGAGCCTAGGTTCTAAGTCATGTCTGACTTGCTGTTGCTACCATTGCTGCCAAGGATATCTTTAGTCCTGAAGTCTTTGTGGACCTGAACTGTATCTCAGATCTTCACTTTGGATGGATTTCTAGTAGTGACTTCATGGATTTTAAGGCACTGAGCCCTTGCAATACGATGGTGCCCAGGGGCTTGCAGATGTTGTACCTCTGTGACTCCCACCCATGGGGCCGACAAGGCTGGGGCTCAAGCCAGTGTTCACTGCGGTGTCCCCCATGCCTGCTCTGTGCTTGAGGCAGGAGGTTGGGGGACCCAGGGATGTGCAAGGCAGCGTAAGGCTTGCACATCAGGCTGTCACTTCTCGCAGAGTGGTGTGGCTCACTGTGGCTCACTGCCCCATAACAGTGGGTGACCTCCACTGAATACACCCTGGGCGCCAGCCTCGGCCATAACTGTGCACACTTACTTGTAGATCCCTGATGGTCTAGTGAGGTGTGCACTGTTGTCATCCCCATGTTAGGTACCAGGAAACTGGAACCAAGGTGAGTAGCTCACCCGAGTTCGCATGGGCAAGAGGAGGAGCTGGGCGGAAGCCAGGCTGCAGGGCTCTTGAGGGCTTATTCAGGATTTTTAAAAAAGCTTTTTATTAGGAAAAACCACATGACATTCCAGAGTCAGGAGAGCTTAGTCAAACGGACTGTGTGCCCTTCCAAAGCTGTGTGTATCTCCACAAGGCCAGGATGCCTGAGGGAGATCCTGGCTCTCACTGGGTTCCAGTGAGATCTGTCTCAGCATTCTGTCAATTTGCTTGTAAACGTTTCTGAATTCATCTCTGAAAGATAAGGGCTAACCCTTGATCTTGACTCTGGGCTGGGCCATTCAGGAGGGGTGGGGCTGCCAGGCCAGGGGCTGCCTCTGGTCTGATTCCTGCCTCTGGGTGCGTGGAGGGCAATGCTCAGTAGGCCCGAGCTGGGCCATGGGTCTTTGGTGTGGCTGTTAGAAGCCTAGGTGAATAGGTTGACGCCTCCTTAGGAGTGTCATTGTGATGGTGGACGTGACCATAGCAAATGTGAAGACAGCTTTACTGAGTTTGGGGACCCTTTCCAAGCACTTGCATATATTAACTAATCCAATCCTCACAGTAGTCCTGAGAGCTACTCTTACTCTCTTTATAGATATGTGTTTATTATCACCCCCACTTTACAGATGAGAAAACCAAGTCAGGGAGTCCTGGGCCTGGCCCCACAGCAAGCAGGGGTAGAGCTGGTGTTCTAGCCCATCACACTGGCTTGTGGTCCATTCCTTTAAAAATTAATATATTTTTGTTAATTCTGATTTTTGTGGTTTAATTTCACCCTTTTTTTAAAAATATTTTTTTAGTTGTAGATGGACACAATGTCTTTATTTTATTGCTTTGTATGTGGTGCTGAGAGGATCGAACCCAGGGCCTCACGCATGCGAGGCACGCGCTCTACCGCTGAGCTACAATCCCAGCCCTAACCCATTCTTTTTCTTCTCTCTGGTTCTGTGCTTAAACAACTTTTAGTGCTTTTGAAATTGAAATGTGAACATTTAACATGACCACCACAACTAATGGAGGCTTTGAGGGGGAAAGGGGCGAAGTCGCACATTGGTGTATGCTGAGGGTTGGTCACCTGCGCTTGGTGGTGGTGCCTGCCTGCTGGGACGGGGAGAGATCTTGGGTTTCTTTTTCAGCAGCAGGTTGATGTGTCATCTAGTATCCCTTTCAGTGGCCCTTGGTGTCCGTGGGGCATTGGTTCCAGGAACCCCTCTGGGTACCAAACTCCTCAGATGCTCAGGTCCCTCATGCAGGATCCTCAGTGTCTGCTTGTGATCAGCATGTCTCCTTCTGTGTACTTTAAATCATCTCTAGAATATTTAGAGTACCTTCAACAGCATCCACGCTGCGGAGGAAATAAGGACAAGGAAGGGAGCCAGCACGTGATCAGTACAGGTGCAGGTTTTTCTGTCAGGTATTTCCATGTGAGGTTGGTTGAATCATGGATGTGGAACCTGAGGTGACAGAGGCCTCATGGCTCTCATGAACTGGAGACCGCTTTGTGTGTATGAGGTGCTTGCTTGTTAGTCAAATAGCTATCCTGGAATGGAAAGAATGAGTTGCTTCCATTATTTTTATGGCCTAGGGATATTCTAGCTTTTTAGTGTTGTGAATGCTTTACTTTCTACTACTTTCCTCCAAGGAAATTGAGTAAAAGAGAAGTAGGTCAAAGCCAAGGAACAGAAGAGGTTCCCTGTTAGCTCTGCTGCTGTGGGAGTGCCTCAGGGTAGTTCTGAGCTTCCTGGCAGCCAGTGCATGTGGGGAAATAAGATTAGTTACCATGGTGAAGAAGCTACATCCTCGGGAGAGAGACTAAAAACCATGGAGAGGATTGAATCTTTCTTCTGAAATATCAAAGAACTTTGTTAACGTCACAAGCAGGAAATCTTTGTTTTGACCTAGATGAAAAAGGAGAGTGGTAACAGATGCAGAATGGTGGCCTGGCCATGTCTTCCGTGAGTCTCTCTGCAGGGGCATTGTACTTTGGTCCGGGGCTCTCCTGGCCTCAGCCCCTCGTCCACTCTGCCTGGCCAGCTTCCATTCTGCAGTGTCCTGCTCACCTGCAGGTCACTGGGGCACCACCCCTCACTTGCAGGATGGCACTTGCAGGTGCCAGGGAGTACTGGGTGCAGCGATTTCATGCTTTTCCTTGTGAATCCAGGCCTATAACTTGGCTCTGCCTTTCTTGCCCCCTTTTCTCCCCTCCTGGCTGGAGAATTCCCCTGGGAACCACAGTGACCATCCTTTCCCTGAGGCCTCAGATGTTCCTGTGTAAGCTGCAGGCAGTCAGCCCTTTCAGGGACCAGTTGCTCTGGGGCTGCTCTTCCCAGGCCTGTTTTCCAGCATCACTGTCGATCTGAGACTTGTCTTTGTGAGCTTTATAGAATGGCCCTGGAGCATGCCCTATAAGGAGAAGGCTCGCTAGTGCCCAGCCATGCAGCTGTGTCCTAGGAGCTCAGCTGGTGTGGGGCTCAGTCAGCACTCATCAGAGCTACTGGGGGAGGCTTTCAGCGATCCCATAGGAATGGGGTGCAGGGACTGGGTGAGGGCTTTGATCAAGTGTCCTGGGGGAACATTTAGGTGTCCTGGGTCTTTGCAAGGAGACAGCCTGGAGTCTCCTGGGTTGGGAGGAGGCCACACAAATTCCCAAATGCATTTGGTGCCTTTCAGATGGGCTTCTGTGACCCAGCCCAGGCAGCAGCACTTGTAGTGCCTGTTTGTGCCTTGCCTTCTGGGGGCCAGTACTAGTGTCCCCACTTGCCAGGTGAGAGGACGGAGGCTCCCAGGTGAAATCATCTTGGCCCCAGTGAGCCAGCAGCAGAGCTGACACTGAGTTCCAGGTTGTGCAGTGGCAAGGTCAGTGCCCTTTCTGCTCTGAAGGCTGCCTGCTTGGGTGAGGTCTGTGACTCAGCCCTAGTTCCTCCTCTGCCCCTTTGTAGCTGTGCAACCCTGAGCAAGTGGCACTGCCTCTCTGAGCCCCATTGACCAGATGGTGGCAAGGTTGATGACTAAGATGAGGTGAAGGCAGGCCGGAAGGCCTCATGAAAGTGTTAGCCCTCTTTGGTGGAGAAGGAGTCACTCAAGGCCAGGAGTGCTTAGGGGGTGGGTGAGGTTGTGGGCTGGGGAGACTTCCCTGCATCTCACTGGTTTTCTTGCTCTGAGATGACTCTAGTCTTGGGAAGCCCACCCTCCTAACTGGGTAGGAGTTTGGCCTTGACTTTGTGTCTCTCCCATCACATGTGGATGGGGCCAGGGACCCTGGGAAGGAGGGCCCTGGGTGGCCTGGCATGAAGGAGGTCTTGGGCTCATGCCTTCTGCCTGTCTGGGCAATATTTTTGCTGTAGGCCCTGCCAAGTGGCCATGTGATCCAGGGTGTTTTGACAAGCTTGGCAGGAACCTGGGTGGACGGGACGCCTTTGGGTCTGAGCTAAGAGCCTGGGAGTGTGGCGAGGGAAGGGGCTGGCTGGGGGAGGGCTGGGGGCAACTGGGCACACACTGACTGCACTGGATCAAGGGCAGCAGCACATCCTGAGCTGAGGCAGCGGGACCCCGGGGAGCTGGCCCCCTAAGCCTAGGTGCTGGCTGGGTGTCCTGGGCTGGGGCTCAGGGCATACAGTTGCTTTGTTGTTTGGAGCCTTTGTTCTCAGTTCCTTCTCTTGTCCAAGGGGTCCCAGGACCCCACCCATCTAGCTTATTCAAGGGAAAAGATGAAATGCCTCAAGGTACAGTAGGTCAGGCCTTGGCCTTGAGCATGGTCAGTGAGACCCTCCAGCTGGGCCCTTAGGGACCCGTGCTGTTTTTTGGGACGGCAGAGCACTAGCACCAGGCCTCCTGGGACCCTGCCTCTGTCCAGTTGATTTTCTGACCTTCTGGAAGGGGGTTTGAAAGTGTCTTTCTGGGAAGTCTAGAGCCTCCTGTGTGGCTCATGGGAGAACAATGCCCTTCCTTGCCGCCCAGGGGAGCAGCAGTGGCTGCACATGTGCTCTGAGCCTAGGAGTGGGCTGCACACTGACATTCAGACAAATTTTGTTTTGAATTTAAATAAATTGTGACCCTGTTGAGATCGGTTGCTGCCCTGAGTGTGTCCCTCTGTCAGGCTGCTTTGTCCACGGCTGATGTGTTCTCTGGTGGTGATCACAGTCACTGGCCCTGTTGGGGGGATGCCAGCCGGTGGTGTTGCCTTGAGCATCCGGTCCTCATGTTGTGGGGCAGGTCTGAGATGCCGTTCACTGTTTCTGCAGTTGATGTGTCCTTCCCTGGGAGGACAGCGGGCACAGGAGTCGGAGGGTCGATTCTGCAGACTTGGCACGCCCTGTGGTCACCTGCGTTCCCCTTCAGCCTGCCTCCCTCCTGGAGAGAGGGTCCATGCCTGCCTTGCCCTGCGTGGTGATCTGTTCTTGTCCCTCCCGCTCAAGTTGGTTTCCCTTCTTTGGTGACCCAGACTTTGTCCCTCCTGCATTTTAGCCAGGAACCCGCTGGGAAGCAGGGCTCCAAGATAGTTCTGGTGGAGGAACTTGAGCTTGGGGGGGAATTGGGGAGCGAATGCAGGGCTGAGGGAGAAGGGGACTGAGGGCCCAAGCCTAGCAGCCATGGGGAGCTGTCACTGTTCCTCAGGCTGACAAGGGAAGAAAAGTGGCATGGAGCTCTGTGACAGTGGCTGCCAGGAGGCGGTTGTAGTCATGGCGAGCTGTGACTGCTGCCCAACAGGGAGGGGGAAGGAATAACACCCCAAACCTCTCTCTGTCACCTTCTGGTCTCCTGCCAGTGCCCACCACTGGCCCAGTGCAGCTGGAAGCCCAGAGTCGTCAGTGATGCATTCCATAGAGGTCAGCCTCCCAGGCCTGGAGCAGGGCCGAGAGGACGGAGTCAGCAGGCAGCCACTAGGGTCTCCTCCACCCTGCCTGTGACCCTGCGGGCCTCGGTTCCACTGGCCTCCTTGTGTGGCCCTCCCAGATGCTCCTCTGACTACTGCTGCAGTCCCTTTCCAGGCACTGAAGTCGTCTGAGGGAGCCGACGCGCTTGTGGGCAGGGCCTCTGTGGCTGAGCCCTTCATCCCTGTGTTGCCAGGCCCTTACCCAGGCCCTCCGCTGCCTTCTGGGGACTCCAGGATGGCCAAGTCTCCAGCCTCCTCTGTGCCGGTGGCCCTGGGAGACAGACGGCCCAAAAGGGCTGCTTTAGAAGAGCCGAGGAGAAGGGTGGGAGGCTGCCTCTCCCCCGGCCCCTTCAGGAGCTGTGGAGGGCACCTGCTGGTGCATGGGCCTCTCAGAGCTCTGGAGTCTCAGTTGCCTGTACCCACCAAGTATGGCGAGATTGACCACCTGTTGGTTATGTCCTGTGACACTGTGTGTGCCACTCACACGTGAGACAGAGCATTAGGCCCAGGCTGCTGTCCCTGCAGGCTTTGGGATGGGCCGCAGGTGTCTTTGGGGTCATCCTGCTGCCTTATGCAGCTTGGGCTGGGCTTTGCCTCCTTCTCTGTAAAATGGCTGACAGCATCTCTTGGGTCCCGTCTCACTGTCGCCCTCTGTGAGTCTGACTCTTCGGAGCAGGGATGGGGAATCTCCCGCTGCTGTCCCCTTGCCTGTCTCCTTTCTTAGCCTTTCATCTTGCTGTGTTCTTACTGCAGAGTGGAAGGATCTGAGCCCTCCCATCACCACGGGTGTGAGTGCTTGAAGCAAGCTCTTCTGACGATTTTCCCATAGGACAGATTTCCAGAGAGTTCGGCCAGCTGCCCACATCCAACCTCTTTTGGTTGCACTATTTTTGTGCACAGTGAACATACACGCGGCTTTTGGTTGCACTAGTTTTTTTTTTTTTTTTTTTTTTTGTGCTGGAGATTGAACTCAGGGGCACTCGACCACTGAGCCACATCCCCAGCCCTATTTTGTGTTTTTTTATGTAGAGACAGGGTCTCACTGAGTTGCTTAGCGCCTCATCGTTGCTGAGGCTGGCTTTGAACTCGCGATTCTCCTGTCTCAGCCTCCCTAAGTGCTGGGATTACAGGCTTGCGCCACCGCGCCCGGCTTGGTTGCACTAGTTTTGTGCACAGTGAACATACACGCGGCTGCCTGTGCCTGTGTGTGGGGAGGGGGCAGTTTGGAGTCAGGCTGACCTTGGTGGCATCCTGCGAATGACCTTGCCTAGCTGTGTGGCCTTGGGCCCGTGTGCTTCAGGCAGTTGACTGCCAGGCTCAGTGCTCACCGTGCTCCTCATGCTTGCCCTGTTTGCCTAGCAGTGCTGGGAGGACCCAGTGGGCGCATGCAGTTGAGGTGCAGGTGCTTTGTGTCTGTGCAGCCCGTGGGGTGATGCTCGCTCCGGCATCCCAGTGCTGGAGGACCGGGAGGTGTTCCCAACAAGGCCCGTTTTTAGCCTTGCAACATCATGCTCCAAAAATGCTCGCATGCAGTTTATTTAACTTTAAGTGGGGCAGATTCTGAAATGGGTTGTTTATTGTTCAAGTTGAATTTTTAATTTCTCATAAATATCCCACAAATTGCCATAGTCCATTTATATTTATTGAATCTGTCAGGGTTGTTTATGACACTGAGGCCTGGGCTCTCCATGTTTGTGGGCTGTTGCCGTGGTGACGCCTGGGTCTGAGGCTCTGAGGCCGTGTGGAAGGTTCTGGAACGGGCTCTTGTGTGAAGAACTAGGATTGCTACCCCAGGAGCTGGCCTTGAGTGGCTGGGCTGTGTGCAACACTGGTCCCGTTTCAGCCTTCCTTTCTCTGTTGGTCCCGCTCTCAAGCGGGTGCACACCCATGTCTCCTGATTCCCACCCAGGCCCTTGCTGCTGCAGTGATACGGGACCGACTGGTGTGTTGGCCAAGCACCTGTGAGGAGAGTAGGCCTTCAGGCCCCAGAGCCACCCAGCCCAGCTGCGGTTCACCTGGCACAGGGGCCTACTGGGCACAGCCAGCAGTGAAGCAAGCCCCTCTGCCCTCCTCCAGCAGGATGGTAGCCTCAGAAGCCCGCCCCTGCAGGGTGGATGCGTGGCAGTGTCTTGTTACTGTGGAGCACAGCGGTGAGAACGAGCCATCGGCCTCCAGGGCAAGGCACCGCGGAGAGCCAGACACGCAGGCGGAGAGCCAGGCTTGAGGTGTAGTGGTGCGTGACTCCATGCAGGGTCGGTCATGAACGGGCAGGTCTGCACTGTGGAGAAGGCAGGCCAGAGGTCGCTTGGGGACAGAGCGCTGGTGGGAGGGAGCCTGCTTGTGTCCACAGAAGGCAGTTGTGAGCTGGCGCCAAGCCATCCGCTGCTTTCTTATCCTAGGCTTTGCTTTGGTGAAAGGCTTACTTAAAAAAAAAAAAAAAGGCATAAAGGCCGTGGGAGGCAGAGGGTGGGCTGTTTTCTGTAGTATGTACCATGGGGTTCTCTGGGGCACTGGCTCCCAGACCCCCCATGCCCCTCCTCCCGAGCTTCCCTCCAGGAAGAGATGCTCTCCTCTCCAGGAGTGACACAGGCTCCCAGGAGAGGCTGCCTGGGGGACCCGGCAGCTCCAAGGACATCCTTACCCTTCAGCTGCCTGGAGCCTCCCTGTAATCAAAGAGAGTGTTAGTGCAGTCCAGCCCCTGGCCTGTTGTCTGGTTTGGAGTAGGCCTCAGGTTCACATCCTAGTGGCTCCAGCTCATTTTGGGAGCAGAAGGTCTATTTCTGAGTGCAGAGATACAGGATTTCTTCTCGTGCTTGAAATCTGGCCTTCAAGCCAGAGAGGTGAGGCTGGCGGCAATGAGACCATCTTTTCTAGATGCTGCTTTCTGGGCAGCTGTGGGGGCTCATCTCTACCAGGCTCTTTATAATAACCTGGCTTGTTGTGTGTTTACCTGGTCCAGCCTGTTCAGGCCCTGCAGTACCCTCCCCTTGTAGGTGAGGAAAATGAGGTCAGAGAGGTGAACATGGCCATAGGCTCAGATTCACTCCCTAGGAAGGGGGATTTTGGTAACACTAGGCAGGGAGGGTCCCAGGCCAGCATGTACCCTCAGTGCATGTTGGGACATTCAGACGCGTGGACAGGGGTGTCAGAAGCAGGTTGGATGGATTGTTGGGGTACAGGAAGTGCTGTTCCAGGCTCTGCCCTTTTACTTCTACCCCCTCTCCCTCCAGTCACCAGTGGGCCTGCCCTCCTAGAGTTTTCCCTGATGACTCTGGTCCCAGCTGGTTTTACTGACTCTGAAGCCTGGTGTCCCGTCTGCCTCTGAAGCATCGGCATGGTTCCCCAGGCCACCTGGATACAATCACCTGGGAGACTTTTTTAAAAATAATTTATTTTTTAGAGAAGCTTTTGTTTCATAGCAAAATCAGACAGAGGTACATACAGTTCCCACTGCCCCATGCCACACATGCACACGAGCCTCTTCCACCATCAGCAGCCCCAGCAGAGCTGTTCATGGCCACAGCGTCACCACCTACCCAGAGGCCACGGTTTACATTAAGGCTCACCCTTTGCACTGTCCTTTGGGCTTGGACGGGTGTCTGATGGCGGATATCTTCTGTTGTGGGATCACACAGCAGTTCCACTGCCCTAGGAATCCTCTGTGCTCCATCTGTTTCTTTAAAAGTCCTTTTAAGGAAGTACTGATGGGATGGCACAAGGTAAGTGCGTATCTTCAGGGGTTCCTGAGCATTGGGTGCCCTGGAGCTCCGAGGTGATTGTGATTGACATGCAGCCAGAGGCAGAGTGACTGCCTGGCTCTCGTACTTGAGTGTGCACCAGAACCTCTGGAGTGTGTCATCAAGTGGCAAGAATTTGTATCCCTCTCCAGTTTCCAGGTGATATGGATGCTGTTTGTCTGAGTGCCTCTGTCTGCAACCACTGTTTTTTGTTTGTTTGTTTGTTTGTTTTTTCTCTCTTGGTGGTGCTGGGGATTGAACCCAGGGCCTTGTGCATGCGAGGCAAGCACTCTACCAACTGAGCTATGTCCCCAGCCTCAGAAACCATTGGTTTTAAACGGTGGTGAAAGATGTGGCAGGGCCTGATGTCCTCCCACAGAATGCCACCAGAGTGCCTTCCACTCCTCTGGGGCGCCTGAGAGGTTGTGCTGAACCCTTTCCCAGCTTGCCTTGGGAACTGAACCTGGCTATGGGAGGTTCAGGGCTGTTTCCTGCCTCCCCAGGCCCTGGTAGCCTGGTTTGGGAGAAACCAGACCATACCATATTGAGTGTGATATCATACCATATCATACTGAATGCCATGTTCCAGGAGGCCAGGTAAGACTCGAGGGTGAACTTCCAGCCCACTGAAGCCTTCTCAGACCGTCTCTGACCTCACTAGGGTACTTTTGGCCCTCCTACCAGTACAACCGGTACCCCCAGGGTAAGGCAAGCTAGACTAGGCCTCCCTGGGTGGGGGTGTCAGTCCTGGCCTACCATTGAGTCCGGGATCTTGTACAGAGCCCAGGATCCAGAGATCCTTGTGGGAGAAGCAGCCTGTTCCTTAGGCTCAGGCTGCCCCAGATGCCTGGCATCTGTCATGAAAGACCTTGAGTAGAAGCGGAGCCTGTTGTGCTTGGCCTCCTGGGAGTCCAGCAATAAAATCAATGTAAATATAGCTAACATTTGGGAATGGTTTATAAAGCACTTGAAAAAATCCCTCATATAAACCCAAAGTCAGTCCCACAAGATGTAGGGAGGATTGATTATCCTACCTTTTGGCTGTGGAGATTGAAGTTCAGAAAGGTTAACTAGCTTGCCCAAGTCCACAGACTATTGAAGAGCTGGGATTTGCACCCGGGGCCCTGTGCTGTCTGCTCCCACATGCTGCCCATGCCATCGCTGCTGGGATGCATGCCCCCCGCAGCACGCTGGCTGCGGGAGAGTGAGGATGCTGGTGCTCTGTGGAGTGCAGTGTGCCAGCATCTGTCATGATAGAGTTCTTGAAATCGGTGGTGGTTCTTGACATTGCTCTGCCCAAAGGCGAAGAAGTGAGCACCCTGTAGCTGCAATGGTGGCCAGGATCCAGAAGCTGTTCAGCTTTCTAGTGGGAAGAGAGTGCCGAGGAATTTGCAGGCCCAGGGTGGTTTCAGGCTCATGGGATTAGGGTTGGCAGGGAGAAACAGCACAGTAGTCTCCAGCCTGGCTCCATGAAGCACCTGAGAGGTTCCTTGAGGGGGTGCCTGCTTTCTGAGGGGAGATGAATGGCTCTGCTCACAGTAGGCTCCCCTCAGTCTGAGCAGCTGTTTTGGTTTTTTTTTGGTACCAGGGATTGAACTCAGGGGCACTCAACCACTGAGCCACATCCCCAGCCCTATTTTGTGTTTTATGTAGAGACAGGGTCTCACTGAGTTGCTTAGCGCCTTGTCGTGGCTGAGGCTGGCTTTGAACTCACGATTCTCCTGTCTCAGCCTCCCTAAGTGCTGTGATTACAGGCCTGTGCCACTGCGCCCAGCTTGAGCAGCTGTTTTGATCTGCTTGATCTGGGGTCTCCAAATTAGATTTCCTGTCAAGAAAGACATCTATGGTCAGAGAGCTGGCAAGCCTCTGTGGGGGACAGAGTCCTGGATTGCCTGCTTTCTCTGTGCCTGGGGAATTCGAGGTCCTGTGTGTGTGCAGAGTGCTATTTACCTGACAGGTACACAGTGCTTAGCTTTCAGGTCCTGGAGGGTGGTGTATTGCCATCATCACTGTGGGACTGATGGGCTCGTTGCATACCAGCCCTGGGCAGAGCTGGGCAAAGTTGCCGTGTTCCAGCTGGTGAGGAGCTTCCGGCCTGGTGGGAAGACAGACTGTCCTGAGTAGACTTGGAGTCTCTCAGCACCTTTTGGGCACTAGCATTTGAACTTCCCACCTAGGTACTCCCGCTCTTTTGGTTCTGCTGATGGCATGGTTGGTGGCATGACCCATTTCCTTCCAAGAGGGCGTGGGTGCACCCCTTCCTGGGGACCACAGGTTGTGTGGCAGGCCTACAGTGGGTTCTGGTGACTTGGCTCCCAGGTCTCTAAATAGTCCCCACCCGATTCTGTCTTTTAAGAATTATTTTTGCCAGACCTCCCAACTTCTTGGACTTTGATTTCTGGTTGAGTGAAAGAAATAAAGGAGAGGCAGAAGCGGGGCCACGGGAGGAGGCGCAGGAGCCACGGCAGACCCTTGCAGGCGGACAGGATGCACTGCAGCGCCTCATGTGCTGAGCCTGGGCTCAGCCTCCATTCCTCTCTTGTCTCGGACAGGACAGAAGTTGCTAACCTGGGGGCCCTTGGGAACCCTTTAGTGAGCGTGGGGCTTTAGAACACATCTCTGTGTGTGGCTGTGTGGCAGCTGGGCCTCTGCCCGCCACTGGCAGTGCTGTCCTGAGCATGCAGGAGTGTAAGGAGCTGCCCCACCCACACTCACGGATGTGGTGCAGATGTGAGGCTGGCCCCAGGACGGCAGCGCCAGCAGGACACTGGTTTCGCGAGCAGACATCCTCCCGTGCAAACCCCAGCAGCCCCAGCGTGGCTTCTGTTTAAGGAGCGGCTGCACTTCTTTCAGCGGGCTGCCCCTGGCCTTCACTCAGTCCCAGGAAGGCTGCTCCTCCCAAGGTCCTTGTGACTGGGTGAAGCCTGGGCAGGGGCTGCCCTTCTTGTCCCCAGCAGGCCGGAGCGTTTTGGCACCCTCAGGCTGAGCTTTGTGACTGCGCCCACCTCGCCCTTCAGACCTGCTGCTTCCCTGGTCCCTGGGTCCTCGTGAAGTGCCTCCTCCCAGTCTCACAGGTGCAGCTGGCTGGTGCCTCTGTCCCTCCACATCACCCCGCATCCACTCCTGGGTCCTGAGGCTTCCTGGATGATTCGCTTCACCCCCGCATCAGCTGACCCAGTGCCCGGCCCTCTCTGGCTGAGCTTCTTGCCCACCCCCTGTCCCCCCCCCCCCCGCCTGGTGGCTGTTCTGCGTCACTACCCTGCCTTTACCTTCTGCTTTCCCTGGTCTGTAGGTCAGATCCAAGCTCTGGACAGGGCTTTACTGGAAACCACTCCCCAGGATGAACCCCAGCAAGTCCCAGCCACGCCTTGTCCACGCCTCTGCACCTACCGTGGTGGTCCCCCTTGGCCCCTGCTCCCTCTGGCAGCTCTGGTGGCCTCAGGCTGCCTGCCCAGCTTCCTGTGCTCCCTCTCCGGCTTCGTCGTCTGAGGCCCTCTCCCAGCTCCTGCACAGGCCCCTCCTGTCACTCACTGTAGTACCTAGCAGAGCACCGGCTCAGAGGAAGCCGCCTCTGACACAGGACTCGTGTGAACTTGTTGACTTTGTGTCAGGCCAACTTAGAAGCCATGGTAGTGGATTTTTAGGGCTTCCAAGGGGCCAAAGGACTCTCTTATTCTTTTTTTATTTTTAATATTTTATTTTTAGTTGTAGGTGGACACAATATCTTTATTTTATTTATTTTTATGTGGTGCTGAGGATCGAACCCAGTGCCTCACGCATGCGAGGCAAGTGCTCTATCACTGAGCCACAACCCAGTCCCTCTCTTATTCTTCAGTATCTTCAAAGTTGCCCTCCTAGTGTGTCTTCACTCTCCATCTTCCATGGACTCACTTTGCTTTGGGTGGCATTAGGATTTCCCAGAAACTCCCACTCCAGCCTCCCTTGCATCTAAAGTTGCCTATTTTGTGCATTTCTGATCAGTGACATCTAAGGGAAGAAAGTGTTTCCTCTCTTAGGGAAAGATAGCTGTTTGGCCCCGTCTCCTTCTTTCTGCCTTCCGGTTACCCTGTTGGGGGTGTGGGAGCCGTGGCAGCCATGTTGTGAACACAAGTGGACAGGCATGAGGACAAAGGTCACTCGTGGCAAGTACTGGAGAGTAGAAATTTGAAAAGAGCCTGGGTTCTTGATGATATAAAACTGTTGAAGTACCTGGGAGTCCCCATCTTACCAAACCTTGCTTTTATGATTGAAGCTATTTTTAGTCAGCATTTAAAATCAGACATATCTTCACGCATGATTATGAGTGTGGTGGGGTGGAACTGTGTTTTGTTGTCAAAAAATCAAATGTACTTTTGTGAGAAGGATGCCATCGTTCAAACAGCTTGGACGAGTGAAGCTGTTTGCCGAGGAGGACACTAGTGCGCTGAGTGTGGTCACGGTTGGTGGGGACAGTCCAGTGCCTAGGGGATAACTACTGGGCTTCATGTTTGTTTGGATGTGTGTTACGTTATAAAACAGACTATACCCTCCGTATGAGACCACTTAAAGGCTCTTGAGGTTGTAAGCAGTGGGTTTTCAGCATGAATGAAGAAACTTACGGAAATGTCAGTAGATAGAATTTATTAGCATACAAGTCTCAAAAGGTCCATGGATAGGTCTGACGGGTTTCAGGCCACTGAAGATTCAAGACTTGATGTCATTGGAAATACTCCATTTTTTAGGCTCCTCGTGAAAGTTATTTTGTGTGGGCCTCTGCCAAGTCACGAGAGTGGTGGCCAGAAGCTTTAGCCCTCAGCCTCCAAGCCCATGGGAAGAAAGCGTCTCTGAGCAAGATCCAGCAGAGGCCTGTGGCTGGCTGGTGCTCCTTGGCTCTACTTGATCTGGCCCAGGTCATGTGCATTGTATTAGTTTCCTGGGGCTGCTGTAACAGATTGCCATCAACCAGGTAGCTTTAATGAACAGACATTTACTCTAAGTTCCTGGGAGTTTGAAATCAGGGTGTAGCTGCCGTCCTTCCTCCAATACCCCTGGTCCTTCCTCGCTGCCTCCAGCTTCTGATGGTCCCAGAGGTTCCTTGGCCTGTGCAGCATCTTCCTGGCTCTGCCTCTGTCTTCATGTGACTTTTCCTTTTACAAGGACACCTGGATAAGGATGATCTCATCCTAGCTTGATGACATCAGGACTCTGTTTCCAAAAGGGTCACATTCACAGGTTACCAGGGGTGAGGACTTAACTGTCAGCTGGGTCACAGAGCTCTACTTCAGTCACCCTGTACTGGGAGATAGGATGCTTTCCTTGGCTAGGCCTGAGTCACATGCCCCCTAATGAGAGAGGAGGCTTGGAAGTGGGGAGAAAGGTTCCCAGAGGGAGCTGCACTGCGGGCAGGCCCAGGACATTGGCCACAGGAGCAGTGCCACGAGGGCTTCACAGCACCAACAAGGCCTCGAGGGCCCAGCCTCCCAGTGTGTGAGTGGTCCTGTGGTCCCATCCTCCCCTGTGGCCCTCCTGCTCGCTGCTCTCTGGGGGGGAACGGGGACGAGGCACCCTTGACACTGCACGTGCAACCCTGGCCTGTCCACCCTGTGGGTGGTTCCTGAGCATAGTGACGGCCACAGGCAGGGTAGGCGGTGTATTCCTGCAGCTTGGAGGAGAAGGAGCCGTCCATTGGCTGTTCTTTATCGATGGGGTTTTTAATAGCTATGGGGGGGCGATAGTAATACCAAGGGGCATGAGAAGGTCGCTGGAGCGTCCCATCCATGGAGGAATGGAAAACTACCATTCGCTGCGTCCTCCTTTCCAGTTGACCACTCACCTGGCCCCTAGGTCCTGAAGCCCTCATGCCCAGGCAGGTCTGCGCTGACTCATGTCCTGTGTTCTCTACTTCCTGCATTCTGCTCTTATCTCCTCTATGACAGGGACGTGGTCCTCGTTTCCTTTTGTCTAGAGCATATGAAGGGACATGTGGAGGGGGGAAACGATCCAGGCTGACCCCGTGTACCAGTGTGGGGCTCTGAGATGGCACCATTTCTCAGAGCCTCAGTGTGCGCTGCGCAATGGAAGCAAGTGTAGCCCAGGCCTGCTCAGTTGTTGCAGGGGCCCCCAACTGATCTCCTTCAGCAGGTTTATGCATGTCGAAGACCCTGAGCACAGGCCTCAGGAAGATCTCAGTAGGAGCTTGTGGTCAGCCTAGCAGATGTGATCGAAACGTCCTGGGAGTTGAGAGAAAGACATGTGATTGCTTCAGATCAGACGGGGGTGGCAGAAGGAGAGCCTGGTGTGGGGCAGGGAGCAGAGAGGGTGCTACATGTGCTGCCCAGCGAGGCCTGGGGCCAGGCTCCCCACCAGCAGTGGACTGGTTTGAGGACACTGTGAGCTGCTTTGTGGGGTGAGGAGGCACATGTTTGGAGGGAAGCTGAGGAGGTAGAGCAGGTGCTTGCTAAGGGCAGCAGGGGCCATGGACGGTTTTTAGTGGGAAGAACACTTTCAGGAAAGGTGTTTTGGCTGTTCTCACCCCAGGTGGACTGGGTTTTTCTCCAGACTAGAGCCTGGATTCTGAAATTAGTTCTAAAATAGCAAAAATGTCTGCACTGGAGAGTATAGCTTCATCTTAAATTCTGGTCCTCATTGATGACTTCTCTGCGTGCAAGCCAGGGTCCCTGCTGGTTTTGAAGCACCTCGTGCATTCAGGGAGGCCCCTGCCCCTTTCCACCAGCCTTCCTGCCCTGCTCACTGTCACAGGGAAGCATAGCATGCTCCAGCCTCCTCACGCGCAGCGTGTGCTTTGGCATCATCAGGGGGTTGAACTAAATGGTCTTGCTGACCTAGCCACCTGGGCTGGCCTGCGAGGAGCTGCCAGAGGCAGATTGCTACCAGCTGGGATTAGCTGAGACAGAGGGACCCGAGGTTTGCTCAGAGAGGTAACCAGCCTCTGCTTCCTCCTGAGAGGAGGCTCCAAGTTCGGCTTGACTCTGAGCTTGGCGTGGGCAAGAAGGGCGCCGTCCTGAGCGTCATCGCCAGACTTGGAACTGTAGACGCAGGCTGAGGGCACATGGTATGGGCTGCCATTCAGAGTCTGGTTCTTCAAGGTGGATCTTACCAGAGGAGGGCCTTAAGTGACCCTCCCCCTGGTAAGAGGGAGCGCTGTGCTGGAGCCCTGGAGCCTGCCCCTGCCGGACCCCTGGGTCTATAGCCAGTCTGCCATGGTGTTGGTGTGTTTCCTTTCTCCTTCCTCTTTCTCAGTGCTAGAGGGAGCCCCGCTGGCCAGGCCTGCAGACAGGGGTTGTATTCGTCTCTCAACCTGCAGAGCTGGTGTGCCCTGGGGGTCACTGTCCTTCTCTTCCTTCAAGATCCTTGGTCCCACATGGTGGGTGATGATCAGCCACAGTGTTGGTCAGTTACTGCATATAAATGACCCAGTACCTCTCAGTCCTTTGTCTGCGGAGCCCATGGCTCCTCTTCAGACCCTGATAATCCAGCCCCAGAGTTTCCACCAGCAGCCGATCCTTAAGCCCTTACTTGCTGGCAGGCAACTGAGCTGGTGACCACAGCCTGGCCTAGGCTTGGGTTAATTTTATGCTGAGACTTCTCCATAATTACCAGCTTGGTCTTAGCCATGTTCCCCTTCCTTTTGGCCAGACCTCAGCTTCCCCTCTGTGTGCAAAGAGTCGAATCAGATCAACTGGTGACTCAGATATATCTGGGCCCACACGCAGCTTGTTTTTTACTTTCTGTTCTTTGAATTAGTTACCAGTACTCAAGCCAGGTGCTGTGGTTGCACCAGCCAGCCTTACAACCTATTTGCCCTGGGCATTTCAGCTTGCTGTTCTCCACTGGCTCCTGCACTCTGCTGCAGCCCCAATTCCCCTGCTGCCTCTGGCTCCCAGGGAGATGGGACAGCGGAGGAGAGAAGTGACTGCTCAGCCATTCACAAGGGTGATTGGAATTGAGGACCCCAGAATTGAGAGGAGAAGGCTCTTTTTTTGCCCAGAATTTGGAGTGGGGACGGTGTGCGGATTAGTGACTTTGAGGCTACAAGTGGTTCAGGAACAAAGTTCAAGCTAGGACTGTGGCAGGGTGTGTGTTGGGGCCATCAAGAGGTGACAGGGAGGGGTGGGTAGGTGGTGTGGGAAGGGCTGTGAGTGGGCTCCTATATGGCCCCCAGCAGGACGCCATCCCTGCTGCTGCCGAGGTTAAGGGGAGCTTGTAGCTTGGGTGTGACCTCTGGACCCTTGGTGTGTCCTGTACTGAGTATCTGACTCCAGCATCCCCAGCCTCAGGCTCTGAGGCCGTGGTTTTCATCCAGCCACAGATGAGCATTAGCCTCCTGGCCAGGCCAAGGCCACCCAAGTGGGGTGCACTTTCCTGCCTGGGGCACTTTGTTCTTTCAGGTAGTTGGAACCCTGTGGGTTTGTTGTGGACTCAGGATGGCATTTTCCCTGTTTGCCAGGTACATGTGGGATTTGCTGTTGGAAATAGCCCCCAAGGAAAGAGTGGTTAGTGGTGGGACTGGTGCGTGTGTTCGTGCCCCATGTGGGACCCCAGAAGCACGCAGCTGTGGTGACCTCCACCCCTGCTGTCTTCTGCTTTCCTGTGGGCGTTTCCTGCCTCATCAGTTTGCCTCCATTCCTAGCTGTGTAATCTTGGGCAAGTTGCTTTACAATTTTTGAAACAGGGTATCCCTAACTTCCTAACTTGCACAGGTTATCCTCCAACTTGGTGATCCTCCTGCCTCAGCTGGGATCACAGGTGTGAACCACTTACCACTACACCCAGCTTGGGAGATTTTTTTTTTTAACTTCTCTAAGCCCCAGCCTCATACCTCTTTGTGCCATGGACCACCCATAGCCCGCTTGACCAATCCTGGGTCAGTTATTGTATGCTAATGCCAAGAAGTTTCTAAGGCTTTCCTCAAAGCAGAGCCTGTGATGGGGAGTTGGAAGTGGCTGGACAAGAAAGAGTTTGGACACACTTGGGAAAGGACTGAAGCTTTTATTTCGTCCTGCTGTCTGAGCCCCCATCCCCCAATTTTTTTTTTTTTTTTTTGCCCACTAGCTTCTTTCTTTCTTCCTGAGCTCCCCAGCCTTCCTGGAACCAGAACCTGGGTCACCCACAGGCCCAATGCCTGGCTGCTGGCCCAGCAGGAGATACAGACCAAGCACAAGCCTGAGTTCTAGGTCTGGGCCCCAGAGTCCTGCTGGGGCCCAGCCCACCCTTGTCCCAGTTCCTGGCCTTGTTCCTGGTCATGGTATCTGATGAACATCCTCAAAAGTGGGTGAAATCTTGGCCTCAAGCAAATCCTGTTGGCAAATGGCTGTGAGTCAAGGAGTTTTGGTGACCTCAAAATGAGCTTACCTCTAGTGTCAGGGCCCGTTAGGCATCGAGAGTGGAGCTGCTTAGCGGAGCAGTGGTCCTCTTATGTGTTCTTAGCCACAGATGAGCTGAGTGGCTGTTGTCATCAGCTGAACATGCCCAGGACCCCGGTGCAGAGTGCAGGATGAGTCTATCTGTGCCACCTGGGTTTGCACCTTGGCTGTGCTGCTGTGATGTCCAGGCAGTTACTTAGATTCCAGAGCTGCTTTCCTCTGCTGTGGAGGAGGTGCATGAAGTCTCTGAGGCCAGGCAGAGTGCCCGCACGTGGCAGGTGTGCGATATTGCCATTTTGTAGGTGGCCCAGGGTGTTTGACACCTTGGGAGACACAGGCTGGGGGAGATGGGGTCCTTGCTCCCATAAAATTGAGGTGAAAGAGGGCCGGCAGGAGCTGCAGTAGAGGTTGGCCGTGTTTGAGGCGTTTCCAGCATCTGACTCCTCCCATTTTATATCTGAGGACACTTTCCTGTGGTGCTGGAGGGTGGACGCAGAGGACCTTGCTCTCTTCTCCTGCTGCAGAGTCCTGTGGGTGCAGTGTTGGTCTAGGGGGCTCTGCAGTAGAGGCAGGGCCCTGGAGGGGCAGGGAGCACTGTGCTTGGGTTTGGGCTGCATGGTGGGTCCACCCTTGCTTCCAGCAAATAGCCTTTGCCATGGGGGCCTGGTTTCTGAGTGGGGCTCTTGTGACTTCCCACATTTTTCGAGCTGTGCAGTGGCCTTTGAGGCCATTTGCTGCTCAGGGCAGCCCCAGGTTTCTCACGCTGGCATCCCAGGACCCACTGGTTTCAGGGACCCAGAGTAACATGCCAGTAGTAGGGAGGGATACGCAGGCAACCTGGGAGGGAGAAAGCGATGCAGCCTCTGCCTGTAGGGAGGGCTGTGGAGGACTTCTGGGGGAGGAGGCATTTGAAGGTTACTTTGTAGGAGAAAGTAACTAGAGGGAGGAGAGGAGACAAATCCTGTGGAGAGCGAGCCGGGGACCCGCTCACACAGGGCTCCGTCGCGTCCGCATCCATTTCCACAGAGAGTTGAGGCCCACCTCATCTGAACCTCAGCTTGCTGGCTGCAGCCTGGCCCTGGCCTTGTGGCCTCTTTGAATATTGTGCCTCATAGTCAAATGTAAATGGCACTGGGGTCTTTGGGAGGACAGAGCCTGTCCTGCAGCGAAGGTGAGCGAGTGGGGCCCACCGAGTGCTGCGTGCTGGGACTGTGGGGAGCGGGACAGCCCCGCTGCCGCCCTGGGCGTTAGGCAGGACCGGCAAGCCTACACACCTGCTGTGACTGGGGACAGGGAGTGGTCCTGTGGAGCTCTGCCTGGGGGAGCTGTGCATGCGGGGTGTCCTCTCACCTCATCTGGAGGACACCTTGTCAGGTGGGCGTGTGCCTGGCTCTTACAGGTGGAGTGTGTAGCCTCAGGGAGGGCAAGCGACTCACCTCTTCCCCAAGGCCGGCCAGCCACTTCCAGGCAGGACTGCATGACCAGTTCTGCCTCCCAAGCTTGGCTGTTTCCCACTTTGTTGGTCTGACCTGCAGGGTGACATTCATGGGGAGAATGGCAGCTGTCCAGGGAGGGCACAGAGCCACTTCCTGCTCAAGAAGTGCTGGGTGACTTCCGGAGGAGGGAGCATTTGAATCATCTGAGTGGCCTTCAGGGAAGGCTGGGAGCTCAGTGGGGAGATAAGGAAGAGGGCCACGGCAGACGCTGAGGTGTGAGCCAGCACTGGTACTAGGCCTTCAGGTCTTTGGTGTCCATAGCGTGTGGGGAGTGACCCCGGGCAGGAGTGGTGGGCAGGATGCCATGTGCTCTGGTCAGGGACCTGGAGCTCATTCTGTCGGTGGTGGGGAGGGCCTGGTGGGCAGACACCTAGAGGCCTTCTCCTCTCCCTCTTCACTCCCCTGCCCTGCCCTTGTACTCAGGAGGATCCTGGGCCCAGGCTACACTTGTGCAGGAAATAGCAAACCCTGCTTTCTGAAGCCACAGCCTGGGACCCAGCTCACCTGTCTGCCCACACACAGACCCTGTGAGCCCTCAGTCCCCTGGTCCGAATCCCAGGTCTTAAACCTTTCCTCCTAGAAAATGACAACCTAGCCAGCCAGCCAGCCACATGGAGGTAGTTTTCTAAGTAAGACAGTTTAAGCTAAAAGGAACAGAATGCTGCCTGAGTTCATAGATGACACACTGGGCATCTTTCTGGTCATCTTGAATCAGGTAAGGCTCCTCCTGGGAGCGGTGAGCATTTCCCTGCTCTGGCAGCAGGAGGATGCCCTGTGGAGAGCCGGGCGGGCGGTGAGAGCACTCTTGTAGTGCCCTGGAGAGGCGAGAGGGCTCTAGGTCTCCTTCCCCACACCCTGCATCTGTGTAGGAAACTGCAAGGCTGGGAGCATGTAGGGCTAGCTCAGGTGACAAGCTGAGGGCCTCTGGCTCCTCCCGAGATCCTGTGAGGTACAGGCGTGCCTCCTCTGTTTCTGGTCCCGTAAGGAACACAGTGGGGTTCAGGGGCTGCTCAGCTCTGCAGATTGTAATCTTATAAGATTGCTGAGTCGGTGGCACCACCTTTGCACTGTGGAGACACATGGCCTCCATGGGCTCAGGTGGGCAGCGTAGAGAGTGGGGGCGTGAGCCAAGGCAGGTAGAAGGGGCAGGGCAGCGATGAAGTAGGGGCTGGATCCTGGCCTCAGCCTTCTGGCTTCACTTGGCAGGGGAAGGGGAGTTGTGGGGCTTTGAGCAAGGACACTCCGTGAGGGCAGAGTGAGCCTCAAGGAGCCACAGGGAGTGGGGCGTAGGTTCCTGGGGTGGCTCCAGGAATTTACTCCAAAACGTAGAGACATCTTTAGGCTTAATTCTTAGAAAAATTGAGCAAGAAATAGGTTCAGGTTTAGGTATAGTTATTTTCTGGCATGCCCTAAAGTGCCCTTTCCCTGGTGCCATGTGGTTGCATACCTGGAGCCTGCTGCTTAGTCCTCAGAACACTCTTCCAGCCTCATCAGACCCCACGTACCTCTTCGTCATGACAAAAGTGTATATGGGTCACTGCATCCTTTTTACTGGGGATTTGTAGTTGTACAATTAGGAACAGCCAGATGTTAAATGGTGGGGAATTGGTTCGATAAGTTATGCTTTATTGACCTTCTAGTGACAGTACTTTAGGAGAATATGTAATATCACAGGGATATTGTCATTGTAGTGTGTTAACTTAAAAGTAGGTTCCAAATTTGTTTGCATGGCATAATTCCAATTTTAGAAAAATATATATTTAAGAATTGGAGGGATATATGGCAGAATGTTACAAGTCGACTTAAATTTGTCTGGTGTGGGAATGAGGGTGTAGCCGAGTGGTAAAGGCACTTGCCCAATGTGTGCAAGGCCCTGGGTTCCATCCCCAGCACTGAAAAGAGAAGTGTATAAGTAGCTTGGAGTGTGAACATCCCTTACAATGAGCATATATTGATTTGATCAGGGAAAATCAACCCACTTTTAAAAACCTGCATTTCTTTGTGGTCACATCTGGACTCTTTACAGCTCCATAGGAGGAGACTCTAGGTCTGACCTCCAGGCCAGCAGAGGCAGCCATGCATAGTCGGCATGTGCGGCACTGAGTACCTTTGCTCTGTCTTGAGCTCTCAGCCTCCTTTGTGTGAGGTTGGGTGTGAAGCTCAGCACTGTGCTCTCTGGCTGGGTGTCCTTGAGTCTGTCTGGATCTCAGGTGCCCTGTTGTGCATTGAAGACAGGGGGACCTTGAAGGTGGGTACCTGGATGGGCCCAGGAGGTGCTATCAGGTCAGATCCTGGAGCCTCCTTTGCCTTCAGTCAGTGGTTGCCTTTTCCTTTCCAAGTGAGGCCCAACCTTCACAATTCTCAAGATATTTTTAATGCTCTTTGGTGAACTTTGATTAGAAGTCAGTGTAAGTTTGGCCCTTGGTCAACTCTTTGAAGAAGGGCAGATGCGTGCGTGTGCACAGCCAGGGGAGGCACGCAGGTGGGGTCTGACATCCTGGGCTAAGAAGTGCTGGTTTGGCCTTCCTTGTCAGCACTGACCAGGGGCATGGAGGTGGCTTTGTCCTGGGGTGAGGAGGTCTGCTCAGACTCAGGGGCTTCCTGTGCAGCCCTAGTGATTAGGACAGAGTTGGCCCAGAGCAGAAGCCACCCAGGGAGCAGGGGACAGCCTGTAGGATCCCCCTTGTCCAGTTGCCTGGCTGTGCAGGCCTCTCTGAGAAAGCCCCTGACGAGTAGGGGTACTGCCCTAGAGGAAAGGAGGGGACAGCCAGGGATCCCGGCAGAAGGCATTGTGTGTTCTGTGGCTTTCCTGGCACCCTAACAGTCATGAGGCATTGTGGTCGGGGGCTCCCGCCCCGTCAGCAGGCAGGTAGGTCGCTTTTGGTCCCTCAGGCAGCTTCGCCTTGGCCTTTGCCAGTCTCTCTCAGCCCTTCTGCTCCGGGAGGTTTCTCCCAGCATCTCCCCTGCCTCGCCCTCCTCTACTCGTGGTGCTGGGTAGGAGAGAAGGTGGTGAGCTGTTGGTAAGGACCCCAGAGCTGGGAGCCCAGGGCTGTGTTCTTGGGGAAAGCCCCCCACCCAGTGCTGAGCCCACATGTCGTGAGAGGAGTGAGGTCTCAGAAAGCTGTTGGGACTTGGCGGGAGCTATGGGAAATGCCACCCGCCAACATCAAGTGTCATGAGGACCTGTTCTTGGAGGAGGTCACGTTTCGTCACTTGTTGGTGGTTGGGAGTGTGTGAAAGGAGCTGTGGGTGCTGGGGACCCAAGGCTCATTTTTGTCTGTGCTCTGTGCCTGTGGCTTTACCTTGAACCTCAGTAAGACACCTGTAGTTCTCTGCATGCTGTGGTGCAGGGGCGGCCGCCGTGGCCTGCCCCCATTCCCTTTGGACATTCCAGTTCACTGCACCTCTGCAGGCCTCCTGGGCAGAAGCAGCCACTCCCAGTAGGGCAGAGACAGTGATTGGTTGTGTCGTCTGCTCCCAGTGGCTCTCGTGGTGGCCGATGTGTGGGGCCCTCGGAGGGGCAGGCTCCACCAACTCCATAGCTGCTGCATGCGGCTCTTTCCTGGGCAGGGGTGGCCTTGGACTTGGTGACTGCCCCGCCCCACCAGCCATTTCCATCCCCTCTAAGGTTGCTCCTTGGGAACGAGAAAACTTCAAATTGGTGATCCAGGTGCTGGAGCCAAACTGGGATGAGGCAGCCACTAGGCACCACATGAGCCCTCTTCCGGCCATCTAGGCATCTGCCTGCAGCTCTGGGTCTCAGATCCTCGTGAATGGGCCATGCTCAGGGTGCTGACCTACCTGGGTCCATGTCTGCTGGTTCCACAGGAAGCAACAGGGCCAATAACTGAAGGGCGTTGGCTGAGGCCTGCTCCTGCTGCCTCCTGGCACCCAGAGGGGTCAGGCGAGTATGCTGGTGGTGCTGGCACGTCTCTGGTCATCTGTGGTTGTTGCTGCCCTGGACCTCGCCAGAGGTGCCTCATGGACCACTGCTTCCCACGCACCAGTGTCGGGAGCAGCCCCATAGGCACCTGCAGCCCTGCTCCCGGCTTCGTAGGCAGTGCTGCCTCTTGGTCATCTGGTGACATCCATTTCTTCCCGTAGTGTGTTGGCAGTGCGCTGGCAGTGCTCCCCTGGGACTGGATGGTGTCTTGTGTGGTTTTCTACCTGTGGTGGATGGAGGAGGCGGCCCACTGTCCTCGAAAGCTCTGCTTACCTGCCACCTCCTCTGAGGGGATGTGCTTTGTGTCTTGAACAACTGCCTGCCCTGTGTCCCCACTGCACCCTTGGGGCACTCTGGGAAGGTCTCTGTTTGTTTTTTGTCTCATTGCCCTGCAGCCCTCCCCATTGTCTGGTGTGCCTCAGGTGCATAGCAAGCCCTGGTTTCCAGGTGTGAATGAATGATTGTGCTGTGGTGTGACCAGGATCTCCATCCAGATCAGAGCCTAGTGAGGGGAAAGCCCACAGGGGTCCACTTGTTTGTTTCAAAGAGGTGCCAGGTGGTGAAGAGCAGACCACTGTCTGGACACTGCAGAGCCCAGTGGAGGAAAAGAACCCAGAGAGAGGGGCACAGGCTGGGAACTGGCTGTGGTGCCTGAGGCTGGGCCATCGGTGCTGCCTGTGGACAGGATGGCGGTGGGCAGGAGGAGGGTTGGGACCTTGGGGTGGAGGACAACACAGAGGCCTGAGCCCCATGGAGAAGCTGTACTCAGATTGCAGGCCCCTGGGCCCTGGTGCTGCCCACTGCCTGTGCGTGCTGGAGCTGTGTCCGCGTATCTGCGGCCAGCATGACTTGTGCGTCCTGCCCAGAATTCACTGCTGTGGTTCCCATCCCAGTTTCTCGCTGACCCTTCTCGGTGTTTTTTGTTTTTTGTTTTGTTTTGTTTTTAGTACTGGGGATTGAACTTAGGGGCACTGAGCCACATCCCCAGCCCTGTTTTGTATTTTATTTAGACACAGGGTCTCACTGAGTTGCTTAGCGCTCGCTTTTGCTGAGGCTGGCTTAGAACTCACAATCCTCCTTCCTCAGCCTCTCCAGCCACTGGGAGGTGTGCGCCACCACACCCAGCTCTCAGTGGGTTTTTAATGTGTCCCTTAGCCAGTCACAGGCACTCTCTGAGGTCCCACCTCCTGCATGATGTTCAAGGTCCCGGGGCATCCAGGTGAAGACTCTGCTCTCCAGGGGACACACTGGAGACACACAGCCGCACCCAGACAGTCAGCAGTGACGAGCCTTCTTCTCGCTTCCATAAATGGTGAGGGCTCCTGAAAAGCATGGGTAAGGGGGTACAGGTGTGAACTAGGCAGAGGATCATCCTCTCAGGATGCTGTAGGATCCCCAGAGGCTTTTCTAGATCAGAAACTGAATCTCTTTGCATCCCAAAGAACACAGTAGCTTTGCTCTTGTTTGTGGTAGACTTTCCTAAAGCTTCCTGCTCCTGCAGGGACCAGGAGGGTGGTTGCCATAGGAACCATGGGTTGCTGTAGGTGCTGTGGGACTGAAAGCACCTCCCAGTTCAGTCCACTGTGCTGGGGCAGGATGCTGAGGGAGGGCAAGAGGTAGACGGGCACTGGGAAGTGTGGTTACTTTCAAGTCTCACATTTGGACGGGGGCTGGAACCCCAGCATCAGAACTCATTCTTTCTCTCCGATTTCTGATTTTGGTGAAAGGCTGCCAGCCAGCGTCTCACTCCCACCCCTCGCCTGGCATAGGTCCTGTGGATGCCCCTCCCACTATGTCTCCCCACCTATCCTCAGCTCCTGGCCATGCAGGTGCCAGGCCCTGCCTGTTGAGGTTGCCTGAGAGCCTCCTGCTTCGCTTCCTCTTCCTCTCTGTCCCTGAAGGCCATATCTTGTGTCTGGCCTGGGCCTCTTGTGTGGTTCCTGACCTGGTTCTGACATGGCCTTGCTCTCTGGCTCCCAGCAGGAAGCTCTACCCCACCTGGCCCCCGCGGCTCCTGCACAGTCCTGCAGTTTACTTGTTCATCAGTTTTCTCTTTGGACCTGTCCACTTAGCCATTGCTTGGTCTGATGAGGAAGCCTCCTGCATGCCCACAGGGCAGCCCTACAGATTGGCCAGCTCCAAAGCCGAGGCTCACGGGCTCAGCTGCTGCTGCTTCAGAGCCCCTGAGGCGGAGCTCTGCCAGCACAGGTGGTGTAACTTGCCATCATCCTCTCCAGAGGAGCTCTTCTTCCACCCTCCTGCTTCCCCCACCTTGCTCACGAGGACCAGGTCCTCCTCTCATCTCTGAGATTTCAGTGACAGTAAATCACTGGTAGTCACAGGCCTTGGGCAGAATCTGGAGCCCAGCAAGTTTGAATGCACGGCTTTCATTTAGAGACCTGGCAAACTCCAGTCCCAGACCTGCCTCATGCCCACGGAGGGTGTGTGTGATCTGCTGTCCCTGAGTCCCCTCTGGGTGTCTCTGTCAAGTTCTCTGCAGCTCATGACTGTGGCCCAGCGAGATGTTGCCTCTGAGGGCCTTTGCTGAAGGCTCTGAACCCACCCCCAGAGAGAAGGACTGGCACATCCTGGATGCTGGCCAGAGCACCCAGGCAGCTGCTCAGAGCTGTAGAGTGCATCGCTCACTGCCCGGCGTGAGCCTTAGCGATTTGGCAAGGCCACGGCTGAGGCCAGTCAGCACGCATCCTCCAGGACATGGTACCTGGAAGACATTTAGGAATACCAGGCTGTCTCCCAGCGTGGCATGTATATGGCCCACGGGGACTCTTCATGGCGGCATGTCAAGTGTGTTTGGTCGGGTCTTCAGGTTTCTGTGAGCTGGGTGTATTCTCCCAGCTCTCCCAAGCAGCAGGGGAGGCACGGGTGCGCCACCTCCAGCATGGCGGGGTGTCCTGAGGAGGTCAGGGGCCTGCAGCGCTGCTCCTGCTAAGCCTGGCATTCCTGGGGTTTTCACAGCTGATTTTGAGGCTGAACTTCTCTTTTTCTTGGAATACTAAAAAATTAACATTTTTTCAAATTCCACCTGCCCTAAGGAATCTGTCTTTGAGCTGGAGAGAAAGGAATATAGAAAGAATCCTCCTTCCGATCTTAAAGAATGTATGCAGGCTTTGTAGAAATTTGACTCAAATGTTCCTTCCTTATTTCTGAAGAAGATATAGAGAGTATTTTGGGCTTGGAGAATTTCTGGCCCCTTATGGTGGGGGTGCTGGTTGCCATTCTCAGAGGAACATGGAGATAGAGGCAGCTTTGAGATCCTGGGAGGTTTTCCCTGGCCAATCAATCCTGGGCCTGGAGCCAGGGGGCGGAGAGGGAGAAGGCCTGGGATGTGAAGTGAGGACCCAGCTGGGAGTGGCAGATTTCTCAGACCACCAGTTCTTGGAGCCAGACCACAGGCCTCGGCATGGCCTGGGACCCTTGCATTAAAGCTTAGACCCAGGCTGCAGTCAGGGACGACGGTGCCTGTGTCACATGATGGGTCAGTGCCAGGTCTCACGCCTGTGCTCTCTTCAGAGCATCATGGTTTTTGAAGCCCCCGTGTTCTGCGGGCTATGAAAGAGACAGCTGCCAGGTGTCACACAGGTCCCAGTGCCTCACACGTCTCGGCGTGTTCAGCTTCCCGAGTGGTCTCTTCAAAGGGAGCCGAGTACCCCCTCTGCCCTGCTGGGAGCCCTCGGGCCTCCTCCCACACTAGGAACAGCAGCTTCCAGGGCTGTAGTTCAAGGCTCTGCAAAACCCACACTCCCTCGCCCACCCTGGCCTCCGTGCTGCTCCTGGGGCACCCACATGCTGGCTGCCCTCCCTGCTCAGGGCATGCACCCAGGACCATGTGCTAGGGGCTCCAACAGCTCTAGTGAGCCGTCTCCAGCTCTGGAGAGGAGGGGTTTGAGGTCACAGGGTGTGCAGTGCCACTTCCTTCTGAGGCCGTGAGGGACACTCTGCTGCCAGCCTGTCCTGTGGCCACTGGGGCTCTGCTGGCGTCTTGGCCTGCCTTCTTTGCCCACGTGTCATCCAGATCTCCACCTTCACCTTCCTGTGGCCTGGGCCCTACGTGTCCAGTCTCCCTTTTGACAAGGACACCAGGCCCACGGGCCTAGGGGTCTGCCCTCCTCCAGAGTGACCTCATCTCTGCCAATCACATCTGCAGGTCCCCCTGTGAGGCAGTGGAGCTCGGGCCTCTGAAGTGCCGTTTCCGTGGAGCGCAGTTGAAGCCGCGCAGGCCTCCCGTGGCGGGTGCCCGCCCTGCCCGCAGTGTCTGCTCCACTGCTGCAGTGTGTCCGTGTCTGCCATCCCTGTCACTGTCCCTGTAGTGTCACAACACAGTAACTCCCAGAAGTCACACACCGACCCAGTGAATAAATGAGCAACTGAGTGAAAACGGCCTCTGCAGCAGGTGCTGGCTCTGTAGAAAGCCCAGCCAGGCCTTCGTGGGCAGCTGGGCAGCGGCAGTTTCTGTGATGTGAACCTAAGGTACAGGTAGGAGGAGGGGTGCCGCTGCCGCGTGCTCCGTGTCTCCAGAGCTCGGCCGGTGGGGCGGCGCCCCGTTTCTGCCCGTTCTGCTCTGCTGAGTATAAATGCGCCCGCCACCATGCTCTGCCCCGCGCCCTTGGCTGCCTCCGTGCTCTGCCCCGCGCCCGTGGCTGCCACCTCTGCTGGCGGGGAGCGCGTGGCTGGTGCAAGGCTACCGTGGTGCCAGCTGCAGAGCCTCCTGCTTGCCCTTGGGCAGGGGCGCTGGATTCAGGCTGCTCAGTCCTCGTTGGCAGCCCCCATGGGAGGTGGGCAAGGAGGGCAGGGGGCGTCTGTCTGCAAGGGTGGCAGCTGTGTCTGAGACGTCTGGCCGGAGCTCAGGGAAACCTGCAACTCACACGTTCGACTTCGGGACAGTCAGGTGGCAAGGAAGCCCATCCCCTGGGGACTGTCACTTGCTGCCTCCATTGCCTTCGCCTTGCCCGCTGTTAGGTTTGGAAGGGTCCTTGTCTGGTGACTTGTCCCATCCTTGTGCTCAACTCTAGACATACCGAGCGGCAGCGTCCCTCCAGATGTTCATGGTCTTCTTGGGGGAACATGGCAGCCCAGGAAGCTGTACTGGTGACCAAGTGACAGTGGCTCCTCCTTCTGCCTCTGTTGTGGTCCTTGGCAGAGCCGTGGCACCTCTAGTCCCAGGGATGGTGGTCTGCTGGTGTGGCTGAGAACACAGCTGCCTCTGAACCTCTCAGGTCCCCTGTGGCCACGTCTGTTCTGCAAGGTTCATGCCCTAGGCTGGGCTGGAGCAGCTCTGGTGTCCATGCTTGCTCTGTGGCCCAGAAACTCCTGAACTTCTCTTCCCCTGCCAGGCCCAGGATGTCTATGTTATTCCTGGGGCCACTTGAGACTTGCAGAATTTGTTGACCAGCACTTCTCCAGCAGCCCGTGTAGTGCCCCTTCCCAAGCCAGCACGGGGATCCGGACCTAGGGGCAGGTGGGAAAGCGCCGTGCTGAGGATGATCAAGGTGCTGGCTGTTGGGGAGGGGAGTGGGCAAGGAGACTTCCCCTTCTTGGCAGTGACCTTTTGTGAGTTACCTGATTGCTCCCAGCCTTCATGTTTGCTTGGTGGGTGGTTGGGTGGATAGGTAGGTGGTGGATGGTGTGCCGCCTCAGGAAACCAGTTCAGTGCGTGTTAACTGACCCCTGGCACAACTCAGCATTGTGCCAGGCCATGCCAGGCCACCAGGAGGAACAGGGCACAGTCCTGGCCTTGGTGAGGGCACAGAGGTGCAGGCCAAGAGAGCTCTTTCTGTGGCTCACCAGGAGCAGGGTTGGCGGGCTGAATGGCTTCAGTCCTTCTGGAATAGGACACTGAATCGGTCAAGTCTTCTGAGTGGAGTGGCGGCCCTGCCATCACACCTGGGCCCCGAACCTGAAAGACAGTTTCCATTTGGCATTGGAGGTGGGGACTCTCCAATGAACGGTGGCCACTGTGGTGCTGGAGGGACTGAGTGCAGAGAAGCTGCAGGAAGGCGCTCATGCCCTGTGCAGGGCCCTGGCTGCCTGAGGCCTCCTGTGGGCCAGGAGCACTGCTGAGACTCCACCTGCCTGCTCTGGTCCAGTGCTGGAGCTGGCGTCACTGCTCCCTGGTACACATGACGACATGGGCTTGGTGTAGTCACAGGTTGCTGACTGCGGACCCAGGCACAGCCTACAACTACCTGCCCTCCTCCATCATTCCTGGTTCCAGAAACCAGAATCCTATGGCTGCTACTTAATGGGCGCTTAGGGCAGAGATGCCCTGCTTCACAGGCCATTGCGAGTCCAGTGAAGTAACACATGTGGCTTGCCAGAGCTGGGCCTGGCATGCAGTAGGTGTCAGTGCACATTAGAGCCCAGTTTCTCTTTCCACATGCCACTCACCTGGCAGTGAAAGTTTTAAAGAAGCAAGACATTTTATTGGTTGTGTTCAAAATAGCACAGCATGGGAGGGCCCCTTTCTGTGTTACTCAGCCTCCCGCTCCACTCCCTCAGCCACACAGTGTCTTAGGAACACCTTGAGATGCTCTGTGCAGGCTCAGGCAGGACAGAGACACTCTCAGATACTGCCCCGGGGCTGTTCCTCCTTAGAGATCCGCTTTCCAGGGTTTTCCATAAGTGATTCTGTTTGTTCCTCCTTCATGGACTTGATCTATTAATTTTGGTGACTATAAACAATGCCTTGTCTGTCAGCCACCAGCAGGATGGACTGACCTAGGGTCCCAACCCCTACATGCCCAGCCTTCTCTCTATGGGAACATTCAGAGTTCCTGGTTGAAAGCTTCTGTCTTTGCAGCTGGGGTTCACACTGACCCCACTTCTCCTAGAGCTGTAAGCAGGATTGGTTGGGGACCCTCTGTCCGAGGTGCAGGCAAATGTGCTCCTGCATCTGGCCCTGGCAGACCATGCCCTGGACCACATTGTAGCTGCCTGTCACTAAGGGAGTCAGTGGTCAGCTGTGCTGTCAACCCCTTTCTTCTTAAAGCAGAGGGTTTAGGACCCTGTGTCCTGGAGCACAGGGACCTGGGGTGTGGAGGCACTTCCCTTGCTAACTGGTTGCACGGGCCCAGCTTGGTTTTCCCTCCTGGAACCTTCCTTGCCACATCTGTAGTAGACACAATGGCCCCTGCCTCCCAAGGGCATGAAGAGCCAGTGAAGTACGTGTCTAAGCTGCTCAGTTCAGCACTGGTATATGGTAAGGTCGTGGCAGCTGTGGTGGAGAGATTGGTTAGGATCCTGTTGGCAGAGGGCCACACAAGGCAAGAGAGACAAATTGAAGCCAGAGAAAATCCAGCCTCACATGATCACGGAAGAAATTCCTGTTTGCTGACCTTGGTGCAGTGGGCTCAGCTCTGTTCATGGGACGTTGATTGATGCTTGATGGTGACTGTAGGGAGGATGTTTTTTTACTGTCACTTTGCAGGTGAGGAAACAGGCTTATGGAGGTGAGGGATGTGCCCTCCCCAGGCCTGCACAGCTGGACAGCCTCTGTCCTTTGGCCCCGGCACCCATCTGCCCTGGGAGGGGGCTGCTCTGTGCCTAGGGAGGCTCAGGAAGAAGGAGTTGGTGCTCCATGGACAAGGGAGTGCGGAGGACAGGGGGACCCTGTGAACGTCCTCCTGGCACAGATTGATCAGTGGGACGCCCTGCCCCATGCGTGTGTGTACACATATGCACACTCACAGTGCCACGGGCTCTGGTGCCTGCCAGCCCCCTTCCTGCACCTTTCCTTTTTTCTTTGCCAGCCTGTACTGTGCTTTCCCCGCATGCGTCTGGCAACAGGGAGGGTTTGGTTTCTGTTCCTCTCAGGCCCAAGGGCACCACAGTGACAAGCATTTGGCTGAGGCGCTTGGAATCAGGGAACCCATTGGGCAGATTTAGGGAACAGGCTTTGCTGAATGCTGGAGGACAGCCAGGTCCGTGATGTGGCTGTGTTCAAACTTTCTCTGGTCACTTCAGCCCTTGAAACACTGCTTACTTGTGCCACCAGTGTATAGGACAGTGGGCTGTGCTTATCATAAGCAGCCTGTCTCCAAGGTCACTGGGCTGAGGCCAGGGAAGGAGAGAGCCCCAGAGGCCCTCACACTTGCCATTAAGTGCTCTGCCTGGGAAATGACATGGGCTGCTCTCCCACAGGGTGCTGGCTAGAGCTGGTTGTGGCTGGTTACCTAGGATGCAGTGGGGGCAGTGCCCCATGTTCCCAGAGAGGGGCTGCTGTCCCTGTTGGCCCTACTCTGATGTTTCGTGCTTCCTCTCAAGTGTTTCCTGTGGCAAACACTGTTTCACATGGTTGTAACACAGGTGCTTGTCCACTGAGACCCCTTCGCTGTCGTTTAGGTGGCTCTTGAATAGCCCCTTGTGGCGAGTGAGCCCATCACTGCACAGCTGTCCTGTCCTGGCACAGGTCTTTATTTGTGTTCCCTCTTGTCGACGTGGCCTCTGAGAAGTTCCCTGGTCCCGAAGCCGTCTCACCCACACATCCTTTCCATAGGCCAGCATCCCAGGAGCCGGCCTTCTGGGTCAGAGGGCGTGGGGTGTTTATCTTTATAATCTGTTCCTGAACCTGACTCTCTAGCACTGAGCGCAGACCAGAGCTTTCTGAGCTCCTGAGAACGCAGGGTCAGCCCCGTTCCTGAGGAGTCATGCTTGCTGGGTGGCTCTTTGAAATAAAGTTGCTCGCAGTTTCCCAGGATGTGGGAACTACCAGGCATCGTCATCTGGCCATTCAGTTGCCTTGGCCCCTCGTCTTCTGGGGGGCAGTCTTGTCCACTCCTCTGCCTTCAGCAGGCTGCTGTTTCTTCCCATTACCTAGTAATTGGAAAACAGATTCTGAGAGAATAGGGAAGGGACCTGCTCAAGGAGCATGTTCGGCAGCTTCCCTCCCTGGTCCCAGGGAGAGGCTACTGGGATGACCATCTACGTCTTGCTCCAGCCTGCTGGCAGGTCTCAGTGGCCAGGTGAGCTCCAGCTCCTGACCTTGCTGAGGGACATGTGGAGCTCCTTTGGAGTGAGTTGCGAGCTGAGGAAAGCCTCCGTCTCCCTGCCTAGCCTTCTTTGGAATCAAACCCACTGAGAGATGCACGCAGGCGCTAACTCCTCTGGGCCCCTTCCTGTTGGAATCTGTGGGGACCCAGACCCAACCTCTCCTATGCAAGGGACTTGCTTCTGCTTGTGAACCACACACTTAGGTGGACACAGCGTCCTGATCCTCAACTCCTTAGGAGGATGCAGAGCCGTGGAGCAGACCTGTGCCCTCTCACCTCTCCAGGCCGCTTGTCTCACCCTTGGCTGGGGCAGCACTTTTGACACAGGGCCTGCATTTGAGATTGCAGTTGAAAATTCTCCATTCCACAGAGGTGCATGGGGGGAGGGGGCTGAAGGAAAGCCCGGGCCTGTAGGAGCCTTGGGAGTGGAGGGGACTTGTCCCAGTTTGGCAGGAGAGACATCTGGGTTTCCATGGTGCTGCGACCACGTGCCCTTGGGTGTGTCAGTAAACTTTTGTGGCTGGGTGACCTCATCTGCGCTCTATGTCGTTGGTGCTTGTTGGCCAGCGTGTAGCCCAGGATGAGCTTTTGGCGAAGTTTAGTTGTCATCATTAACCACGATGGCGAGTTCTGGTGTGGCAGCACTGTGGGGACTCTACTGTGAGTCACACAGTGACCAGCCATTGCCGCATCCAAACTCTGGCCTCTGTTGAGCTCCCACTGACATGATGCCAGGGAGGCTCCCGCCAACCCGTGAGTGAGTGTGAATACTGAGGAGCAGGGACGCCGTGGCTGGTGTTTCCTGAGTTGTGTGGCACTCCCGGGCAAGGTACCATTACCAGTGGATGTGAAGCTGTGAGACCGCAGCAGAACTCTCAACCACTCTGCCCCTCACAGCCCACGCAGACCGTTGAGAATCGCGAGTCCTGTGTGCGAGTGCTCACAACAGCCCTGAGCGTGCAAGGCGTGGCCAGTGCTGGGCCACGAGGCTGCCCATGACAGGGCCGTGAAGGCTCCGTGTCCTCCCGTCTCACTCCCACTGTGGCTGTGTTGTGGCTCTGTGAGCCTCAGGCTCCTTTAGGCCTGGTGGGCCTCTTCAGGAAGCTGCAGGTTCCGTGGTCCTGGGTGCCGTGAGCTTCTCAGTGAAGAGCCCCAAGCCAGAGGCCATGAGCAGCCTGCAGCGTGGGGCAGGAGACCACTGCCTGCTTCTAGTGGCTGTGTGATTGGGACTTACGGTGCTGTCCTCCAGGGATGCGCCAAAGGGCCTGGGGACATAGTGAAGCAGGAGTCTCTAGTTCTTCCTGTTCAGGACACGGTGGTTGAGAAGTTAAGGAAGGACTGAGCATTTGCCCTGTGAGTTGGAGTTGGTATTTTCCTCATTTTATGAGCAGTGAAACTGAGGCAGAAGACAGTTAATTGGCTTTCCCCAGCAGAGAGGCAGCAGGGCTGGGTGGGTCTCCAGGACTGTCTGCCTTGCTTGTCCCTGGTTCCGGTTCTGGGGAGGTGGGCATGTGTCATGGCCTCGCTGGCCTAATTGCCAGGCTGGGGATGATTAGGTTAATTGTTTTAAAAGTCAGAGGTGACTCTTGGGCCACTAGGGTTTACAGGCCTTTGTCCCACCTCCTTCCAGCCCTGCCCCCTCCTGTGAGCCCCACTGACCTTGTTGCTGAAGGAAACAGTGGCCCCTTGTTCTCCCCAGCACCACACTGATCGGTGTCCAGTGTGGGCCTCACACGATGGCGTGACTTGGAACTGAGCGCCCAGACTTCCTCTGGCCTCAGCATGGGGCCCTTCCACCCAGACACCCTCACTACATGGGGAGGGACAAGTCAGACCCTGTTGCAGAAGAGGACAGGAAGTTCCTGAGAAGCTGTCTTTCCTGAGGGCAGGGTGTGGTCAGAAAAGCAGCAGACCACCTGCCTGGGGTTCACTTATGCCTGGACCCAACCTCCCCTATTTGGGAGATGGATCTCTATATGTCCCCTCCCCAGAGGCAGCCCCTTGAGTCCCCCCCCCCAGCATGCCTCCTCTATGGAGTCCCCTCTCCTAAGAGTCCCTCCTCTGCAGCATCCTTGGCCTCCAGAGCTGCTCCCCTCCCATCAGTCTGTTCTGGGAGCCTGTCTCCTCCTTTTCAGCCGGTGGGAAGAGACTTGAAGCTCTTGAGGCATTTTCAAGAGAACAGACCCCTGTGGGGTGATTGTAGCTTGTCTGGTCACTTGAGGAAACACAGTGTATTTTTCTTTTTTCTTTTTTTATTTTTAGTTGTAGATGGACACAATACCTTTATTTTATTTTTTTATATGTGGTGCTGAGGATCAAACCCATTGCCTCATATATGCCAGGCAAGCGCTCTACCACTGAGCCCCAGCCCTAGCCCGGTGGGTGCGGAAGTCTTTAGAGCCACCAGAGCCCCACTTGCACCCCGGCAGGAGGCCTCCATACTGGGGAGGGCTAGGCCCCCTGTAGGTCCTGAGTAGCTGTTCTCCTGAAAGGGCTGTGCTGGCATAAAATGCTTGGAAAATACACAAAGGAAGGTGGCTGGCTTCCAGAACTCAACTGTTTACCTTCAGCAGAGCAGCCAGGAATGCCAAGAGCTTATTTTCCAAACAGCCCACGGTTGTCAGGTCTACAGGCCCCAGGGTGATGCCAGGGGTGTCCCCTCTGCCTGCCTCCTTCCCTAGACATCAGGGGACACCAGTTCCTCGCAGGCTGATTTGTCTCCCTGCAGTGTGGGGACAGGCCCAGGGTGCGTGCCAACATCATTTGAATGACCCACTTCTCTATTTGTGGCTCTCTGGGTCTGAGAATACTGGCCTCTTGTTGTGGTGCCTGTCACAGTGAGGCATGGCAGCAGCAGGTGGGTGTCCGTGGTTCTCCGAGCACCCCCTCTTCTCTAGCTCATTCTACTGGCTTCTCTACTTTCCTTCAAATCCAGGTGTTCTGGGGGAGAGGGTTGGGAATGTGATGTGGGACTGCACACAGAGCCAGGAAGGCCCTGGCGGTCTCCTTTTTTCCAAGGGGGAGACTGAGGCCCTGGAGATGACGAGCTGGTGGCCTGGGAGGGTCTGGCCTCACTGCCCAGCCTCTCTACTACCAACTGCCTGGCTGGGTTGGCCATTTTTCCTTCCTGGACTCTTGGTGTCCTGGCCTGGGAAGATGGGAAGGTTATCCTCAGTCCCTGGCCTTGCTGTGTGGACCAGCGTGTGCTCAGGTCTCAGAAGACATGCGGGCTGGCCCTCTCCCTTCCTCGTCCAGGAGCTGAGGAGATGGTGATCACCTGGTCCTGCCACGTTTGTGGGTACTCGGGCTCCTCGCCACTGTTGGGGGGAGCGAGTCTTTATTGTGATGTCTAGGGGTGACCCTACGTAGGGGTGTGCCCTCGACATCCTCCCTGCAGACGATTGAAGAGCAGAGTTGAGCACATGAGGAAAGAGCTGAAGTTAACAGAAGAGTTACAGAGGGACTGTGTGGCCAGGTGGAGGAGGGCCCAGGAGCCGACAGGGGACAGGGTGCCTCAGTGGGAACTAGAGTGGTGGGGGACAAGGAGACCAAACATGAGATGGTGGCCATTACGGGAGAGGAGCTGTGACAGCAGCCAGGAACGTGTCTGGAGGGTGGTGCGTGGGGACCAGGAGGTGAGCACCCAACCTCTTTTCTCTCTCCTCTGTTCACTGGTTCCCTGGTGTCCTGACTTGGCCAAAAGACCAGGAGCTCAGTGGTGGCCTGAGGACAGCCGCCCGGGGTATGGCTGGCACTGGGCAGAGGGCCGTGGTGGGCAGGGAGGGGTCTGAATGCCAGGCACCACTTTCAGTTCCAATGTGGCTCCCTGCAACACCACCCCTCCCACCAGATCTTGGCAGGTTCTGAGTCTGTGGCTCACTCTCCTCACTTGTGAAATTCTTTCCCGGGATGGTTGGAAATAAACTGGAACAAACACACAGGCCATGTGCACGGTGCCTGCTTGGAATGACCATTCATAGCTGTCATTTGATTCAGACTGTATCCTGGAGGGAACTGCACTTGGGGGTGGGGCTTGTGGTCTCCTCTGGCCTCTTTTGAGGCCATGTGGGGGGTCAGCCAGGTGTCGGGCCGGCACCACTACCTCCAAGCGACTGGCCTTGCAGGTGGCAGTGGCCATGTGCTGGCAGCAGACATCTGGCAGGTCAGGAAGCCTGGAGGCAGATGCTCCTTTCTGTTGGCAAGGTGCTCCTGGCTTGGGTCAGGTGGTGCTGGCAGTCGGCCCCCAGCTCTGGCTCCCTTGGGGCCTGATCTTCCCAACCCCTGGTCCTCTTGAAAAAACAAACACATTCCCAGTGGAGCAGGGTGAGCAGCGCTGGACTTCCAGGCCGCCCACATACCTCCCCGGGTCAGGCCGAGCCCAGATCTCAGTGTGCAACGAGTAGCTGTTGGTACTTGAGGCAGCTACTCCTAGACCTGCCAAGACCACCCAGCTCTGCTGAGAGTTTTTGTAGTTTTGTGGAAGGAATATCCAGTTAGATTCAGATTCGGATCTGCTATCTAACTAGAGTCATTTCACGGAACCTCCCTGAGCCCTAGTTTCTCTAGATCTTTGGCAGAAGCGATGTGTTCAGTAAATGCTTTCTCTAGATGACCATTCCACAGCCTCACTTAGGTGTGTGTATTTCCTGGGTGCTTTGGGGCTTGGGGACCAGAAGTGCAAACATGGAGGCTGCCCTCTAGGAGTTAGTAGGAGAGACAAGTTGTGGGGCCATAGGGGTCTCACCCTGTCGGTGGGCCAATAGGAGCTTTGTCCTCTCTGGCATGCTGCAGAGGCTCGTGGGTCCTCTGATATGTGCCTGGGGTGGGCAGTAGGGCAGAGTGACCTCAGGTGCTGAAGTTGCTCTTTGTGTCCCACCACAGCTGAACCTCAGCCGGCCGATCGAGGAGCAAGGCCCCCTGGACGTCATCATCCACAAGCTGACTGATGTCATACTCGAAGCTGACCAGAACGACAGCCAGTCCCTGGAGCTGGTGCACAGGTTCCAGGTAAGTGAGGCTGGTGCCACCTAGCCGTAGGGCCTGCAGGAGGTGGAAGAAGGCCCAGGAATGGCCAGGCGCCATCTGAGGCTGGAGCAGCCATCCGGATGTGTCATCACGGAAGTGACTGTGGCAGTGGCTGGATGTGGTTTCAAGGGCAGGTACTTCCCTATGAGTGAGGCCTCCATCTTCTTGGGTGGAATGTGGAGACTGATGCCGGGCTGGTTGGCACTCTGCCACCCCCTGCCTGTGTAGACATGGCTATGCCAGAGTGTGACTGAGTCCAGGTATGGCCCCTACACACCCACACAGGCACACTGCCCCAGCTTGGCATCCAGGAGGGACCCTTTACTGTGCTTGGAGCAAGGAGACCTTGAGGGCCTTTGTGCCAAGCCCTGCCTTGGAGGAGAGCCCCCCTCTCTGCTCGTCACTCTGACCCTGTGTGCTCCTGGATGAGCACGGCTTGGGGGTCTCACAAGTCCCCTCAGCTGTCCCTTGCTCCCCATCTATTTCCCTAGCAGCCTTCTATTTTTTTGTTGTTGTTGTTTTTGCCGACAGATGTGATTCTTTCCTGTAGAAAATGGGTCAGGGGTCACAAGAAACAATGTCACATTATCCATGAAAATGCGTTGAAACAGTGGGTGTCCTCAGCCTCCCTGGAGGGAGAGGTGCCTGAGCTAGCACTTTCATATGTGATAATTGGAGAGATGACATCGTTTCTTTCTGTCAGGACAAAGGGGCTCTTGTCACACAGTAGCCTTCCTGCTGACAGTGTTCTTCTCTCCCCATGTTCAGGGTCGTGTTCAGGGTCAGTAGCCTCAGCCTCCCTCGCTTCCCGTGGCTCCCACCCACTCCCTTGGCTGCTCCCTGCCACAAAGCCCGCTTCCCACCTGGGAGTGATGGGGACATGGTGGCAGCTGCACGCAGCCTCCCATGCTCTGGGGGTGGCAGGCAGGGCAGTGTTTGTCCCTGTGTTGTGCCCTGCAGGGCCTCTGCTCTGCCAGCCTTCCTCTCTGACATCTTCCTGTGTGCTGAGTTCCTGTCCTCTCCTGGGGCTGAAGCCGTGGGAAGGTGTGATCCTGCCGAGCCTCACTTTCCTTATTTGTGAGTTTCTTATTTCCGCTCCCCCTGTTGGTCAGGAGGAGATGTGAAGGGAGACGTGGAGTCACACTGTGCTTGGTCCACCTCGTACCCACGAGTTCTTGCTGTGCTCCAGGAGCTCTTCCAAGCACTGGGGTGAAGGTATGACCCACTGCATGTCCATCCCCTGTCCTGTGGCAGGGCTGGGCTGAGACGATGCACTTATGTGTCCATTTCATCTCTGCAGCCCCTCAGGGCAGGGGTCCCCAGCCTTGCTCAGGAATGTACCCACAGGGACTGGGCAGAGCCAGGGGTCAGTCTTGACCTTTTCACAGACTGGCTGTGTGTTTTTGCAGGGGTGGCTCTTCTGCCACCTCTTGAGTCCTGGTCCCTGCACCGTCCTGGGTGGAGCCCCTGCTGGTGACCAGCCAAGCAGCGCTCTTCCTCATCCCCGAGCCATCTTCAGGAGGCCTCCAGGTGTCAGTTCTTGTGCCACTGCTGCCTCAGGTAACAGTCTGTGGGGTGCACAGCTGAACCTGGCAGCTGCATAGACCTTTGCGACAGGGATTCCTGCTGAACCCCACTAAAGGATGATGGTGGTGCAGGGGCCCTGCTGAGCAGCTCCCTTTGGTAAGGCCGGGCAATCTGTAGTGATAGCAATTGTGATAGCAGGAAACATTTACAGAGCAGCCACGGTGCACCAGGCCCTATTCTAAAGCACTTTGTGCATATTAGCAGATTTGCTCGTTGAGCAATAGGCTGCCCTTATTCCCAGTGTAAGTGAGAGTCAGGTGCAGGAAGGTCGGGTGGCTTCTCAAGTCTCCACAGTTAGAAAGTGGCGAGTGGGGTCTGAACCATGCCAGTGCACTGGACCCCACTCTCCCCACCTGCCAGACTCCATGCCAGATTTTGGATACACTGCCCGGATGGTGCCCCCAGCATCAGTTTCTTCATCATTAGAATGAGGTGCTGGTGGCTCCTCCTTCCTGGGACGGCAGCAGCCAGCAGCGTGTGCGAAAGTGCCTGGTACTTGCTGAGAACTCATGGTCTTTCCTGCAGCTGCAGCTTCCATGACGACACCACTGTTACTTTGGTTGGTACCATCTTTCTGTAAGGGGCAGGTCCCCAGCTGGCCCCAGGGCCCCTGGAGTCATGAACAGACACCCTCCTTGCTGCCCCAGACACCCTGGAGCGCTCCACCCAGGCCAGGGCGTTGTGAACAGTGGTGAGAGTTGCCCTCTGTGTACCTGCTGTGGGCAGAGAGGACATGTATGGGGGATAGGACATGTGGCTCAAGTCTGCCAGCCACCAGGTACAGTGGGGGGTCTTAGCTAGGTCTCCAGGTCTGTCTCTTCCAGGGCACACACCCAGCTGGCCCCTAGGCAGGGGTAGTGACCTCATGTAAACCTTCCACCTCCGTATTTCTGGGATAAATTTTTATTGCAGCGTGGGTTTCAGTGGGAAGCCAGGTGTCTGATAAGGCCAGGAAGTTTCCTCCTTTGTGAGGAGGGTAATCCCTGGGGAAGAGAGCACTCCCCATCCTCTACGCAGAGGAGAGGAGCCACCAGCTGGTGTGAGGGAGCCCCGGCGCTCCAGCCCAGGTACGGAGGAGACTCCCACTGCCCCAAGGCACAGTGCTGTCAGCACTGACCCTTTGTCCCCGTCTTCCACAGAGGTGCAGGCTCAGAGTCGAGCCACATGAACTTATGGCTGACCTTTGACCTTGATCATGCCCTTGGTTTTCAGAGTCTTTTTGAATGTTCTTTGTTGAGACGGGAATGAGGAGGCGTTGGTGTGGTTCATGGGAAGGGGGAGCAAGGATGCCAAGTCAAAGGCACCTGGGCTTCAGAGGCGGCATGCAGACCTGGGGTGTGGGCTTGCAAAGCAGCCCTCCGTGCCTTTCCTGGCGAGCAGTAAGCAGTTAGATGCTCTGCCTGAAGGGCCTTCTCCCAAGGCAGTGTCCAGGTCCCTGGGGAAGGGTTGGGACTCTGTGCCAAGGATGAAGTTTCTGAGACAGTCCTGAGAACCATGGAGGCTTCCGCTGTGGGATGCTCCCATAAACCCCTTATCTCTGGGGAGTTTGAGCTGAGAGGCTGTTCTCTCTGGTGCCCAGGCGGACAGGTGAAGGGTCTGAGCCTGGTTATTAGATACAGGCTGGTGTGTGGCACCAGATCACTAAAGCTCATTGTTATGGAAACCACCCCAATCTGTTTTTTTCCTTCCTATTTAGATTAGTCTCTCTATGGCTTGGCCTGCTCAATCACTGGGATGATTCAGTTGTTTTTCTGCTCCAAGGTTCATGTGAAGCCAGCAGCCTGGTGCCACCATGGCTCTGCCTGAGGTTTGGTTATCAGTGTGCAGAGCTGGGCAAAGGTCCCTCAGGGGCCCTGCCCATGTGGGCAGGCGGGGCTGACCAGACCCCAGGGGCCTCTCGGCTTCTCCAGCAGCTTTCTCGGGGGAGCAGTAGGAACCTCCTCCTCACTGTCCCTCCCAGCACCGCTGCCAGGTGTGGGAGATGCCCCTCCTCTTCTGCTGCACCTTCCAGCCCTAGAACTGCCCTAGAAGGGCCATTATGGTGACTGTGAGCCATGGGGCCTATGGCTCTTCCTGAGATTTTCCCTGAATGAACCTGGGGAAGGAGGCTGAGTCCAGACTCTGGTCCATCTTACTCAGCTGGAAGGAGGTTCGTTGTCCCTGGCATTCCTGGAGCCCTGGTCTAACACATCCTCCAGAATAGCTTGCTGACTGCCATCCCTCTGAGCTCCCAGCCAGAGGGAGGCCAGGCCCACTGGGGATTTCCCTCACAGCCTGAGCCACGCACTGGGAAAACAGCTCTCCTCACAGTGCAGGCTAACTTAGCTTTCCTGTTGTGGTGTCACCAAAGACCAGGATTGTTACCGTGGCCTGTGAGCCTGAGCGGCCTGCCACAAGCCTCCCTGCGCCTGCTCCATGCCTGCCATGCTGATTGTTTCCCCAGTGCCCTTCCTGAGGAGTGTCTTCCCTGTCCTGGTCCCTCCTGACTTGGCATCTTTCCTTTGTGCCATTTGAAAGTTGGCAATGCCTCCTCAGTTGCTCTTGTCTGTCCCTCATTGGGCAGGGCTCGCGCCTTCTCCCAGCACCTGCATGCCCGTTGCTACCCTCTGTGCCAGGCACCCCGGCAGTGTGAGTGTCTCAGCTTCCCGTTGCTGTGACAGAATCAGAGAAGCAGCTCCAAGGAGGAAAGGGTTTATGACTCACAGGCTCAGAGGTGTTGGTCCATGGTCACTTGGCTCTTGATTCTGGTCCTGCGGTGAGGCAGGACATCTTGGCGGGGAACATGTGGTGGAGCAGAGCTTCTTGCCTCATGAGCTCCAGGAAGAGAGAGCACGTGTGCTCGCTTTGGAACAGCCCTTCCCAGAGTCGCCGTGGACGGCCCTGAACCCACCAGTGGAAGAGACTTGCTGGCGTCCTCGTGCCAGGTGTGGGGCTTGGCCTCTGTCTTGCATGAGAGTCAGAGGACAGGAAGGCGGTGATAAGAGCAAGTTTAACTGGCAGAGACAGGACCTGCCTGGGTGGGGGAACTGCCATGCAGGAGGAGCTCAGCAGGTGGGGACCCCGCAGCCAGCTATGCTTGATATTGAAGATGAAGAGGGAATACCTGCCTTGTGGCCCACTAGCACCTGTCCTCAGCTCCCGTGTCTTGTGGTCCTGAGTGTCCCCTTTCTTAGCCGCAGTGACAGCACAGAGTCCCATTCCCTCTCAGGTCCCTGTCAGTGTTCAGTTGTGTGAAATGAGTCTGGGAAGGGGGTCCCTTACCTGCCCCCAGGGATGCAGGAATCATGCACTTGGCCACTTGATTCTTTACCAGTATTTACCTGAAAGAAGCAGCATTTACTCAGCCTTGGTACTGCCACCACCAGAGGACAGCAGAGGTGGGGCAGGGCAATGGCAGGAGCCTGTAGTGCCTCCTGCAGGTAGTGGAGGAAGAGGTGGAGGGCATGGCCTTCAGGCCCTTCCTGCCCATGGGTCAGGCGAGGCCTGGCTTCACTGCAGGAGCAGATAGCTCCTGACACCCAGGGCTGCCCCGATTCTAGCTTGAGGCTCACGGCCATGTGTGTCGGGGCCTGGGCCTGAGCCTGAGCAGCCCTGGCAGGTCTCTGTGGCAGGACAATAAGAAGGTGATGCCCAGGAAGAGCGTCTGACCAGGGAGAGTTGGGGACTCTTATACCTTCTGGCCCAGAGTGCCTGCAACCTTTGGAGCGGGACCTCCCTGCCGCAAGGGACCTAGTACTCACAGCTCCTGTCCTTCTTCACAGGGTTGTTGTGAGCATCAAACAGGTGGACATGTGTGGTGCCCTTAGAACAGCGCCTAGCTCAGGGCCAGTGCTGTGTGTATGTGTGCACACACATGTGTGAGTGCTGACCACACATTAGAGTCTGGGCTGAGTGCGAGGCCCCACACAGGCCTGGCACTTGAATTTTCGATCACACACATAACGTTGCTGTTACTGTGATGGCAGTAGCACTACTCCTGGCCTTATCTGTGGCTCCAGCCAACTTGAGGGTTCTCATTTGTAATTGAGTAGATAAGGTGGTGATTTTGAAAGTGTCTCCAGATGGGAAGAGGCGTGCTGTGAGAGGGCAGCAGAACGTGGAATGGCAGCCTGAGATCCAGGGCTGGGCCGGGGTCAGGGGATGTGGCTGCCATCCCTGGCTTTGCTCCTTCCAGCCAGCTGACCTGTGCTCCGACTGACCTGCCCTCTGCACAGGGAATGTGCCCGTTGGCATGTGAGACACTGGGAGCAGCCCTGTCTAGCCCCAAGGCTACTGCTCCAAGCATGGCCATTGGTCCCAAGGCCACAGGTCAGCTTTGCCCCCACCCTTGTGGCTCAGACAAGATTGCACCACTGCATTGGATCAGCGCTGCTGGCCCAGGTGCTTGCCGAGCCCTGGGGGTGCTGTTTGATGGGGAGGGGTACGGGGAGGGGAGACAGCTTCTGTTGTTCTGAGCCCTCAGATCTGATTAGGAAGATGGCATTTGAGCCTTGAGATATTACACAACACCCAGAATCTAAATGGGTTTCTGTAGGCTTGCCTGTGGGCTGTGGGATCAGAGCTGTGGGTCCCAGTGGAGGATTTGAGTTGTCACCACAGAGCAGTGGGAGACCTTGACGGAGCACCTGCCATGTGGCCCACTCTGCCTTGGGACAGTAGCTGAGGGACCACCCCCACCCAGCTGCCTTGCAGGTCAATATTCACCTGAGGAAGAGATTGTCATCTGGAATCACATCTGACCAGCTGGTAGCATGCAGTGATGTAACGTTGGCTGTCGTTTGGTGCAACGGGAGGCGGGACTGGGCACATCCCAGTCCCAGAGAAAGATCCCTGTCCTGGGGTGACTGCAAGGTCAGCCTTAAGAAGCCTGCTGCTGTGGGTCACGGGCCATTCCTCCCATGGTGGAGATGGCAATACAATCTGCTCATTGTGTGTAGAGGCCAGGCTGGGCGTGCAGACCTGGAGTCACTCTTTCTGCTGTTCCAGACAGGACCATTTAGTGCCCCAGGCTGGCTGTAGGCACTTTGCACATGAAGAGGAAGCCTGAACCCCAGGCAGACCTGCAACCATTACTTCCCAGGGGCAGGGCTGATCTTGGTGCAGCCCAGTGGTGGGTAGCTGGAGAGGGTGCCCCGAAGCCTGAGCCCTGACCCAGCATGCTGGCCTGGGCTCCTCTGTGTGTGCATGGACAGTGTTTTACAGCTCAGAGCATGCTGAGTTTCAGAAATAGAAATGTTTATTACCACTACATTTCTTGTGCACAGTATCTTCAGGTTTCCCAGTCTTGGCATATTGACATCTTCAGTTGGATAATTCTGTGTTGTTAGGGCCTGCCCTCTGCCATCCAGGATGTTTGATGGCCTGCCTGGCTTCTATGGCTTCTACCCAGTAGAGGCTAGTAGTACTCTTGCCCTCCAGATGGCTACAGATGCTGCAGATGTTGGCCGGTACCCCTGGTTGAGTGCCACTGCACCTCTTGAGGGAGGACTCCAGCAGCCCTGAGAGCTGGGGTGGGCCAAGAGAATTGCTCCTGTCATAGGCGTGCATGCTGAGGCCCTGTGGGTCTGGTGTCCGGGCTTCAGCATTGGGATCTCAGCCCATCCTGGGCCTGTTTTCATCCATAACACTGAAAGGGCACTCTTTTGTCCATTTTCCTCCTGGATTGTGTCGTGTTGTGACTTCCTGACTTGTTTCTGTGCTGCCTGTGGGGGCTGCATGCTACTAAAGCTCAGTAAATTACATGCTGATGCTCTGCTGACCTTGGTCCTCTGAGGACGGACAGATGAGGTGTGAGGATGTCCTCTGAGCCCCCCAGTGCACATCTGTGCAAGGTGAGTCTCTGCTCTTGCTTCAGGCCTCCACACCCCCTGCTGTCAGTCTCCCCATAGATGGTGAGATCATTCATCAAGTAACTATTAGGTCCGTTCAGTTGTTCATTCAGCAGATCTCAACCAAACACTGTGTGCCAGAAGTCATGAGACTTACAGATGCAACAAGAGACAGATCAGGTGGACATAGCTCCTAACTTCATGGAGTTATATTCATGTGTGAGCACATGTGTGTTGGTGTGTGTGTGTGTGCACGTGTGTTGGGGAACAGGGATGATGCAGACAAAACACAAGTGTGCTGAAGAGAAATCACACAGCCTCAGTCGTGTAAAGAACCTGGAGGAAACAAGTCAAGAGTTGTGGCATAAATAAATTAAATATGAAGAAAAAAAAAAAGAATTGTGGCAGTGAGAGGTTCCTGGTACTGATCCTCCCCGAGGAGCTGACACTTGAGCTGAGGCCTGAAAAGACAGCACAGATCCTGTCCTGATAAGGGGAGACCCAGGAGCAGGTGGAGAGCGCAGCGTATAGGGGGCCCTTGGGAGAGCAAGGCACAGAGACCCAGGATCTGGAAGACCTGGTGTGGCTGAGCATAGAGGCCAGGGGAGGGTGTCTCCAGTGTGCTGGAGGGCAGACGGGGCGCAGATTGACCCTGTACTATGGTGTCTGAGGAGCTCTGGGCAGTTCTTTGAGGAAAAGTGACGTCATGCCATGTCCTCTCTCCAGTGACCCTGATTGAACCTGAGGAGGAAGAGGCCTTGGGTTGGGGCAGGGATTGGTGGCATCCAGCTCTAGCCGCTGCTGAACATAGTATATCTCTCTGTTCCCATTGGCCAGAGCCTGCTGGGAACTGGGAGGTCTGGGTGGCTGTGTGCAGTGGTGCGGAGCCTCGCCCTTGGGCCTAAGTGGCCCCCAGCTGTCCCAGAGTTCATTGTTATCACTGCAGGCTGTGCATGATTCCAGAGACTCCTCTCCCCCTGCAGACGCCAGTGGGGAAGCCCTGAGGTCTGGCCGTGTGTTCTGCTTATAAACTGGTCCAAGCCCTGGGCGAATAGGGTAGGGGAGCCTGTGGCCCACAGGAGGTCTTTGCCAGCGGGGAACTGGCACCTGTGGGCAAGGGCAGGGCAGGCAGGGCCTCCCTGGGCGTGGGAATGTGTGTAGGGAGTGAAGGACTGCTGCTGTGGGGCACGCTCAGTGTGACCTGGGACCAGGCTGCCCTTTCTGTCTTCACCTGGTGCAGCTATTTGCTGTGACAGTGGCTGGGTGACCACCAAGACCCTTGCAGTGCTGATGGCCTGTGATCCACGAGTGAATAACCCATGACCTCCTTTTGGTGAAGACGTGCCACCCCCAGGCCCATGCCGGCCCTGTGCCAGGGCCCTTGCAGGCTCTACAGGCCGCGTGTGGCCTCCGTCTCCTAGTTGGAGGACCTGATTAGTGCTGGGACAGAAGGCACCTGACATCTGTCAGGTGAACAGCCTAGGCTGGTGCCTTGCCCTCCTCCCCACTGGAGGAGGCGGGAGCAGCTTATAAGTTCAGCTGGCTCCTGGGCAGAAGGGAGGTATTGTTTTCCCTGGGGCCCTGGGTGGCCGGGAGGGATCTGCTGACTCAGTAGCCTCCAGCTCCCTCTGGCCTCCCCTGGGGCATGCAGCCTTAGTTCTCCGTTTCTCCAGCTCTTGACTAGCAGTCCCTCCCCTACAGCCCGTCTTTCTCCCAGTCCAAGTTCACACTGTTCACAGGTGGCTGAGGGCAGAGTGTGACATGGTGATGCCTCAGGCCATTTGGTGACCTAGGTGACAGTTGTGGCTGGCCTCTTCCTTTGGGCTGGGGGTGCCTGTGCTTGGGAGGCCCTGTTGTCTTCCTCGGTGCTCGGGCCCCAGCCCTGCACTTTTCCCCATCTGGAATGAGGTCCCCCCCACCTGCTGGTGGCCTTCATTCCGGAGGCAGGGCCAGCTGCTCCAACCTCCCCAGGGCCTTTTTGAGTCCTTTACTCAAGGCAGTTCTCTTTGCCACCTGGAAAGTGACATGCGACTGCTGGCTGCTAAGGCAATGTCCTGTGCCCCTCCTGACGTCCCAGCGCTCCACTCATCTTTCCCAGCTGAGTCCACATGGGCACTGATTCTGAGGGGTCCTTAGATGTGGGTTTCCCTAGGGCATCTGTGTGGTCCTTGGCAGCTCTGTGTTGGGGGACGCGTGTGCATGGAACTTGTTCCTGATTAGGCTCTCCTGTCCTGCTGCCCACCAACCCGCTTCCCTCCGGGCAGCCATTGGCTCCAGGGGCTGTGAGCCTTCTCAAGGCTTCTGGGTGCTGAACACGGTCTCCCTTTGCCATGCAGACCCACTGTCCTGGGAAATGACAGTGCTGGCCCTCACAGCTCCCTCTTCCTTTCAACGGCTCCTTGAACGGCCTCAGCCACCTTTGCTAATGAAGGCACTGCTAACGAGTACTTAGGATGTCTCTGATTACATTTTAGAAGCATGTCACAGCAACCACCTAGCAACACATGAGGGGTTCACAGGGTGAACCCCCTGGGGTGGAACTGCCAAGTTTGCACATTGTTAATTTTGGCTGTGGTCAGATTTCCTTCCACAGAACCTGCGCGGGTTCGTACCCACCTTCCATGTGCTGCTGTACTTCATCTGTTTCTGAAGAGCTTATTTTGGCCTGGAGTTGCCACATGTCAGAGGGGGCCAGGATACTCCAGTCTCTGCCTCTTGCTCGTTGGTTGTACCTCTGGACACTCAAGGCCCCAGAAAGGGCAGTGCTGGCCTCATCAGCTTGCCTGGGCCACCTTGCTCCTGACTGTTGTTCCCGCATTCAGGCTGGCCTTTCTGTTCTGCACCCCTGTGCTGTTGGGGTCTAGCGACCAGAGCCTGACACCAGAGTAGGTTTAATTAGGGGGCCGAGGAGCAAACAAGCCTGGGACAGACTGCTGTTTTCTTTTTGCCAGCTCTGCCAAATCAGAGATGGTATTGTGCACAAGGTCAAGGCAGCTGTCAGTCCTGCCTGAACAGAGAAGCCCAGCACACGTGCCTGAAAGGCAGCACTGGCCTGACACACTGCCAAGACCTCCTCTGCTCCAAATTACATCCCATGGCCTTGCGGACTTTTGGACTGGTCACTTTGTAACTCAGAGCTGTCCCTGTCATCCTGCAGCCAAGGACCCTGTTGCTTTAGGATCAAGTCCAGACTCTTGGACTGGTTTGTCTCCAACTGTTTCTCTTGCCCTTGGCCTTACCTAACCTTCCCCTTTGAGACCTATGTCCACCCCAGCTGTGGGGCTCCTGGCAGGTCCTGGGGCATGCTGGGGTTCCTTTCCCCAGGGCTCTGCTTTAGCTGTCCCCTCTGCTCGAATGCCCTTTCTCCTCCAGGCCCATGCCCATTACCCTCTGTGGTTTAAGACCAGTGGCCTCAAGAAACTTCTCCCCCTCCAACCCTAGTGACCAGATTAGTTCCGCCAGCCCAGTGCATCCGTAGTGTCAACTCTCCTGACCCCATCCCCACCTCCCACCCGCACCCGAGCACGTCTGCCACTCAGCAGCCCTGCGGAGGGTGGTCGACATCTACCTCCAGACACACACACGCATTCACACGCACACACCATCACATGTTCACATGTGTGCTCACACCCTTGCACACCCATGCACATTTACACACCCATTTGTGTGTGTGCACACACAGAGGCTGGTCTTGTGTGCTCTAGAGACCTCAGGCAGAGTGCTCGACAAGAGAGTTTTCTCCAGAATGCAGCTGAGGGCTGGCTGAGGCTAGCGTGTGGTGTGGAAGCCCAGCTCTCCCTGCCAGGACCGCAGCCAGGGGAACAAAGATGTGGGGAAGCACAGTCTTGGGGACAGTCTCAGGGATGGTCATGCCTGGGCTAGTGGCCGTCCCTGGCAGACCTGTGGCCTGTCCCCAGGGTGTGCTTATCTGCTTGCTGCTGCCTCCCTGTGCGGGCGTGTGCCTGGCTGGCCTGCAGGTGACGGGGACCGGTAGCCTGTGCTGTGTGTGCTCTGAAGACTGCAGCCCTGGCTCCTCAGGGCTCCAGCCTGACCCTGCTCAGGGGCCGCAGAGCTTTTTGTTTGTTTGCTTGTTCATCACATCCCATAGTCGGAGTACCTAAGGGAAGAGGCAGAAAGGACATGCTGTTGTCCTCACCCTCATCCTACAGATGGGAAAGCTGATGAAAGTACTGAGTGGCGTCCAGAAGCACATGTGGCCGCTCCAGGACTTCAGCCCATGTCTGGCCTCAGCTTGCACAGTGCCTAGTGTGGGGGTCGGGTGGGGCCCTGTGCAGGCCACACTGCAGAGCAGGCCTGGAACCCAGACTATGCTGTTCAGGGAGGTGCTGAAAAATTTTAGAAAAATTTTTACTGAAGTATGATATACACATGAAAAGTGTGTAGATCTTTAAATGAGCTTGGAGGATTTTTACCAGCCAGACCCACTGTGTCCTTGCCCCAGGTTGGGCAGTGCAGAGCTGAGCCCCAGAGCCACTCAGGGCTCACTCCTGTGCTTTGCTCTTCCCCCACCCCCTGCCTTTTTTTTTTTTTTTTAAACTGTCAAAACTTTGCAGTACCTTAGTTGAGAAGCCTGTCAAAACTGCTGCATCTCCTGCCTTCTGCATGTGGCCCTTGCACAGAATTGGCAGCCAGGCTCTGTGTTGGTTTCCTTTGCTGGGTGACAAGTTAGCTCAAATGTGGCAGCTAAAAGGCACATGTTTGTCATCTTGCAGTCTCTGTGGGCCAGACACCCTGGCATAGGCCTGTTGTTGTTCTCTGCTTCAAGGTCACTCCAGGTGCTGGCCAGGGTGGCATCTTGTCCAAGGCTTGACCGGGAGGAGATCTCTTTCCGTTAAGTTGTCTGCAGAATTTGTTTCTAGGAGGGTGGGGTCTTGTCTACTGTAGTGTGAGCCTCTGTAGTTTAGAAGCATGTCACAGGCCTCACCCTTAATCTGGAGGAGATTATGCACCTGGAGCCAGGTGATCATGGAGCTGGATGGACTGGCTAGGGAGGAACCCTTCCTTGGCCTTCAGCTGCAAGCTCCCTCCCATTGCCTGTGTGGAGCGTCTGCCCTTCCTCATGACATCCTGCTGCCCAGGGTGGGGTCAAGGACCTTGGTTTCCAGGAGGAAGGAAGTAAGTTGGTCACCATACCAAGAGACAGCCCCCAACATACTCAAAGCTCCCCAATTCTCACTCTTTAGTGGCTTCTGACCTGGCCCCCGCATTGCTGTGGCTGGCAGGATTCTTCTGAGCCTCGGCTCCCGTCTGTATTTCTCCTGCAGTTTCCTTGTGGCTCCCTCCAGCCTTCAGGTCCCCATGTAGCGTGCCAGCAGTCTGGCACTTGGCTTGTAGCCCAATGAGTGGCACCTTTGCTGCCCTGGGAAGTGGGAGCTCCCTGCAGGCAGCAGGGCAGGCTTGCTTGTGTAAGCTTGTATCAGCTGCCACACAGGTGCCCCAGAGATGTGACCGTCCAGAGGGCCACCTCTCCAGAGCAGCCCCCTGGAGACTCTGCAGAGGAGACCCATTCTCCAGGCCTGCGGGAGGTCTGGGCAGCTCCACCTTCTCTCCCCCTCCTCCCACTGGCCCCAGCTCCAGCCTTCCGTCTGCTGTGCAGACCTGCCCGACCTAGTTGTGCACAGAGTTCTTCAGCACATCGGTTTCAAACAGCCCTTCGTCTTTCTGGAGTTCAAAAGCACTTTAGCCACATTACCTGTGTTTCGGTGCGTGATAAGATGCACCACAGAGGCCTCAGTTTAATGTCATCATGGTTGATTTTGAATCCTGGCAAAACCCCAGCTGGTTGTGTTTGACCTTGAACCAGTCACTTCACCTTTCAGGGACTTGGTTTCTTAATTTGTAAAATGGGAATAAATGGGTGTTTGCTCTGTAGACCAAAGGTTGCCCTGAGAGCCAGATACAGTATTTTGTTTGGGTGCCTGCCCCTTGGAAACCAGGAACGGTGCTGTATGTGCTCCCATAGTGGATCATTATGGTGACATAAGACGTGCATGCCTGAGGAGCTGTTCTGTGGTCCTTGGGACTCTCACAGCTAGGTACGTGCTATGGGAAGGGAACAGCAGTCCACACAAACCCTTACGCAGGTTGCTCACAGCAGGGTTATTCGTAATAGCCAAAATGTGGAAACCAACCAAATATCTTTCAAGTGATGAATGGATAAACAAAACATGGTGCATTCATAGCATAAAATATTTAGTCATAAAGAGAAGTGAGATGTTGACTCTTTCTGTGTGTAGTGTGAATGAATCTTGAAAACATTTGAAAGCAAAAGAAGCCAGTCACAAAAGACCACATATTTTGATTCCATTTATATGAACTGTCCAGAATAGGCCGATCCATAGAGACAAAGTAGATCCATGGTTTCTGCTGGGAAGAGTGCAGACATTGAAACTGATAGCAAAGGAGTGTGGGGTTTCCTTTTGAGATAATAAAAAGGTTCTAAATTGTGCTGATTTTGTTGTACGACTGTTAATATGCCCAAAGCCTTGGAATTGTAAACTTTAAGTGGGTAAATTGCATGGCATGTGAATTACATCTCAATAAAGTTCTAGAAGGTATGGACTATTGCAGTCTCCATGTCACAGATGAGGCCCAAGCTTAGGGGGCCCAGAATGATACATGAGGAAGGTGGGAGGCCCGGTGGCCCCAGCTCCGTCACCTGTCTGCTCTTGGCAGCACAGCTCTGCACTCTGCAGAGAAGAGAGGTGCCCCCTTCCTACGTGCCAGTTTCCCCTTCCACCAAATGAGAGCTTCCCAGACCTGGATGGAGGTCTCTGGGGCCTGCTAGGCCCTGAGGCAATAGCCCTGTGGGCAGGTTTTCTGCTCCAGGGTCATGAGTACAAGCTGGAACTTGCCCCTGGTGGGGGCAGCAGGCAGTTAGGGCTGAGTCTGACTGAAACCTGTCAGCTCCCAGGGTCCTGAGGGAAGTGGGGGGAGTCCTGCTACTCTCACAGTGCTGTCAAAGGGTGAGGTGCTTCAAGACCTGCAGGGGTTCAGGTTGTGCCCAGGGCCCCTCCCAGCACCAGGCTGGGTCAGGCCTGGGCATCTCTGCCAGGCAAGGCCACACACAGGTCCTGCAGGTCAACGTCAGGCCTTTGAGAAGCTTCTGTTTTGGTGATGTCTAGTTATTCAGTGTTTCCCTCTCTGGCTTGTGCTTTTAGTATCCTTATTTCAGAAAATACTGTTTAATCCAAGGTCACGAAGATCTTTGCCATTGTTTTCTTCTAAGGGTTTTATAGTTTTAGCTCTTAATCTTAGGATTTTTTAAAAGAAGTGGTGCTCAAAAACCATTTTATCCAGCACAGTGCGTATAGCAAGTCCAACGTAAGTGCCAGCTGCTTTTGTTTGGAAGTTGTTATTGGTGATCGTCATCATGATCATGTTTACCATAATTATTGTCTTTTTGTGCTTCCCATCTGAGTAGCTACCTCCTGTTCCTTCTAGAAAGATAGTGTTGGTGTTCAAATACACTCTGGCACAACCAGGGGTGTGGGGTAGAAGGAGAGGACCTAGTGCCCTTGCCCAGTTTTTGCAAACTCCGTGTTATGAAAGGGGTGGAAGTGGGTGAGGAGTGACCGCTGGGAGGTGCCCCAGGCGCGTGCGCCAGCTTAGCCCCGACTCGGGTTCAGGCCCTGCTTCCCCTCCACGCCCTGCTCCTTGCGAATCCAGAGGGCAAATGCCCCCTGTGAGTACCTTTCCTGCCCCGGGAGGAGCAGGTGACCCCTCCTGCCTGTGTGGTAGACTGAGTGGCATGGTGGCTTGGTGGACTTCTCTGCCTGGCTAAACTGTCCCCGGAGGGCACAGCTTGGGCTGCTTGGGGCCAGGATCATGTGTGCTCCAGGCATCAACAAGAGGTTGGCACAGGCAAGGACAGCCAGCTGGCTTGCCCTCCATCTGCTGGGCAGGGCAGGGCAGGGCAGGGCAGCTGAGACCTTAGGTGTGGCTCTAAGAATTTGTGTTACGGAACCACAAGAATCCTTCTCTGTGTCCACCCGTTCCTTCCATGTTGATGAGTTGCCAGTGCCCACAGTGCTCCCTGTGGTGGCTTTGTTCAGACTCATGCTTGCCTAAGGCATCTCAGAGACATCACTCCAGGATCTTGTTCCCAGACAGAAAGTGGCAGAGGTGGAATTTGAACTTGGGACTTCTGATAGCATCTTCTAGATGAGAACAAAGCCTGCATCTCACCCTCCTCGCTTCCTACCCGCAAGGATCGCAGAGGAAAGGGTGTCTCTGATGTTCCTCTCAGCCCTCATTTGTCCCGGATTCTCAGCAGGGCAGCTCGACTCCTCCAGCCCCACAGGACTGCTGCCCATGTTGGCACTGCCCCACAGGCCCCTGGGAGCTGGCAGCCTGGAGGGCACCTGGTCAGTCTCTGCCCCCTCGTCTCTCCAGCAGTCAGCCTCCACCACCCCTCCGGGAGCCCCGCGCCAGGGCTGTGCAAGCCTGCATGAGGCCGTGCATTTCCGCTTCCAGGAGCCCTCTCTGGGTATTCCTTGGCAGGCTGACCCTTGAGGGAGTCTGTTTACTATTTGCCATGGAGACGGTTTGGGCCTTTTCTTCCAGCAATTTGTTTGGTAATTCTGAGAGACTTGTGAAAAATGCATGAGGCCTTCAGTACAATAGATGAACCAAAAGCCTGGGAGGAAATCCACCATGGCTGGGCAGGCTATCGAAAAGTCTCTTGCCCGCTCTGTGTCCTCCCGAGAGAGACGGTGCTGGAGCGACTCTGCTAGCCTGATGCTTTCATGCAAGGTCCAGCACATACGGGCATTTGTTTGGCAGATATTTTCCCCTCTGGTTTCTCGTATCCCTTTCCCCCACTGAGTTTGTCTTAAACTCACATGCTGGGTTCTCTTGAATTTCGAAAGGTCACCCTGGTGCATAAAGTGGGACCAGCAGCGGCGTCAGCATTATTTCTCAGCAGCTGGAGGATCCTCCTCTCGGGCTCTTTGTGGGGGAGGGAGGAGCACGCTCGTTGTTCTTAGCACCCTGGGTTGCTGGGGGAGGACTGAGCTGACCCAGCATGATGGGCGTCTAATACTGAAGGAGGGTAGAAAGTATGTGTGTGACCCTGCTGTCACCTGCAATGCCTCCAGCAAGGGGCTGTCTCTCCCTCTGCAGAGCAGCCCGCAGCCTCCGGTCGCTCACAGACCCTGCTCCTGGGGTTCCTCTAATGGGAGACTTGCCCAACTCCAGTTTTGTCGTTACAAGGACCTCCACGGTCATCTACAATAACTTCTCAAGTCACTGTGAGGAAATAGAGGCCCCGAGGAGCCCAGCGGCCTGCCCAGTGGTGCACCGAGAGGGGACAGCACTTGGGAGCCGGGTGTCTTGCTCCTGGCCGTGTGCTCCTTGCTCTTTGTATTGCACAGGCTGCTGCCTGGCTCGCAGGGGTCGGGGAGGAGCTGCATGCTTCCAGGCCCTGGCCAGAACATGACCTTGTTGGCCAGGATCACAGAGCCAGTGGGTGCCAAGTGTGGAAGGCCTTTGCCCGTCTGTACGTCTGCTGCAGCCTGCACGATGCCCAGCACTGCCAGCAACAGCAGGCTGGCTGAGGGGCAGCCTTTCCACATTAGGGTGTTAACATGGTTTCGTAAGGTGTGTCTTGTGAGTTACAACCCCTTGGGAAGCGAGACCTGGTCTGAAGGAGCACACTGAGGAAGGAATGGTGCCTAGAGGGGTAGGCGCCCTGAGAAGCCCCAGAGGAGGCGAGAGCTCCTTGGCAGGCTCTTGGATGCGGCTGTCAGGAGCGAGCCTGAGGGCAGCTCGGGATAAATGCCTCCTCAGGATGCTGCTCAGCTTGTCCCTGAACCCCATGTTGGTGGGACTGGGATATCCCATGTCTGCTGCCTGGCCAGTGGCCCAGGTGACCTGTTGATGGCTCCGTCTATGAGGAGGAGGAAGACGGGGAGGCGGCTCATGTGCTGCGCAGAGGTCTGCAGCACAGGTTTGCCAAGAGGAACCCAAGAGTGAGTGGAGACCAGAACACCCGGCCTCTCAGACGGTGCCCGGGCTACCCCGAAGGCCCGAGGGAGTTGAGCATCCCGAGAAGAGGACATAAAAGAGCCCATAACCACATCCTCTGGTGTGGAATACACAGGAAGTGGGTATGAATCTGTCTTTTGAGTCAAGTGTTCTCAGAATGATTATTAGGAACCAAAATGGGTTCATGGAAAAAAGTCCCAAATGGATCTTGCTTTTTGTTGGTAAGATTTACCAGTAAAGAAGGACCTGGGTGGTGTACCCCTGACCTTTGCTGACCCTCCAAGCTGTTGTGTAGGCTGTGTGGGGACAGCCCCAAGGCAGGAGTGGCCACAGGGGACAAAGTGCCTTGGTGTGGCATGGCCAAGTACTACGAGCTAGGAGGCTTCAAGCTCGGGAGGCCAGAAGCCTGGTCCCATGTCAGCGACTGTCCATTCCCAGGGTGCTGAGGGGGTCCATTCCCATGCGTCTGTCCACCCCTGCGGTGCTCCTGGTGCTCATGGGCACGCCTTAACATGTGCCCGTGACACTCCAGCAGTATGTCTTCTCGTGGCCTTTCTCTGTGTCCCGATTTCTTTCCTCTTATTTATAAGGACATCAGCGATCCGGGCCCACCCATGTGCAGTGGGACCACTTCCTAACTTGATCACATCTGGAAACTTTGGAACAAGGCCCCATGCGCAGGCCCCAGAAGGGTAGGCCTGGAACATGTACTTGGGCACCATTCAACCTGCCGCAGGGGAAATGGACTTCCTGTAGGCCCAGGCTTTTCCCTGACCCTCACTCATGTCTCCAGCATTCCATGATGTTGTCTTCAGAATCAGGATTTAAAGAGCCAGAGAGGACAGACTTTCCTCAGTTACTCTTGCGTTTCCGTAGGGCCACCACAAAGGCAGTAGGTGTTGAAGGGAAGTCCCTGAGTGTTGGGTAGCCACATGGGGCATTTTCCTGTCCATCATACCTTCCCAGAGTTTCTCATGACTCTGGCACTCTTCCTCTTTCCCCTGGCCCTGTCTCAGTGCTGGGCTGGCTCTCTTATGGAGTGAATCAGCACAGGGAGCAGATCTGGCTTCAGGTGAGGCTTTATCCAGGGTTCAAGTGACCTGACCAGACCTGGTTGCTCTTCTGTCTATTGTGGTTTCCTGAGCTTAGGCCTCAAACAGTTCTTGCCTTCAGTTCCCATGGTGACTGCTCACAGCTGCCCACTCTCCATGTGTCCACTTTCTCCCTGAAGCTGAGAACGTTCTTGTCCTAGCACTCTTGGCAAGACTCCTGAGCCTGCCTCTGATTGGACAGACTCTGGGTCACCCGTCCTCTCCTGAGCCAGCAGCCCCAGGCTGGCATGCACTGACTGGTCAAACCAAAGTCATGTGATAAGGGAGGGACAAGAAAGGGGAGGATGCATGGAGGGCTCAAGGGTAAACTGGTGCCCATCTCCCTTGCTTCAGCCCCAGCCTGCTTTCTAACCAAGAGTCTGGTTTCCTTTCAGGAGTACATTGATGCCCACCCTGAGACCATTGTCCTGGACCCCCTCCCTGCCATCAGGACCCTGCTTGACCGCTCCAAGTCCTACGAGCTCATCCGGAAGATTGAGGCCTACATGAAAGGTACACACACGTGTGCTCAGTATCCGAGGCATGCAGCCCTGCTCTGTGGTCACGGGTGGCCGGCCACACAGATGGCCATCGTGTGGGAGGGGAAGAGTCGTGTCTTTTTAAACACTTTGGTACAGGAAGCAGGTGAGTTCCCAGGTGTAGTCATGCTGGGGAGGTCCTTGCTCTCCCCGCTTTCACTCATGGTGCTGTTTGGGAGAGGCTCTGGCCATGTTCTGCTCTGAACCCTTGGGGTTCACTTAATGCTGTGGCAGGGAGCAGGAGTCCAGGGCCAGTGGAGTTGTGCAACCCGACCGAGGATTCAAACAGGGATGAGGGTCTTTAATCAAACATGTGGAGATCTGTAACAGGCTGCCAGACCTCATGAGTACACTCTGTTCTCGTGGTTGGGAGCCTCCCTCCTGGGTGTGGAGCTTCTCTAGCTTCAGGCTCTTGTCCCCAAGGACCCGTCTCTCCATCCCCACCCCACAGGGAGCAGAGCAGCTCCAGAGAAGCCAGACTGCCTCTTAAAGCTGGCATCAGGAGAGGAGGCCCCCTGCCCTTAGCCACACAGACCTCCATCGTGCCTTGGTTGCCTTGAACCTTAACCTGGTTATTTCCCATGATGGTGGGACCAGTGGACACAGTTTGGTTCACAGGGCTGGAGACAGCCTGTCTACAAGAGGACTGTCATTGGACTGTGGGGGTGGCATTTGCAGGGTATGCACCATATGGCTCTTGGGTTGGGCAGCCTACTTATGTTGTCTCTCTCAGTGCTCTCTGGTGGGTACAGTGATCCTGCCCATTTCACACCAGTCACAGAGGCTGTTACTATAACAAAATAACTGAGGTAGGCTACCTTTATAAAAGTAAAGAAGTTTATTTAGTTCATAGTCTTGGAGGCTGAAAAGTCCAATCAGCATATTACAGGTTCTGGCAAGGGCTAGCACTTGGCTGTGTCACTTGATAGTAGGTAACAATGGTGGGAATGGGCAGGAACAAGCAGATGGTAACATCTTAAACCAGGAGCAGAGCAAGCTGAGTGGCGTCAGGCTTCTCTTTTCATAATAACCTCTTGTGAGAATTACCTGGGGTGACAGGAGAACTGGCTTACACCCCAGTGACCTAAGGACCTCCTGTAGGCCCCACATCTTACAGGTTCTACTACCTCTAAGAACCATCACCCTGGGGACCAAGCCTCCAATCACATGAACCTTTGGCAGGAATGGAAGGGCCCAAACCATAGCAGGGTCCTGACAGCTGAGCAGGCACACTGACGTCGCTCAGCCTGAGTCAGCGTCTAGCCAGGCTCTCCAGCTCCTGCCTCCTGTCCATGGCCAGAGGGTGCTGGTCTAGAGAGACAGTGATCCTCCGTTCTCCAAGGACATGCCCTGGGAAAGGGCTGGGTGCTGGCCCCATGCCCTTGAAGGGGTCTGGAGGCTTCGTTCCAGGTTGCCTGACACTGACAGCCTGGTGTGCAGCATGCCAAGACTCCTGGGGGCCCCGAGCGGGCAGGGCACCTCGGCACGCCAGCCCCCTCGCTTCCCTGTCTGGAGTAGTGTCCTTTCCTTTCCTGGACGGGCCTAAAAACCAAGACGAAGCCGGGCGCGGTGGCTCACGCTTGTAATCCCAGCACTTAGGGAGGCTGAGACAGGAGAATCGTGAGTTCAAAGCCAGCCTCAGCAATGGCGAGGCGCTAAGCAACTCAGTGAGACCCTGTCTCTACATAAAACACAAAATAGGGCTGGGGATGTGGCTCAGTGGTCGAGTGCCCCTGAGTTCAATCCCCAGTACCA
>CM053401.1:10422646-10542210 GCA_028644305.1 Xerus rutilus
CAAGACGAGGATTGGTTCTGGAGAGGAAACCGGCCTCTTTCTGGAAGATGTGATTATGGACACTGGTAAAAGACAAGAGAAGAACGCTTGGCATGAGACAGCCCACTAGAGGAGGCAGACGGCAGGTCTGCAGCCACCTCTGATGTCCGCGAGCAGCCCGTTAGAAGTGATGGGCGGTGGGGCATTCGAGGAAGGTGCCACAAGGGACTTCTCAGAGTAAAATGAGACTTTGGAGGGAGACAGACTGAAGCTGGGCCCTGTCTGGGCTTCAGCTGGCTCCGTGGTCTTGGACAAGTCACTTGACCTGGCCCTGCCTATATTCTAGAGAATGTGGGTAACAAATGGTTCATCCTGGGTCCCGGGCTTAGGATAACTGGGATGATGTCTCTGGAGCCCTCTCTTGCTGTGTGGCCCATGGGGTCACCTGGGAATGCTTTGGTCTCTGCTTCTGCTACAGTAGCAGGGCCCAGGTACCTGGGTTGTGTCTCAGAGCCTACGACAGATTTTCATGAGTTGAAAAGCAGGACTGGTGGGGTGGGTTGGGGAGGGTGAGCCTGGTCCTGGGGCGTCCAGTGCACAGTGTGGTCATGCAGCAGGAGCCTGGTGCTGAGGCTGGACTGCAGCACACAGAGAAGAGTGCACCAAGTGGCAGCTCGGGAGGGTGGCAGCAGGGAGCCCCTGCCTGCTTGCCTGGCTCTGGGCTTCGGTCTCTCCTTGGGCAGTAAGGAGTCACGTTGGAATGTCTGAGCAGGGGAGTGTGCCAGTTCAGTTTGGGCATTGGAAAGCTCCCACTGGCAGCCCAGGGGAGCCTGGGTATAGGTGGCAGCGTCCTACAATGAAGTGGTGGAGATGGAGAAGAGGTCTGCTCAGGACATGTCTTGAAGGGGAGCCACCCCAGCGTGTGTGATTGCTGAGGGAGGTGGACCAAGTCCAAGGTGGTCACTGCCTCCCCTGGGCTCGACGTTTCTCTCTGGGCCTTCTCTGAGCCCCAAGGGAAAGCTGACTCCAAAAAGTCTTGGGGCCTGGGGCCACTCCCAGCAGGGCCCCAGAATGGCAGTCTGTCCCTGGAACTCTCCAGGCATCTCGGAGGGCCTGGGCAGCCTCTGTCTGCACTTCCTCTCACAGCGAGGTCGCTCTTCTTTTATTTAACCCTGCCTGTCCCAGTGTCTGCTTTGCTCACTGCCCTTGGCCCCTGTCTGAGACGGAAGGTGATCTCTTAGGCTGCTGGCCTGCACTTCTGTGTGAATTAGTCTGCCCAGCAGATGCTGAGCAAGGGCCCAGTGACGAGGGCTCCCCAAGCCTGGGCCCCCCACAAGCCAATTGTTAGGACAGGCCTGTGGCCTTTTGGCATGAAGCCCACTCTCTGGCTGTGAGGTTCTTGTTTTCATGGAGTCAGAGATGGAGACCTGACCCTGTCCTGGGAGTCTGCTCTGGGTTGGAGGTGAGACAGACTCAGGCAATGGGAGTCCAGATGGAATGGGGCTCCATTCCTGTGGGGAACTCTCTCCCTACTTCCCGATGATAGCTAGGACTTGGGTGGACAAGGACTGGGGCCATGGCAACTTGGGCCTGCAGGCTGGGCAGTGTGGACAGAGTGAGAAGAGCTGACCCTGGGCCTCTTTTGGGGAACTGACAGTTGGGCCAGAGGGTTACAGCTAGGGACCTCATTCTTGGGCAGCCATTGCAGGCGCTTGAGCTAGTGGATGAGGAGATGGGTTTTAGATCAGGGCAAGTATGGCTGCAGAAGCTCCTAATGGCCATTTCCTGTGTCCTATTGAGGTGTAACTGGATCCTGGACTTTGGACAGTGGCCCAGACCCAGCCTCAGGTTTGAGGGCCTGGTGACAGACCTCTAGTGGGAAGAGCACCAGACAGAAGCTGTTCTGCTGAACCCAAAGCCCCCAACCCAACACTGTCTGCTCAGAATCCACCAGCTGGGCCAGCTGCAGGGGTCATCCACAGAGGGCTAGTCCAGCAGGACCCCTGGGCAGGGGCTGTGAGTGCTGCCTCCTGGATTTTCCTTTCTGTGCATGTTGAACTTGGCTTGTATTCTTCCAGGAGGGTGGCCAGAGGCTGGGGCTTGCTGGAGCGCCCTCCTGCCTACCCAAGGGACCAGCATTGCTGGTTGGGTATCTGCTGGATCCTCCTCCCACACTCGGCAGATGCAGAGCCTTCCTGGGAGAGGCATCCCTGGCACTCCTGTGCCCTGCTCCCTGCTATTCCTGGAGATACGCTGCCCTTTTAGGCGTACTGTAAATGGCCATAATTGCTCTTGAAGTTCTCTCCGATAATTATAGCAATCCTAATGACACCACTTTTGTGTTGGGAAAGGGGCGTGGTGAGCCTTTCCAAGCTGTTGGCACCCCAGGCTATGCTGGCTCTCCTTGTTTTAGAGAACCCAGGCTGTAGGGAAGACAGCGCGTGGGTGCTGCAGGGCTGGGTAGCTCCTGTAGACTCAGGGAGGGAGAAGACCGAGGCCCTGACTGCCATGGCACAGGGGGAGGGTCCCCAGGGATAGCAGGCATATGTCCCTGTCTCCCTTCAGCATCCCTGGGCTCAGCCTGTGTGGTCACTGCCATCCCAGTCCCACATTCCCAGAGCTCTTCCTGTAACTCAAAGCCAGGAGGGAAAGCAAGGCCCTTCCTCTGCCTCAGATCTGCCAGCTTCCAGCCACCCTCTCAGCATGCAAGTGGCTGTAACAGCAGAGACCTCAAAGATGGTGGCTTAAATGAGATAGAACTTCCTCCCTTCTGTAAAGGCCCAGAGGAAGCCTGTTCAGCACTGGTGTGCAACAGGGGGGACCCACACAGCTTCCAGCTCACTGTTCTCTGATAGTCTGGCCCTCGTGGTCCACAATCCTGGCTAAACCTCCAGCCATCACATCCAAGATCTAGATGTTAGGATGGAGAGGAAGCAAAAGGGATTGAGTCCTAGTTATTTCTTAGGGAAGGTTCTGGAAATGCAACGTGATGCTCCTTTTCTGTTTCATTGCACAGAATTAGTCACTTGCTGAGTTGCAAGGGAGTTGGGAAATGTGATCCTTGTTCTGCATTTTCAGCTGAAATGTTGGGAATTTCACCACGGAAGAAGATTGCATTTTGAGGATACAGTAGAGGCTTGCCATATAATTATCCAAGATGTGGGTCCTGCTTTGGGAACCCACCTTTCCCATGGGTGAATGGCATTTGGAATGATGGCTCCTCCTCTGGCCAGCCAGGTGTGTGGCCTTAGCCTGTGACCTCAGCAGCAGCCCCCTCCATGTAGTAGCTTGAGACTGAGGTCAGGAGGCTTCCAGTAGCCTGCCCTGAGCTCCCCAGATGATTGCTGCTGGGAGGCAGCCACCCGGGGACACACTTGCGCCCACACCCACTCCACCCCAGGTCACAGCCTGTCAGCAGAGACATGGGCAGCACCAAGCCTGGATGTGGTTCAGACCAAGGGAGGAGGCTGGTGACAAGCCCTGGTTGGCCAGGCATGTTTTGGAGGCCAGTTTGTGCGGGGGCAGCCCACTTGGCCACATGGGGCCAGGATCCAAAGACAAAGTCCCCAAGGCCGAGGCTGGCCCTGCCACGCCAGGCTGAGTGATTGTGGGCAAGGTCCTAGCTGCCCAAAGTGACCAAATCTTATGTGAGAAGGCACCTGGGCCATGATGGGATGGCACGGGTCTGTGTCCTTCTCCCTAGGGATAGAAGATCTGAGGGTCTCAGGCCCTGGGCAGTGACTGGACGCTGGTGACTTCAGGGTGAGGGGCAACTCTCTGTTCTTCTCTGGAATCTCCCATACATGAGCTCTGAGGTGGCAGATGGCCTGTCCCAGATGCCAGTCCTCCTGGGGAGGGGGTGCACAGCACAGATCAAGCTTCTCTGCCTGTGGTTTTATGAGAATTTAATCAGGGTTCATCTGGGAGGTGGTTTGGAAGCTGGATTGAGATCGAGTGATTTAGACACCAAAGAGAAAAGAACACACTTTAGAGCCAGGGAGAAATGATCCCTGGAGAGCTCTGGCCTTGGGGTGGACATTGTGGGCAGTGGTACAGGACTCACACCACAGGGCAGGGCTGGCTGTCCACCTCAGAGCGCTGCCAGGGGCTGCGAGTGGGGGAGGGCTGAGGAGGAGGGGCTGCGAGTGGGGGAGGGCTGGAGAGGAGGGGCCGGAGGAAAACCAGGCCTCCAGGCCTCCACTGCTTCTGCCCCCCATCATGTGGCTCCCCGGAGTCCCGCCTTTGCAGCTCTCAGGCCACTGAGTAGGCAGGGCCACACTGGCCTGGGCACTCCATGATGTCCCGTGGGAAGATTTGTGATCTTGTGCCCCCTTCTAGAATGAGCACTGAGGGGCATTGAGATGCCACTGGGGCAAGGTCTGCAACGGGAGCCCACAGTCCCCAAGCACTGCTCCTCACCTGCGTGTGACTGCCTTCTGGGTCCCAGTGAATGACGGGCAGAGTCTGAGGTAGAGACGGACACTGGGCACTCTGCCACCTGTGGGCAAGTGACCCCCAGGCTCTCATGGCACAGGGCACTGCCAGCTGGCATTGCTCTTGTACTCAGGAAATGCCACTGACCAGAGAAGGTCCTTGGTACCCACTAGCTCCTCTGTTTCAAACAGCCACAGGCCTCTACCCCACGTGATTCCTTTGAGGGCAGCAGCACATCCTGTGATAGACGGACCTGGGCTCCAACCTCGGCTGCAGGGCCCCAGCTGAGCAAATGGTGTGCCCCATCAGGGGTCTGGTATGAGGAAAGACGAGGTGGGTCCAGGCCTGGACACGCACCCAGAGCAGGTGGCCGTGGAAGTAGCACTGACCCCACAAGCTGACCAGTGAGGCAAGGCCCTTGGCTTGTGGTTCCCCTAACTGGAGCTTGAGGGGTGTGTAGGAGGACACTGTCCTCATTCCACATTGACCGTCTTCCACCACTCAGGTGAGACCCCAGGTGCGGGTGGAGGTCTGGGTTTGCAGAGCAGGAGGATGCCTTGGCTCCACGTTAAGTCCAGGAGCATTGCACCCGAGCAGTCATGCTCTGGCTGAGGCCAGGTTGGTGCCACACCAGCATTAGGAGGCATCCCAGCAAGCCCAGGGCCCGCATGAGCCCCGTCACATCAAGGGCAAGTCATTGTCCTCCCTCCTAAAACTGAGGGGAGGGTGAAGTGGACCGTGAGCCCTAGGACCAGGCTCAGCCCCAGCCCAGCCCTCCAACACAGCAAGGTGTCCCTCTTTCAGAGGACAGCCCGGACCCTCAGGGTGCCAGAGCCGCCCTGTTTTCCTCCTCATCATCACCAATGTCTAGTTAGCAGCTGCTTCTGTCCCACCCTCTGCCAACCCCTGGGTGGAGCTGTTTCTGTCCCTGGCTCCAGGTCAAAGGCCGCACCTGCTGCCTGGGCCTGGAGCCAGGGGACACTCGCTGCCACCCAGGCATCCTGTGCTGTGGGGAGTTCTCATCTCTCCTTCCCTGCCCTGCTGACTCACTCTCAGCCCTCAGAGGTGGCCTGGGAATCCTGAGTGCACCCACCCTGCCGGCTGCGTTCCCAGTCAAAGCAGCAGAGCCCACATACACTGAGGGGCAGGTGACTAGGGGAGAAGATCCTCATGCCTGCCCCTGCCACCTGTCCACAGGACTGGCACCACTCGCTCTCCACCAGGCCTACAGGTCTTCCCAGGGGCCTGGTCCTTGGTGCCCACTTGCCATGGCCTAGCTGAACAGGGAGACAAGGGCTTCCTGGAGAGAGATGGGTAGACCTCTTGCCCAACTCTGGTGGCCTCCTTTCAGTGTCCCCTAGTGCTAGAGCCCGAGCTTGGCTTTTCCTGTACAGACCTTTGGGTCTAGCCTCCCACCGGGCCTGGGAAAGAGGCGAATGGACGCTGCTGGGCTCCTCGCCTCCTTAGCGGGCCTGGCACAGGAGTCTGGAGGCCTGCAGGAGAGATTCTCAGAAAGAATGTGAGCTCTCCTGGCCATCGGTTGGAACCTCAGGGGACCACAGGTCCATTCTTGGGAAGAGAATTCTATCTGTCTGTAGAAAGCGTAGCCTTGACAGGCCCTCCAAGTCCTCAGGACCTTGGCAGAGACATACCCTCCAGCATGGGGGAGCCACTCTCCACCCAGAGCCATCTCCCAGTCCTGCCCAGCTCAGTGGCTTCTGGATGAGATACCTTCCTCCTTGGCTCCAGAGACCGGCCAGGCTCCCTGCCCACCTGCTGGCACCCCAAGGCTACTGGGGCTTCCCCCATGCTAGCCCATCCTCTCTTGACCCCCTCCCCCCAAGAGGCACTTCCCCAGTGATCCCACCAGCCCAGATGAGCATCTCCACATCTCTCCCTGGGGTGTAAGTGAGGCAGGTGGACACTGAACGTGCTTGTCGGTCAGCCTGGTGAGCATCTGGCAGCAGTCATTCATCCTGCAGTGGGAGCGCAAGGCCCGGGCCTGCAGCTGAAGGGGTGCTGGGAGCTCAGGGCCCAGCACAGCTGCTCTTCTCCACCTCTTCAAAGGTGAGGAAAGAGCCCAGAGCCATGCAGGTGCTGCTCCGTGCCTGCCAGCATGGTCCAGCTCTCTCTCAGGGGCATTTGGGCAAGTTGTCTAACTGCATCGAGCCTCAGCTTCCCGATCTGTAAACTGGGAAGGGATAACGATGGTGGCCCTTCCTCATCTCTGCAAGGACTCCTCAGTGGATGGTCCCCCTCCTGGGCGACAGTGCATCGTGGGTTTCCAAGGGCCTCTGGTTGTTCTTTGTGACCTTCACACTTTGGAAGAGCCCGAGCCATTTGTTTTAGAGAGCACCCCTCCATTTGGGTTTCGCCAGTGCTTTCAAGGATTTGGGTGAGGTTCTGCATTTGGGGCAGAAACGGCCTCCCAGAGGTGTGAGCCCTCCTGCCCACCCATCAGTGGCGACAGCGATCATTTGGCTACAGTCTGTAGGTCCCAGGGCAAGCTGCTGATTTCCTTCGCAACTGGCAAGTACCTTGTAAGCACCGTTCCTTGGGCACCCAGCTGGAGGTCACAGCGTCTATCCAGGGTTCTGGCCAGAGGGTCATCACGTGAATTTAAACACTATACCCTCTCCAGTGACACTGGAAAATGACAGGAACCCTTGCAACTTCACAGCCATCCCTAAGGCACGGGGTGGCACCTCCAGGAGCCCCAGCATGATCTCATAAACAGATAAGGGTGCAGTGCGGTGTGTTGGAGACAGGTGGGGTCACGTGCTTCCCTGCCGCAGGACTGCTCGGGGGCTTCGGTGTCTGAGTGTGGACCCTCAGGGCAGGTGTGTACTGGGTCTTACCCCCAGTCGTAGGATGCACTGATACATCATAATTCAGTAGAAAGGAAAAATGGTCAGCAAACTGTGACCTGCGATTCCGAGATATCCCACTGTCAGCTGGACAGATGTGAAAACCAAGCCTTAGACTCAGCAGAGCGGGGCTGGCTGTGGCTCAGCGGCAGAGCCTACCCCACACGTGCGAGGCACTGGGTTCTATCCTCAGCACAGCACAAAAATAAATAAAGTAAGTTATTTGGACAGAAAAATCAGTGGAACGCAGCGGTCTTCAGCCTTCCTGTCCCCTCTGCCGTGGGGTCCCCCTCTCACTTTTGCCGTGCTTCTGGTGAGAGGCCTGCTCCATCCACACTCAGGTGCCCCCTGAGGGCTGTGCACCCCCAACAATGGGCAGATCTTCCTTGAATCGCCCCCTTAGCCTGTGGGACCCTCACTGCTGGGGACTTTGAGATCTTCGGAGGCAGCTGCTATTCAGTTTGGTAATCTATCCTTCTGGTACCTTCTCGCACTTGTCATTTTGAAAAATAAATAGAAGCAGGGTCAGGTCACATGTTTTCTGGTACAACTTGTATCCTCTTCAGTATTCATCTTGACTTCTTCCCATGTCAGCCCATGAAGACGAGGGAGATGAAGTCTGCCCCTTTTTGATAGCAACATAATATTTTAGCCTATGAATGAATGAATCATAATTTATTCAATTATTTGGGCTCATTATTCCAGATTGGTTTGGGTTTTTTTTCCCCCAACAGACCAGGCTACAGTAAACAGACCTTTGCGTATTTCTGGGGAATTAATCCCTAGAAGTGGAATTTCTCATTTGAAGATTCTAAATATTGCTCATGTTCGCAGATCTTGCTGGATTTCCCTTCAAAAAGTTTGAATAAATTTTCCTCTTAATCATGCCAGTCACCTGAGGGCATGGAATCGAGCTTTTCTTAATTTTTCATTATTGGCACCATTGCCTCTTCCTGTGTTTGCTCACTGTTCTTCTGCGAGTGAATTTTTGCATGGTATTTGCCCATCTCTCTGCTGCATTGTTGGTTTTTTCTTATTGATCGATTAGAGCCCTTTCTGTATGAAGGAAATTGTCCCATTGTTTTTTTTTTTTTTAAAGAAAAGGGAGTCTTATCAGTGAGTGCAACGTTGTCCTCATGCTGGGGCCACACTCACATTCTCTGTCCTGCTTTTAGAACATGTTCTGCCAGAAGCACTCCAAATGTTATTTTTAAAACGTCTTGAAAACAAAAAGTCTCCTGCATTTCGGGAGTTGAAGCTGAGTGGGGTCATGAGCCTGGCCTGGGGACCAGAGGGGGCTGTGAATCACTGGGAACAGCTGCCATGGAGCTAATCCGCACTTCCAGCAGCCAGTCAGGGTTCAAGAATGTCTGTCTGCCTGGGCAGTGTCTGGCTCCTCCACTCCTGGGCTTTGAACATTCCAGGTGCAATTGGCTGTTTGGCCCTGCAAGACGAGATGGGTCACTAACTCAGTCAGGAGGAAAACCGCTCACCCAGCCGACCATGGCAGGTTCACCCACCTTGCCATGCCTGCCCCTGCTGGGAAATGTCCCATTGTGGCATTTTATTTCCCTCTGTCCTTCCCCAGAAACACCCCACCCCTGTTGCAGGCTGGTCCCCTGCCTCCAGTGTGTTCCCAGGAAGCTCACCTATAGGCAGCAGGGACTGAGAGCCTCTCCCAAGCCCTCGGGGAGCAGGGCTGGGCCTGTGCCACCGGGAAATGCCTCCCCAGTGCTTTAAATAGCCCAATTTTCCCCTTGAAAATGCACGATAGGGGCTGGGATTATAGCTCAGTGGTACAGCGCATGCCTCGTACTTGCCTCGCACGCGTGAGCCACTGGGTTTGATCCTCAGCACTGCATAAAAATAAAGATGTTATGTCCATCTACAACTAAAAATATATATATGTAAAATAAAAAGGGAAAAAAAAGGAAACGCACGGTAACAGCTACGTTGGTTCCCTGTTGCTGCGTAACAAGTGAGAAGCTGAGTGGCTTATGAGAACCCATTTCTCTTGGCACCATTGGAGAGGTCACAAGTTCCCTCCACGCACTTGTGTTTTCAGGGAGTCAGGGTGGAAACCAGGGGCCAGCCAGGCAGAGAGCTCATCTGGAGGCCTGGGGAAGTGTCTGCCTGCAGCCACGTTCCTGTGGGCAGAAGTCAGTTTGGTGGTTGAGGGATTGAGGTCCCCATCCTCGCTGGCTTTCGGCTCCTGCAGGCACCCACACTCCTTCCTTCTCACATGGCCCCTCCATCCTCAAGCCTGACACAGTGGTCCGGTGGAGTTTCTTCTTCTTCAGAAAAGACCTTCTGCTTTTAAAGACCTTCTGCAGCGACACCAGGCCCCAGCTCATCCCTAGCTTTAAGGTCAGCAGCATAGCAGAGCCTATTCAGAGGGTGAAGCCCACCACACATAGAGCCTGGCCATTGTGTCAGCAGAGTATCCATGGCCTCTCCACAGTGACACTGGAGCATTTTTTAAAACATTATTCCACTTTTTATCATACATAAGACCTCATGACTATAATACAAAGGGAGTTTCTTTTCATTTAAAGTTACAATATACACAGCAAGTCCAGACTAGATCTTACAGTCTGAACACAGGTATTTAACCTTTTCCATGATGTTTATGTTTACAATGCAGAGAAGTCCTGTAACCAAACTGTGTAGTAAAGCACACAAAACTGGACTACAACATAGCACAGTATGCAGAAGCACTGGATTTTATAATTTCCTTTATGTAAATTTCCCTTTATGTAAATATTTTAGGTTTTTGTGGCTTTTTTGGTACCAGGGGTTGAACCTAGGGGCACTTAACCACTGAACCACATCCCAGCCCTTTTTATATTTTATTTAGAGCCAGTCTGGCTGGGCTGCTAAGGGCCTAAGCTGCAGAGGCTAGCTTTGAACTCACGATCCTTCTGCCTCAGGCTCTTGAGCCCCTGGGATTACAGGCATGCGCCACTGTGCCTGGCTGGGTTTTTTTGTTTGTTTTGGTTTTGGTGTTTTGTTTTTTTGGTAAAATGTGGCAGCCAGCACAGAAAAAAAATCACCTGACCCATATATAGTGTCTTAACGTCATGTTCCACATTCCTAAACAGCAGTAACCGTTGGGGTCTATTTGATGTTGCTGTATTCAAGGTGAAATCCTTTTATTCACTGTAAACTTTCATGAACCACCAAGTTCAAAAAATTTATCCACAGGTTTGACAGTTAGTTGCAAAATGAATACGGATTTCCTGATTAACAACAAAAAAAACTGTGCTATATAAAAAACGGGTATTTCCAAGTTTCCATTCACATTCACATAGTTTTAAGCCTTTCTTTTGTCACTGTTTGCATATAAAAACCTGTTTTGTTCAGAAAAAAGGACCTAGTCAGCCACATGGAGTTGACCCATAAAAAGTAATGTGTTCTGCTGAGTTGTTCAGAGGGGGTGGGCCTCCCTAACACCAGGAACAGGGTGACAGGCAGGATGGAGGAATCCAACAGGTCCCCTCCTCCACGTTGGCTTGTCGGTTTCCCTTGAGTCCCTCTGAGCCTCAGCCACCTGGGACCACCCCTCCCGGTTGCAGACTGGGCAGCCGAGGCCTGGAGAGGTGAAGGAGGCTTCTTAGGGTGACACTCACCCCAGCAGGGCAGGGCAGCCAGGCGCCAGGGACCAGCAGCATGATTGGATGGACACTGACGTCTGCGGGTCTCTGAGGCGAGGACGGCAGCCTCGGCTCCTTCCAGGCTCAATGTTCTTCCTGGGGACGATCAGTGGGGAGGAATGCAGCTCTCCTCTCAACACCGCCACATGTTGGCTTTGATCTTGAAGGCCTGGGCTTCCTCACGTGCCAAGAGGAGGTCATACGATCCACCCCGTGGTTTGCTGTGAGGACCCCGGGAGCTGATGCCCTCCAGCATCTGGCACTGTGCTGGCAGGGAGCACGCTGCCTGTGCCCCTCTGGTCGCGGTTGACATTGAGCCCTGCCTGCGCTGTGTGCCGTGCCCACAACGTGGCGTTTGTCGTTTCCGTCAGCCTCTGTCCTCGTCTGTTACTGAGGAAGGCAAAACAATGGTTTCAGACAATAACAGGTGTTTATTTTGCTCACAAACCTGGGGCTTGGCTGGCTCAGCCAGGCAGCTCTGCCCTGCAGTCTCACAGGCCGCTGCTCAGCAGGGCAGTGACCAGGCAGCCAGGCTGCTAGCTCCGTGGCTCAGGGGCCCAGGGCGTGTGTCCCAAGAAAGAGCCCCACTTCTGGCCCTGCCTCCCGAGGCTGTGTTCTGCTTCTCTCCGAGGCTCTCAGGCCAGCCCCCTCAAGGATTTGGAGTCCACCTCACAATGGAAGGAATGGAAACTGGCTCTCGTGATTATGGAGACTGAGAGCCCCAGGATTTTCCAGCTGGAGAGTGGAGATCCAGGAGAGTGGGTCGTGAAGTTCCAGACAAGTCCAGAACCCTGGGGACTGGGAGGCCTAGGTCCTGGCTGGAAAAGAAGCCAGGAAGAATTCTCGTTTACCCACCTTGCCTTCCGGCCAGGCCTTCACATGATTGGATGAGGCTCAACACGCTGGGGAGGGCAGTGGACCTTGCTCAGTCTACTGACATTTCACCAAACACACAGGCATCCTGTGGCCCGGGCACGCTGACCAGGAGGGTTACCATCCCAGTAGTTTAGGCCTGCTGTGTTCTGAGCATGGTGCCTGGCCCTAGGCACACAGCAGTGAGCAAGGCAGACACAGCCCCTGCCTTCTCTGAGCCTCCCAGGTGTGTCAGGGAGACAGATGCCAAGTAAACCTTTATGACAGGGTGGCCAGGTGCCAGGGCACTGAGCTAGTGTCCAGTGGTGGGAATGCCACTGAGACCCTGAGCGTAGCTCATGTGGTACATTTGGGGAAGGTGGCGGATCTGGAGGAGGGCTGGTGGTGCAGACAGGCCCCTGTCCTGGGGCCTGAGGACTGGGGAGGCGCCTCCCAGGGTGGTGGGAGCTGTGGAGGGGTGTGGAGCAGGTGGCTGAGCATCAGACTGTACTGCTGTCTCACCTGCTGCAGGGACACTCAGGAATGCTGCTTCCTCCCCTCTGCCCAGGGTGGGTCTGAGGTGGGGAGACACAGGCCTGGCCTGGCTCCTGTGCCCCGAGGCCTGTGAGGTCACCACTGGTCTACATAGTTGGAGACCTCTCAGAAGCAGCCCCAGTCCTCATGTGACCTTGCCAGGTCTCAGGCCCTCAGGTGCTCTGGGTGAACTGGGTGGTGAGCAGCACCCAGTCCTGCCTGGAGAATGGTTGCTCCAGCTGCCTCCAGTGGGCAGGTTCCTCAGGGGCTGTTTACCTTTGGTCCTGAGAACCTGTCAGCGCAGTGTGAGCTGCTCAGTGCCTCGGTGGCTCAGTCGGGGCCCTTTCTTGTCTCTATTCCGTGGGGTCGCTTGACAGAGCATCTGCAGCCTTAGTTATTCCCGATGCTCACAGGGAGCTGCAGGGTGGACCTCAGGGAGCATGGAAGGCACGCGGAGCTCCAGCTGGTCACAACAGCGAAGCTTGGCCTCAGGCTTGCTGTGTACCACACATGCGTAGTGCAGTAACTGATGTGTACCCAGCCGTCCTCACAGAAACCCCTGCTGGGGGTGCTGTTGTTCAACCTCCCCTGCAGGTGGTGAAACAGACCCAGCGGTTATGTGGCCACTCCAGGATAAGAGAGTGGATCCAGGCTTGGGACCTGGCACTTAGCCCTCTAGCCTTTCATGTCCTTGATGAGGCTGCTGCCTTAGCCGGGGGCGGGGGGCTACAGGGATGGCTGCTGGGAGCCAACCCAGAGCTGCAGCAGATTTTCAGTGGTTTCTAAGAGTCAGGCTCCTCCTTCCCACGTCCCCAGGGCATGCCAACTTCAGGGCCTGGAACTTTTAATGTCTTAATAAACAAAACAAGACATGTTATTTCCATTTTATCTCATCCAGGAGTATTACTGGGCCTGTAGATATATAGGTCATGCCTCTTCCATTCAGTTGTTCCTGCCTTTTTGAAGGGACACATCCTGTTAAAATCCCAGAGTGCTGAGGGCTTGCTGGGCCCTGCCCGCAAGGGGCCCTCGGGCTGCAAGGAGAGATGAGTCACTTGCCATAAACTGAGTGCAGATGGTCAGGTTCTCTGCTTATCAGAGGGTGGGGACAGAGGCAGTGAGCACTCCATGGGGAAGGGCATGTTGTTGCTGTGACTGGATGCCCAGTGTCCTTCACCAGGTAGATGGGGCATTGAACTGGGGTGGTGAGGATAGGATGACCCTCCCTGGCCTTCTCCTGGCCCCCCACTTGTCCTGGAAGTCCTTTCAGATGAGGACCAATTCTGTCTTCATTTCCCTCACCAGGGCCCTCCCTGGCCTCCCCTCCTGGCTCAGGCCTACTGCTGTTTCCTACCCACACACCTGTCTTGACTGTTGGGTATTGCTGGGTGGCTGCCACCATTACCGCCACCACAAAAGCCATTCTGGTGGTTTTCAGAGCTGCTATCGTGAAGGGTGGTCCAACCTGAGTACAGAGTGTCTCCCTGTCTGGGATTGAGGAGCATGTGGCTCCTGCCTCCTAAAAGCAGAAGGAAGACTTTGGGCAACAGGGCACTAAATGAGTCCTGAACGCATGAGCTCACAGATGGGCGTGCCAAGTAGATACCAGTCCTCCCGCTACCCTCCACTGAGCTGCTCCAGGCAAATAGCACCACATGGTGGACAGGTGGGGAATTGCAGGCCACCCCCTTTCTTCCTCTACTGGTGGCACTAGCTGGTCCTTCTGTTTCCAGGGCTCACAGATCATGTTCATTCCATCAGTTTATCATCACGCTCACACACCTGTCCGAGAGCTGGCCCATGCTGATGTCTGCCTCCTTGTCTCCGAGGAACATACTACCTGGTTACTGATTCAGAACCCAAACCTGTGAACATTTCATGGGGTACAAGAGAGAATGACCCTGCACAGTGGCAGTGCAGGAACAGGGAGGGGAAGGGCATATCATCGGCAGAAGGTGCTGGGCTAGTGCCATGGGGAGGCGTCACAGCCAGCCTACTCTCTAGAGTTGGGGTGATACTTGAAGAGTGGGTTGTTGCCACTTGATGGAGGAGGAAGAATGTCCCAGAAGTGGAGATGGCGGGGAGCCTGCTGTACCTAGAGCCAGGATGTGGCTGGGAATTCCACTACCAATGAGGGTCTTCATCGGCAGAAATTTCTCGTCTCGGTTCTAAAGCCGGAAGTCGGAGATCAAGGTGTGGGCAGGGCTGTTTCTTCTGCCTTGCTCCTTGGCTGCAGGTGGCCCCTTTCTCGAGTCCCCCACTGTGTGTTTGTGTCCTAATCTCCTCTCACAGGGACTTATTGAACACCAGTGACCTCATTTCACCTTAGTTGCCTTAATTAATTAAAGACCCTTTCTCCTGATACAGTCCATTTTGAGGCTCAGGGAATTGGGATTCGGATGTGAACTGTGGAGGCCTGGCTTGGCCACTGTGGGAAGGTACCCAGGGGCAGGTTAGGAAGGCCTGGAGACCTTCGGCTTCGCTCAGGGACCAGGCACGCTCCTTGAGCTGGAACCGCTTCTGTAGTGAGAGCTTTGGGAAGGTCAGCCAGGACCCTGCAGCCTGGGTTAGTCAGATGGTGGGGAGTGGGCAGGGTGCCAGGGATCCTGTGGGGAGAAGATGATTAAGGGTGAGGGGCGAGGCAGGGGTGGCTTCCTTGACTGATGAACTCCAGGGACACTTAGGGGCATCTGGGAAGAAGCCCCAGTGCTGGGCCAGCGGTGGTGCCATCAGTGTCCAGGAAGGCAGGTAAAAGAATGTGTGTGGGCAGGTGGGCATCCCGCTGCCCTCTGGAGGCTGTGCCCTGATACAGGCTGGCTGTTGGCAGACGCCTTCATGAGTGTGGCTCTCGTGTCCCTGCAGCAGCCCAGGAGGCAGGTAGCATTACTGTCCCATTTTATAGACCAGGAGAGGAATCAGGCCAGAGAGCAGTGGGGGCCTGGCCAGGGGCATGAGCGGCAGTGACGGGCTGTTCTGGTCCTTGCGTCATGCTGGTCACCACTGGCCATCTTGCTCCCTGGGTGGCTCTGCTGTGACAGCCTCCTCTAGGCAGACTCCCTGGCCCTGGGTTGGGCCATCAGTGCTGGGTCACCTGGTGTCCCTGTCCTGTGATGTGTGGTTGGCATCTGACCTGGGGCTTCCCGCACTCCTCACTTCTGCCTCTTACCGTGGCAGCCCTGGTGCACACGTAGCAGGGTAGGACGTAACCTGAGAGGGGTCCTCAGCACCCGCGGGGAGGTGGCCACTGGAGTGCCCCGGCAGGCCTTCTGTGCTGGTGGGGAGGATTTGGCCGAGTCCTTAGCAGCTTGCTTCTTACTGAACAGGACCTGAAGCGCACGGAGCCAGATGTGGAGCCAGATGTGGACGTGTGTTCTTTCCGTACTTTAAACTTTCCTAATTTAGAAATGCATTCCCTTAATTGCAGCCCCCTGAACTAGGTTCCATTGTTCTCCTCACTTCACAGCGAGGAAACTGAGGCACAGAGAAGGGGAGAGACTTGGCCAGGGCCACAGTGGCTGCAAAGTGGCAGATCACACCCAGGCACCCTGGTCCTCTGTGGACCTGGAGGATCGTCTAGCCAGGTGGCGGATGCTGAGCCATCACTGGTCACGAGATGAGCTGGTGGGGGTTCTCAGAGAACCACCCCAACAAGGGAAGTGTCCTGATGCACTTCACAGGGGATAAGCAGGAGCGTCCTAGGCCACAAAGGGGCCAGCAGAAAGGGGCTGCAGGGCTGAGGGAGGAGTACGTGCAGGCTCCAGGGCTGGGAAGGCAGGGCTGGCTTTGCCCTGGCCCTTGCTTTCCGGGATTTGCTGAGACCTGGATTCTGTTGCCTCCCCTGTTCCCGCCACCCTCATTCCTGTGCCTGCTGCCCCATGGGGACCTCACCGCCCCCTTGTGAATAAGGCCACTTCCTGCCACACAGAGAGGGCCCTGGGAATGGGGAGTGGCCTAAGAAAGCATAACCAAGCTGACTCTGAGGGGCCACGTCTGAGGCACACTGCCAGCTTGCCCTGCTCCCCGTGGGAACCTGTTGTGGGACATGAACCTCCTCCTTTGGACCAGGAGACGAGGGCTCAGGCCGGTGTGTGGTTCATTCATCTCTTCACTTGTTTGCTGGAAGAACAGCTGTGAACCTGATTGGTCAGGCCCCTGCCTTCGTGGGCCTGCCACCTGTTGGTCCTACCCAGTGGGTCAGCAGCTTTCTGGCCGAGGCTGGAGGGTTCCTGCAGATCCCTCACCAGGCTGTTCAGGTGCCACCCCCTCACAGCCCTTGAGGGTCTCCAGTGCAGGAGGAGTGATGGCCGAGCCCGGGGCTCATGTACCTGGGCAGCCTGCTCTTCTGAGAGTGGGAAGCCTCCTGCTGCTGGCTGGGAGCCTGAGTCACCTGCCCTCTCCTGGTCCTGCTGGCCTCACTCCTGGTAGCACCTGGGAGCCCAGAGTCCTCTAGAAGGGCGCGCACAGACAGCGGCACCGGCTCTGCCTGTCATCCCTGAGAGTGGCTGCTTTTTTATCTGGCGTTTCACAGATTCCACGACACTTCTGACCATGCCTGATTAGCACAGCAGCTCTGGCAGGTAGACAGGACTGGCTTACCACCACGCCCCTCTATCAGTCAAGAACCCAAAGGCTGCCAGGCATGTCCAGGACAAGAGACTGCAGGACATGTGCCCGGGCCTCTGGGTCTGAGGGCAGGACTTTGTTCATAGTTAGGCACTTGCCTGCCCTGAGCTCTCTGCCTGGCCCTGGTGTCCTCCCGCTGACCATACATGGGGGGTAGGCATGTCCATCATGCTGCCCACCCCCTCCTTCTGTAAAAGACCTGCCCAGATTTCTGAACATGGGACCAGCCAGGGCTGAGGAAGGCATGGTCACGACAGTTGGTTGCTGGCACCACAAAGCCCTTAAGTCCTTTTGGGACAGCGTGGTAAGAACCACTGACATGTCTATTCCCGTGGACCCTGGGACTCACTTCTGGGAACTTGGCTATGGAAGTGATTCAGCACAAGCCCACAGCCTCCCTGTGATGGAGAAAATTTGTTTGGCATTAGGGGGAAGCATTGCCAGTCAAGTGGCCGGGAGATGCAGAGCCAGGGGAGAAACAGCTGACGGTAAGAACAGGAATGGAAAGGAAAATTCACTCACTCAGAAAACCAACAAGTGAGGAGAGATTGATGCCCTCGGGGGTGTGGCCCTTGGCACCTGGCATGTGACAGGCCCAGGAAACCAAATGTGAATGCTGGCCAGTCCTGACTGCCTGCTTTTCTGGGTACCCCAGCTGGGTGCCTGCTGGGTGCCAGCCCCAGTGACCCACTCCACAGCAGGGAGCACCAGACTCAGCACCATGGAGGCGTTTGCCAAAGGTTTTGCATAGTAATTGGTTTGTCCCAGGGTCAGTGAGGCTGGCTGGCTCCAAAGCTACCCCTGTTGTTCTCTTGTGTCCAGATGTTGTCATTGGTCCTCTTGTTTTCTTACTAGTGGTGTAGCAGCTGCCACCACCACGGGAAGAAGTTGCCTGCAGAGTGGGCAGGGCAGTTATGTGTCACCTGGATGCCAGTGCTGGTCCTGGCCCCACCAGGAACTCGAGGGTGGCCTTGAACTCCTCTCCCTCCCCTAGCTGGCCTTGTGAAGGCATGTGGTTGGACTTGCCCCTTTTCAAGGGCCCTCCAGCTCCACAGGCTCTGATCCGAGGGGCAGAGAGGGAAGACAGGAGCCTCACAATTTCCCGGGGCTGATGGTACAGCTCTCGGAAGAACGCAGCCCACCATCCAACCAAAATAGCCTCTTCCCAGCTCCCATCCAGAAATAAAGATGACAGATAAATAAGCCACAGCAGCGGCTTTCCAGGGACCAGAAATAGCCTCTCGGGCTCCCAGTACTCACTTACCAAAAGCATCTATCCCGTCTCCACACGGGAGAAGGGCTGCTGGCGGGGCTGCCCTGAGCTTCCTGTGGATGAGCTGAGGAGCTTCTGCTGTCCTCGTCCCTCATGTGGCACTGCTGTGAGTCCGCTGGCACGAGGTGGTTGTGTACCCCTGCCCCAGGCAGTGACAGCAGCCATGGCCCCAGCCCTGCAGTATTGGGCCGGGTTCCTTCCCTAGCCTGCCTCTGAGCTGGGTGGCTACTGTGCCCACCTCCTGGACCGAACGCAGGGGCTGGGTCCAGGCTGCATGTCCTGTGGCAGCATGCTGGGCCTTGGCGATGGTTGCTGCCCAGGTACGTGGCCTCTGGGCTGCCCTCTCCCGGCCCTGCTGCGTGAGGCCTCAGCAGGGCACTCATGTCACTCGCACTGCGCATCCCACCTCTGCCGCCACCCCCACGCTCCCTCGTGCCCTTAATGTTTCCCTGACGGCTCACCCAGCTCTGTGTTTTACTTCTTTATCTGGTTTATTTTCCGGCCCCTGGACTGAAATGAGCTCCATGCAGGGAGGGGTGCCTATGTTTACATGTTGTCATGGCTCAGAATTTGGTAGGTGCTCAGCGCATTTTTGTTGGTGGTGGTAAATGGTTGTTGAATCCAAATGAGAACAGTAGGTAGTTTCCAGGTCCCTAGTGATTTCACAGGCAGGTCAGGATGGCTTCGGCTACAGGTGGCCAGAAACTGGCTCAGTCAACACAGATGTTTGTACCAGTGGTTCCAAGTGGTCTACAGCCCAGTAAGGGACAGATCCTCCCCTGCATCAGCTCTGCGGGCTCTGGGCTGCCTTTACCTGAGATGGGTTCCCGGGGCCTTAGCTTGGCTCACGAGTCCCACTTGGCCATGGGGTTGGGCCAGGCTCAGCCCCAGCCCACCCCTCCCCAGAGTCAGTCAGGTATGCAGCTGGTGAGGACAGCCAGCGGCAATCCAGGATAGACAAATAAGAACATGACTGTGTGGTTGTGCCCCTCTTTCCTGGGCCCACTTGGCCCTTGCTACCACCCAGGCTGCCATCTTACGAGATTTCAGAGAGCTGGACGTGTCTGAAGCATAAAAAACCTTTTGTGCTTCAAGGAGTACTACAAAGAAGGTGGAAAGACCATGCGTAGAATGGGGGACATATTTGCAAACCATGTGTCTAATAAAAGACTAGTGCTGGCGCTGCCTGTCCCTTGGGGGTGCCCTGTCCTTGCAGTCCTTCTGGACCTGGTACCTTGGCGGGGAGTATCCCTTCACTGACTTCACCGTGTACTCAACAGAAGTGGGGACAGGGCTCTGCAGGTTTGCTGGAAGGTAAAGCTTTTAGTTAGCTCTTTGTCCCTTGGAGAGCACTCAGTGGGCGCCACTGCTGGCTTTTGTTTTTTTTGTGTTTTTTTAAAATGAATATAATTCACCTTCCTAAGAGTAGAATAGCGGGGTCCTGTGGTGACTCTGTTGAACTGCTCGGGGTCCTGCCAGACTGTTCCCGAAGCGGCTGCATCACTTATATATGCATCACCTGTATATAAGGAGGAATCACCTGGGTCTGATTCCTCCACGTCCACAACATGTATTGCTGTCTTTTTCATTATAGCCCTTCTGGTGTGTGTGAAGTGGTGCCTCCTTGAGTTATTTGTTTATTTATTCTAATTAGGTTTACATGGCAGCAGAGTGCATTTTGATTCGTTGTACACAAATGGAGCACAGCTTTTCACTTCTCTGGTTGTGTACAATATAGAGTCACACCATACGTGCAGTCATACATGGACCTGGGGCATTGATGTCCACCGCATGCCACCGTCTCCCTGTGGTTTTGATTCGCATTTCCCTGATGGCGAATGATGTTGAGAATCTTTTTGTGGACTTATTGTCCCTTTTTATGTCTTATTTTGAGAACTGTCTTATTCAGAACCTTTGCCCATTTTAAAAGTGTTTTCTTTTTATTGTTTAGTTTCAATTGTTCTTTATATATTCTGAATACTAGTATGATACCCAATATGTGATTTGAGAGTATTTCTCTGATATTCTGTGGGTGTCTTTTCACTTTGTTTCTAGCACCCTTTGAAGCATGACAGTTTTTTATTTTGATGGTGTCCAGTTGATCTATTTTGGCTTTGATTGTGCTTTTAGTGCCATATTTAAGAAGCTGTTGCCTAATCCAAGGTCATGAAGATTCATACCGATGTTTTCTTCTAAGGGTTTTGTAGTTTTAGCTCTTATAATTAGTTCATGATTCATTTTGAATTAATTTGTATGTGATGTGAGGTAGGATTGCAATTTAAGTCTTTTGCATATGGATAACTTGTTGTACTAGTACCCTTCATTGAAAAAAATATGTTTTCCTCATTGAATTCTTTTGGCAATTGTATAGAAAACCAACTGAGCACAGGTGAATAAATTTACATCTGGATTCTTCATTCTCTTCCATAGATCTGCATGTCTGCCTTACACCTGTACCATATTGTGCCAATGACTAGCTTTGTAGTAAGTTTCATTTCTTTGTTTTTTTGGCCTGGAGTTCAGGCATGCTAGGCACATACTCTACCACTGAGCTACACCCCGACCCTGTGGTAAGTTTTGAAATTTTGCCATGTTTTCAGAACTTTAAAAAAAAAAAAAGTACGTCTTCCAGCTTTGTTGTTTCTCAAGATGTTTGGACCGTCCTGGGTCCCTTGCATTTTAATGTGTATTTTATGGTCAGCTTGTTAATTCCTTAAAAAAAAAAAAAGCTGTTATTTCGATGGGTATTGTATTGAGTTTACAGATCAAAAAATTGCCAACTTAATCATGTTTGCTCTTCTATTCATGAACCTAGTGTCTTTCTGTTTATTGCAGTGTTCTTTCATTTCCTTGAGTGATATTTTGTAGTTTTCAGTTTGTTTTGTACTTGTTAAATTATTCCCAAATATTTTATCCTTTGTGAAGTTTTTATAAATGGAATTATTTTCTTAACCTCACATTTAGAGTGTTCATGTTTGGGTACAGAAATACAGTTGTTTTTCCTGTATTGATCTTGTGTCTTGCAGCCTTGATGAACTTGTTTATTGTTAGCTCCAGCAGTGGTGGGAGGGTGTGTGTGCTTCTTGGGATTTTCTATGTACCATATCATAATATCTGCAAACAGACATAGTTTTACTTCTTTCTTTCCAATCTCGATGCTTTTTATTTTGTTTTTCTTGTCCAGTGGCTCTGGCTAGAATCTGTAGCAAGGTGTTGACTTAAAGTGGCCAGAACAGGGGCTGGGATTGTAGCTCAGCGGTAGAGCGCTTGCCTCGCATGCGTAAGGCTGTGGGTTCGATCCTCAGCACCACATACAAAGCAATAAAATAAAGACATTGTATTCATCTACAACTAAAAAAAAAATCTTTAAAAAAAAAAAAAAAAAAAGTGGCCAGAACAGATATCCCAGAACAGGGGTCTTTGATCTTAGGGGGGGAAACACCCAGGCTTTCACTGGTGAATTTGATGTTATCTTAAAACGTGGGTTTGTGAGGATGCCCGTTATTAGGATGATGATCCCCTGCTTTCCCACTTGTTGAGTGTTTGTACTGTGAAGGGTATTAGATTTTTGTCAGATGCTTTTCTACATCATTGAGATTATCTGTGATTTTCATCCCTTATTACAGTGGCCCCCTTATCCGTGGAGGATAATTTCCAAGACTCCCAGTGGAAACCTGAAACTTTAGCTAGTGCTAAGCTCTACACTTACTGTGATTTTTTTTTTTTTTCTGTAATCTCTATGATAAAGTTTAATTCATAGGGCGAGGGATATGGCTTAGTGATGGAGTGCTTGCCTGGTCTGCCACACATGAGGCCCTGGTGGATCCTCAGCTCTGAAAAAAAAGAAAAAAAAAGTTCATAAGTTAGGCAACAATCTCATAACAAAATAAGACATTTCCAGCATCCTCGCTCTTGCACTTTGGGGCCATTATTAAGTAAAACAAGGGTTACTTGAACACAAGCCTGCGTTCCAGGACAGCTGATTTGGTAACCAAGGCGATGACTCTAGTGTTGTGCTAGACGCAGGAATGAGTCAGGCTGCGACCTGGGTGGAGCAGGCTGGAGAGCCCCTCACCCTACTCATCACCCTGCTTGCAAGATGCAGTTTAAAGCTCGGATGCTCTGAAAGTCTTGGATTATAGTTGGCCACAGGTAGCTGAACCAGTGGAAAGTGAGACTGTGTCCAATGGGCGACTGGACTGTGGCAGGTCACCTTTGTGCTTTCCATATGCTGAAGCTGCTGCCGTCTCAGTACTGCCACCGAGCAGAGGAGCATGCTGTTAGGGACACCATGAGTCGGCAGCCCATGGTCACTAGACTGGACCTGAAGCCAAACTGCCCAGCATGCCCTCAGGCGGTACCTCTTGCTTGGTGTTAGCTCCACATTGGGAGCAGCTCCTCGGTGCCCGCTTCCTCATCTAAAAAGCCGAGGTGATGGTGGTGTGTCCTCAAAGGCTCTTTGAGGATGAATGAGTTATAGTGTGGCCATGTGAAACAAGTGCCATGGACACATGTTGACGATCGTCAGTGACCTATGAAAGTGATATCCCAGAGGCCGGGATCCGAGAGCCAAGCTGATTCACCTGCTCGGAAACTCCGGTGGGGCCACTGCAAGCTCCTGCTGGAGTTGGCCTGTGGACCCTGGTAGCTCCTGGGAGGAGGAAGTGGGCCACATCCTGGGCCAAGGTGGGGCCCAGGCCCTGCCAGGCCCGCCACACTCCTGTCTCGTGCCTGCTCATTTCAGATCCTCCTGCACTTTCCTGGGTCCTAAGCATAACGGCCTCCTGCAGCGGGGCGGCAACGGCACATTTGTGGTAGCGAGCCTCCTGCCAGCCCCTCCCATCCTTCATACTAGGTGGGGTGCCAATGTGGGCCTTGTTTGGATCATGGCCTGCATTGAGCACCAGGAACCCCATCTCTTCAACTTGATTCTCCTGACTTCTGCCAGGCTGCCAGATAGACCTGGCTCCCTGTCCTGGCTCTTTGGTTGACTGTCCTGTGACCTTGGGCAACAACCACCTGTGGGCGTCTGTTTCTGGATCCGGCTCCACAGCACCTTGAGGATGGAATGAGCGCCACTAGGGCCTGACCACCCCTCCAAGGGCCTGGCAAACACGGGCTCCCAGCTGCCCTCCCAGGGCCCCCAGAGGCGCTCTTGTCTGGAGTCCAGACTTGCCCTGGCAGGGTGAGGTACCCAGGGAGGTGAGAAGCACTTCTGAGCTGCCCTTTGAAGCACTTGCATCATTGCTGAGGTTGACGAGGCTGGGCCTAGTGCCCCAGTGCACTGACCTGGCCAGCCAGGGAGTGGGCAGCTCTGAGGATAGCGCTTGGCTGCTCTGCTCTGGATTTGGCTTCCGAGTTGATGGGGGACAGGGCATCCCACCCTACTAATGCGCAGCCTTTCCCAGCCCCTGTGCCAGAGGTACAGGATAGGTCCTCCTCCTGGGGGCTCGTGGTCTTTTGGGGAAGGGGACTTTGACAGAGGGAGCAAGGTGGTAGCAATGTTGAGTGTATGTTTTACTTTTCTGTGCTCTTCAAATTTTCCAGTTAGCATATAAGAATTTTATAATTACAGACATTGTTGGAAAATGTAGTTGAAGAATATGCTGTTTTTGTCACACACACACACGCCATGGGGGACCATAGAGCGTGGGGACCCTCAGGGCTGGGGAGGCAGGGCAGGGTGCAGGGTGGCCCTGGAGGAGGCGCTGACCTCCCCCTCTGCCTTAGATGACAGGATCTGCTCGCCGCCCTTCATGGAGCTCACCAGCCTGTGCGGGGACGACACCGTGAGGCTGCTCGAGAAGAACGGCCTGGCGTTCCCCTTCAGTAAGTCTCCAGTGGGCTTGGCTGTGGGAAGGGCGGGTCTTCTGGGCCCAGCTGGGTTACAACTGCTGAGGGCCATTGCCTGCCGAGGGCACAGCCCCAGGGGCCTCCACCCCACCACTGAATGGGTCCTCAGGGTGGGGGCCGAGATGCTTGTCCTGCCTGGCCTGGTGGTGTCTGTCCGTGTTACCCCAAGTGCAGCCACTGCCCCGTCCGCCATGTGGCTGCAGGAGTTTTGAGGGGTCCTTTGGGGAGGTGCCCAGGCCCTGTGCCTGCCAGGTCAGGTGTCATGGCCCACTGATCCCTCTCTGCTTTCCTCTCTCCAACCCGCAGTCTGCAAGACCAGAGTGGCTCATGGCACCAACTCTCATGAGGTAGGTGGAAGTCTTGACTGTCCCTGTCCCTGTCTCCCCGCAGCTGCCAACCCCTGTCCTGTCACCCAGCAGGTCTCTCTGGGACGCTGCCAAGCTCCTGGCCTTGGCCTCTTGGTGTGCAGCTCCTACGCGGCTCCACAGGAGCTGAGTGGAGGAAGTGTGGCAGCTGCGCCCACTGTCTCTAACCTCTCCACCTGCTCCTGTCCCCGAGGCTAGGAGGGTGCCGGGGCCACCGGCCCCACACAGGCTGGCTCAGCCTGCAGGGGCTGCCACACAGGCTGGCAGCTTGAACAGTAGCCACGCCATCTCACAGTCCTGGAGCTGCAGGTCCCAGATGAGGGTGGCACAGGGCTGGGTTCTAGTGAGGCCGCTCCTGGCTTCTCACTGTCGCACGTGGCCCCTACGTGGCGCATGTGCCGTGCGTGAGCGGAGAGCACCTGAGGGTGCTAATCCCAAGGTGAGGACCCACCCAGACCTCATCCAAACCTGACTGCCTCCACAGACCCTGACGGAGGGGCACGCGGTCCCTAGGGGAGCCCAGAGAAGTCACGCCCAGCCTGACCTGTCCCTGGCTGCATGTCCTCTGGTCCAAATGCCAGACACTAAGCTGGGAAGGCTGTCTCTGCCCACCAGGGTCTGCTGGACGGAGGGGTATGAGGAAGAAGGCAGTGCCGGCTGGCGTGCTGTGCCCTGCCTGTCCTTCCTTCCCTGTGCACTTGTGTCCGACCCTCCCGCAGGCACCAGGGAGCAGGTATATAGGCTACCACCCCTGCCCCTGGGGGAGACAGTGAGTCCCTAGGGAGACTGCACCTGCAGGACGTGCATGGCTCTGAGCATGTGACCTGGGGGTGAGAGGAGCAGGCAGCGGGCAGGGCCCAGAGGTCTCTGCTGCCCTCCTAGCCCTCAGGAACCACCGGGGATATCATCTGCAGGCCCTGGGCACAACCTAACCTGGGCCTCCCATCAGGCAGTTGCCCGAACATGCAGAGGGGGCCCTGCAGGGAAGACCTGTCCCCAGGCAGCCCTGCCATCAGAATGTTCCCCACTAGTTGTGACTAAAAACAGAAGCCCTGGCAGCAGCGACTTTTCCTAGATTTATATCATGCTCCTTGCCCTGGGAGATATTTCTGGGGAAACGTGTATAAACAGTGTCGGGGGGGATGTGCTGAGGGGCTGGCCCTGTCCGTGGGAAGGAGATCTCTGCCTGCCGCAAAGGTCAGCTGTGTCCTGAGCCCAGGAACCTCCTGTGGGCACTGCCTTCCTGTGCGTTGCCTGCCTGGGCACCTGCGTGGCAGCAGCCAGGGGAGGGCAGCCAAAGGACGGCCCTAATCCTGCTTCCCTCGCAGCCAGGGCAGCTGCCTGCCCACCACGTGCCTGCGGTCACCGTGGAGGCCCTCTGTTGGCAGGTCCTCAGGCCTCAGTGCACTCCCAGGTGCCAACAGTGAGTAGACCAGCCCATGCCAGGGCAGGTCCCTAGGGTGGGGAGCAGCCACTCCAGGCCACACGGGGCTCCTGAGCTCCAGCCTTGGGATCGTCTGGAATCACCACCACAGCTGGGCTCCACTGCCAGCCATGAGATGCTGAGCAAATGACCCTGCATCACTGTCTGTCCTGCACTTATGCATGGGGACTTCCCAGTGACCATGAAGGACATGGGTTATTGCAGGGCCTGCCATGACCTGGCCCAAGAGAATTCTCTGAAAGTGGAACCAGCGCCCGAGAGCAGGTCTGCATCCAGGTGGGCTCCTCTTCGCAGGCCCTGAGTGGTCGTGCAGGTCTCACCCCAGGTGCAGGTCCTCACCCCCAGGGAAGCTCGTGCACCCCACTGCCCCCCACCCCCATCCTAGGTGCTCTCCCGGTCCATGGCCAGTAGTGTCCACCTGTCGTCAGCATTTGGAGAACCCTGTGTGCCATGGGACTTGGTGCCTGGGGCCTGTTGGCCGAGGGTTGCTCCCTCAGGCATGGATGCCCTCCACGTAAGGGGCAGAGTGGGCACACACCTCCTATAGGTCAGGGGTGCCAGAATGTGAGATCCCATGGTGCACATGAGGGGCAGGCTGGCTGGTGGGGGTCCCGCCACATCCCAGCCTGCCTACGCCCAGCTCCGAACCTCCCAGCCCCTTACTCAACCAAGATGGCTGGTTTGGCCAAAGCACTATATTGGTTGTGTGTTCATAGGACTTCTGGGTGTTTGGCTTGATTTTTAAACCAGTGCTTACACAGGGCGAGGGCTCTGCCTGTGCCACCCAGGAAGTGCCAGGGGCCTTGGGCCCAGCTGGCTCCAGGGCTGCCTGGCCTGTCACCGTGGTTGGAGGCTAAGGAGACGTCCTCACCCCTGGCACACATGTGCACTGGTTTCCCCAGGTGACCTGGATTTCTATTTCTATCCTGCCTAGCTGAGCACCAGGCATGCAGGGGTGGCAGCTATTGAGGTGGCCGTCTGTCCAGGCCCTGTGCTCCCTGACCAGCAGCCCCCGCTGGCTCTTCCTGGGGCCCTGTGGGTGGAGGGACTAGCTGTGACCCAGCCCGGTGGCTGGCCCAAGTGGGCCTCATGGACCTTGGAGCAGACAGACCCCATAGGCCCTGCGCAGCCAGCCTCTGTCAGAGCTGAGAGGGTGTCTGCAGCCCCTCTGCCCTTGCTCCCAGCCTCATGTCCTCACCCAGGCACTATCGCTCCAGAGGAGCTGGGCACTGGGTGCCAGACACACCTGTTCGTGGAGCAAGGCCACGTAAGAAGCGAGGCCATGCTGGGCATACCTGATTCTATTCCAGGCTGCCATCCTCCAGCAGGTCACAGGTCCTGCTATCTCATCTGTGACAGCAGGTGGTGATGTGAGGGTGACACCAGGTGACTCACATGGGTGTTGGAACAGGGGCTTGCTGTGAGAGCTCAGCAGGAGCATCTTGGACCAGGTCCTCAACTCCTCAACCATCCTGGGTCTTTGTGGCAGAGCCTCCAGGATGTCCGAGGGTTGAGTAGCATGTGACCCAGGGGTCCCCCTCCCTGGGACTGCAGTGTGAGGAGTGCTGCCAAGTGTCGTGCAGTGCAGCCATTCAGCCCCACGAGGTGGCCCAGGCGTGGTGGGTTCCTGCCTCCCGCGGTGGAGGTGAGCTGATCCGCAGGTGTCCCTCCGCATCCTCTCCACTCATTTGTGTCCCTGGCTTGAGACTCTTCTTGGAGAGCCCTCATGCCACAGGACCCGGGATAGGGAGCCCTGCCGGTGATGTGCAGTTATGTTGAAGGCAGGAGGGTGGTGTCTCTGACGCAGCCCTGTCCCCTGTCTCCCCAGATGGCCATCGTGTTCAACCAGGAGGGCCTGAGCGCCATCCAGCCGCCCTGTGTGGTCCAGAACTTCATCAACCACAACGCTGTTCTGTACAAGGTGTTCGTGGTGGGCGAGTCCTACACAGTGGTCCAGAGACCCTCACTCAAGAACTTCTCTGCGGGAACATCAGGTAACCGCTGCTCCCGCTCTCATGGTCACGGCTGGGATGGGCACCAGCTGGCTGGCCTCCCACTTCCCCTGCCACTTCTGACTCCTGGAGCCTGGAGAGATGGCCCGAGGCTGAGAGTTGTGTACAGCAGGTGGATAAGGGGGTCTTGGAGCACCAACAGGAGACTCTTGTTCAGCAGGCCACTGTGGGGCCCCCAGAGCCACTGTCAGCTCCAGGAAGCCCCTGGAAGCTGTCTGTGCCCAAGACAGTTCCTGGGACCCAAAGTGATGAGATGGGGAGGAAGGTACTGGGGTGGGCGTGGCCCGCTGACTCTGCAGCCCCTCAGGAAGCAATGGTCCTCTGCCTCCCCTACCTCTCATCTCCACTGTCCCCAGTCACCAGCTATTCTGCAGCCACCCAGGTGAATCAGCACCCTTTGGCAGGCAGCACCTGCAGGTCATGAGGATCCCTAGTACAGGACATCGGGCAAGTCCCAGGGCACAGTCTCACGCACCCCACCCGGCACTGGGCTGCGTGGGTGCACTCCTGGTCAGCTAGTGTGCATTGAACCCTGGACGGGGGATCCTCACTGTCCCTGGGCAATGATGTTCGCATGCCGCTGCTGTCCTTCAGGGCCCTGGAGATGGTCCTCCAGGAACAGCCACAAGACCCTGCTGAGGCTTCCCTCAGCCCTCAGCTCTTTCCCAGCCTGGCACCATCCACTAACAAGGGACGGGGTTAAAGACCTGCAGCAGGCGTGGGGCTGCTGTAAGGGGTGTTCTGTGGGTCCTGAGGCTGCTCTGAGGCAGGTTCCAGAATCGTGGGCATTGCGGCAGTGCCTGCAGAGCCAGCCAAGCCTCCCCGAGGGCCCGCCTAGCTGCCTGGCACCTGCCCGCTGGCCTGTCCGGGGTCTGTCCGAGCGGCCATCCCTCGCCCCCTCCTGGTCTTCTTCCCCTGGGTCACTTTCTTTCCCTTTCCCTAATGCAGAGGACGCTTGGGCAGTGTGCATCTGTCCTCCTCTCCTTGCCGAGTCCCAGTGTTCTTCCCAGCCAGGGTTCCGGACAGCTCCTCCTGACCTGGTCCAGCGTCCACCCTGGGGCGAGGGGATGGTGTGGGTTGGGTCAATGGACATGTCCACTAAGGGACATTCTTCCACGTGTGACTTGAAGAGGCTGACATTTCACACAATATCTTTTTTATTTTCCTGATTTTTAAAAATACGCACTTTAAATGTATGAAGAATGTGTAACTATTAAGAATAGTTAGGGGGCTGGGATTGTGGCTCAGTGGTATCACGCTTGCCTCACATGCGTGAGGCACTGGGTTCGATCCTCAGCACCACATAAAAATAAATAAATAAAGATATTGTGTCCATCTACAACTAAAAATAAAAATTAAAAAAAAAAATAGGCAGGGCTGGGACTGCAGCTCCGTGGAGAGTGCTTGTTAGCATGCGCGTGGCCCCAGGTCATCCCAGAACCACACACACAAAAGCTCGCTCTCATGTCTCTCTTGCCTTTTTTACCCAAATCACTTCATTTCTAAAAGAAACTTACTGCCAGATCTCCTTTCTTATCCACACAGAAGTGTGTTTGTTTGCTTCTTTCTTCCTGTTGTAAAGTGCTGGCCCAGTTCCCTCCTTAGTGCGCGGATGAGGGCCGCCCTCCTCTCCAGTGTCCCTCCTCGTGGCTGTCTCGGCCGCGAAACGCTGCTTGCTATGAAACGCAGACCTGGGCCCAACAGTGAAGACACACCAGGAGACCGCGTGGCTTGTGCTGTCTCTCTGACTGTCCTGCTGTCTTGAGTGCCAGGGAGGTGGCAGGGCTGGCGCTCACGTTCAGGCCTCCGGGGAGGCGAGGCATGAGTGACTGAGTGACGGCAGCCCTGTACCTTGGCCTGGTTGAAAGGGGGTTGGGAGGTTCTGGCCTCTTTCCAGCCAGTCTTCTGGTTCCCACCACCCAGATTGGCGGATCCCATAGCTTCCTGAGTCCAGGCTGGGATGTGGGCTCCTTGCTCTGGGTTGCTCTTGACCTCAGGGTAGAGAAAAGGACTCGTCTCAGTAGCTGCTTTTGAGTCTCAGGAACATTTTTGTTTTTTACATGTCAATATCTCCCAAATCAGGTGTGTGACTCACATAGCCCACGGTATCTCACGCATACCTTGACTGGAACCACAGTGGGCTCTTATGGAGAGCTGACGTTGGCCACCAAGAACATGAGAAAGGCACTGTGTTCCTTGCCCAGCGTTCAAGTTCTCTCTTCACCATGCTAGGGCACAGAAGGGCAGCTCTCTTTGTTCCCTCTTTCTGTGTGCAGTGGCTTCTCTCTCATCCTTTACCTTGACCCCGAGGACACAAGGCCTCTATTACACTCTCCATCTTGGGCCTTTTTCCCTTAGGGAAAAAGAGTGGCACCTCCTACCACGTAGAGCTAAGTCTACAAAATTTTTTTGCAAGAGTCCACAGGGTGGGTATCTCCAGTACTGTGCCCATTACTTCCTGCTGCTGCTGAGAGATGAGAGCACTGTGGAGAGATGTGAATGAGTGGGCAGGGCTGTGCTCAGGGAAACTTCACCTACAGACGCGGGTGGCCTGGCCTCCACTCCAGAGCCTCTGAAGAGTCAGTGAGGTGCTGCTTTTATTGAGCCTGCCGTGGGCCAGCCTGTGCAGGGGCTGGGGGTCCAGCCAGGGGCTAGTCAGCCAGGCTTCCTGCCTTCGTGAGTATAATATATTCCAGTGGGAGAGAGAGAGAGCACTGGGGAGCATGACGGGACCCGGTTGCCACCTGAGATGAGGGGCTCCAGGACACCACCCAGTGAGGGGAGTGGCTTGGACAAGGCGCAGTGGGCACGGGCACCTCTGCAGAGGTGGCATTTCATGGCAACTGGGGGTTGACTTGGGTTGCCACCCACAGCGATGTGACAGGCACCTCCTGGGAAAGACAGGAAACAGCGAAGGAACCGAAGGCAGTGTGGCTGCAGCTCAGGGCTGCTCTGCCCTGGGGTCTGGGAGCTACTCTGGTCATTTACTCTTCCTCTTTTCGATCTGTAAATTGAGAACAAAAACAGTCCTGTCGGCTTCCTTGCCCTGCCTACCCTGCATGGAGCCAAGGTGGCCCTTCCCCCCTGCTGTGTGTCCTTAAGACTTGACTGTGAACAGGAACTGGCTGGGGCCTCCACATTCATGGTGCTCCTGGCAGCAAGGCCCTGACCTCGTCCCCCTAACATGGTGTCTTAAAGATGCCCAAGGAACTGGGTGCCAGGGCTCTGTCCTGGGGGTCAGACCCTTTCTGACCTACCCGAGCAGGCTCTTGTAGTCTGTTGGTGACAGGCAGTGGCTGGGAGCTGCTCCCCGCTGCCTCTGCCCTGCCTTGGCTGCATGTGGAGAGGTGCTGGACGTGTGGCTCCCCTGGCTGCCCTGCCTCTCGGTCCTCCGCCAGAGCACCCCAGGCCAGAAGTAGCAGTGCGGGCCTCCTTGGAGATCCTGTGCCTTTGGTGTTGCCATAAGGAGCCACTGGGGGACGCGGTTTGTCCAGTTCTGTGGGCATGGTGGGCGCCTGGTGCAGCTCTGTCCCTTCCTTGTGTTCTCCTTGCAGCTTTTCGAGGCTTCCCAGCCTGCCTGGACTTTGCTGTGTCCACCTGTGCACGGTAGTCCCTTCTCCCTGCCAGGCCTGCTGTGCCACCCTGGTCACTGCCCTTGGGGACCTGCAGGGGTACAGGTGGGAAGGTACCCCGAGCTTGGGGGCTGTAGGATGAGGAGATGGGCAGTGCCTCGAGGAGGCCAGACCATCGGTGTGGACAGCTGGCGCCTGCTTCAGCCTCTGGCCCATTGGGCTTTGCCACCTCGAAGGCTTCCTGGTGCCGGAAGTGGATTGGCGGGACTGCGTGGCAGAGTCCCGCAGGGTGTTTATTTTCCTCAGGCTCCTCCCCAGGACCGTCTCTCGTGCCCCCTGTCTGGACTGGCTCTGGTCGGAGCAGCGGGAGGACTGTCGGGCACACCAGGGTGGCCAGGGGCCTCTGTGCCCCGCTAGCGGGAAGGATGCCAGGTACCTCTCAGCGCCTGCCTGCTTGGCTCTGCCCCAATCACTTCCTCTGCATGATCGCTGTGGCGCCGCAGAGTCCTGGAGCTGGTGGGATCGTGGCAGCCAGGGCAGGCCCCCCCCCACCCTGGCACACAGGCCCTCAGCCGGTCCCTTCCTGTCCTCAGCTTAAGGGCCTGGGTCCCAGGGCCTGTCATTGTGTCCTGGGGGACAGGATCCATGATGCCCCACCCTGGAAGGACTCGAGCAGGGGTAGGCTCCTTGGGGGCTCCTAGCCCAGGTGGTCCTGGCTGTTCCTGGGGCAGGGGAAGTAGTGAGGTGGTAACAGCTTTGCCAGAACCCGGCCCTGGGCTCCTGGCTTTGTGATTCTTGCCTTGATGCGCCTGTGCTTCCAAGTCCCTGGGAACATGTTTCTAGCTGACCAGCCAACCTTGTGGCTCCTCGGGGGGACTTGGTTACTCCCGAGGACATTTATACTTGGTTATGAGCGATCACACTGTCAGGGTGTCGTGTTCAGTGTCTCTGAGACTGGTCTGCTGCTGGGGCCCAGTGGGAGTTAGGGGTGGGTGTGATGGCGGTGGACACAGGGACTTGCGAGCTAGACGCAACAGGGAGTTTCGTGGTGAGCAGGTCATTCTGAGCAGCTTCTTGGATGGGCCTTGTGGAAGCCCATGTTCTGGTTTTCTGTTTTTGCCCTAAATAGTTGGAAAACAGCAGAACCTTTGTATTTTAAGCTCTCACGTGGCAGTGGCAGCCTGGCCGTGTCTCCGTAAGAGTTCCATGGGTGGGAGGGGCCTTCGACATCGGGTGCATGGCTTGTCCCGCCTACTTAGACCCCTTTCCTCCCAATGCCCTCTTGGTGACATATCTGCAGCGTCCTTCAGGCTGGGCCTTAGGCGTTAGGGAAGCCCAGGCGGGATACCACGAAGTGGTTGTGGAGGTGGCCCAGCAAACAGTCATTTTCGTGTGGGAAATGAAATTGAGGCCCTGATTGGGCCACATCCATCCTTGGTGCAGCTCCATGCGGTGAGGGTGCCCAGCTCGCTGGAGCCCTGGCCCTACTGCTGGACCTGGAGCCCAAGGGGCCCTGGCGTGTGGCTGGGGTGGTGCTGCCCCCTGGTGTCGGGTGGCGGAATCACACCCCCTCCTGGAGGCTCTGACCCACTCCTCTGCTTTTTCAGACCGAGAGTCCATCTTCTTCAACAGCCACAATGTGTCGAAGCCAGAGTCCTCATCCGTTCTCACGGAGGTATGTACCACCTCCATGGTGCCCACGAGGCCGCCTTCACCCGGGGCTGGACATCATGGGAGGCCCTTGTCCCCACGCCAGGGCCTGGGCCCATTCCCCAGCCGCTGCTGCCCTGCCCTCCCCCGGCCCTCATGCTGGTGGGCATCACAGCTGTGTGCACATTGCGGTGAGCACGTGGGGCCCCAGCTGGAAGGACCACGAGCCCAGAGGCAGCGTGCATGTGGCCGTCCCTCGCTGTTTGTGGGTCTGGTGTTTGTTAACAGCCTGCCGTGTGCTTCTGCAGTGCTGAGGTGGCACGTGACCCCTGTGCCTGAAGCCATGGCAGTGGGCATGGGGGCAGCAGTGTCCCTGCTGGTGCTCAGTGAGGGTCACCGTGTGTCAGTCTCCAGCCAGGTGCTCAGCAGCCTCCCTGCAGCCTCGCAGGGGAGGGACAGGGTCAATGACTTCTCAGGTTCACAGACCAGTTCACGCCAGGCGAGCTGGGATTGGCCCCCGGGGCCTGCTTCCACAGCGGGTCTTTCAGGAAGCCAGGACCTTCTGCCACTCTAGTGACTGCTGAGCAGTGTTCCAAAGCAGGCAAAGTCGCTGCAGCGACAGTCTGCTGCCCCGCGTGCCTGGCAGCTGGCGGCTTTGCTTTCACGTCCTCTGCCCTGGAGCCAACACTGGGGTTCTCTTCCCCTGAGGAGGTGTCCACTCTGGTGTCCTGAGAGCCTTTGCTTTCTCGTGTCCTCCTCCCTCTTCACGAGTGGGCACAGCTGACCCTGGGGACTTGCCCTGGCCTGTGCTCCTGGCCCCCAAACCCAGCAGCCTGTCCAGCTGTTGTTTATTTCTGGTGTGGACCTAGAGGGACACTGTTGTTTATTTCTGGTGTGGACCTAGAGGGACACTGCTGCCCCCAGGACCTCAGTAGCTGTCCCCCAGGAACAGGTTAGAGAAGTGCCAGGCCTGGCTGTGTTGCTGTGAGGTGTAGGTAGGTGCCCTGTGCAGGGAGACTTTGCTTGCTCCAGGTTTCAGCATCTCCAGGGCTTCCTCCCTGCCGGGCTTCACGGAGCCTTGGCCAGCCTGGGCTGCAGAGGAGTTGGCACGGTGCAGACTTCCCGAGACACTGTCCCTGGCACTGCCCTCTCACAGCACAGGGCTGGCGCCCACTGGGGCTATTCACCAGTGCCAGGGGCCACTGAGGGCTGCATGCAAGGTGGCCTACTGGGAGTCACCTTCTTAGATAACCCCCTGTTGACCACAGGCCTCAGTTTCCTCATCTGAGAAATGAGGAAAGGGTCAGCCTAGAGTCACAGCAGCGACTTTCCTCTGCCTCTGAGGCCTGCAGTGGTCCCTGCCTTCGCCTTAGCACATGACTGGGGGTCAGGAGTCTGCCAGGACTGATACTTTGAAGAGGAGAGGCAGCTCAGGCAGCATGGCCTCCTCACAGGGCCACAGCCTCTCCTGGCTGCCCACAGGCCATCCGTGTAAGCTCCACTCCAGGAACTTGTGTACAGAACACGCCCCTACCAGTCCTGCCCTGTGCCACCTGGTACTCTGCCAGCCCTGTCTCAGCCTCCCTGAGAGTGCCCTTCAGGGACCCACGCTGGCCTTGAAGCCCCACCTCCTTCCCCAAGAGGCCCTTGCTGTGGGTAGCTGCACTCAGCCCGCAGGCCTGCACATCTTCTACCTTTCAGAGCCCTCAGGAGAATGTCCTTGGGAGCCTGGCCTCCAGGGGTCCAGAGTTTCAGCCCCAGCTCCCCAGGAGGGGGAAACAAAAAAGAGCATTTGCTTTGGTGGGACCTCCCAGGTCTGACACTCGGGCAAGCCGGTCACCTCTTTGAGCCCTCATCTCTTCATCCTGCCCTAGAGGCCTCCGGGGGTTCCGTGAGTTGCCGGCTGAGAGGCCCCACTGCCCAGTGCACTAAGTTCTCACTGTTGGCTGTGAGGGGCGGGCCCTGTGCACCCACAGAGCACCTTCACTCCGCTGCCTCCTGGTTGGAAAGCACCTTGGGTGGGTCGTAGTTCCCAGGCGGGATTGGATTTCTGAGATTCCTTAGCTGAGCTGGGAAAGTGCTTTTATAAACAGCACAGCAGGAGACAGCGAGACGGCGGGCTGCCAGCCCCCGGGCCCCTCCCTGTCAGCCCCCAAGTCCTCACCGGAATCTCAGGGTGGAGACGTTTTCATTACCCACTTATGGGGTGAGGAAACTGGGTGCAGAGGTTACGCTACAGCTAGGGCAGGCCCAGGGGTCCACCTGGGTCTCTGACTTGGTGAGGATGCTGGGCTGTGGACCAGCAGCCGAGCTCCTCACTGGACTCGGCCTCTGACCCTGAGTGGCTCAGGGAGCTCAGGCAGGTGCCAAGCACTGAGAGAGCGCCTGCTCAGCCAGGCTGCCACTGCCCCGTGGGAGAGTTCCCCCAGGGGAGACACCAGGGCGCTGGGATCATGGGCAGGACTGGCCTGCTGCTCTGCCATGCAGAGCTAGTAGGAGTGGCATGAATCGTGGGACGGGCCGGGGCTGGCCCCGGTCCCTGCTGTCCATTTCAGGGCTGGAGGCCATTTGTCCTGGCGATCAGGGCTCCACCCTTCTGACCCAGCCTCATTATTTAAAAAAATCGAGCTGAAACCCGTGTGGATAAAATCAACTGTTTTAAAGTGAAACATCCAGTGCGACTGTTCACACCAAGGCACAGCCACGCCACACCTCTGCTCCCTTCCAGAACATTTCCACCCCTACCTTGAGCCGCCCCGTCCCGTCCTCCACTGCTGCTGATCCCTCTCCACAGTCTACCTTCTGGACATGTCGTGTGGAGTCACAACACCAGCTTTCCGTGACCGCCTGTCGGGAGCACTGCTGTGCTTTCCTCGTCTGTCTGTGTTGTAGCGAGTCGGAATCGTGTCCCCGCCTATAGACAAAGGCACTTAGTGGCACCAATGCCCCACGGTTCATTGACCCACCCGCCCTGCTGATGCTGGCGGGTGGCTTCCACCTGATAGCCCACCTCACAGCTGGGGGAACAAAGCTGCGCTGGACGCTGGAGTGCGAGGCTCCGGCCCTGGTTTGCCGCCCCCGGGTGTGAACCCCGGGCGGAACTGGCAGGCCGTGGGCTACTCCTGCCTGTCCTCCCTGACCCAGCCGCATCCGCACCCGCACCCCTTCCTCTTTGGCCTCTGCACCGCAGCCCCAGAACTCCAGGATTTCCTAGACACCTAGCTGAGCGCTGCTTAGGCCGACTGAGGTCACCTGAGGCCGTCCCTGCCCTGGAATTGAGATGCAGCTCCTCTGACCAGCCAGGCCCATGGTGTCCCCCCTGTTGCCTTCCTCTGCTCCTCCTTCCTCTTTTTCCTCCTCCTCCCTCCCAGCAAGTCTAGGACGGAGGCTCCGTCAATCCCATGTAAGGATCAACTGAGACAGAGGCCAAGAACTTTTCTCCAAGTCCACAGAGCTAGCAAGTCACTGCGAGATTCACATCCAGGCCCTGGTTCTGAGTCCCTGGCTCCAGAAGCCTCCAGTGCGACCTTCCCATGCACCAGAGGGCCAAGCGGAGCACAGAAGCCCTCGGGCCTGTCCCAGGCCACTTGGAGTGGAGCAGAGAATGAGCTGCACAGGGGTCAAGGGCAGGGTGGAGACTGTGCACTCAGACATCCCTGGTCACCCCTGGAAGCTTAGCTGACAGCTGTGCTTGGACCCCAGTCATGTGGTGGGAGCAGCCCTGAGCAGCCCCTGGGAAGGGGGAAACACCCGGGCTAGCCGCAGGCCAGGAAGGCAAGGTCTGCACGCCTGGAACCCTTCAGGGAATAAGACCCACTCCCAGAACCCTTCGCTTTAGGCCCTGGGCCTGTCTGCAGAGAAGGCACAGGTGCTGAGGAGGACCCCCGCTGCCTTTGCCCTGTACCCATGTTCCCTGCAGCTCCTGCAGCTTCTTGTACCTGCCTCTGCCCAACCCAGGTCTCTCTCCCCTTTCCCACCCCTGCTCAAGGACCCAAATCCTGCCTGCCTTCAAGGCCAGCCTCCTGTGAATTCTGTACCTTGATGTTTCCCGTGTCCACAGTGACTGTCTACCACCTTCCTCCCTGCTAAGAGAAATGGGTTTTAGAGCCTGAAAAAACAGAGGCTTAAGTCCTGCTCTGTTCTTTGAAGCTGTGTGACCATGGACCAGCCCTAGACCTCTCTGAGCCTGTTTCCCTGTGTGTAAAACGCTAGCATTGACAACAGTCTCTCAGAGGGTGAATAGCAAGGCGGGCAGCACACCCCAGCACCTGCGCAGCTCGCAGCAGGATGCAGAGGGTGGTGGCCCAGTGCTCACTGCGCGGGTCTGCCCTGCCTCCTGGCCTGAAGGATGGCAGGGCCTCGCGGCACCTCCTAACCCTGGCCTGACCCCTGTGTTGCAGCTGGACAAGATCGAGGGTGTGTTCGAGCGGCCGAGCGACGAGGTCATCCGGGAGCTCTCCCGGGCCCTGCGACAGGCACTGGGTGTGTCCCTCTTTGGGATCGACATCATCATCAACAACCAGACGGGGCAGCATGCAGTCATCGACATCAATGCCTTCCCCGGTGAGCAGCAGGGCTCGTGGCCCTGAGGCTGTGGCCAGCAGTGCATAGTCCAGTATCTGCGGCTAATGGCAGACGAGTGCCCCTGACCAGGGCCTGAGAATGGGCGTCCCAGGGCTGGCACAGGTCCAGGAGCCCTGTACCAGGCATCCTGCACCAGGGAGGACCAGGCAGGCAGCCGTGGTTCACGTGCCCTCACTTCGTGACCTCAGCCTCCAGCGCAGCCTTGATTGTCCAAATCAGGCCATCCCTTGAGCCTTCCAGACTCAGAGCTGGAAGGACTTGGAAGGGGCCACAACCCCCCAGGTTTACATGTTGGGAAACCATGGTCCTAGAGAGGAAGACAGTGTCCAGGGCCATACAGTGGGGTGGGTGGCGGCAGGCCAGGCGCTCCAGGACCAGGCTGCACCCCGGCCCTGAGCCACGTGACCTGTACACCCTCCCAGAGCTCCACCTGTCCCACAGCAGGCTGCTCACTCGCCCAGGCCCAGGCTCCTGGGCTCATGCCGTCCTGCCTCTGCCTCCTGAGCAGCTGGAGCTGCAGGCCTGGACCCTGCGCCCCGCTGTCCATTCTCTTCTCTTGGCCACCTCTTTAAGTGCCTCGCGGGAGGGGGACCCAGCCTCCCTCTGCTCACCCTTGTTCTCCCTCGGCCTACGGCTCCCGGCTCTGCAGCTGTGGGTGCCGGGCATGGGCTGGGTGACTGTTGATGCTGGTGCCCTTGCTCCTGGGCACGCACGAGCTGCTTTAGGAAGTATCACCCTTCCTGGCCAGGAAAACGGGCTCGAGGAGGCCACTGGCCCCTTCTGTCATGCCGTTGTCACTGATCAGGTGCTGGGGGCCCTAGCTGGTCCAGACACCAGTACAGAAGTGAGCTGCACTGCCAGGTCCCACCCTCAGGCCAATGCCATAATTGGGAGGAGCAGAAGACAGGGTCAGAGAACAGCCTGCTGCGGTACAGCAAGGACTCTGGTGTCACTTTGGGAGCCGCATCTTATGGTCTGCACCAGTCACCCTGGGTGGAGCCTTTGAGTCGCCTGAAGCACAGGGAACTGGGAACCTGGGTGTGTCAGGAGAAGGATCCTAGGAATGAAAGGGTGAGGTAGAGATGTAGGGTGGCCCAGTGGGGGGTGCAGAGCCACAGGCTGGGGGCGCCACATGTGCAAATTCTAGGAGGAAGAGAGGGAGGCTCTCCCGCAAGCCCACCGTGTCTTGGGCCCACTGTGTCATGGGTAGTCTGCGTCCAGGGGACAGTCACTGAGCCAGTGTGGACAGGGAGGCTTCTTCCAGGAGAGCCAAGAGAAGGGCCACTCCAGCAGGGCTGGGGGTTGGGGGGGTCTGTGGCTGTGGGAGGGTCGAGGCTGCGCCCAGTGGAGGCTGGTGAGGAGGCTGCTGAGGGCGGCCCTGGAGGCCCGGGCTCGGGGCAGTGTCTGGGAGATGGCTCTGCTCACCGGCCTAGCAAAGGGGTGGGCCCTGGGTGTGCTGCACCCCAGGGGAGGCGACCTCAGGGCCTCAGCTGTCCTGTGCAATAGCTGTCCTGTCAGAGGCCACCCACCAGCCCTGTGGTGCTGACCCCACCGTGTGCAGGCCTGTGTGGGCACAGGCGGCAGCCAGTCTCACTGTCCCTGCTGCCTCCCCAGGGGATGGGAGGGCGCGGGGGGCCGCTGTGACCAACATTGCCAAGAGGATGAGGCCAGACACTGAGGGACTTGTCCAAGGTCACAGGGTCCCTAGATTGTAGAGCCAGGGCCAGCCTGGCAGCCCTGAGCCTGCACCCTGGCCACGAGACTGCCACCTCTCAGCCCAGCCCTGGGTTCAGTCCAGTCTCTGCCAGCACAGTCTGCGGTGGCTCAGGCCACCTGGCCTCTGCCCTCTGCCCCGTCTGCTCCTGTGCATGTGGGAACAGCATCTCCCACCCTGCAGACAGGTGGTCCATGTGCCCCGTACCCAGTGTGGAGCTGGCTCCGGCCCTGCTGGTTCCCACCCATCTGTCTTTTCCTGTGGTGTCAGCCCACCGCCTCCGGCTCCTCTGCAGGCCTCCTCGGAGGCAGCTGCGTCTGCACCCGTCTCCCTCCACCCCAGCTCCACTCGGGCCTCTGGGCCTAGTCGGGGTGAAAGCAGAGCTGCCTCCCAGGTTCCCTGGAGGCGGACGGAGGGTCCAGCGTTCCTTCCTGGCTCCATGGCTACCCAGGCTCCCAGCAGCCACACCCACAAGCCTGGGGCCTCAGACCCAGGTGCCCGGCCCTTCACTCCTAGCCGCAGGGCCAACGGGCACTAGTATGGGGCTCCCAGCACCACGCAGTACTCTAAGACACAGGGCCGGAGGGCCAGATCAGATCTCAGCTGTGCCACTTAGGAGCTTTGTGACACTGGGCCCTTCTGAGCCTTGATGTCTTCCCCTGTAAAATGGGGGCTGCAAGGATGCAGCAAGCCAAGGAACGGGAATCGCACAGTCCTGCGGCCGGCCCTGCGTGCGTGCTCTGTGAGCACTGTGTGATTCATCACCATCCTCTCTGGTTGACCGCCCCGCGCTTTCATCTGTAGCGTGGGGGCAGGCCGTGAAGCTGCTGTTCACAGGGAGTCATCTGCTGAATAAATGAGGTGGACACACAGGAGCCCAGCTGCTGGCCCCACGCACTGCCACGGAGTTTTCTATGAGAGGTTGCACAGTGCCGTGCCCCGGCCTTTGCCACCCAGCTTGTGCCAGTGGCTGGGAATGTCACCCAGAGCACGTGCCAGTGTTCAGTGACCTCTTAGCACAGGGTGCGATGTCGATGGCATAGCAGCTTCAGCGAGTGGGCAGTACCCAGAGCCTCCCAAGCAGGCACGGTGCAACTCCGGCCGAAGCCTTTCCTGCCCTGCTCACATTCCTTCCTGGAGCTGTGTGCCGGTTCCCCTCCTTCCAAGTCGACCTAGGCAGGCTAGAGTCGCAACTCCACCTAAATCTGAAACCTGCTCTGAAGCTCCCAAGGACTTTGCTTCGCATTTGCACTGGGAGGTGTGGCCCAGCCAAACACTGGCAGTTTATGGTCCAGAGACACAGGCCGTGGCCTGGTGGTGCCTGGAGTCTGTCCCTGAGTGCTGAGTCTCAGAGCAGGGGGCACAGGGCACTTACCCCTGTGTTATAGGGTGAAAAAGGAACAGTTTGAACTTGGGTTGTGGCTGGTCTGGGTCAGACACCACCCATGTTCCAGGCCCTCTGGGTGAGATGTGGTATCCTCTCAGTGGACAGCTGAGGAAGCTGGGGCTCAGGATAGAGGCAGTGGCCAGGAATCAGGCCTCAGGCCAGGTTCAGGCAGACCCCATGGATCTGTGTATCATTCACAGAAGTGGGCTTTGGTACTCCCCTCCAGCCTTTCATCTTACCACCTCAGGTGGGTGTGTTCATCATCTTTCCATTACTGTAACAAAATACCTGAGATAATAAGCCTCAAAAGAGGAAAGGTTACTGGGCATGGTGGCTCATACCTGTACCTACTACTAAGGCAGGAGGATTGCGAGTTCCAGGCTAGCTGCACCATTTTTTATTCTACTGTGGGCATCCCTGTCTCAAATTTAAAATGTAGCTTGGTGGTAGAGTGACCCTGGGTTCAAGCCCCAGTACCAAAAAAAAAAAGAGAGAGAGAAAGGTTTGTTTCGGCTCACAGTTTTGGAGGTTTCAGTCTGTGCTCAGTTGGCCCTGTGGCTTTTGAGCCTGTGGCAAAGCAGCATATCATCAGGGGGAGCACACGGCCAAGGAAGCCTGTTCTTATGTCTACGACAGTGGGGAAGGGGAGGATGCGAGCTCCAATGCCCCTTTCCAGGCCCCCCCATGACCAAAAGGCCTCCCGCTAGGCCCTGCTCCTTAAAGGTCTCACCACCCCCTCAGCTGGGGCCACATCTCCAGCACATGGGCCTTCAGGGGACCCTTATCCATACTATGGTAGTAGGTGGACGGCCCCTTCGGCAGCAGTGCTCACCACTTCTCAGGGTCAGGGCCAGCCCTGGGTTCCTGTGAGTGAGACTGGCTGCTGCTTGGCCTGCCCCTGCTCCCCACCCCCGGCTGACCCCGTGCTGTCTGTCTCCACCCCAGGCTACGAGGGTGTGAGCGAGTTCTTCTCAGACCTCCTGAACCACATCGCCACCGTCCTGCAGGGCCAGAGCTCGGGCGCAGCAGCCGCGGAGGACGCGGCCCCCCTGAGGCACAGCAGGCTCCTGGCAGAGCAGGCAGGCAGCCTGGCAGGCGAGCGGACATGCAGCGCCAGCCCGGGCTGCTGCGTGCTGGGCCCGGACGCGCCCTGGAAGTCGGAGGCCGAGGCGGGCGGGGGCAGCGCTGCCAAGCTGCCGCACCAGAGACTGGGCTGCGCCGCGGGCGTGTCGCCCAGCTTCCAGCAGCACTGCGTGGCCTCCCTGGCCACCAAGGCCTCCTCTCAGTAGCCACGGAGCCAGGACCCGAGGGCCGGCGCGGGCGCGGAGCACACCGCTGGGCCATTGGCTCCCAACGGACGCTACTAAGAATTCCCGATGATCTGATGCTTCTTTTTTTAATTTTTAACCTGATTTTCTGACGTCATGGTCTAAATGAGGGGTGGGGAGATGGAAGGGAACAGTGGTCCATCCTCGGGGACAGGGACCGTCCGCTTCCCGCCTGCGGATCTCTTCAGAGTTTACACGGCTCGTGTTTCAACACTAGGTCTGAGTGTGGGTGTGTGTGCGTGTGTGGGTGGTGCCGGGAGTGTGTGCACGTCTGTCTGTCTGTCTCCATGGCTGCTGTGGACCAGGCTCCGGACCCTGGAGGGAGGCCTGCGCCCCTGGGCTGTCCATGGCCAAGCAGAGTGCTGAGGGCGGTTCCCCTGCTTCCAAGCCCACCTGGGCCCGAGCCTGGCCCTTCCTGTTCACCTTGGCCCTTCCAGGCCAGCCCCCCAGGGGTGCCGCTGGCCCCTGCTTCCTCAAAGCCAAGGGACAGCACGCCCCTTGGGGCTGCATGAGGGCCAAGGCCCAGGCTCTTGGTTGCTCTTGCTCTTCACTTGGTCCCTGGGGGCCACCAGGCCCCTCATGGATCTTCCCTGGCATTGCCGCTCCCTAAACCCAGGGGAGGCTGCTGGCTTGCCCAGGACCTCTTCCCCAGTGTCCTCCCAGCTTCCTCTGTCTCTAGAGGGCAACTGGGTCCACAGAGGGGCAGAGCCCAGTGTCCTGCCCCCCAGGCAGCCTGCTTCTCCCCAGCACCTGGACGACAGTCAGGAGCCTCCGCTGGGAATCATGGACACTGGGGTCCCTCTTCCTGGATGGGAGGAGGCCGCCCCGCGGTTCACTCCTGCACACAGCGGGCACTAAGCCAGCCTGCGAGACAGCCACACTGCCCCAGACCCACTCGCCACAACAGCAGGCCAACCACTGGCTGACCCCAAGTCCGCAGGAGGGGCGCTTGAGCGTGCGGCCGGGTGAGGGGCCTGGGCCAGCATGCCCTTGTGGAGTGCGGCTCACGTGGAAAGAAGGCCGCCGAGCTGTCCTACATGGTCCAGTGGGATGGAGGACACTGGAGGGGGTGCCCCAGAGGCCCTGGAGAGCCGCTGAGCCAGGCACTCGGGGCAGGGGTCCTCCTCTGGGCAAGGAGGGACTGGGCCAGCGCCAGCGCCGGGGCTCGAAGCCACCAGAGCTGCCTGGCCTCCTTGGGAAGAACGGCCCAGGACTAGCCACGTTTACAGGACCTGAGTGCTGACCCTGGTGGATGTCTACTCGGCACCTTTCCTGGGCCTGACCCTGAGTCTGGGGCGCGGGGACGCGTGGCAGCCTCTTGCACTGCTTTGTCTCCAAAATAAACTACTGAAATCAACCTGCATCCTCGCGTGTGTGTCTCCAGGTGTTGTTCCCGCCCTGTGTCACCTTCACACAGCTGCACCTCTTCCAGGCAGAGTCCCTGCCCGGGCTGCCTGCAGAGCAGCGGGGCCTGGCACAGCTGTCCCTCTACTGTGGTCAGTCCAGGTCATGCATGGTAGCATCCAGCTAGATACGAGGGAACTGCCTCCTGGTGGTGTGGCCTTTCCACCAGCCTCCACGCAGTGGTGAGCAGGGCAGTTGGTTTCTCCCATGGAGTTGGGCCTCACACAAGCCTGGTGGATGTCGTTGGCAACCACGGAGCATGGGTAGGTGCTGTGGATGGGGGTGAGGCACCTGCCACCCCTTTAGGGGTCTCAGCAGCCAGGACAAGAGACCCTGTCCTCTAAGTGTCCCGTGTGCACACTGGCCTTTGCTGGTCCCAGCGTGCTGCCCCAGTTGGTTTCCCTGAGGCCTCACGGGCCCGGGCCTTGGAGTTGGGTGTCAGGGAGATGGGCCCACCGAGGCAAGTCAGCTGTGGCAGCCTTTCCCTCCTGAGGGTGTGGCAGGCTGTCCCCTGGAACGGTGCTGAAAGTGCTGGGCCCACAGGAAGACCCGCTAAGCAGAGGACGTCAGCCCTGCCGGCCTCCCGGGGCAGCCCCGGCTCGTGCCCAGGCTGCTGTTTCCGAGCTGGCCACACATTGGCCCCAAGGCTTCCCATCTTGGTGGTGTTCAGGGGACAGGGCTACTGGGGGCAGTGGAAGCAAGTGGCAGGACCACATGTTGGCTGAGCCTCGGGTGGTTTCAGAGGGTCGCCTGCGCAGTCTGCTTTGGTCCTGGGCCCGGAGGCCTGCGTCCACGTGCCTGATGATGCTTCATAGAGCAACATAGCTTCATACACATTTAACCCCAGTGCCCGCTGCTGGTGTGTGTCCTCGCCAGGGAGCAGTGGGGAGTCTGTCCTGGACCAGGGTCTTCGCCCTGGTGTCCTGGAAGTGTGGCTTTGCAGTGCATGGTGGGTTGGGCTGACCTGCAGTCCCCAGTGTCACTGGTGACAATCAGACACCACTGAAGCCTTAAGGGATCCTGTGGGGCATCTGGTACAGTCCTGCCCATGCCTGTAACCCTAGCAACAAAGGAGAAAATGATCTCGAGGAGGCAGTCCTCAGAGGCCACCAAGGGGGCTTCACAGCAGGCTGAAAACCCTCATAGGAAACTGGTTTTCTGGTCAACTGCAGAAGGTGACCAGTGCCAGCTAGATGGCCGCTCTGAGACCCAGGGAGCCTGTGTCCTTCCAGCCTGGAATACATCTGGCTCTTGGGCATTCATGCTGGCTCCTGGCCTCGCCAATGTCCCTGGGCTTTGTGTCTTCCCTCTGGTCTGTCCCTTGGAAATTTATCACTGACCCAGTGGGACCCCAGCAGCTCCTCTCCCTGCCTGTGCCACAATGCACTGGCCCTAGGACTCCAGAGCCCTGGAGCTGGGTGCCGGTGGTCCTGGAGAGGCAAGCTCCTCGCGGGCGACCCTGGAGTGGACAGGGGCACAACCTAGATGGAAGCTCTGGGTCTCCACCTCTGGGGGCCAGCCTGACCACACCTGCTGCACACACCTGCCCTGCCAGTGATGTGACCAAGGCTTGTCCCTCAGGTCCTCCCTCACGATAGGCATCTGTGCCTCTGCTTCTGTCCACACAGCCATTGCCAGCGTGGCCGTGGGGCAACCTGCCCACGTTCTGCACAGAGGAGAGCTGGTTCCCACGGGCAGCATGGCCTCTGCTGCTTGGGTCCTCTTCCTTCTGGTTGTGTCCAGCCATTTTCTCTTTGCGCCTACGTCTTCTGAAACCTGGTATCTTGAGGGGGCTGAGCCCTCCTGCAGGGTGTGCAAGGGCACGCCTCTCTGAGGTGCACTCTGGACAAGCTGCTCAGGCTGGGTTTCCACCGGGTGTCGCTGGCAGTGCCCACACCTATGCCCTGGGACCACTGCTTTTGCTGCACCAACCCTGGTCACGAGCAGCTCCACCAGAATGCCACACTGGTCTGCGCCTAATCTGTGTGCGTCCAGACAGAGAACACGCATCGCTCGCGATAAAATCACGCTTCTGCCTCCTGGCTCTTTCACGTTTGTTCCGAGATTGTGACACAGGTGGCTTGTCTTTGGGATGGGTTATTGTGGGGACAAGGAATCCCTGTGTTAGCTCTTTACTAGCTAATCTTGGTAGTGGGTGTTTGGATTGCTGATGGCCTAGAAATACAGCTGCTGCTGCATTTGTTATTCTGTAATCGTGGTAGGGGGGTGGCCTAAACCTGTCTCTGGGACATGTGGAGAAATACACTGTATCGCAGCCTCTGTGCCCCTGGGGCAGGCAGCAGCAGCAGTGGGCGGCCTGGTTTCCTGAGCCCCTCGACAGCTCATGCCACCAGAGTACTGGTGTCTGGTTCACCATGACCGTTTCCTCCGGCCCTCAGAACAGTCTGGTAAGGAGATAACAAGTATTATGCCCATTTTACAGATGAGGAGATCGAGGCTCTGAGAGGCCAGGAAGGCCCGCTGAGCTCCAGCTAATTAATGGTTGGACTGGGAATGCTCCATGGAGCCTGAGGCCCAAACCCAAGTTCTCGCCAGCAAACCTTGCCTGTGCAGACTGACCTGACAGAGAACTCGACTCCCAAATCCCACCTAGCACTGGGCAGTGCTGCACACCTGTAATCCCAGTGGCTCAGGAGGCTGAGGCAGGAGGATTGTAAGTTCAAGGCCAGCCTCAGCAACTTAGCAAGACCTTGTCTCAAAAAAGACTAGGGGTGTAGCTCAGGGGGAAGCACCCCTGGGTTCAATTCCAGTACCAAGGGAAAAAATCCCAGCTGGCCCTCTGGACTTGGTTCCGTGGGATCCCCGCGGGTGTTGATGATGCCTCTGAGGCGCACCTGGGTGTGTAGCCGTCCCAGCCTGGCAGGGAAGCACCAGGCAGGCCCCCACCAAGGTCGCTGTCCCCACACGCTCTCACCACCCCGCCTGCGCATCACCCAGACTGGCCTGTTCTCACCAGAGGTGCACAGACCAGGGATCCTAGCCCCAGAACTGCCACCTGGAGAGGTGACATGCCTGTCCAATGCCAGTCCAGTAGAACCATTCATGAACCCAGCCTCCTCTGCCTCCTCCTGCAGGGTTGGCTCCAGCACAGGGACATGGACTTGTGCTCCCTCCTGCTGAGCACACATTTGTCCCAGTGGGTGCCGTTGGCTATGGATGGGTCCAGCTTTCCCCGCTGGGCAGTGGCTTCTCAAAGCCAGAGTTTATCCCGGTCCCCTCTTCATGCCAGGCCCATTAGGCCCAAGGCAGCCATGCACGAACGTTTGATGGATGACTGAATGATTGGCCCTGCTCATCAGCTGGGTCCAGCCCTGCCTGGCATGGCCTGATGGCGCGATCCTGCAGCCTGTGCTTCAGTGCTTGAAGCATCGTCCCTGCCTGCGACCCTGACAAGCATTTCACCTTCTCTGCCTCAGTTTCCTCATTCTCGAAACAGACCAAGACCTGCTGTGCTCTAGTGAACTGTCGAATACACGAGAGCTCCAGACGTCCCACAGTCCTACGCACATGACAGGCCGGCGATCATGGCAGGAGAGTCTGGACTTGGCCAAGAGCAGCCTGCAGCTCAGCAGCTCATGCCGGAAAGTCCAAAGCTGGCCTGGTGCCTGTGGTTTGTGGCAGAGGCTATCCTGGTGCGGTCTCCACCCAGCCCCACCGATGACCAGAACTAGCTCAGAAAGCAGAGGCTGGCCTCACCTCTACATGGCCCAGCCCAGGTGTGGTTAAGACAGGAATGACAGGTGCCACTTCATCCTTGCACTCTTCCTTTGAGGCAGATCGGCATCCCCATCTTACAGATGGGGAAACTGAGGCCCAGGGGTACAAAGCCACTTGCCTAAGATAACCACAGCTAAGAAGTGGCCCAGACAGACCTAAACTCCCCTGTCCCTTTGCTCAAATCCAGTGTGTCCACTGGGAGTGGAGAGGGAAAAAATTTCAAAGAAAAAGGAAAGAGCCCAGAGCAGATTTTATTTTTCCTTAGATAAATTTTATACAGAATATATTATAGTCAGGAGTTTCCAGCTTTCATTGAAAGATCAGAAGTTATTGCAGCTGTGCCCAGGGGTATGAATGTGGAAGGGGAACTTCTAGAAAGCTGCCCATGTTCAGAGATGCTCCGTGGGGAAAGTGGGGGGCCCGCCTTCTACAGGAGACCAAGGCAGGGCTGGAGAAAAGGGGGCTGGAGCGTGGGGGCGGCAGGGTGGCCTGCACCTGGGCTGCTGGAGGCCGCCTCCCTACCAGAAGCAGCGCCCAGGCCATCTGGGCAAGACCTGCAGAGGGGACAAGAAAGCCAGGGCCACGGGGTGCCAGGGGCCCAATGGCCGGCCACGCCAGCTAGCGCCTCAGCCCCGCCGCAGCACCTGAAGCTGGTGTGCCACCTTCTCCAGCTCTGCCTCGATGGCCGAGAGGCTCTCCAGTTCCTGGTCCTAGGAGAGAACATCAAGGGTCATTTGGGAGCTGGCCTGTGCTAGTGGTGTCAATGGGACAGTTAGCAGGGCTGGCTGGCTGCTGGCTGCTGTGTGGCCTTGGACAGGTGGCTCTGCCTGAGAGCCTCATCTGTACCATGGGGAAATGGCATCACCCTGTGGGCTTGTCTGAGGGTTGTTATCACCAGCAGCAGGCGGGAAGCAAGGGCCCTGACTGCACCTGCCCGGAGCATCTGCTTCCTCTGAACTGTCCAGGCGGGTGGGGGGCCTGTTCTTCCAGGGCACGTGGACCATGAAGCCTCTGGTTCCCTTAAGGGACCCTCTCGGCCCAGACCATGGGCGACAGCTATTGGGGGTGACCAGGCTGGGTGTGGGTCTGTCTTCCACAGCCTCCATACCCGAGGGGCCCGTGGGGACCGCAGCACGGGCTAGACAATGACAGATGCTCACACCTGCCTGCTAAGGCTGGGCCTGTTCCTGAGCTCTGGCTGCCAGAGTGGTTCCGGGGAGCAAGGGACCCTCCTCTGAGCCCTGCTCTGGGGCTCATCTCAGAACTGCCAGGCCTTTCCTAGCAGGACACCCTGAGAGCATACCCTCACCCTTGGACCAGGCTCAGGGAAGCTACCTTTCTGACCTTGGCCTGGGAGTGGACTTCTAAGGTCCCTGCTGATTTGGGGCTGCCATGGACAGCCCCAGTTTGATGGTCACACTGCAGCCCCACCTGGGCCAAGTTCATGGGATACTGACAACTGTTGCCTTGGAAATAGGGACCTAGAGATCCCTTGACCTTGAGTGGCCCCTGGAAGGTGAATCCTGTGATGTTGAGGGTCTTTTTTCTTTGAGGGGGTTTCTTTTTTGCAGTGCTGGGGTGGAACCCAAGGCCATGCCTGTGTTGGGCAAGTGCTCCTCCCCTGAATGCACCCCACCTGCCCACACCTTCTTTTTAAATTGTATTTTGAAATAGGCTCTCACTGAGTTGCCTAGGCTTGTGTCAAACTGGTGATCCTCCTGCCTCAGTCCTCACCCCTGCCTGAGTCACTGGGTTGACTGGCAGCCAATGCTGAGGTTTCTGAAACCCTTGGACGGGGAGGAGGCCCCAACCTCCCTTGCCCACAAGACTTGGAGTCCCCACTGCCCCACCCTGCCACCTCAGGCTCCCTCTGTCTGTGGAGGAGAAGCTGGCAGGAGCCTCTGGCACCTCATTATTCTGCAGCTTCCGGGGGCTGCTCTCCTTGTCCTGGAGATGGGATGTAGCTGCTGTTCCTGGGGCCCTTTGCCCACTCCTGGGGACATGGGCACATGCCCCTCCCAGCCATGGCTGCCAGGGAGTCATCTTCCTCTCAGACCACCAAGACAAGATCCCAGGCCCAGAGAGAGGATGGATCCAAAGAAGGGACCCCTACTTTTCTGGGTGGGCTGAGAACAAATTTGGGGTAAGGGCTCTGGTCCCTAGTGAGCCCCAGAGCACCGAGGCTCGAATCAAGTACCACCAGGGTCTCCTCCAGCCCAAGGTGGCACTGCCTGCCTACCAGGAGACGCGGCTCCTACCTCCTGTGCGGCTGTGACCCTGAGCCACCTGTTCAGCATCCCAGTGGCCTTGGGAAGGCCCAATTCCCAAACATGGGCATATCTAGTCCTGATGCTGAGCAGAAAGGGGTGGGGGACAGTGAGGCTCAGAGAAGGGCAGTCACCTACCCAAGGTCACACAGCCAGGAAGAGGCTAAGCCCAGGTCTGCTGGCACAAGCCCATGTCTCCCTCCTGTTCACACAGGCCCCAGGGACCAACTGGCCCTACCCTGCCCCTTTGCCCTCATAGGATGAGGGTGCACCCAGGCCTCCTGGACACCAAGACATGGCCAGACCCAGGGCACAACGTGACCCTTAGTGTCCCCTCACCCTGCCCCCCTATGCTCTCAGGGCCAGGGTTGCCCTGGGCCTGGACCCCCTGGCTGGTCCTGCCAGGCCTTTTATTCCCAAGCTCTCCGTCCAAGGCCGAGGCCTGCACCGGTCACTCCACGACCTGCTCACAGACCCCCTACTGCGCCAGCGGCTCCCAGGCTGGTCTGGAGGCCCCTGCCTGCTGCAGGCAGCTCCCCGGGTGCCCTCTGGGAGCCACGGCGCCCCCCAGGCCCAAGAGCCCCTGTCTGAGCAGCTCTCCAGGTCCAGAAAAGGGGCCTGTGTCCCCTAGGTGGGGCGGTGACATCCAAGTGTGCTGTCCCCAGGCCTGACCAGGCCAGGCCAGCCCCGCCTCATACCAACCTCTGCCCTGCGGCTGGCGCTGCCCTCCTCCTCCTTCTTCTCTTCGGGGTGGCCTCGGGCCTGCAGGGGCAACCCCGCTTCCACACTGTCCTCCCTGGGGGGTGGCCTCCAGCCTCGGCGCAGCTGCAGGCCAGGCCCCCTGGGGCCAAAGGCCCGGGCCCGGAAGGACAGCTTCATAGAGCGGTCAGGCTCGGGCTCAGGGTCGTCCTCCTCGTCCTCCCTCTCCAGCCGCTTCCCGCCGGCCAGCTCCTTGGCCAGCTGGTCCATCTTGCTCCACCGCGGGGCTTCCTCCCATTCCCTGGAGAGCCGCTGCTCCTGCTCCTGCTCCCTGCTCTTCCCGCCCCGGAACAGGCCTCTGGGGGCCCCGGCCACGTCCTCCTCCTCCTCCTCCTCCCGCAGGGGCTGCGCCCGCTCTCCCCTGCCCTCCAGGGGCCCGGCCTCCTCAGTCCCCGGCTTTGGGGCTCCATCCACCACCAGAGCCGCAGATGGACCTGGAGCAGGCGGACAAGAGCAGGAAGTGAGTGAGGCCAGCAGCTCCTGTCCATCTGTCACCACCCAGTGGCCTCTGTGGGCCCACCACCCAGGGCCACATGCTTGGCCCTCAGGGTCCTCAGCCTTTCCACAGCATCCACGTGGAGGGAAGGGCCGCCACAATGCCGCGCCTTTCAAGACCCTCTGAGCTCCAAGGGTGGGTTGGCTAAAGCTGTCTCCTCCTCTCGCCCAAAGCCAGCAGGCCCTGGCCCAGCAGGCTACCCACTGGGGGTATCGGGGAGTCAGCCAAACCATCACTGAAGACAACACTGTCCCCAGAGCCTGCCCGTCCACCCTACACAGCCCTCCTGACTCCTGGGCCAGGAGGCTGCTATAAGGAACAGTGGGAGAGGAATAGTTTGGAAGTCAGACAAACTGGGGTTGGAATTTCAACTTTTACTACAAATTAGTTGTGTGACTTGGGGCAAATGACTCAATCTCTCTGAGCTTCACTTGCTCGTCTGGGAAACGGACGTAATACTTACGTTTCAAGATTGTCATGAACAAGATTAAGGACGAGGTTCCCTCCCCCCCGCCCCGCCTTCCAGACAGGCTGGTTCAGGTCCCCAACATACATACTCTCGCCTTTCTGGGTCTCCTTGTAGCTGAGGCTCTGTTGGGGGCCAGATGCTGCGGTGGGGGCTTCCTCCTGGGGGGCAGCCTTCTCTGCAGCCTCTGCCTCCTCCCCCTCCTCTCTGTCCACCAGGCCCTGGGAGAGGCCTGCACTGTCCCCCACAGCCTGTGGGCCTGGGTGCCTGTGGCTGGCGAGGCTGGCTGGTGGCTGGGTGCTGGGGGCCTCCTGTCCTGGGGCCTGGCGGTCCCCCTGCCCAGGCTCAGGGAAGGCCTGGGGCCCGGTTCCTTCCATGGCGCCCGTGCCCGGCTCTGCCTCCTGGGCCTCTCTTTGTTGCTCGGCAGCATCTTTGGAGGATGGTTCTTCTCTTATCTCTGCAAAGAACACGATGAAGTCAGGCCCGAGGACCAGATGCAGGTGGGGTCTCCCGGAGGCCAGCTGTAGGTCTCAGTCACTGTGTGTCTCACCTTCCAGGAAGCTCAGCCTGAGGCTAGGATTAGGGCTCCCCTCCATGTCTGGGCTTGATCTGAGCACAACTGGATTGTGTTTTTTTATTTCTACTCTTAAAACAGGATGTGACTTCAAAACTAAAAATAAAACCCAAAACAAAAAGCAACAGACCTTGAAAATAACCCCAGAAGACAAATCCTGAAATGAAAATTAGGACATTGACTCAACTGCTCTGTGATCTTGGGCAAATCACTTAACCTCTCTGTGTAAGAGGCACCACAACGGCAACTTAGTTCTCCCCTCCATATGGGGCTCTTCTGTCTCCCGCGCCCTGTGCAGGAGCTCAGTTCCTCAGTATTTCTGCAAGGTGTTTTCTCAAAGACAAAAGCTCCCATCATTGCTAGCATGACTGCCACTGCACAAAGTGCCCCCAAGCACATTCCACCATTTGAGCTTTGGCAGGACCCCAGGGGCTGGGTGCTCCATGCTGGGTGCCCATGCAGGCCACAGGCCACAGGCCACAACTTGATCCTGCTCCTACCCCTCCAAACACCAAGTTCAGGATCCCTTGCGTTAAGGCTTGGGTGCATGCGCATACATGGATGCTACGCTATGCCCCTCTGGAGCCCAAGGCAGGCGTCCAAGGTGACCCAGACATGTTTCCGTGAAGCAGGGATGGAGGTCCAAGCTGCACCCAGCATCACTAAGTGGAAAGTGTGGACCAGGCTCTGGGCAGCTGGCTGGCCTACCAGCTCCCTTCCAGCCCCAGATGCAGGCCCCTGGGATTCCTGCTCCTAGAACTGGCTTCATCTACCCTCATGAGTGAGTAGCACTGTGTAGGTGGCCTGCGGCTCCCCCAGGTGGGAGGACGGCAACCTCCTGGCGCTGCCTAAGCCCTGACATCCTCCACCATGAAGCGCTTTGGTTTCAAGAATGATGAGCCCGGTTTCCCAGTGTTCTAAGCTGCTCCTCCACACCCTCCAACTTGGCTATTCTAAGGAGTCGCCAAATCCCAGGAGGGCAGGGGCTACTGGGTGGACCAGACTTGACAGTGCCCACCTGCCAAGCCACAGAGCCCCAGCACCTGCGATGGGTAGCTGGGACCACTAAGACCAGGACCCATGGCTGTGCAGTGGGACCAGCCCCTGTCCTGCCGCCCACCTTGGGTGAGGGCTTAGTCTCTCTGGGCCTCAGCTCCCCAGGTGTATGGGAAGGGGACGCGAGCTGCCGTCCAGGGCTTGCAGGACAGGCCCCTCCCCTCCCGCCTCCATCCAGCAGGGCTGGCACTGACCGTTGGGCCTGGCCTCTCCGCTCTGGTTCTCCAGGGCCTCCGAGAGCTCCTCCTCAAAGCCGCGGTGTTTCTTCTGCTGCTGCGCCCTGTCCTTGGCCCCTGGCATGCGGAGGAGGGAAAGGCCCATTGGGTCCAACCCTGGTGTGCTGGCCCAGGAGGCTAAAGGTTCCCACTTCCCCACGTGGAGTGGGCAGGTCATGTTCCAGGCCTGCCAGTGAGACCTTGAGGGGTCCCGGGGAGGGGTGACAGGTCGGCCCCTCCACTCATCCAGGGTCCACTGGGCAGCCACACCACCTCTGCAGACAGTTGCTGCGCTGGGAGAGGACAGCAGCCCTGCCTGGGCCTCACAGGACCATGGAGACCCTGATGGGGCAGAGGGCTGTGGAGAATGAGGGACCCTCAGGATCTGGCTGGTCGCTCAGGGACCTGGAGGCAGCAGTGACTGCTTGTCTCCTCCTGGGTGCTCTTGGTCTAGGCTCCAGGAGAAGCCAGTACCACTTGCCCTGTGGCTATGAGCAGAGCCCACTGTCCCTGCACCGCCTGAGCTGCTGGAGCCTCCCTGACTGTCCCCACACCTGTTCCTGGCCCTGGGTGCTGGCCCCTCTGCTGGGCCAGCTCTGCAGCTGGAGATGGCCTTTTCCCCCTTGTGGGGACTTCTAGGGCAGCTGTGAACCAAGGAACAGTCCTAGGCCAGACAGGTGCAAGTCCCATCGCTCCAGGCCATTCCCCACTTGGTCATCCATAAATGGGGGCACTGTGTGGTAGGTGCCAAGACAGAGGTAGGTAGGCCAAGACCACAGAGGGGCCTAGAGGAAGCGAGGGAGGATGGGCAGAGCTGCACCCAGGGCTTGAGGGCAGCGATCACATGTGTGCCGGGTACCCGGGTGCGGATATTTCAGGACCCATTTCCCCCAAGAGTCTCCTGTGACATTATATTTCATTACTTGCATGTGACATTGGCTATTCAATATTTAATCTTCAATTTATCGTTTAGTTAAAATATTTAACATTCAGTTGAAAACCCAAGCCCGGAACCCATGAGGACAAACAGTCAGTCACTAGGGCCAGGACAGCACCTAGCCACCACCAGGTCACGCTCCCTCCTTCCCACACCCTCGCCTGCTGGTGTCTGGCACCCAGGCGGACAGCCAGAGAAGAACAGCATGTGAATTTGGGGTCCCTGGAGTTATTGCTTCCTCCCCAGATCTGGTCTCTCCATTCTCACAGGGCCTGTCTGCTCCAGAAGCCTCAGAGGGGAGCTTTCCTGAGCTGGAGCAGCCTTCCTGCCCCCACCAGACACACGCCCAGGCCTGAGGAAGGGAGCCCACCCTTGCGCTGAAAGCAGCCACTGGGCTGGTATCCAGGGTGCCAGGGGCCCTGCTCTATACAAGAGGCCACTTCCCTTGGGGAGTCGGCCAGGGGCAGCTGGGCCAGGACTCAGGCTTTCCATCAAGCCTGGAGGGGCTGCCTCTGGGGGTGGCAGAAGCCTAGTTCCCCATCCCAAGACCCTGCCCAGGCTCTCTTGATACCCTTGGGGACAAGGCACTCACCACCTCTCAGCCACCCATTCTCAACAGCATCTGTGGACTCTCAATGTCTTGGAAAAAGACACCACACTCTGAGAGATCAGAGGGCATTAGCCCACCTCACCCGGAGGCATGCTCAAGTCTGGCTGATGTTTGGGGCTGGCAAGACCCTGCCTCTCCCATTGCCCCTGGAGCAGAAGCTCACAGGGGAAAGAGCCCTTCCTCTCTCCTTGAGACCAAGTGACTTCTCGGTTTGCAGAGGAAAGGAAAAGGAAAGCTCTCTGCATTCTAGCCTTGAAAGCAACCTCCTGAAATAACTAAACTCCAGAGATCATGGGGCATCAGGAGAGATATTCCTATGTACTGTGTGGCCCTGGACAAGCCACTCAATCTCTCCGAACCTTGATTTCTTTAATGATGTCAGTAACAAACTGAACCAGGTGGCAGAGGGGATTCCAGCTTTCTGCTCTGTAATTGAAAAGAAATAACTGAGTGCCCTAGAGGATCTTTGCCAACCTTCCTCCCCAATTTTCTGATTCTCAAGTGATGGAATTTACCCAAAATCTTGTGTAAGGTGGCTGGAAAATACCTTGGAGAGCAAGGTCTTGGAGTTCCTTCAGTAAATTCTGGTGTCGCAGGATGGAGAGAATCCGCTCATCTGAGGGAAGGAACACAGTTATGGGCGGCTTCCAGAGAACAGTCAAGAAAGAGAGCACATCAACCTTTCAGCTGAGTACTAGGAATTTATTCTGGAAACCCAGAACAGGGCGGCACAATCAGATTAGATCTTGAGATAACACTTCAGAGATTTCCTCCACTCCAAAATGTCCATCACTTTTCTAGCACGTCAGAAAGGTCAGGCTGGGTCCCCACAGACCTCAGCCAGGGGGCAGCCAGCCCTGGGGATGCCGATGTCTCTTTAAACATGCCTCCTGCTCCAAGCCTCTGCCCATGCCGTCCTCTCCTCTCCACCCCCAGCGCCTGTCCTCCATTGTCTACCTCTTGATGGCCAGCGTGTCTTCTAAAGCTTCCTGCCCAGATGCTCTCAGCACCACCCAGCAGCTGGCCAAAGCTTGACGGCCTGGAAAGACTGGGCCCTTCTCAGGCTTCACAGCATCCTTCCTTCACCACGGACCCGCACGCTGACCGCCAGAAGCCAGAGGCTCTTCTGGCACCGGAACAGCACTCAGAATCCTCCCCACAGGGGGCTTGCAGTCTGGGGCACTGCTGTTCCTGTCCTAGTTTCATTCTGCCCAGAAGTTGAGTGACCAGTCTGTCCCCTCTGCTAGCCCACAGGCTCCAGGAACATAGGAGCTATGACCCCTTCCTTGCCCACACCCCTCACACCCCAGCGTAGTACTGGCCAAGACAAGTCCTCGCTGGGTGATGGCTGAATGGAAACCTGAGTTCCACCCCAGCCACACGTACCTCCCAGCCCAGGAAGGCAGCTGCCCCTCACCCACTGATGGCCCTACCTCCTCGGAGGGTCTCCAGACACTCCTGGCTGACAGGCGTGGGGCTGGGCTTGGACAGGGTGTCGGAGATGACCTCCACGATGCACTTCATCACCTGGGAAGGAAGCAGGAGTGGGCTGAGCTGCCTCATGTGGGGGGCTTGGCCCCTTCCAGTGAGGACAGAAGGGCAGTTGCTTTTGCCTTCAGGAGTCCACGGAGGCCTGGTTCAGGGGTCCAACTCTGTTCTTGGCCGACAGTAACAGCAAGGCTAAGAGAAACCCTTCTGTGGTGCCTGCCCTGGGCCAGGCCTCCAGCTGCATGGCCAGGCCAGCCAAGTGCCCCTCTATGATCTCATGGGGGGCTGCCCATTTCGAGGCTGTTTCCCTAAGACGAGGAATTGCTCCTGAGAACTAGAATGTCTAACGAAAGTGCAGTGCCCAGCCCCACACCCTCCTGGACTACCTGGAGGAGAACAAAGACCTCCCCAGCTCTACCTTGTCTGGAAAGAGGACCAGATCTGTCTCTGAAGCCCTTGGTGCTGTCACATGTAGGCATGATTGGCCTCATATTCTGGCTCGCCATCTACCCAGGGATGAATCCCCTAGCTGGAGACGGGTACAGTCTCCAGCTGGGAGACGACCTCTCGGTGTCCATCCCAGGTCAACAGCAGCCTATACCTGAATGCAGTGTCCAGCAAGATGCTATGGAAATCTAGGTATCTGATGACTGGATGATCTTTAATGGTGGTGCCAACTGTAGTGTGGTATCCTAGCTGTGTTGATCTTGGGCAAGGAACTTAACCTCTCTGAGCCTCAGTTCCTTCATTTGTAAAACAGGAGTGAGAATGTCTTCCCAACAGCCCTTCTAGGGTAATGAGGCACAGATGGGAAAACAGTCTATAAAAGGGGAGGTGTCACACATACCCAGGGTGGAATTCACAGCTTCAGACCTGCTTCAACAGCCTAGAGCCGGGCGGAGAAGCAGGTGTCAGACATGCATGAGGCAACACTGGTGGGGAGTGAGGGGGTGGAAGGCTGTGCCTATGGGATGCCAAGGCAACCAGCCCAAGGATGCAGGATGGCAACCTGGCAAGCGCTGTACAGCGGGTACAGTCACCACCTCCAAGGGAACATTCAGGTCTCAGCCAGCTGCTCTTGTGCTCATGACTCTGGACTGCTAGAACAATATTGTGACCAGAGTGGACTCCCAGAAGGGATCTGGCAAGCAGTGCCCAGCAGCCTGTCCCCTGTATCTCCCTGCAGCCCCAGTCCTTGCATTGGGAATATCAGATACCCACAGGTCTCTGAGAACAGGCTCTGGGGAACAGGAATTGGGTAGGGATCCCAGAAGACCAGAAGGTCTAAAAGTGAAGCTGTAAGAAAAACAGGTCCTTCCCACTTTCTGAGGATCTACCATGTGTCAGGCACTATATTACCTCCCCTCAAGGGAAAGGAGAGAAAGGGGAAGCTCAGAGAAGTTAAGGAATTTTTCCAAGGTTGCACAGCTAGAATGAGCAGTGGAGGTTTAAATTCTGGTCTCTGTGCAATTGGAGAAAAAAGGAAATATAATTGAGCACATTGAGGTTGAAATATTTTTGATGCTTTTAGTTTTAACTGTAGCCTCCAAAGAAAATGGGCCCTGCAAAGTGAAAAGTAGATATTTCTCTGATGCTCAAGTGGAGATATGAGTACCAGAGTCTGGAAACCGTCCTGGCTCAGAAGAGAATGAATTCCAAGCATGCTTCTGGTGTGCTGTGTTTCTTCCTGCCACAGGAACCCCCACTGGTGACCCCCACAGCCGCTTCCTGGGTGGCCTCCACCTTTATCCCCAGCTGGCAGGGACCTGGGTGAAGGAGCCATACTTAAGAATTTTTCCACTGTGGCCCTTGGGGGCCTGCATGCCTCTGAAGTGGAAGGGTACTAGAGAGCTGGGTGGGCAAGGGAGAGAGGGCAAGCAAAGGCAGAGGCCAGCACCAGGCAGGTGACGCTGTCCTTGCAGATCTGTGGACAACCATGACAAAGCCCAGCCACCCAGTAGCCCATGGTGGGCCTGTGGATGCAGGTGTTCAGGACAGTGGCCTGGCACTAGACCTGGTCAGTAAGACCCAGGCCCCTTCTGGCCACTTGACCAAACTCAAGCTGGGGAAGTACCCGCAGCGGGGCAGCAGGAAGAGCTAGCGATCTTTGATATCTTCTTTTGCAAGCTGTCCTCAGGTCAGCAGCCGCAGTGCTGGCTCTTTGGCTGTATGCCAAACTCACTTCTGCAGCTGCCCAAGAACTGGCTGCGAGGTGTCCACCAGAACCTCCTCCCATCCCAGGGCATCCCCAACATCCCTCCTTACCTCAGTGTCCCCTTTATTCATAGGGCTGTTGACAGGGAGGGCAGGGACTGGGAAGAAAGAGAGAGCACAGGGTCACTCCTCTGCGCCCAGGGAGCGCAGTCCTTCCTGACTGGGTTCAGAGGGTTCCACTCACCCAGCACTCCCCCCTCAAAGCTGTCCCCACACAAATGAGAGGCAGGGAGGCCCAGGGGGTGGCCCCCAGAGGCTGTCCTGAGGGGCCTTAACTGTCCCCAGGGAAGCCTCTCTGGTAGGGCGTCGGGAGACAAGTGCTATGGAAACACCGGCAGCAGCGAGGGGGGTACCCGGGCAGGACAGGTGCAGGCGAGGGAGGGACCCCAGAGGGAAGGGAAGAGCTGGGCAGGGGCTGTGAGAGAGGCAGAAGGCAGGGCAGCCGCGGGAGAGGGCGGAGGGACGGCAGGACAGGAGAGGGGCGAGCGGGAGCCAGCGGCGTTCCGCCCCCTCCCCCCAATGACCTTGGCCTGCCAGGCGCGCAGCCGGCGCTGGCCAGGACGCGCCGAGGCCCGAACCCAGAGCAGGAGTGGCGGCCGGGGCCCTGTCCCGTGGGGCTGAGAGTCAAGCCCAGGTGTCCCGCGGGCCTGGGCGGAGGCCACGCTACCGGGCCGGGCAGGAGGCGGCGGCTCTGTCCGCGGTGCTGAAACCTCGGTGCGCCGAGGGGACGCGCGGAGCGGCGCGGGCGCTGCGCGGCGCGGGGACCTGGGGGCTGGCGGGGACCCCGGGGGCCCCTCTTGCCGGGCCGGGGCTCACCTTGCCCAGCGCAGAGCAGGAGCGCCAGGACGGCGGCGCAGCGCATGGCGGAGCTGGCGGCGGCGTGGGCAGGGCCAGCGGCGGGCGGAGCGCGGCGGCGCTGGGCGAGCGTCCGTCGGTCGGTCTGTCCGCGAGCCTCCAGCACCGGGCTGGAGCACTGCAGGAGCAGTAGCAGCGCCCGTGTGCCCCGCTTATATACCCGCCACCCCGGAAGTGACGTCATAGGGCCGCCCCCTGCCCCCTTTCCCCACCCCCGGGGTCGGCCCCAGCTCGCTCCACCTCCAACCTCACCCCTCGCTGCCCTGGCCTCCGCCGCCGGTCGGTCTGGCTGCGAACCGGGGGTGGCACCGCAGGGCTCAGCTGGCCTCCACCCGTCGACGGTTCCACCGATTTGCTGTGTGTCCACGGGCAAGTCACTTCCCGATTCTGAGCCTCGCGTTCCTCCACTGTGCGCACTGAGGTGACGGCCAGTGCTCCGCGGGCTCCTGGGCTTCCAGCTACTCGGCATGCGCTTCTCCTGCTTCCACGGCTGGAGGCGTGGTCACCGTTCAGTGTTCCCCGAAATACCCAGGAGGCCCTAGAGGCTTCCTTGTGGCCTTCCAGTTTTGTGCCTTCGCGATTAACCTTGTGTGTTTCTGGTTTTGAATGGGGGTTACTCGCCATTGCTTTCCCAGTGCTGTGGGCCTCCGGCTCTGGCACAGTCAGTGCGAGTCAGTAATGACAGTAACGTGCGTTGGCTGAAGGCGACTGGGTCCAGGACTCTGCCTGCACAGCTACTGGGAGCTTACTCTCCTGGGCGCTCTGCCACGGCTGGACACTTTTATGCTGGTGGTGAGGACAGAGTGGGCTCCGGTTTTTAATTCAAGCCCAAACTGGAGTCCTGTAGCATCCGCGCTAGAGCCATAGGCCAGCCCCTTGGGATCACCTTCGGCTGCGCCGTTCCATCCGTCTGGAACCTGGTTGTTTCGTGGGAAGGTCTGTTTCCTGCTTGGATTCCTTCTGCCATGGGACGCTCTATGCTCTGGCCACATTGCTGCTCTTATCCTGGATGCCAAATTGGAAACCTTGTGCTACCTGAGGCCAATGTCCCCGTGAACCTGGCATCTGGGTGACAGTTTGGCACTGACTGGCATCCTCCAGGGCCCCTCCTTCCTCCTGCCCCTCCTCTGCTGCTGTTTCCTCCTTCCTGACCCAGCCCGTGCCCACTTCCTGTCCCTAAGTGAGAAAGTGGACTGAAATGACCCCATTCATGCATTTATTCACTCAACAGTTGTTAAGCACCTGCTGTGTGCTTAGAACACCTTAGAACAGCACTCGGCTGTATCCTGAGGGTACAGCAGTAAACAAGGATACAGCAGTAAACAAAAACCGGAAGGCCTTAAGGAGTTCTGTCTAGAGGAGGAAAACAGACAATGGGTAAGGAAAGATGCAGAGCGCTCTGGGGAGGGGCAGGGTTACATCTAAACAGAGTGGACTGAAGAGGCCTCACCCAGGAGGTGACATTTGGAGTTGGTGAGAGTGAGCATCATGTGCTTAGGAAAGAGCTCCAGGAGAGAGACCTGCCTTTGGAAGTGCTGGAGGCGGGAACGTGTCTGGCATATTCAATAGCAAGGAGGTAGAGCACAAGGGACCCCGAGAGCACAGGGGAAGCATAACATGTTTTCCATCTCAAATCTGGAGCGATCCAGGGAAACTGCCTGTACTCCTACCGCCCAGAGACGAGTGGCAGTAATTTTAAAGCATTTATTCTATGGTCTTTGTGGAGGCAGCTTCATTCATGCGCGCTGCTGGCAGAGGGACTTTAGCGGAGCCAAGAAAGAACAAGTGTCCCAGCCCTGATGATGTGGTCATCGTGAATGTGTGCAGGTGCGTGGCGTGCCCTTCTGGGCATCCTATCATAAATATTTACCCATACCATGAGCATTGTCGTCCCCCACGATTTTTTTGTGTACTGCCATTTAACTAATTTTCCAGCAGGTGTACCCTGCTTCTCGAGGTGGAGTCTGGCTTGGTGGCACACACTTGATGAACAGCGCATACTAGATACTTTGCTTTTGCTGTTATAAAGGACAATCTCACACACAAACTTTTGCAGCATTTCTAATTATTGCATAAATGAGAGACCTGTGAGACTGGCAGACCCAATGCCAGCGTCCAGGAGCCAGATGGAGACAATGAGAAGCACATTGAAGCACTTTGCAAAATGTCACCTCTGATCAGATTCGCCAACAGCAGATGGAACAGTGGTTGCCCAGGGCTGGGGTGTGGGGGAGATGGGGAGTTGGTGTTCCATGGGTGCAGAGTTGAAGACTGCTGGGTCCTGGAGATGATTGGTGGTGACGGTCACACATTAATGTGAATGTACTCAATGCCCTGAGCTGAGCTCCTCAAAATGATACAAATCGTAGATGTATGTGATATTTAATTTACCACAATAAAAATAACTGCTGTTCTATTGACTGCAGGAGGGGACTTTCTCGCCTGGGTGGCAGGGAACAGGGAGCAGCACTGGTGTGCTGGCCCCTCTGTGGGGCAGACGTTACCCAGCTAATTGCCATGGCTGGAGCTCTCCAGACACCAAGCCTGGGAACAGGAGGGGAGGGCGCCAGAGCCCCACCAGTGGGTCCGGAGGGCTTAGGGTTAGATGTGCAGCCCCCCAGGATGCTGAGACCAAGAGAGACCCAGAGGCAGCCCCAGGTGCCTCCTTGGGGCATTGCAGACTCAGGCTGCTTCCCCAAAGCCACTCCAACTCCAGCAGATGCGCCCAGAGCCCTGCCCAGCTCTCTTGGTTCTGCTGCAGGTCTGACCCCAGCAGAACCACTGCCAGGATTGCCCCTTTTGTACTCAAAGCTTTTCCCCATATGCTGGGGAGGGGGCTACAGAAAGATCAGGATGCCCCCAGAGCAGCCCTAGGCAGCTGCCTCAGGTATTCACTCGTAACTGCCCCGCTTCCCCCGACCTGGTGGCATCATTTTGAGGACAGCTTTTTTGTGCCATTTGCAGCAATTTCCTGATGGTTAAGCTGCTTCTCCTGGTGAGTCTGGCTTCAGTGACGGCACATGGTGGCTGGGCCATGCTTCACGTCCTCCCTATTCCTCTTCTGGGGATTCCTCTCTGCCGCGCACCCTCAAGTCTGCCTCAGGGAACCTGAGCTAAGGTGTTGACCAGCTCTGGCTGTGCCTGGGGTGCATCTGAAAGGTCCTTGAGGCCTCGCCCATTCTTGATCTGATCTACTGCAGATTTCTCCTCTGTCCCTGGCTCTGGGGCTTCATTGTTCTTCGTTGTCAATTTGGAGGTGGTTCCTGAGACACCTGTCCCACCTGGCATGGCACTGAGGCTTGTTGTCAGTGTTAGGCCTCTGCAATGCCTCTGACCAAGGTAGGGGCCAAAAGGCGAGGATGGACTGAGGCCGGAATCCTCTAGGCTGGGAAATGAGCAGGCCTCGCATCAGCCAAGCTGCAGCAACACGAGGAGAGGTTGGGGAGATCCCAGGCTCCAGGGTCAAGGGAGAGCTCTGGGCACTGTTGACTCCAAGTGCCCCTGGCTAGCCGCTGTCCCATGATTTCCCATAGGAGGCAAATGAGTGCAGTGGCTAACTTCTAATCAGAAGTTAGAAAAGAGCTGGGCGCGGTGGCGCAACAGCCAGGCATGGTGGCGCACGCCTGTAATCCCAGCACTTAGGGAGGCTGAGGCAGGAGAATTGGGAGTTCAAAGCCAGCCTCAGCAATGGCGAGGTGCTAAGCAACTCAGTGAGACCCTGTCTCTACATAAAACACAAAATAGGGCTGGGGATGTGGCTCAGTGGTCGAGTGCCCCTGAGTTCAATCCCTTTTACAAAAAAAAAAAAAAAAGAACAGCACAGTCAAAGCCTGCAAAGGGCCACACACCATAGACGAAGAGGTAGAGGTTTAGCGATGTTGCTTAAACTGCCTAATGCCACACAGCTAGGAAGGGGCAGAGCAGGCTTTGACCTCAAGCTGTAGGCCCCCAGAGTTATAGTGTGAAAACTTATTGCTGTTAGATAAAGAGAGTAAATGCTAATACCTGTCAAAAGAGGAAATGGAGACTCAGAAATGGAGAGTGCCTTGTCCTGAGCCACACAGAAAATTAATAGCAAGGCTGACACAGGAGCCAAGCTCATCAGATGCCAGCCTTGGGTTTTATTCCTGGACAAGGCCACTTTCTCCCCAAGGTCTCAGATGGTGGGGCTCAGGGTTGGGGGGCTCCAGGTCTTTCCTAGGGCAACTCAGTTACCTGGCAGAGATGCATTCTGAGCATGGATTCTTTTTTTACCAGTTACCAAAGCTGTTGAATGCTGTTTAGAGACATCTCTGTGTTCAACAAACAGGGCACCTCCTGTGTTCTTAGCTCTGTTCTCTCTTCCTGGAATATGCCAGTGAAGAACAGGGGCAACCTTCCTGCCCTCTTGGAGCTGGTGCTCTAGACTAAGGAAACAGAGGACAAGCAATAACCCATAATCAATAAGTACATCATACAGTAGCTTAGAAGTTGGTGGTTGCTGTGGGAAAAGGAGAGATCTGAGTAGGGTAAGGGGCAGTGGAATCTCTGGGTGACAAGCTGTGGGCCTCACTGAGTAAGTGGTCAGGTAGGTTATGGAGACAGTAACTTGAGTATGGAATTGAGTAAGGAATCTAGGGAGAGAGCAGTGCAGATACATAGAAGAACATTCCCGGTAGAATTAACAGCCAGTGCAAAGGCCCTGTGGCAGGTTTGAGGTAAAGCAAAAAAGCTAAGGTGGTTGGAAGAGAGTGAGCAAGGTATTGGGCAGGCAACGTTAGGCCAGATGCTGAACCTCATGGACCTTGGTGAAGACTTTGGATTTTACTCCAAGATCAGGGAGTCATTGGGAGAAGAGGAGCCCCAGGAGGCATGGGGTGTTGGGGTGCTGCATCTGACCTAGCTAGTTCTTGCAGCCCTAACACTCTACGCTGTCCCAGGGGGCCTGGACCAGAGTCAGAGAAGGAGAGAGAAAGCCATTGCTACCACCTGCCTTTGGTCACCAGAAATGTCCCCTTTGGTGGAATCAGACCCCAGGACTGCCTGCCTGTCCCTCTGGGTTAGGTGCTTCACGTGGGCAGGCCCTGCCAGGGGACCTAGGGGACAGCTCTTGCTGGTACCCCAGAGAAAGTAGCAGCTGCTTATCTGATAGTGGGGCCTGGGGCGTTGAACAGCAGAGTCAACACGCCCTCGGTCCTGCTCACAAAATCATATTTTCCAAACACACAGCCCCACCAAACCCTTTATCAGGCCTCCAGGTGGAAAAGCCCCGTTGCCTGGCAATGTGGCTTTATCTTTGAGGTCTGCACAGAGGCCAGTGCGAGGTGATTTCATTAGATCCTCTTCCATCTGTCTCTGCAAACACCCCTGGGGGCCTCCAATTAAGGTTTTGTGTTTCTTCTTTGGCAGATGTTTGCTTTAATCTACCAAAGCAGTTTCCAGGCCTCCTCAGTGGGTGATGGGGGCCCTGGCTGGTGGGTTATGGGAGAAGTGGGGGAGGTCCCATACACCAAGCCTGGACCCCAACACTGGGTCGCTCAGGACACAAGGTACAGTGGGTTGGCAAGAAGAACCAGGCCTGGACCAAACTGTGCCCCACCAAATTGTCCACCTCCCCAGGGCCACCTTCCCATGGGGACCCATGGAGGCGACATCCCTGGATCAGAAACTCCTGCATCCCAGAGGGAGGTGGCAGGGGTCCACCTGCAGAGGCCTTACCGGTGCTGCGGGAGAATGCTGAGAGCGGCGTCACGCCAAGTGGACCGGAACACAGGGAGTGCGGGCCTGGGGGTGGAGATGGGGGTGAGGTTCAGGGCAGAGGACAGGGAAGTGGCTGGCCTGACTGCTGGGACACAGCCTTGTGATAGAGAAGGAGGGAAGTCAACCCTGCCTGGGAACAGGTCAAAGGAATGCCAAAGAAGCTTCTAAGAAGGGGCAGGTAGCTAGGTCTCTGAGGGAGGAGGACCCCTTGCCCAGGCCCCAGGCCCCTGACTCTGTGAGACCCCAAAAGTGGACTTTTAGAGCCTCCCAGAGAGGCATTGCCAAGTGACTTCTGGGTGATCCCAGTCCCCACAGCTCTTGCTGGCCAGCAGAAGCAGCTTAGGAGGTGGAAAGAGCTGCCCTTTGGTGCCAGGAAGGCCTGGTTTTAAATCCTGGCTCTGCCTAGTACTCTTATAGCCTCAAAAAGTCACTTTTCAGAGCCTCTGTTTCCTGTTCTACAAAAATGACCAAAGTGGTTCTTGTGTGATTTCTGTGAATTTAACTGAGAAAATTCAGTCTCACCAATACTGGGTGCCTGGCACATGGAGCCTGCTTGCAGGAGCTAACAGGAGGAAACAGCCAGTTCTCAGCCTTTGGGGGAGCTCAGCACCTGTGATTGCTGCCACCCCTTCACAGCATGTCCCTCTCTCCTCCTCCAGCTCCTGTGTTTATGTGGTTCCATTCAACTGTTGGCTGATAAATGACCCAGGCCCTGCAAGCTCCAGAGTCAGCAGGACTGGGCAACTCGGCTTCTGAGAGGGCATGCGTCTTTGCGTCTGAGTAACAGGGCCAGGGATGGTGGCACTGGCCTCCTCGGGGCTCCTGCAAGGGCCACAGAGTTATCAGGTGTTGGGCCTGGCCCCAGTGAGAGCAGTCCACATCAGTGACTGATGTTCAGGGCAATGGAATCCCCCACAGCTGTGTCGAGCTCCCTGTGCAAGAGAGCCCAGGAAAGGAGAGGCTGGTCCTGGGGATCTGAAGGGTGCTGATCCTGGTCCCTACTGAGGAGAGGTGGTAGCAGGTGTCCCCAGCCCTCAGGCCCTACCTTTTCCCAACCAATGCGGCCAGAAGTCAGGAGCCCAGGCAGACAGGTCATCAGGAAGAACTGACTAGCCTGGAAGGGGTTGCTCAGGGAGTTCCCGGAAGGCCAGGCCTGCAAGAATGCTGGGGGCCCCTTGTTCCCTGCCAAATGGCATTTCGGAGCCAGTCAGCTGACAGCCTTCTTCCCTGGGACAGGCTGCTCTCCTAGCCCTCCCTGGGGCCCCAGTTCAGAGAACGAGCAGCAGGTTGCTGTTTCTCCTCCTGCCTCCCCAGCTGCAGGAGGCTGGCAGAGAACACAGGACCATGTCCTCCTCCTGTCTGGACCCAGGTGGGTGCAGGTGCCCACCTGGTGCCTCCATGCCTTGGTGCCATCTACCTGTGCAGGAGGCAGCCTCTGGCCCTCCACCGGGCCCCACCCTCCCCCACTGCACCCCGTCAGGAGGCGCCACGTGTTGGGCATTATCAGTCACTTTCTCTGCAGTGTGGAGGATTCAGGCAAGTGGGGGAACAGGGTTCCAAGTCTGTGGGGGCGAGAACAGGAGGGTCTGCCGCAGCTGTACCTGCCAGAAAAACGAGGAGTTTACACCCCACAGGTCACCTCCTGGTTCTCCGGCTTTCCCTCTCAGTGTCCATTCCCCTCTCCCCAGTCACTCTGCTTGGGTCACAGCAGCCCCCCACTGACCTGACACCTCCTGCCTCCCCGTGGCATATGAAGGTGCTGGGCACATTCGTGCCCCTGCCCCCTCTTTCCCGGGTCTCCTGACCAAAATGCCTCCACTCCTGTTTCCCCAACCTTTGAGGCTCTGCCAGTTCCACTCAATGATTTCCACCCAGGGCATTTTCTTGATCAGCCCAAGCCCCCCTCTCCCTCCCACTACCCTGAATGGCTTAGCCCTGTCCATCAGCACTGCCACTCAACCCCCAGGGGTTGCTTATCACCCTTCGCGCTGGCGACTGGCTTGCCAAATGTTTATCTGTTCAACTAGATTTCAAGCCTTTTGAGAGAAAGGCACTTCTTCCAATCGGTCCAGACTCTACATTCATAGGAACCGGACTAATGTTTAAAAATTGCTGAACCCAATAATGGTGGAGTGTTTTGCAAGGTGAGTACCAATTCGGATGTTTGAGGGGGGATGGGTCCATTTGAGGCCCTGCATCTGGGTGTCACCAGTGACAAGTGTTCACGCTGGCTCCTCAGGTAAAGGCGAGTACTTGAAGCCCTGCTCCGCGGATTTGCTCGGATGCAGGCGGGGCTCAGCGCTGAGACGCGCTAGGGCTGCTGGGCTGCTGTCCATGGTGCTGAAACATCACCCCCAGGGGACGCGCAGACAATGGTTGGAGCTTATCTATCAGATCCCAGGAGATCATAATTTTAAACCATGCCATTTTCTCTAACTACTTAAACTCTAAAAATGTAAATCATAACTAAGTAGAATAGTGGCCCCTTTTTCCAAATATTCATGGAGTGTGACCACATTTCCAGCAGTTAGACACTTCCCACTTCTCAGAACTGGAGGACAGAAGAGTGATGTGGACGATGAGGAGGGAATTAGCCTCTTTTGCATCATTTTGTAGACCTCATCTCAGCTCTAACTCTTACTGACTGGATGACCTTAATTAAGTCAATTCAGTTATCTGGGTCTGTTTTCCCCTTTTATAATGTCAAAAGAGATGGTGGGAAAGATTGGGGCTAGATTATCTCAGAGATCCCTTTCCTTGCTGACGTGGTGGCTTCTGATTCACCAGCCATCTCTCCCACACCTCCAGTAGCACTCTAAAGCAAACGAGACAATCTAGGACATTTCTTACATCCAATTCAGAAGACAGTTCCTGGGAAGTGGCCTTACTTCCAATTGCTAATAGTACTTGGAGGGCTTTGCCTATGATGGCCTGTTCCATCTTAGAAGGACATCCAGACATCCACTCATCTGCTCCTGTACATTGAGGTGACTAACAAGTTCTAGCTTTCTCTCTTGTAAATCACTTGGTGAGAAGCATTTGGCCCCAAATGTAAACAGTGAATTGTATTTTACACACATCAGCTTTTACACAGAAGAACTGTGCCTGAAGAAGAGGCATTGGGGACAATTGAGGCTACAGAAGAGCCTCATAACTGGAGCTTCTCAGCCTGGAGGGCCTCAGAGGCCTGTGGGTGCTGCCACACCCCTGAAGCCACAGCACCCCTCCCCTCCCAGTCCTGTCAGCTCAGGATGAGTGGTTGGATGAAGACCTTCCCAGGCGACTTGACCACCTTATCCTGCAATCTCTGTGAGAGGTCTCATTCCAGATGATTGAATACCAGTAAATAATAAATGCCTAACTGGGAAGTCAGAGAATTTCTTTTTTTCCCACAATACCTTTATTTGATTGATTGATTGATTGATTTTCATGTGGTGCTGAGGATCAAACCCAGTGCCTCACATGTGCTAGGCAAGTGCTCTACCACTGAGCCACAACCCCAGCCCCAGAGGTCAGAGAATTTCTACAAAAAAGGAGAGCTGGGTCTCAACCACATTTGTCCTGGTGTCACAGGACTTGGAGAGGACACCTTGTCCCTAATGGCCTCTCTACTAGTGGAAATGGAGAATGAAAGATGCACACAGACAACTCCAGGGATCTGCATGCCCAGGCTTCCTCCTAACGAAGAGCAAAGAATGTCTGGGAAAGGGCCGGGGGATCCAGGCCCTCTCTGAGCTGAGATCTCTGCAGCCTTGGCATAGTTCCTAAGCCCTTCAGGTCTCAGTCTTTTCATCTGCCAGTCAGAGCAAATATTCCCTGCCCTGGAGGTAGGCTTTGTGAGAAGAGCACAGGTCAGTGACCATTTGCTGTTTGACTTATTCAGTCACTAATTCAACAAAGATTTATTCAAGCACATGCCAGGCCTGGCGTTTGGTGCTGGAGAAGCAGCAATGAACAGCACAGTAGGGCTCCTCTTCGTCGGGCTTGCTTTCCAGTGTCTGGGAGAGACCGTGGAGGGCACTGGGCCAGGAGGCTTCCCTGGTCTCCCTCATCCCAACCTAGAGGAAGAAGTAGAGGAGGCTCAGGGGGATGCTACTGACGAGGTGAAAAGAGGATGATGAAGTAAATAATGAATGAAAGTATTGTCCTGTTCATCCACAGTGTGGAAGGGGGACGTGTGTTGATGTCACTTATCCAGGCTAAAACACTCAGATTGAAAAGTAGCCAAAACATGTCAGCAACATGAATTTAAAAGTCTTTTTTAAAAAAGCCAGGCACAGTGGTGCACGCCTGTAATCCTAGCAGCTCAGGAGGCTAAGGCAGGAGGATCGCGAGTTCAAAGCCAGCCTCAGCAATGGCGAGACGCTAAGCAACTCAGTGAGACCCTGTCTCTACATAAAAAATACAAAACAAGGCTGGGATTGCTCAGTTATTGAGTGCCCCTGAGTTCAATCCCTGGTACCTCTCCCCAAAAAAAGTCTTAAAAAAAAGCCTTCTGACCTAGACATCTAGCAAGTATGCTAATATGGATACAAAAGATGTTCTTGGCAACAATGTTTACAAAAGTCCCCAAATGGAAAATTCTCAGATGTCCAGCTGCTGGGGATCAATAAATACAACTAGGGGCTGGGGTTATGGCGCAGTGGTAGCATGCTGGCCTAGCATGCGGGAGGCACTGGGTTCGATCCTCAGCACCACATAAAAATAAAATAAAGATATTCAGTCCACCTACAACTAAAAAATAAATATTTTAAAAAAATAAATACAACTAATTTGTATACACAATGGAATGTTGTGCAGGCATTTTGATGCTTTAGAAATGTATTAACTTGGCAAGATGCTCATAAGGTACAGTTAAGTGCAGAACACATGTGTGGTTCAATTCCTCACATGAATGTGCACACACACACACATACATGAACAATGTCCAGAGACATACATCATGTTAATAGTACATGTTTAAGGTGGTGCGATTACGGATGTTAAAATTTTTTTCTTTATACTTAGTGATAATTTCTAAAGCAGATATATATTACTTACAGAGTTAAAGTATTTTTTTTAAAAAAAACCGTAAAGCAAACTAACACTTGACGAGATGGTTGACATCATTAGTTCTTCAGAAAATGTAAATTAAAACAGTGAAACACCACCATGCACCTATTAGAAAGTATGAATTAGAAAGACCGAAGGCACCAAGTGATTGTGAAGGTATAGTGGAACTTGAACTCTTGCACTACTGGTGGGAATATAAAGTGGTATAATTTTGAAAAACAATTTTTGGGGGTCATTAAAATTAAACTTAGGGGATGGGGTTGTAGCTCAGTAGTAGAGTGCTTGCCTAGCATGTGTGAGGCACTGGGTTCAATTCTCAGCATCACATATAAATAAATAAAATAAAGGTCCATTGACAACCCTATATATATATATATATATATATTTAAAATTAAACTTACACCTACCGTATCACCTAGCCGTTCCACTGAGGTATTCACCCAAGAATGAAATTATCTGAATACTTTTACATGGAAGTTCATTGAAGTTTTTTATATTTGTAATATCCACAAAAGTGGTAACAACCCAAATATATCCTAGTGGATAAGTGAATGAAGGTTATAGTCTATCCATATAACAGGATACATCTTCAATGAAAATGAACTATTGATACACAGAGCAATACTATGAATCTCACAATAAAACCCAAACAGAAAGAGTATAGTCTGTATAAATCCACATATCTATAATTCTGGGACATGCAAATGAGTCTATAGTTACTAATTAAAAGCAGATTAGTGGTTACCTGGGAATGGAGGTGAGAGGAACTTGGAGGCAGTGAGGGATCACAAAGGGTCAGGAGGAAGTTTTGGGAGACTTTGGATCTGTTCACCATTTTGGTGATGGCTTTACCCCTGTATACACACTTCAAAACTTACCAAATCCTACAATTGAAATATGTATAAATGTATGTCAATTAAGCTGTTTTTTAAAGCTTTATTTGCATTTCTTTGGTGCTGAATTTACTGTCATGCTGTGAGATTTTGTTTCTCTGTTTCTTCTGGAATGGCTTTTTCTTTTGTGCAACTTCCTCTTCTGGTTCAGCAACAATCTGTTCCTCTTCAGGGAGGAGCACTCCCGTGTAGCAGGAGCTCACCTACGGGTAATCCGCCCTGAGCTCTTTAGTGTGGTGGCACACGCAGGCACTTTGCTCACCTGGGTGTGCTCCATGACCAATGAACCTACGTCTAAACCCTGAGGTCTAGCCCCGTGCCTGGCGTGGGCCCACCGCCTAACCCCACCCTTGTGATACTGATATGGCACACACTGCTTCTTTAAAGTGACATCTTGCAGATATTTGGTGATTTGTTTTCAAATATGCACACTCCTGATGGCCTGGGCAGTTTCTCAGGTATTCTTAAAGTGAACCCAAAGATTTGAGCTCTCGATTGGCATGGCTTTGTGGAGTTTCTGGGTCAAGAGAATAGGGAACCATTTCCACAGATCACCTCAGGTCCCTTACAGGAAGAGGAAGAACGATAAAGCTATTTTTATTTTTTTCTTTAAAAAGGCCACCATAAGAACACAGGGATGAGATGTAGATGTCTCCCAGTTTCAAGCTGATTTGATCCTCCCGGGAGAAAGAGCAATTGTGCCCCCTGACCCACAAAGAACCTGGGACCAAGCTGGTTTCTACGATCCTACAGAAAGCCCAGGGCACAGCCAGAGCCACACATCCTCCTCTCTGTCCAGCACTCTTTCTGCAAGGTACTGGCTGTGCTCCCAGGAGCCACCCAGGGCCTGTCAGCACATCACAAGTCTAGGGACAGGGTGTCCCTGCTGCCTGAAGATGTCATCTCCCCACCACTCCGCACTGCTCCCCCCAGTAGCCTTCCTTCAGCCTGCGCTCACAGCTCGCAGCAGGAGAGTGGCTTAATTTGCAGAGAGAAGCTGTGGTTACAGCATGTCCCCCGGGAAGTAATAAAGCCCAGAGTGAGATAAGGGACAAATGCAATTACCTTATGACACTGTTATCTGTTGCACGGACCAAACTGGCAATTCTTGCCCCTGTCCTAGCTTCCTGGAGAGACTTCCAGGGCCACCAATCCTGAGAGTGTCCCAATACAAGAGGTCATAGAGGAGGGTGGAGGGCTTGGAGGATGGGTGGAAATTGGGCACAGCAAGGGATGGGGGTGCATGGCTTCTGTCCATGTTTGTCCCTCAGCTCTGGGAACCCACGCAGTGTTTGGAGTCAGAGCAGGAACAGAATCCTGGAAGAGGCCAGTGAGTGGGCTTTGCTCATGGACAGAGCCCGTGTGTGTCCTGGCGTCTGCTGGGCCAGGAACACCACTGTGAAATGGGCGTAACAATGGCCCCCGTCTTGTATGGTAATGACCTGCCACATAAGGCTGCGTCAAACCTACACGATGCTCTCCTTCTATTTCATTTTCTCCCTAAACTCTGTGCACACTCTGGGACAAGCTGAGGCAGGAGGCCTGGACCCAGAGAGCGCATGAGGAGTGAGATGTGGAGAAACGGGAGCAGCCACGTTCACTGAGCACTGACTGCATCCTGCGGACTGGGCTGAGCCCTCTACAGGCTTAACATGCCTCGTCCTCATGACAACCTGTGCAGTACCTGCTGCCACCTCACCACCACCAAACCACTGAGGCCTCGTGACATTAAGCCACTTATCCAAGGCCACATAATGGAGGCAGTCAGGGACAGGCAGTCCAACTCCACGCGCCTGGCCTATGGATGAAGGTCCCTACCAGGCTTCTGGGGTCTTTCTGCTTCATGGTCCCCTCCCTCCTGGCTGGGAAGCTTGTCCCAGCAATGCTCCAGGTTCCGGGTCTCCCCAGTCCTCTGGGCCGCTCAAGCCATCCTCTGAGTGCTCGTCCGTGCACAGCACTCCATAGTCCACAAAGACTTTCCTGTTAGTGGTTCTGAATCCCTTGAAAGAAGAGACCTAGGATCATTCCTCTTCACAGAGCCTTTTGGGAAGATGGTGTGGCCTCCTTCCCAGGGGCAAATGAACATTTATGCACAGTCGTCATTCCATCTGCAGAACGTCCCTGAGAAGCAGATACTGTCAGGCCACTTCACAGAAAAGAAACGGAGGTCAGGAGGAATAAGTTGGCTGAAGTTTGCAAAGCAAGGCGGCGGCTGAGATCGGCTGCTCAGATCGGGCTGACTCCAAAGCTCCAGCTCTTCACGGCTTAGACCTTGGCTTGAACAGAACCCAATCTTGTCCCATGAGCGTTGTGGGAGCCCAAAGCAAGAGGTGATAACTAAGCCTGCCTTCCCCAGCCCTCCCAGAGGAGGGCTCGGAGGTCATTTATCTGCAGGTCAGTCCTGCCTTTTCCTGAGTTGATCAGACAACATCCATTCATTCATTCAATCACTCATTCATTCAATAGCTAAGATGGAGTAGCGTGTGCTGCATATAGCAACCAGCTGGACCTTTGCTTTCTGAATGCTGTTTAATCACTGACTGCACTTGAAGGAGTTGCTGCCTGGTGGAGAGAGAACAGGGTGGGTGAGGAGTCTGCTGCTGTTGGGGGTCAAAGTGCAGAGCACCCCCTCAATCCCTCACTGCACTCAGTGCAGAGAAAAAGAGTCTGTTTTGAGTATCAGTATTCAGCAGTTTCCCTGGATACTAGATCACAATAACTAAACCAAGCAGTCTGCAAATCAAGTGTCTGCTCCAATCTTCAATGTCCTCCACTTACAGCCTTCTATCCACCTGAGATTTCAGCTCCTCCGCCGCTGCTGGAGCTCCCGCGGGTTCTGTACTTGAATGTGTGCATTTACAGTAATGATCATAACAACTGGAAAGCAGCTGGCATTTGCTGAGAGGGTGTGTGCCGGGCGCTGTTCTCATCACAACAGCCCTTTGAGGGAGGCACTAGTATTCTCCCCTACACGGCATGAGGAAACAGGGAGAAAGGGTGAGGGTTTTGCCCACTGAACAAATAGTCCTGGGGAGATATCCATGTCCTCTGATTGCTGACTGATGCCAATACACCCAGATCTGAGAGTTAAGACTCCCCTCGAGTCCCGTGTCCATCCTTTGCACCTCTGTGCCTTGTATACAAAGCTTCCAGGAACAGGAGCACAGGCGGGCACCCACAAGCAGGCTCCAGGGCATAGGCCTAACTGGTATGAATGCTCAGAATTGAGATGTGGGGGGTCTTCCTCCCACGATTGTGTCCCACTCAGTGGCTCCAGGACAGGAGAGAGGCTCTGAGCAGTACTGGGGCAAACACGTGGCTCCTTTATCCCCCTAGCCTCCTCCCACCCTGCCACAAACCCCCACCCTGGTATGCACTCAGCCAGGTGAAGGCAGGACTTCGGGGTTGTGAGCAGGGCAGGTGCGACGCAAGCCCAGCTCTTGTCCAGAGGTGCAAGAGTTACGGGAGCAGCGGCCCGTCCTCACCACTGAAATCAAGCCTGGCCATCTCCATTCGTTAGAGTTTATTAGAGCCCTGGGAACAGGGATGCTCCCCTTTCCTGACCTATGCAGCCCTAGAGCCAGCTCCCCCAGGGAGCCCCCGCTGACTCTGCACCCTCAATGACCTGTCAGAACTTGTTGCCCACATGATCATTGACTCCAAAGGCACCCTGTGGACAGGTCACTGTCATGGGAAAACCCAGAGCAGCACAAGGACATGCAGAATCAGGGTTGGAATCTGCAGCCTGGACTCCTGGCCTTGACCTTCTCTTGATTGCTTCTGAGGCCCTAGGAGTCTTCAGCCCTTCCCCAGGAATGAGGCTGGGTCACGTGGTCACCCCCTGCCTGTCTTTATCCTGCCTCCTTCACCAGCTCATGAAGTCCTGAAAGGGTCTTCCTGTGGGTGTCTGCACCTAGATAGATGCCTGTGGGATTTTTCCAGAAATGTGGGATCAGAGAAGCTTTGGTCTGGGATTCAGAGGAGCTGGTTCAAGTCTGGGGTCTGATGCTTTGAGGCACAGACCCGGGCAGGTGGCTTACCCTCTGATGTCAGGTGCCTCATTTGTACCTGGGGATTCTGAGCCAGCTCTGGCGGGGTCATGATGATTATGATGGTAGCTCCTTTCAGCTGGGCTCGTCACAGTGTTCTCATCTCTACATGGAACTTTAGAGACATGCGGCTAGCTGTGTGTCAATTGGAACTGGAGACATCTGCCTCCAAGGCTGGGATCTTCCGCCTGACTTCGTGTCCTCTTGCCCTAAAGGGGGTCCTCCGAGAAGCCACAGGCACCAGAGGCTGGTGGCTCTTCTGTCTCCTGGGAGCCCTGGCATCTGATCACAAGTGCCTGCCAGGAGCACTTCTGTGTCCTTGTCTGTCCCATGCATGTTTCCTGCTTCCAAACAGGCTGTACCAGAGCCAACCAGCAGCCTTTCTCCCGGGTACCTGTGGCTGCCACCATCCTGTCCCCACGCCTGGAAAGCTGGCACCAATGTGCTCCTGTTTCCCTCACTGTTTTCACACGGAGGAGGCACCGCCTTCCAAATTGGGAAAGGAGGTTAGAAGAAATAGCTCCGCAGCTGTCCCGAGCTCGCTCGCCTCCGCTGCTGGGCCGGAGGGGGCCGTTTGTGTTGGGTGCCCATCTGGCTGCTGGGAGGCGCTGGCTTTTCTGTGTCCTGCGCCCCGAGTCCCCTCCGCCTGCCTCTGACATCAGCTGCAGCCCTGCAGACGGTCCTCGTGCCTTCCACTCAGAACTTTCCCCAGTGAAGGGTGGGCGCTCACGTCGCCAGGGACAATCCTGTCAGGGGGAAAGTGGTCAGTGAGGACAGGCCCCGGCTCCCCGTCATTGAGGACAGTTCTGAGGTGCATTTTGCATGATGCCCCAGATCATGGAGGGTCCTGGTGGAATCAAGCCCCAGCTGCCCACGCCTGGCCCTGCTCAGCAATGCACACTCAGTGGCTTTCTGCTTTGTGGTCCCTCTACCCCACAGCCCCTGGGGATTTCCTCCCAAGCAGGCTGCCTGGCGCCAAGTCCTTGTCTCAGGCTCCACTTCAGGCGGAAGTGCAAGTGGAGCTAGCAGAGCTGGGCGAAGAGGGCAGTGAAGTCCCCACGAAGGGGTCAGGAGACCCCAGTTCCTACCCACAGCCCTGCTGCACGAGGACCTCCATGGTCAATGGGAGCCAGTCAAATGAACAGCTGGAAGGACGGTGGCACTGGTCTGTTGTTTAGCCTCCTCTGCAGGTTTGGAAGCTGCGGCTGCCATGTCTCTTGCTCACCAGGCACACTTTGCCACCCTTTGATGACATTAGCCATAGCAAGGCATGTGCCACTTGGGAGCGGAAGGAGGTGTTGCCTGCAGTGAAAATGTTAGAAGAGGGCACAGAGGTGGCTTCAAACCCCGTGGAGCTCAAACAGGGATGATGGGTCAAGTGCTACTTTTTGCCATAGTAATTTTCTCTGTCAGGCAGAATATTTTTATATAGGACATGAGGACAGGACGGGGACCTTGTCTGTCGGGCTTACTGCCCTGTCCAAAATATGGGTGTGTATGCAGTAGGTGATCACTAGATGTTTACAGAAGGGTAGAACGTGTCCTGGGGGGCATCTAAGGAATGAAAGTTCTGGGAGGCCATTGACTTCTCTCTGCCCCTCCTCGGTCCTGCTCCCCCACCCTCCTCCTTGACAGCTGCTTCCGTCTTAATTGGAGTCCCAGTCGGACTTCCTGCTGCTCAGGGGCAGCACAGATGCCTCTAATCAGGACACAGAAAAAAGGTGGTTCTAGGAGGGAGGTTGGCAGTGGGCGGTTGCTGAGCTGAGCAGAAATAAGAGGAAGTTGTCTCCAGAGAGGGAACTGCTGTGTCCCCACCCATGTCACACCATCCTCCAGCACAGGGTGCTCTGGGACTCCTGCCGTCCCGAGTTACTTTGGAGTTATGAAATGGAGAGTGGGCTGGGAGGGGGGTGTCCTGCCTGGACCTAGAGCTAAGGCTTGGGTTGATTCTACAATGGGAAGAGGAGACCCCAACGCCAGGACCATCTTGGATTGTATTACCAGAAGTCTGTCACTCCCCTCCTAAGGCCTGGACACCTGGTCCTGAGCCCAGGGCCCTCTAGCTGAGCCTGCAGGGACTCCCTCTGCCAGAGCGGAGTGACGCTGGGCAGGTCATAACCTCCCTGCGCTTCACTTTCTAAATGTGCAAAATGTGACCAATAAACTTACTTCTGGGGGTTGTTGCTAAGACCCACTAAGGTGACACAGAGAAAGGGTCTAGCCCGGGGCCTGGCACATATAGGCACTCTACAAACACCACCTCCTGAGCCCCTCCACCCTGTGCAGCCCCACTCCCGCCCCCAGCCTGTCTACGCCCCTCTCACCTGCCTTCCCTGCCTGACTGGCTGCCCCTGCAGGGCCTGTGGAGGACTCTGCTGCCTGGGTTTGGATCCTGGCTCCACCTCACCTCAGCTGTGTGGCCCTGGTGGAGGCACTTCTCCTCTCTGTGCCTCAGTTTACAGTGAGGACAATACCTACTTTGTAGGGTTGTTCCCGCCTCTCCTACCTTGAGAAAATGTTGGTCGTTACCCAGGATGTTGGGATCGGATGTCTGTTTCCACAGGTCTTTCGGGTAGTGTGGGGGTAGGCAGGACTGGCCACAGGGAGACCAGCTGGTGGACAGGGAGCGGGTGGTGGCCTGTACCGTTGGCACAGTGGGAATGGACAGCGAGGTGGATTTGGGCTTGGTGGGTGAGTGGAGGGAGGGGGTGGAGGATGGTTTTGCTTGGGGCTTGGGTGTCTGATGCTGCTACCTGGATGGGCAGGGGGAAGCTGGGGACCACTAAGGGCAGCATTGGCACAGGGCCAGGGGCAGGTGGAGGAGGCACAGGTGAGCTGGCCGCTGCCCTGGGCCCAGAGGTGCAGGCTTCTGACAGCAGGTTTCTATTTGGAGTCCAGTTGACCCAGCCCCCCACCCACCCCTGCCCTCCCCCTTAAGCAGGAGAGCTCCCCCCACCTGGGGGGAGGCAGGACAGGCAGGAGGTGGGAACAGGAAGGAACTGCTTAGCCTCAGGTTACTTTGGGGAGCAAGAATTGAAGCAGTTATGCTGGCTCAGGGGCACCTGGATCTCCTTTTTTCTGGAAAAACTGGTCTGTTTGGGGGTCTACCTGCTTACGTAAAGCTCCAGTTTGATTACATGGCATTTAGCATGAGTGACTCCATTTTGGTCAGGTCTGGTCTGCTGGGGCCTAGGGTGGGATCTCGGCCCAAAACAAAGGCCTCCCTCCTTTCCTCTCCAGACAGTGCCTGCTGTGCCAGGTGAGGAACGGTGCAAAGGCAGCAGGGGGGTGGGGCAGTCTCCTGTGACGACCACTGTTGTGCTTTCCATCCCTGAGAGGAAGGACAGGGAGGGACAAGTGGCTGAGGGCTGGACTCTGCCACCTCTCCCTTCCCCAGGGCTGCAGGAGTCTCCTGATCCCCTCCCTGGGCACTGCCTTAGGGATCCCGCTGCTCTTTCCCACGCCCTCCCAGAGCCTGGGTCTATCTTCCTGGTGGAAGCCAGGGCTCCTGTCCTGCCAGCCAATCCTTCCCCTCCCGAGGTAGAGGTGCTGCTCCTCCCCTTCCAGCAACCCCACCATGGCTGACTCCGGGTCGAAGGCGTGCCAGGGGTCACCTGAGTCTCAGGCTCCGGGGGTGGGGACATCTTTAAAACTCCACTTACCCCGCAGAGTTTCTGGCCTTCTCTCTCTCCCCACGCCTGCTCTTTTGGTAGCCTAGTGTTGATGGAGGTGGGTCCTCCTCATGGAATCGAGGCAGGAAAGAGGCAGCAGATACACTGAAAACCACTGACTCACACCACGGACTCCTCAAGACATCCCCAAATTCCTAAGCCTGACCTTGGAAAGTGCAGGAGATGAAGCCTGAGCTGGGTATAGGAGCTTCTCAGCAAACCAGCGGCGAGCCACTGGAGTCCTTGGGGCAGGGTGCCTGGGACAGCGAGTCCTTAGCTTCTGTTTCTCTGGAGGGCCGCAGCAGGAGGCTGGACTGGAGGAAGCGGAGCTGGGTCGTGGAGCAGGTGAGGACGTGGGAGTTCCTACCTGGAAGCAGAGGCTGAAGAGGCAAGGCCCTGGGTTCCTGGGGTGGGGTGGAGGCTGTTTGCTCTGGCCTCCACCCGGAGTCCAGCTTGCAGGTTTCCTAGCAACCGTTGTTCATTTAATTACCATTGACTTTGAACATAAAAATCAATTTCCTTTATGACCTGAACCAGAGAGCCATACGAGCCCCCAGGTGTAAACAATTATTGCTCAGATTTATGAACAAGGACGGACGTGGAGAACCTGTTGTAACAGGGGTTTGGAGGCTGTAGAAATGAAAAGTCCACCAAGGGTGTGATTAAAAGGAGGCCCTCACTTCTCACAGAGGATTTGCAGGGAATGAAAACGATGCTGGAGACCTAGGTGGACCCAATGGGGAACAGCCTCAAAATGTAAGAGAAAAATAACAAGAGGATTCCGGAACTGTGTGTAGCATGTGTGGCCGTTGTTACTTTACAACAAAGGTGTGTTGTGACAAAGCACACTTAACAAAAACATCACGGAAGGACACAGGACAGGATGTGGCTTTCACCGGGAAGGGGGTTGCAAACCATTTTAACTTTATCATCTAGTTTTTTTAAAAAAAATGAGCATGCATTGCTTTTTCAACCTGCAAAGACAGGAGTGCCATTTCTTTTTTCACAGGGAGGATTGCAGCTTTGGGGACCAACAGAGCAGCCTCTCGAGGGGCGGGTGACGGTCCAGACGGCATGGGCAGCGTCCTGGTCCCTTTGGGCTGCTATAGCAAAGTGCCACAGATGGCGCCTTCTTCCCACAGCTGTACAGGCTGGAAGCCCAAGGGGCCGCAGATCTGGTGTCTGGGGAGGGGCCCCTCCTGGGGCACATGTGGCACATGGCACTTTCTCTCCTCCTCAGGAGGCAGCCCCCTTGCCAGGGTGCTAATCCCACCATGTGCCCCCCTGACCTAATCACCTTCTAAGTGTCCCATCTCCTAAGGCCTAGTGATGCGGTTTCGGCATAGGACCTACAGGGACACAGCTACTCAGACCATGGCAGGCAGCGAGGGCCACCGGGGGCGAGCAGGAAAAGGAAGAGAGGTTGCCCCCCATACAGTGAGCTTCTCTGCAGGATCTGGGGCAGGGGTATCGAGGGAGGGGGAGGATGGTGCTGAGGAGGGGTCCTGCTGTGCTGGAGGCTAGGCCAGGTGCCTCTAGAACCCCAGAAGGTATCAGGCTGACAGCTGGCGGGTGAAAGCCTGGAAGGGCCCGCCCAGTTCTCCTGCTGCTCCTCCCTTCTCTCCAGGCTGCGGGCCGCCCAGGTGCTCTCCTGTCTTACCTTAGCAATCTACACCCTCCTCTGGGTGGTCACCTTCCTGCCCGTGGCTTCAGTCTCCCACGGAACCTGGTCTTGCCCTGCTCTGCACACCTGAGCCCATCCTCCAGCCTAACCAGGTTGCTGAGGACACTTGGTTCCATCCCTTTCCTGCCCGAGATGGCGAGGAGGGGATGCGCAGTCCTGGCCAGTCCTGCCTGGTGGGTAGGCTTCACCTTTGCACCCTGCTGTGACCAAGTGTCACTGAACTCCTTGCATTCACTCTGTGCAGGTTCTGCTGGCTCTACCTTGTCCACTCCATTGGACAAGGTCACCTGTGACCTCCGCATCGCTAGATCTAGTGGAAATCATGGTCATTGGCTTGACATTTGGCCAGTTCTTGAAACACTCTTCTCTTGGCTTCCGGGAACCTCCCTGTCCTGGTTTTCCTCCAACCCCCTACGGCTGCTCTTCGTCAGTCTCCATTGCTGGCATTGCCAGTCTCCCCCTTGAGACCTCACGCCCCCTCTCCATCTGTCACGGCTTCCTCCTCCCCCCCAAGCGTGACCTTCTCCACTCGCCCCATCTGGAGAATCAGCAATGCTGCCCTTCCAGGGGCTCAGGCCCAAGGTCTCAGCTGCCCTTGACTTCTCTCACTCCCCAGCCACCCAGCTCCTGGGTCCTGAGGGCCCTTTTTCCCTCCGTGTGCAGAAACTGGCCTCTTCCCACACCACACCGCCACAACCCAGGCCCGCCTGGCCCTGTCTTCCACCTCTCCTTCCCACTGTGGTGGCCTCCCAAGTCTCTTCTTGATCCTCACCCCAGGCGGTCCTTTCAGGACTTCACTCAGATCCTGCCACTCCTCTGTGCAGAAGCCACCAGTGGGATCTTACCTCGCTCATGGTGGCTGCTGAGGTCCGCGAGGCCCTGCCTGGTCCAAGCCCGCGTCCTCCATCGCCTCTCTGTCCTCATCTCTCCTCGTGCCTCATGTGGCTGCTCAGACACGCAGGGTCTGTTCCCTGGAAACACAAAACCTGCCCTCAATATTCCTCCTGCCTGAGCAGAGTCCCAGGTCCCCACCCAGCTCGCTCCTGCTCAGTGAGGCCTCCCTGGCCACCCTCTGTGAACTGTGGCCAACCTCCTTACTGCTTCTTCCTTTCTCCATGACCCTGTGACTGGCTGGATGTCACCTGTTCATACCTTGGTGTCTCCCCCATTCGAGGGTGAGGGTGTTGAGGTTTTGATCCGGCTGCATCCACGGTGCCTGGATGAGTGAGGTGCCTGAAACACAAGGAGGGGAGGGGGTCCCAGGGATGTGGCGGCTTCCCGTGATGGGGAGGCCATGCTGGCCTTCCACATGGTGTCACGACCCGAGCACCCGCCCTCCAGGGAAAGGCACCCAGGAAGGAGGACAGACGGGTGGGCCAGGTGCCAGCTGGCAGGAGGCTGCGGGGCAGGAGCAGTTAATTCATTAGTCACACGGGCCAGACACGCCTCTCCCATTAAGCCCCTCTATCTCCTGGCCCCTGCATCCGATCCAGGCAATGGAAAGCAATTTGGTTAAGTGGCAAATTGAATCACGTCATTGCCGTTCAGAACCACTTGCCACCTCCACTGCAGTTGGTGGCTCAGGCCTCTGCTCACCTGGAAACCACACTTCCTCCAGACCCAGGGCCATAGGCACCCAGCAGCTTGGCTTGAGGGGCGATAAGCTGCAGCGTGTCTTCCAGGCTCAGCCCTGGGAGAGAGGGAGCTGCGAGCTCGGTTCCTCCTCTGCTTTTCCCAACAATGAACGCAGGTACCTTCATCTCCCTGACATGCAGAAAGGTGCACTTCCTTGCCAGAGTTCAGATTCTGCACCGTCCTAGCCCTGCGTCTTGGTGCACCTTCACGCATCACTTGTGTGACTAAGATTCTTTGCTCCGCGTCCCCAGGCCTTGAGGCGCTCCATCTCTCTCCCCATCTCTCCCAGCACGGCCACCGGGGTCAGGCCCACATAACTCTGTGCCAGAATCGTTGCCCCCACCCCCGCCTCTATGATCTCTGTCCCCAATCTTGATGTCCTCTAAGTTTTGCTCCGTTACTGCTGGAAAGCTGGTTCTAAAGAGCTGACCTGGTCAAATCTCTTCTCTGCTGAAAACCTCAGTGGTGCCATCACCCGCTGCTGTGTGGGAGCCCCGCGGAAGCCTCAGGGGCAGGACAGAGTGACCAGGAGGCACCGGGGCTGTCTCCAACAGATTTGCTCCACAACTCAGTCAATGGTGGTGTTCATCAGCCAGTTCTCAGTCACTGGGACCAGTGTATGTGGGAAAAACAACTTGGAGGAGGAAAGGTTTGTGTGGGTTTGTGGTTTCAGTGATTTTAGTCCCGGGCAGCTGACTCTATCGAGGTAAGGTGAACGTCAGGGCAGGAGGGTGTGGTAGAGGAGAGCTTTTCAGCTCCTGGCAGCCAGAAAAGTGGAGCTGGGGAGAAGACAACCCTCCAGGCCCCCCAGGGACCCACTTCCTCCCTTGAGGCCCCACCTCCCAGGGGTCCATCCGCCTGTCAGTGGGTGGATCCATCAGCAGAGGTCAGAGCCCTCGGGGTCCAAGCACTGCCTGAAAGCCCCAGCTCTGTACACACGAGACTTGGGGGGATGCTCCAGATCAAACCCACAACATTCTTTCAGCATTCAGAGCCCGTTCCTCCTCGACCTTGACCCGCACCCCCTCCCACGCCTGGGAAGTGGACCACTTCCCAGTTCCTCGTCTCAAGTGTAGAAAGCCCCTTCCAACCTGGGGCCTCTGCACACGCCACTCCCTCTGCCTCCATCCCAGTTCCTCACACTCTTCCTCCAAATGCAACCCCTCACCAGACCCCACTTCTCACACTTTAGGTGTCGGCTTCAGACTCATCTCTTAATCAAGGTCACCTGAGGTCAGGGTCATATAAACCCATCTGAGATGATTCGTGGCTGAGTGGCTTATTAAAGAGTGCTGGGTGGGCAGATGGGAGGGAGATGCTGGGAAGGGAGTGGGGAAAGCAGGTCAGGCAAAGGGGAGAGGTCAAACAAGCGTGTGAATTCAGCTCAAGTCCCAGACTCAGTCTGACCCCCTTGAAGCTCCAAAGAGTAAATTATATCTCAGACAACTTGGGCCCCCAAACAAGGTGTATTAGTCTGTTTCCTGTTGCTATAGCAAAATGCCTGAGGCTGGGTTAGGTACAAAGAAAAGAGGCTTATTTTACTAAAGTTTTGGAGGCTAAGAAGGTTTGGCCATGGGTTTGGCTCTTGGCAAGGGGCTCATGGCGGTTGGTCCTGTACTTGCTCTGCCATTGCGAGCAAGTACAGGAGACAGGCTTGGGGACCAGTCTCGCTGTTTTTCTTTTATAACAGTGTGCTCTGTGGGAACTACAGAGAACTACACTAATCCCTTCTGAGGGTGACATCCCCAGTGACCTATCTGCCTCCAGCACCCACTTTTTAAAGTTTCTACCACCTGGACTCTGCTGCGCTGGGGACCAAGCTCTAGCACGTGAGCCTTTGGGGTACACTTGGAACCATCTACCAATCAGCACCTGGGGTCCACCTGGGCTTTCTCACTACACGTCAGTCAGTGGCTGTGAGTCTCGCCACAGGCAAGGGGGTGACGGACTCCTAGAACTTCCTGCTCCCATGGTCCAAAGGCAGTTCCCTAAAGAAAACAGGTTTTAGTCTAGGAAGCAAAGGGTGCTGGGCAGAGGAATGGCCCCATGGAAGCTGAGGCTGAGGGGCCCGAGGGTGTCTGCGCAGAGCTCAGTGGTCCCAGGCCATCTACCATCACAGGGAGGGAGAGAGCTGCTGTGTTCAGTCTCCCCATGGCCTCCTTATGAGTGACCACTTCTGTTTTAGCTACTTGTTTCTTTGCCTGTTTGAGGCCTCGCTCCTGCAAGGACCTCATTTGTTTCGTCTACCACTGTATTTCCAGAGCTCAGTGGGCTAAGCACTTGGCGTCGGTTAGCGTCAACAGCCTCTGTGGACAGGTGAACAAACTGAAGAATGAACAGGTGGTCAGTGGTCAAGCCCGTGCCCAACTCCTCCCATATCCAACCAGAGTGCATCGACGGCCAGGAAACACTGGCAGAGTCATGGTAAACCAGAGTGTGCAGAGCAGAGGGCACCGAGGCCTGCTGTCCCACCAGGCTTGAGCACTTCAGCCCAGGGCGTCTCAGCATGAGACTCGCTAAGGCATGCACACGGTGGAGCTGGGTTGCGGCACCTCTTGCAAGGCCATCCCGAGCTGCGGAGGGTTAGCGGCCCCTCCCTCAAGCTGATGCAAGGCCATTAGCCCACAAGCACCCTTCTTGTACCCCAGGAGGAAGTGCCCTGTGGCCTCCTTGCGGGAGCAGATGTGGTGGTGAAGCTGGCCAAGTGTCCCATAGTGCGTGTGCTTACGCAGGACTCAAGAAGACACGCTGAGCGGGACAGGCTGGTGCTCCCTCCACAGCGACAGCCCAGCACAGGCTGTGAGGTCTCTTATCTCTCAGTAGGAATGTTCCAGGCCCAAGGCCCATTCGTGTGCGGCTGAGGGTGTCCACAGACTACGCCCATGAAACCGCCTGTCCCAGCAAAAGGTTTCCCAGATGGTTTTCATCAATGAATTCTTCCAGTCAAAGGACGATCAATCCTAAGGAATAAACACACTCTTTTGGAACACAGAAAAACATGCAGAGCCACCTGATTTATTTTATAAAGCCAACATGACCCTAGATTGTGCCTGAAACATACAGAATAAAAACTAGACAGTCTTTTTTTTGTTTTTTTTTTTTGGGGGGGGTACCAGGGATTGAACTCAGGGGTGCTCAACCACGGAGCCACATCCCCAGCTCTATTTTGTGTTTTATGTAGAGACAGGGTCTCACTGAGTTGCTCAGCGCCTCGCCATTGCTGAGGCTGGCTTTGAACTCGCAATCCTCCTGTCTCAGCCTCCAAAGATAATATAATTTTTAAAAGTCAAGAACAGAAATGAACCTCCTCTAATCTGAAAATATAAAGTGACAATAAAGAAGACAGTGTAGCACTGGTGCATAGTCAACAAACCGATGGCCAGAATGGGCATCTGTCCCTGACCCAGACTGTAAGGGATGATGTGCAGCTACCTCAGGGACCCCATGGAGACGCCTGAATAGGAACCCAGTAAGAAGAAGTAACAGAAAGGGACTTGCAAAAACCAAACCCAGAGTGAGGAGATCAGGCTGCAGTCCTGACTGAGGAACGTGAAATGTCACATCACTTGTCTGAGCCTTGATCTTACCTGACTACGGGAAGATGATGAGAGCGCTTTAGATGATTGAAAATGGAGTCAGCGTCTGGGCGAAGTTAAGAAGAGCCTGAACTCTCATCACCAGTAGACAGTGGTGTCTTTCCGAAGCCCAATCTGACTCCTTTCCTTTCAAGTGGCAAATTTAGTCCATTCATCATCATTGTGATTAGTGACCGTGGGGATTCACATCTGACCCTGTGTTTCAAGTTTTCTGTTTGCCTGGTGTTTCATCATTTTCCCTCTGTCTTGTCTTGGATTGGTCTGCTTTTTTTTTGCATTCCTTTTGCTTTTCAACTGGTATGAAATTATACATTCTCATTCCTTCTTTCGTGGCTCCCCTTAAAATTGTAACCCACTTGACTTAATAAAGGCTAAGGTTAATCAGGCGCTCTCTTTCATCCAAAGCATAAAAAATCATTATTGTTGATCAGTGTTTCTATTTTTAAACTTCTTCAAATCATTTTTATGATTATTTTCTCTAGTGAATATTTATATAAGTTTATTCATGTTTGATGATTTATTTGATCAAAATTCCTTCGAATAAGTCATTCCTCCCTCCTGGCCTGGTTTTCTCTTTCCCAAGGGTCTGTCTGGAAGCAGCCCTCCTTCTTGAACTGATACATGTGCTGATGAGCACTTCAAAATATCATTAAATAATATATTTATAATTTTATAAAATATTATTCCATCACCCATTGCTGTGGTTGAGAGTTCAGGTTTGTTTGTAGGTAATTTATTTTTCTCGCTGAGCTTTTAAGATCTTCTCTTCTGCGTTACAGTTGTGAAGTTTCTCTACAAGGTGTCTGACTGTGGAATGGTTTCTACCCTACCCAAGATTTTGCTTCTTCAACATACGTTTTTTTACCTTTCCTCTAAGATGGAACATTCTCAGCCACTGTCTTCCCAACATTACCTTTCCCCATCGCTGTATCCTCTCCTTCCCTTTCCATCCCCCAGGCCTCGGATCTTTCCTTCATATTCTGCATCTCTAGCCTTTCCTCCTCTTTAACCTCGTCAGATGGTGAAGTTCCTATTCCTATCATGGAGAGACAAGCATCCTCCCAGCCGTTTTTCCTGAATCACCCCCACCAACCAGGGCGAGGGTCTCTCGAGCCAGCAGCTCTAGGGGACTCTGATCCTGCTGCACACAGGGGATGACACCCCTCCTTGCATGGTGCCCCAGGAGACTGGGCTTGTGGGGATGAGCAGAGGGCTCAAGAAGTCCCCGCCACACTGAAGGGCAGAGGAGAGGACCTGTTTCTCTGGATGCTTGACAGAGGCCACCTGAGTCCCGTTTGCTCCTACGTTAGTAAAAACGACCAGTGCCCATTTGCTGTGACCCCAAGTGAAGCATAGGCCAGGCTGCAGCCTTGCCACTGTCACTGACATGTCCCCTACCTTGTAGGGGAGCACGCCAAGACCCCACATCTGGACCCTGCACATCTGCCTGGAAGCCACGTTCTGTTTTCCTCAGACGTTTGGGGTTGGGGCTTTGACTTGGACACTCCCTCAGGCCACGCGGTCTGCTCACTTCCTTCCCCCATTGCTGAGAGGAGGGGGCTGGGTACCCCAGCGTGGACCACCCAAGGCCATCCTGAGAGGTCGCCATGGAGACGTGTGTGCAGCAGCCCTGATAGTCCTAGCAGAACAGTAAAGCCGCCTTGCAGGGACCAGTTAGGTCTGTGTCACATGGAGATCAGCGGAGGTTACTCATTAGAAAACTGTAATGTCAATACAGAACAGAATGACATTCTCAAGTCAGGAATGCCTACCAGGCTGCAGACACAAACAGAAATGCATTTCACCTTAGGCCAACCTTATCTCGTAAATAATAATACTACTGAGTATTTACCGTCCCCTGGGCTTAGCACTAAGAGCAGGTAGAGACGTTGCCCTACACTCCTGAGGAAAGCTCAGAGAGACTGGGCAGTCTGCCCAAGTTACACAGCACGTAAGTGGTAGAATTGGGATTTAGTCACATGCCTAATCACAAAACTGCCCAAAGGACACCAGACCAGCAGGTGGCAAGGGGGTGTCCACAGCTGGTGATGGCAGAGGGGGACTCAAACCCAGGTGTTGTGGGTGATGAGTTGGAGGAAGTTGCTTATGTAACGCTGCTGTAACCTGATCCTTCCTGAAGGGCTGAAAGTCAGGGTGGCTCTTCATAACCTTCCTGGGCCCTGTAGGTTTTGTTAAATAACAGCTCCCTCTAGTGCACTGGAAAACATCTAGATTGATTATTAAAGAGAGAAAGAAAAGAACAAAAACCAGCGTGAGAAGTGTGGGAATGGGAGACGAGAAAAGAGGAGGAGGAGAGAAAGAGAAGAAAAGGAAAGAAACTGTAACCGTTTCTAGGGGCTGGGACGCGGGCACTGGGAGGCCTGCTGTGGCCGTCCCTGGTGTTATTGCTGACAACAGTAGGCATTCATTCGGGACCTTGGGGACACATATTCCAGTAAATGTGACCAGGAGGCAGGTGGATCTAAGCTCCACTGGGAAATCTGAAAACCAGGCCAGCTTCCAGTCTCCCCTCCAAGAGCCCTGTTCCAGGTCTGTTCCGGGGCAGTGCACAGACCTGGGGCCTCATCATATCAGATAGACCAGTTGCCTTCAATTGCCTTCACTTCTCAGATTGGAGAGGCTGGGCTGAGCTCACCTGTCAACCAGACGCCCTTCTAGAGGCCTTGGCACCTAACTGATTTCAGGTAGCCTGCCCCCTTGAACCTTGAGACCTCATGGCCATCTCCCCCACCCCTCCCCACTTAACAAGAACCCATGACTCACCCGAAACTGCTTGCCCCACGGATCAGTAATAGAGTTGGGTCTGTTGACTCTATTCCTATCGTCTTGATCTCCTCAATCATTTCTGATTCTCTCTAAAGCCCTCTTTAAGGAAAATCCACATTTACTAAGAGAGGCACATCAGCAATAGTCTTTCTTTGGATTATCAAAACACTCTTGGTTTAACTACTAGTTTGTAGAAAATACAGGAATTAGGGAATTATTAAATTATATTCTAAAAATACAACTGGTAAAGTGCAAAAAAAAACCTCTAAAGCACAAATGACCTGGTTTCTTCTACCAACAGATTGCAGGAGAAAAAATGAATAAGGGATAACATGAATTAGAAGAGATTAAAAGACAAGTTGTCTGAGTCTGCTTGAGCTGCTATAACAAAATTCCTGAGACTGCAAAATTAATAAACAATAGAAATTTATTGTCTTGCCATTCTGGAGGCTGGAAAGTCCACAGTTGGGACACCAATAGGCTCAGTGTCTGGTGAGGGCCTGTCTCTCAGCTTCCAAGATGGCGCCTTGTGCTGCATGCTCTGGAGGAGAGGAGCAGCATCCTCATTTAGCAGAAGCAGATGGCAAAAGGGACAAAGGCTAGTTCCTTCCAGCTCTTTTATAAAGTCACTAATCGCATCCACATGGGTTCTGCCCTCAAGACTCAATTGCCTCCTGAAGTCCCCTATCACATTGAAGATTATGTTTCCAACATATTAAATTTGGCTGGGTGCGTTGGTGCACGCCTGTAATCCTAGTGGCTTGAAAGGCTGAGACAGTAGGATTGCGAGTTCAAAGCCAGCCTCAGCAATTTAGTGAAGCCCTAAGCAACTCAGTGAGACTCTGTTTCCGAATAAAATCTAAAAAAAGGGCTGGGGATGTGGCTCAGTAGTTAAGTGCCCCTGAGTTTAATCTCCAGTGCCCCTCCCCCCAGGCAAAAAAAAAAGAAAGAAAAAAAATGGGGCTGGGAGTGTGGCTCAGTGGTAGAGCATTTGCCTAGCATGTGTGAGGCACTGAGTTCTATCCTCAACACCTCATAAAAATAAATAAAATAAAATAAAGGTATTGTGTCCATCTACAAATAAAAAAATTAAAAAGAAAGAAAGGAAGAAAGGAAGAAAGAAAGAAAGAAAGAAAAAGAAAGAAAGAAAGGAAGGACAGACATTTGTGGAACACACTCAGACTATAGCACATGGCAACCAAATGCAAGATGTATCCAAAACTGAAGACATTTAAACATTGACTAGATATTTCCATTATATTAATACATCATTATTATTTTTTGGTGTGATATTAAGATAATGTTAAAACAAAGGAAACTTACCTTTGCAGATACAAACCGAAGAGTTTACAGAGGAAAGTAAATGATGTCTAAAATTTATTCCATAATAATCTGGGGGGGGGGGTGGAGGTTTAAAGGGTGTGGATAAGACCAGAAGTGATGATCATTACCTGGGGATTCATCGCTCTACCCGCACTAACTTTACGTATTTCAATTTTCCCTCATTCGAAAAAATTAAGACAAAAAATGTGAAGCAAGATCCAGACCCTGAATACTGAAGTTTGTTTTTCTCATGTTTTCCTTTTTATGACTACACAAAAGAGCATCATGACATTCTTCCTAGAAAATAGGCATCCTAAGTGACAAAGAGAACACTGTGTCCTGGTGGCACTGGCTAGTCTTTCCCTGTTGGTGGCTTTGTGCATGAGATTCAGCATTTTCCATCTTTCCAGGAGAGGGATCAAGCTCAGCCACCCTAAATGGCTTACCCAGGTTAAATGAGTGGTGCCCAGTCTGCATCCGGAGCTGTCTGGGCAGCTGAGACCCCAGCCTACCCCCTATAGTTGCTCTGGAGTTTTCCATTGCACCACAATCCCTTTTTCCAGGACGCAGACCAAGACTTGGACACCAAGAGCCACCTGCAGCAGACATTGATCAATAGTGACCTTGGGGGCTTCTGACCACCACTGACACGCAGCAGGCGGCCTCTCGGAAACAGATTCGGGGCTGGCAGAGAGTCAGATCCTGCAGGAAACGTGGAACCCAAACAGGAATCACTCATTTTTACTCCCTGGAGTTTGGAAGGACAGATGAGGTGTCTTTGGTCAGAGCACACAACTGCGCTATTTCAAAATCCTCGCCAAGAGGCAGAGCTGAGGAGACAGGGCCAGGGCAGCAGGGTGACTCTTTCTCTAGGACAGGGGCTGCTGGGGAAGGTCAAGTCTGAGTACTAAAGTCCTGGGATAAATCCAGGAGCAAAAGAGGAACAGAGGACACCCCCAGGCAGTGCACAAAAGGAGACATAAAGGAATGATTCACATCAGGAGAAATACTCACCTTTGCCAGAAATCAAAGAAATGCAAATAACAGGAAGACCCAGTCTGGAGTATCTCAAGCTGGCAAAGGTTTTCAAAATGTATAATGTCTCAGATTAAAAGTGACTAAAGGGACATGCCAGCTAAATGCGACGTGTGATCCTGCATTTGGATCCTGGATGGGGGAAGGAAACTGTGGAGGACATTATTGGAATACTTGGTAAAATATCGAATATGGATTGCAAAATAGTGGTATCGTATCAGGGTAAATTTACTGATTTTTTCCTTTTTTCTTTTGTAATTGCACGTGGTTATGTAAGAGGAGGTTAGGAAAAGGCACAACGACATACTGAGGGTAAAGGCTATGGTCCCAGCAGCCCACTCAGAAGGCTCAGAAAGAAAAAGTGCAAAGAAAAAAGGAGAACAGGTGGGGAGCTGTCTGCCCTCTTCTCGCAAGCCTTCTGCAAATTTAAAATCATATCAAAACAATTTTTTAAAAAGAAAAAAGTTCATGATGCTCAGCGCTGGGAAAGGTGCTGGGAACTGGCAGGCATTCTGGAGGAGCATCAGGGAGAAGCAGCGCAAATTCTCACCTGGCAAGACCCCTTCCAGGTACGCTGTCGGAAGAAATAACCGTAGAAGGCTGAGTCAGATTAGGCAGCGGAGTAGCATTTGGCCTTGCAGGGACGGCAGCTCTGACATGGACTGCAACATGGGTGAACCTGAGGACCTTGGGCCAAGCGCAATAAGCCAGTAGTGACACTGTACAATCCCACTTCCCTGAAGCACCTGGAGTCCTGAAATTCAGAGACCAGTGGACAGCAGAATGCTGCCTCCTGGGGTGTGGGCAGAGGGGAAGGTGGAGTTAGTATTTAATGGCTACAGAGTTTCAGTTTCATGAAATGAAGAGAGCCTGGGAGGAGAGGGTGGTGAAGTTTGCAAAATATGAATGCAGTTGCCACTGTGCTCTTAAAAATAGCTAAAATGGCCAATTTTATGTTCTATGTATTTTGCCACAATAAAAAAATTAAAGGAAATAACCATGAGTGTGCTCAAAGATCCAGCTAGGAAGATTTTCCCAGAAGCCCTCCATATGCAACAATAGATTGGTTAAATAGCTCTGGCACAGTCACAGAACAGGACACTATGTAACCCTTGAAATGAGATTGTGAAGCAATTTTTCCTCACATGGGAAAGGGTTGGGAATATATTAAGTGGGATAAAAAAGATTTCCAAGACATTATGTTCTGTACCAGTCAAGAAACCAAACAGTGGGAGGGAGGGGGGAAACAGTGAGAGCAAGAGGGCACCTGCGTGGGGGCTGGGGTGTGGCTCAGTGGCAGAGCGCTTGCCTAGCATGCGTGAGGCACTGGGTTCGATTCTCAGCACCACATATAAATAAATAAAAATAAAGATCCATTGACAACTAAAAATATTTAAAAAAAAAAAAAAAAGAGGGCACCTGCGTGCCTGGGAGCCCGTGAGCCTGTGTCTGTGAGTCCAGTTAAGCTTCTTGAGGTCAGAAACCAATTCTTGTTGATCATTTTGTTCCTGGTGCCTAGAACAGTGCCTGCCTCTCAGTGAACACTGATAAAGCTTTGTTTCACAAACATGTGAAGAGCCACTGCAAAAAGAACCAGGGGCTTTACTTTAAAATGCCCACAGCTGTATTTTTGCGTGGTGTGAATATGTGTATCTGAATTTTCATCTTATTCTTTTCTTCTTTCTTCTTTCTTTCTTTCTTTCTTTCTTTTTTTTTTTTTGGTCTTTCTTTTGGTCTAAATGTTCTACATAGAACATTGATCACCTTTGCAGTAATGTATATAGAACAATGAAGGCGGTTACTTAAAGTGATTGTAAATTATAAGTGATATGTGCAATTACTTAAAACCATGGTAAATTATTTAAAACAATAAATACAAACAGGAAAAGAAAAAAAAAGCAACCTCAATCTTAGGACCCTTGGGTGTAGGATCTCTCTGGAATAGAGTTCAAGTTTACCTTAAACCATTTGGAAATTTCTTCAACCAATCTTTGAGTTGCATCAGTCTCCGGGAGGTGGGAGGAGGCCATGACCTTGAGCAAGTCTCCCTGGCCTCAGGCTTTCCCTGGCCTCTGCTTTCCCATTGCATGCAGGTAACATCCTGGACAGAGCCTGTGCTCATCCATCCCTCCCCTCCAAGCGTGCCCTGGACCCAGGAAGATGTGGCAGGAGTGGGGAAGAAATGATCAATGTTTCCATTTGACGGACAGGTGGCTGAGGTCAGGAGGGTGGAGCCAATGGGGCTGCTGCTGGGTGGGAGTGGGGTTCCACCCTGGCCTGATTCCCAGGAGCCTCCCCTCAGCCTTGGTACTGCTGCTTTCAACCAGCTGGGACCTGACTGTCCCGGGAAGGTGAGACTCACAGTGTGCATGGTCCTGTGAGCGCCCTGGAGAGCCCCAGTTCCTGCCAGCATGATAAACGCCTGCTCTCCAGTTCTGGCGAGGCCTGTCACTTCTCTGACCCAGGAAATGATTCATAGCTGACCCCTCTCACAGCACAAGAGCCTGCCCAGATCCCTCGGGAAGACACACAGCCTGCGGGTTGCTCTTCACAGGATAGTTTTTGACACAACCCAGGCTTTGGGGTTTTTAAAAACTAATAGACTTTTTTGAGAGTGATTTTGCGTTTACACAAAAATTGAGCAGAAAGTACAGAGCGTTCCAGATGCATGCTAACCATCCCCCTTCCCACGACTTCCCGTGAGTACCTCGCCCTGGTGTTGCCCATAGGTTACACTCCATGGGCCCGTGTCCTTACATGACCGTGGCCTAAAGTCTGTAGTTTACAGAGTTCTCTCTGTTTCTCAAATTGTAAAATATGTGGGACATAAAATCTACCATGTAACTGTTCTTACTGGGTATCTCCAAGGCATGGAGGACACTCACATTCTGTGCCCATCCTCACCGTCCACCTTCCACACTGGAACTCCCAGCCCATGGACAGCAACTGCCCTGGGATCTGGACAAAAGCTAAATGACACGTGTCCTTCATGTAATGTACAGAGGGGTTTCACTGACTAAACCCCCTGCACCCCATCTGCCATCTCTTCCCGAGCCTCTGGCTGCCACTGATCCCACCGTCTCTGTAGCTTTGCTTGTTCCAGAACGTCATAGAGAATGGTCCATTTGTTACAATCAATGGACCTACAAGGATACCACTGTCACCCACAGGGTGCACTCTTGCTGTGTGCGCTCTGTGGGCCTGGACAGATGTGGGAAAACACCCTCCACCAGCATAGTATCACACAGAGCAGCCATCCTATCTTAGCGGCAAGCTTTTTGTGATAAATAAATTAATAAACAATGTATTTAGTAACATTTGTGTTTTTTTTAAAAGTCGGGGAGAGCTGGGTGCCGTGGGGCATGCCTGTAATCCCAGCAGCTCGAGAGGCTGAGGCAGGAGGATTGTGAGTTCAAAGCCAGCCTCTGTAAATTAGCGAGGCCCTAGGCAACTCAGCAAGACCCTGTCTCTAAATAAAACACAAAAAATGGCTGGGGATGTGGCTCAGTCATTAAGCACCCCTGGGTTCAATCCTCAGTACCACACAAACACACACACACACACACACACACACAAAGTAGGGAAGAGAAGATACATTTGGATTTGCTCCAATAAACATAATGGGGGTTAGGGTGGGAGGAAGATTTTCACAGTTGGCCTTTTCATAATTTCAGTGTTAGATCCAAGGGAATGTATTACCTATTCAGGTAAATAAATGAATACAATGTAAAGTTTAAATAATTCATTTTTCCATTTTCTTTTAACTCAGACTTCAAATATCCCTATCTGGAACTCTGATGTTAATTCCCTGAGCTGAAACACTGCGGGCTGTAGGCAGAGTTGTCTCTGTGGCCTCTGTGCACAGGGGTCACCTGGGCCACCACCTCCTTTCAGAACTCCTGTCCCTGTCTGGCCTGAGTCTGGCCTGGATGCCCAGGAAGGCCCAGCCCTCCATCTGCCATCCCAGACTGGCAAGCTGTTCACCCCCTTCCTGCCAACTGAGCATCGTAATTACATGATAAAGACTAATTGGCCATGACTAGGCTCTTCCACAGTCAAAGACATTAAGCAAAGTCACGCCTAACAAGCCTCACCATTAATTATCTGCACTCACTGCTCTCAGATTTAATTATGCTTTGACAGGAAGGAGCAATCCACATACGATGACTAAGGATATGGAGCTTGCCCTCTTCTTACCAAGTGGCCTGGCAAAGCTGCTCCGAGGCCCCTTTTCATATGTGAACAGGAGATGCCAGGAGAGGGAACCTGCATTTATCCTGCACCTGCTGTGTGTGGCTGGAACCAGGCATTGTAGAAGACATTGTCTCCCCTAATCCTTGCAATCAAGATGGGGTCCCCAGTTTTCAGATGGGAAAACAAAGACTAGGAGAGATCAGCGACTCGCCAAGCAACTGGCAGAGCCGGGCGTGGGTGAGTTACAGGCTCACACTTACTCACTGCTCGGTACTGGAGGGAGGGTCTTAATGATGTTTTTTACTCTAGCCTTGAATTTGGGTAGTGCTTTTATTTCTCCAAAGCATTAATAAGCATTATTTCATTTTAGTCCCACATATGTTTATTAGTATGTGAAGCCCAGAGGGATTCCATGCACACAGGGCACACAGCCAGGTCGCTGTGCCAGCATGGTCAAGGCGGCCATGGAATGGACAGGCGAGAGGTTGGCCCTCACGTCCGTCTGGCCTGTTTTATTGCCTCCCGACGTGCAACCTCGGCCAGGTTACTTGCTCTCCCCACCAGTGGTATATAACCGGGTAGTTACTAGGATCAGATGAAACACACATGACGAATTCTTGGCGTAAGTCATGGCATCTGGGAGTTATCACTGTCGCAAGACTTCTTTCTCTAGAGCCACACTCGTTTGGGCTTTTCTTTAAGTCACTTTGATAGACTGATGAGAAAAACTGGCCCCAGTGATGCCTGCTTTCCCTCTCTGCTTTGTTAATATTTCTTTTTAGCTTCTCCACTAGGGGGCGGAGTCTATTTCCCTAGCTCTTGAGGCTGGTCTGGTCTTACACTTTGCTTTGAGGAACAGGAGACGGGAGTGAAGATGTGCCATTTCTGAGCCTGGTCCTGCCTGGTGTTGCTCATACTTTGGATCCCTGCACCTCCATGTGACCAAGCTCGAGCTAGCCTACTGGATGGTGAGAGACACATAGCCCAGGCACCCCATCACACCGTTAGCCAGCCAACTCAGACATAGGGTAGAACCACACAGACCAGCCAGTACCCAGCAGACTTGCCAGCTAATTGCAGACCAAGAGAAAGCCCAGCTGAGATCAGCTGAACCTGATCCAGATCAGCAGATCATCCTGCTGACTCATGAGCAATAATATTGTTTTAAAGAACTGAGTTTTTAGTGGGATTTTTGTTACCTAGCAATAGCTAACAGTTATAGCCATTTGTGTAACTTATTCTCATGTAAGAACAGTGTTTGGACAGAGTATGGTCCCCATTTCCCATTTCCTATTGCTTGGCCTTGAGCAAAAGTAGACAGTTTGGAGCAGCCTGGGACCAACCAATTGGCAGGTCCTAGGATTTATCCTTCTTCAACTTTTCCCAGAAGATGTTACAACTCAATTCAACAGTCCAATTTTCTTTTGTCTGAAAATGTCTTCATATTATCCTTATTCTTTACAGATGCTTTTGCAGAATGTAGAATTCAAAGATGACAGTTCTGTTTTCTCTGAATATGGAAAGTAAACAAGCCCCATCTTCTGGCTTGTTATTGCCTATGAGAAGTCAGCTGTCTCTCAATCTTACTGTTGCTCCTTGGAAAGCAGTCTCTATTTCCCCCTCTGTGTCTCTGAAGATGTTCTCATTGTCTATGTGTTTAGCAATGTTATTATGATTTGTCTATGTGTAAATGTATTGTTTTTATTATTTTGGAGTTTGTTGGACTTCTTGAATCCTAGGCTTGATTTCTGTGTTAGTTAGAATAAGTAACGCTAGTTGCTAGAACAAACAATCTCCAAATCTCAGTGGCTTAGTAGAAGATTTCTTTGGGTGATCATCTGGTGACCTATGGTGCAACTCTCTTTGGAGAGGCCCCAGGGACTAGGCCCCTTTCATTTATGTAGTAGTTTGCACCTTGGGTGCACTGTTGGATCCCTGAGAGCTCCATGGATACAATTTAGAGAATCCATTAAATTCAATTGAGAAAACATTACATTGTTATTTTCTTTGTAAAATCTAGCATTTTTTAAAATTATGAATGTAGACAACAAACCACACTTGTGGTTGTGAGTCTACTACCAATGGAAGTCATAGATTTTTTTTTTTTTTTTTTTGCTACTGGGGATTGAACTCAGGGGCACTCGACCACTAAGCCACATCCCCAGCCCTATTTTGTGTTTTATGTAGAGACAGGGTCTCACTGAGTCGCTTAGCGCCTCACCGTTGCTGAGGCCGGCTTTGAACTCGCGATTCTCCTGTCTCAGCCTCCCTAAGTGCTGGGATTACAGGCTTGAGCCACCGCGCCCGGCTCATAGATATTTTTATATATTACATTTGTTGTAGGTATCTTGAATTATTATTTATACTCATTTACTACATTGAAACTACAGTAGTATTAAAGTCCCCTCTAGAGCCTCCTCTAGATTGCACATCATCAAAGCCTTTGTCTCACAGACACCTGGTTTGAAGGAGCTGGCCCGTCACTGGGGACCAAGGGACCCAACAATCATTTAGCCACAAAACGGCCGTGCTGTGTGCTCTCCTGTCACTGATGCTGCCATCTCCCCTGCTGTCCTGCATGCCCTCTCCTCTGTGGATCAGCACAGGGAAGGAGGCGAGCGGGGGACCACTGCGTAAGGTCCTTATACAAGCTAAGTGACAGCGGCCTTCACCTTGACATGTCTGAAAAATAACAGTTTGTCTGCACTTTAAATAAATCGTCTCATTCTTTAACGTGTTGGCAGTGATGCACCTTCGTCTTGTGTTTTTTCCCCTCTCCTTCCCCTCTTGGATTTTTTGTTTCTTTTTCCTTTGGGTATCTTATATTTCAATGTCTATATTTTTCATTTCTAGAAGTTCTATTTGATTCTTTTCCAATTTATTTTTGACCATTTCTTTGCTTTTTACATTTCTTGAACATCTTTTCCAGCTTATATCCTGCAATAGACAGAAAGTTTAGGTCTTCCCCAAATTCATATGTTGAAGCCCTAATCCCCAGAGTGATGGTATTTGGTGAGGGGCTAAGGTTCAATGACGTCAAGAGGCAAAGGTCCTGTTGTGTTTTTTTTTGGTACTGGAGATTGAACCCAGGGGCACTCAATCACTGAGCCACATCCTCTGCCCTTTTTTATATTTTATTTAGAGACAGGGTCTCACTGAGTTGCTTAGCACCTCACTAAGTTGCTGAGGCTGGCTTTGAACTTGGGATCCTCCTGCCTCAGCCTCCTAAGCTGCTGAGATTACATGTGTGTGCCACTCCACCTAGTGTAAAGGTCCTCTTGATGGGGCTAGTGTCCTTACAAGAAGAGGAAGAGCTGATATGTGCCTGGAATCCCAGCTACTTGGGAGGCTGAGGTAGGAGGATCCTAAGTTTGAGGCCAATCTCAGCAACTTAGTGAGACACTGTCTCACAAAAAGAATGAAGGAAGGGAGGAAGGGAGAGAGGGAAAGCAAGGAAGAAGCCAAAGTCAACATGAGGAAATCGAGGCCCAGGTCCTCCCTTGTATCAGTTCAGTGAACAACAGCTAAGGCGATCATCATGTAACTATGGCACACTGTGAGAGTGGAGCCACATTGGGCATTGTGAGGGTCAGGACCCTTTTCCACAGGAGGCTCCATGCTACACCTGTGGTCCTGGAGCCTTTGTCCTGCATGGGGAAGAAGGCGAGGCTCTGCGTGGTCAAGCAATGCATCCAGGGCCCCAGAGCTGGAGCCAGGTATGTAGGAACACACAATGGGGCTCTTTCTGGGCCCAGGAGAGACACGGGCAGGCTGTCTCACGGGGATGGAGAGTGGTCAGAGCGGCCGAGACAGGCAGGGAGGGGAAGAGACCAGTGTGGGCTGCAGGTGGCTTTGGGTGCCAGTGTGAAGCCAGGGGAGCCCCTGCAGCCAGGGCAGGAGAGGGGGGCGGGGGGGTTGGGGATGGAGCGTTCACCTGGGGCTCAGGCTAAGCTGGAGGAAGCTGGGGCATGGGTCCACCCCTTGCACCTGCTCCCAGCCTGCATAGACACTGGGCTTCCCTGGGGGCTGTCAGCTTGGGCTGCCAGCTGAGAGACCATGACCCCAGCAGCTCTGGCCTGGGTGTGTTTTTTGAGCAATTACAAAGTGCCTCTCATGGGTAGTTTCCAGTTTCCCTAGGGATGAACCTCACTTGTGCTTGGAAGCCAAGCAAAAGGGATATAGGTGTGTGTGGGGGTGTGGATTTGTTTTTGACACTTGTTACCCTGAGGCTTTGGGCAAGCCTCCTCACCCCCTTTCCCAAACTCAAATATGTCCCTATGTGCCGGGGACATGTCACAAACTCTCAGATTTAATTGCAGAGACCAGCGATTGCTGTGTGTGTCCGTTGGCACGCACACGCCCAGGACGCTAGGGAGAAATGTGGAGACTTCCGGCTGGTAACGGGACAGGCCCCTCCTCAAGGCAGGACCCCAGACCTGGCTGGGCTGAACTGCAGGGACACCACCTGCAAGACACCTTCCAAGTGTTCAGAGTATGGAAAGGGGTCTAGGCTGAGGTCTCAGGCTGTCCCAGTCCTGGGCCACCAGCTCAGCTCTGTAGCCAGCTGCAGGACAATGAGGGAAGGCTTTGTGTCTTTGAAATCCCATTTTCTAGCCAGATGGTTGCCAGGGGTCCCTCATGCTCTGAAATTTCACCCTCTGTTACTTCTAATCTGGCACCCATTTCGGGGAAAGGTTTTGTTGGAATGTTAACAGATTTAATCCCTTCCAGAAGGGATTTTTACCTAAAATGACCACAAGTCTAACTTCCTGTGGAGCATGAGACCACCTCTGCTTCGGGGCAGGATTCTGCAGCCTGGAAGATCACCCTGTGTCCAGACCTCTGGCCTCTCTAGGAACCATATCAAAGGACAAGAAGTGAATGTTCCCAGAATTTCAATTTACATCCCAGAACTGAGAAAGGGGCTCTCCCAAAGCCCCACCAGCCAGCACCAGAGGACAAACTCTCAATGCCAGAAAGAGAGCTGTTCATTGAGCTCCAGCCATCTCTATCCCTGAATGTGCATCCTGGCACCTGTGGTCATCATTCAGATGGTGGAGGAATGGTCATTCTCCAGGCACCAGCTAGGGCCAAGGACAGCACTCTGGAGAGTTCCATTCCTCAAAGACTCGCCAGGCTCGTGGGGCTATAAACCTGGAGATATCATCAATGGGTGTGAGAAGGGGAGGGGAGGGCCAGCTGGCTGGAGAGCAGACCTGGGGCTCCTCCTGCAGGCTTTGTGCTCCCGCCTGTGGCATCGCCATGTGTAAGTGCTGAAGCTGCTCATGCACCAGTCATCCAACGCCTGCCTGCCTCCTCCCCGCGCTGTGAGCTCCCAGGCGCGGGCGAGAGGCTGCTCTGTGTGTAAGTGTATTCCTCACCAGGACATTTTTGGATAACGTGTGAATGAATGAACCGAGGAAAGAGCGGGCTGGCCTCTGAGCCAGCGTGGTGGAGGGCGGAGGTGAGCGTGTTCTGTAGCCAGGACAGGCTTAGGGGTGGCCATGGTAGTGACCAAGCTAGGACAGGGGACGGAACAGTACAGAGGGAGTTGGTGGGTGTGGCCTGCTGAGTGGAGACGGCATGAGAACCTGAGTGTCCCTTTCTTTTTGGAGCCTGCCTTCATTTGCCTTGCGACCAATCTGATTGAAGTCTTTGTCTCTTTCGCCCCCAGACCCAAGGCTGCTCCTCCTGAGAGTCATCCTAACCCTCAGACCGAAGCACTCAGCTTGGGGTGGGCTCCAATGGGGTCGCACGAGCTGAAGGCACACTGTGTGTCCTGAGAGCCGAGTGCGGCCTGGTCCAGCTCTCCGCGGGGCTGTCATTCCCCTGGTTAGTGGCTGTGCACATCATGAGTGGAGGGCTAGGTGCTCCCCTGGGTGCCCCCTGGTCCATGGGAAGGGGCTTCAGTGGGCAGTGACTGTAGGCCCATGGGGCCTTGGAGCCTTAGCTGCAGGTGACGACTCCAGCAGTGTATGCCTTGGGAGAGTCCACGCGACGGGGAACTTGCTGTCTCAATCCCCCTCCCACTTATTCTCCATTATGAGGACATCCATCGTATTCAATCCATTCCTCTTTTGCTGAGTCTTTTGGTTAAAATGACCTGATTTTAACCTGGTTATCAGAGACATGAATATTGACCCCATGAGACGCTGTGTGGGCTGTTGGATTTGCTAAGCTGTCCTTTTTCAAATGCTAAAACTTTCACTCTTAGAGTTCACTGAGAATTAGACTCCTGTTCACACAATCTTTCTGGAGGGCAATTAGGTGATTTGGAAACAGCCTGGAAAGTAACCTTTAACCAGGTGACCCTGCTCCAGGACGTATCCCAGGCACTCATTTCAACTTTTCACTGGAATATTGTTTTGAATAGTGAAAGATTCTCTCCAAAGTGCCCAGTACTACAGGGCTGGGATTTGGCTCAATGGTGGAGCACTTGCCTAGCATGAGCCAGGTCCTGGATTCCCTCCTCAGAGCCACAAAACTCGGCACTAATGGTATTGTGCCATTGTAGTGTCCCACTACTTAATAGGAATATCACGAAACAAAAATGGTGGTTAGCAACTTTAAAAATTGTATGGAAGAGTCCAGCATTGAGATCTTGGATTCTAAACATCATTTTCCACTACAAGGAACCAAGTAGCTTGTTGTAGATATGGCTAATTTCAAGTCCAGGGCAAGAAAGTATCAGACTGGAACATCTCAGTGCTCCAGAAAGCAAAGAAACGCTCAAAGCTCATGAGGGCCAGGTTGAGCCAACCAAATCTGGGACAATTTAAGCACGACAAAAATAATGAGGATGATGCATCTTAACGAACTGAATTTTAAAAGACTCTAAGTACACAGTGGAAGTGCTTTAAAGAGCGGTAGTATAGGGAAGGATAAAACCTAGCCAACAAAACAGAAGGAAGATGAGAGTTAGAAAATCACCATTTCACCTACCAATATAATAATTCCCGTAAGGATCATCAAAGCATTCCCCAAACCACCGGACGTTCACTGGGGAATAGGAGATTTGCAAGGTTTCAAGGTATCATCCTACCAATGAGGACATTTATTAACAACCAAGGGAAATGTACATAGGATGGAGTGATCTGGTAGAAATTATTTTAACCAAGTGGTCAGACTTCGTGTCATGGGTTAATGGAGTGATCCAGTGTCGTCACCTTTATAATATTCTTCCCAAATGTCAATCTAATCATGAAAACACAGACAATCCACATCATGGGTCCTTCCGCTCACACTCTTCAAAATGCCAACATATGAAGAACCAAAAGAAGGGATGAGAGAGAGAGAGGGTGGGAGGAGAGGGCAGATGTGAACAATGGAGGAATCTAAGTGCAGGGCATGTGGATGTCGTTGTATGATCTTTTAAACTCTGCAAGTTTGACATTTTTCATGTCTATATTTTTAAATGCTGTGGAAAGCCATATGGGAGGTATTTCCTATAATATTGACCTCCTGCCCTGTCAACAGGTCACGAAGTTGTTCATACCCCTGGACAAACGTTCATAGCAGATGGCCTTACCCTCCAGCTTCCATTCCTGTGGGGGGTGCTGAGGGTTGAAGCAGGGCCTGGAGTGTCCTGGGCAGGCGCTGTCCTGCTGTGCTGCCCGCCTGCGCCCGTCCACCTCTTCCACATCTGCCCCTCATTTCGTTTGAGCCCCCATCTGTCCCTCTTTCCATTCACGACCCGCGGGTTCATGTCCTCAGTTGGTGCAACGGGGGCCGAGGGCCTTTGGCCCCTGGATGTGTGCTGGGCTGTTGGAAGAGGCAGTTGGGGTGTGAACGGGAGCAGCGTGGTCACCTCTGGGGAGTGGCCGCCTGTGGATCAAGCTGGCACAGGAGGAAGGGGAGCCGAGAAGAAAGGACAGCAGCGCTGTCTAGTGCCAGCGCTGGTTTCAAGCATGACGGATGCAGGTGAACCCACAGGTTCTATCTACGCCAGTCAGAGCTGGGTGGCTGTGGTCTGTGCCCAGGAGCCCCTCACAGTGTGGGTATGCACAGGCCAGGTGTGTTCATTTCCCGTCACTGCCTAACACAGGCCTCAGTCCAGTAGCTTGACTTGGGGCACCTCATGTGTGTCCTCTCATGGATGCCTCAGGTCAGGAATGTGGCAGTGTGGCCGGGGCCTCTGTCTGGGTTCTCCCAGGTTCCAGTCAGCCCTGTGGTATCAGCTGGTGGCTTGACGGGGACAGGTTCTGTTTCAAGCTCATCTGTTGTTGGGAGTGTCCGTCTCCTGCAGGTGGCTTGCTGGAGGCCACCAGCCCCCAGTCGTGTGCCACATGGGTTCCCTCATGATGGCCGCTCACTTCCAGTCAGGGAAGACAGACTCCTATGCAATGCAGCACAATCACAAGCCTGACGTCCCCTTACCTGTGCCATGTGAGGTAACCAGAATATAGGAGTGTCCTTGCCTCCCCTGTGCCATGTTCAGTTGGTTGGAAGCAAGTCACAGGCTCTGCCCTACCTCACAAAGACAAAATTGCACCCAGGCCCTGCACCCAGAGACCGGAAGCCCCTGGAGGCTGGCTTTGGGTCTGTTCCTCACAAAGGCACAGGAAGAATTTGTTCAAAAGCCACCATGACCACTCTCACCACTCACCTCCCACTAAACACCTTTTTAAAAAAAACTGAGTACTTACAAGTAAGCACTAAAGCAATATGGGCTTTTATCCTATGCCTTCCTAATTCAACAGGGTTACCACTGGAAAGTGGGGAGAAGGGCCAGTGGCAAGAGCACCAGAACTTTCTGCTCTGCATTTGGCATTGCTTAGAATTTTTATGATGAGCATGTATGTATTTGTGTACTACGTAATTTAAAAATACAATTAAAAATGAAAATTGTGGACTGGGGGTATGGATCAGTAGTACAGCATGTGTGAGGCCCTGGGTTCCATCCCCAGCACTGGAGAAGGAAGGAAGGCAGGCAGGAAGAAGGAAGGGAAAAGCATGGAGAGAGAAAAAGAATCCTAACTAGAATGTTATGCTTTATTATGCATGTCAAAATATACTTTACTAGATGTATACCTAAAATAAATAAGAAAAAAAGAAAAAAGGAAACAAAGAGGAAGTAAGAAAACTACATACAGTATGACTTCAAGACTGCCCCCTCCTGGACGTCTGACCTTCCTACACACACACACGTACAACTAGGAAGACAGGACTGGAAGGAAAGGCCAGACGTGATGGATGATTAGTTTGGAGGATGGACCTATGGACAAATGGTATTTTCTTCTTTAAACTTTTATTTTCCACAATTAAGTAATATTGCTCTAATAATCAGAGAAAATAAAGTGATTTGAAATGTTTTTAGGTCCAATGTTATAACTAAAATTAAAGCAAACACTCTTGTTTCCCTTCTGCAGAAAGGCGAGTTCCTGCTTGGGTGACTGGAGGAGCGTCTGCTCCTGGGGCCCAGGAGCAGACAGTGAGATGTAGGCAAGGGACACTCCTGGGGCCCAGGAGCAGACAGTGAGATGTAGGCAAGGGACACACCTGCTTCCTCTCACGCTGGGAGAACAACTGCCTCCCATCACAGCACATCTGGCCTTGCCCCGGGACTGAGCGTTATTTTGAAAAAATATAGCAGATTTTTTCCAGCGACTAAAAGCTACAGGGAGGTTTAGCCAAGATGTGAAATAGAAGACCATGTGCCGGACAGGTTTGAGAAACTGCCTTGTTTTGAAACCAAATAGTCCAAACCCATGGCTACGTGAAAACAAAAGATACGCGTGATCCCACTTGTAAGTAATTGGAGGACCTGGGTGGATCACAGAACCTGTTTTCTTGTCTGTAAAATTATCAAATTGAACAGGTGGAGCCTCTAAGTCAATTGGCCAAAGAGTGGTCTTGACCTGTGGTCAAAACAAACAATAAGGGCTGGGGCTGTAGCTCAGTGGCACAGCGCTTGCCTAGCTTGTGTGAGGCACTGGGTTCAATCCCTAGCACAATATAAAAATAAATAAAATAAAAGCATTCTGTCCATTTACGACTACAGGAAAAATAAAAACAAAAACAGAAACAAAAAATCCCAAATAATAAACACAGACTCCTGAAGTCAAGTGTACGAGCTTGAGGCAGCACCGCAGAGAGGGGTGCCACGGGGCTTGTGTTAGGTGATGGTGAAGGGAGTTGAGGAATCAGGAGCCAGAACTGGCCGGAAAAGGTGCTCAGCAGGCCTCTTGTACCAGGGAGCTGGAGCCTGCTGAGGCCTAGTGGAGCAATTCCCCTGCCCATCCTCCAGGGCGAGGTGGATGTCGGGCTTCTTGAAACAGGGCTGGACTCCTGGCCCCTCATTCTCCTCCTTCATCTGCAGAACTAACAGGGTGAACCTATTCCCACCATATTTTAACAAAAACTATGCTTTTCCTGAGGATTTTGTCCTGCAGCAATAGAAATTGTAGTTTTCACAAAGAATAATTTCAAGAGAAACAAAATTTTATTGTATTTTGCTGTGGCACTGAGATTTGAAGCCAGGGCCCTGTGCATAGTAGGCAAGTGCTCTACTACTGAGCTACATTCCCAGCCCAAGAAAGGCAAATTTAAAATAATCTCATTTATTTATATACAGAACTGTGCAAGAACTCTGCTAACATATACATGTATGTATATATGCACATATATTTTATATGCCTTTAAATGAATACACTGGATTGAAAAGAATATCTATTTGACTCTCATGCAAGCCCTTTCATTAGGTCAAGGTTTCATGTGCTCTGAGGATAAGGGAATGGTAACACTTTAAAATCCTCTAGTTTGTTAGTGGTCGAGAATAATCAAACAAATTCAATTAAAGATTTAAGTAACAGCAGAAAAATAATCCCAGAAACACTTGGTCAAACTATTTCCAGCGTCAAGAGTGTGTAAAGACGGAACAAGATTCACAGACACCCCAACAAAAGCCAGGAGCACACAGAGATGGACCGTCTGGCAATACACAGTGGTGAGGCGTGTTGTGTTTCCCATTTTAAGTATATCACATTCCATTTTTGAGGAATGTTTCCAAGTTAGAAGAGAGAGCAAGAGAGAAAATCCTTCAAAATACCAGCAGGACTAAACTCTTAATAAATACCGTTTGAGATCACACCTGACTACACAACTCAGACTGCTGTCATTCCCAATCAAGAACCTTGACACAAATTCCATGTAGACTTAGGAATGTTCTACACCAACCCCCAATATTTACTTTTATATAATGTGGAACCTTCTCATTCACAAGTTGAAGAAAAACCCAAACACACCTACCTTGACCTTTAAAATTTCATTTTATGATGAAAAATAACACACACATGCCATAATGTGCCAAGGCTTTCAAAGGATTTATAGGAATTCCATGGTAGTGATATGGTTAGGGATAAAACTGGTCAGGTTTTTAGTTAGGTACCATGTGACTACATCAGAGATATTTCCCTGGTAGGGAGAAATAGTCCTCGCACAGCCCAAGAGCCACATGTATTAGTCACACGTGAAGAGGCCACCAAGCCTCAACCAACAAAAAACCTCAGAATTTGGATAGGAAGAGGAGAGCAAAGTCAAACAGGTATTATACTAGACAAGGAAAACATTTCTTCTCAGTGAACAATTCTGTGATCTCTGCACTGTCATGAAAACACACAGTGGCTAGAACAGATCAGCTGGTATATGCTACAAGCAGGGGCCACGGATGACATAAGCTAATCCAAGGCACAGGCTGGAGAAACGGAAAGGGGAGGAAGACCATGGTGTGCAGGTGAGAGTCTAAGGAGGCCGGCAGGGGATGGATGGGCCTCCTGCTCTGGATGGAAGAAGGCCAGAGTCAGGGTCCCCAGTCAAGAGCCTCCTCTGGGGAGCAGCAACAATCCTCTAAGATCACTTAGGAGTGATTTCAGCTGTGATTTTTGGCTCCACTCTACTGAAATCCATCTGCAATGGTCTTATATTTATTCACTGGGGATGAAAAACCATTATTTAAAAAAGAAAAAATGCACAGTAAATTTTATTTATGTATTTACAAAAAGATTTACACCAATCAGGTCTTTAACATGTAAAAAGTAAATCTCTATCTGCAAAGTTAAATATATGAAAATACAAAGGCAGACTGAATTACCAAAAGAGAAAACTTTTTATTTTTATCACTAAATACAATTAGTTTCCCTGATTATAACCCATAATTAGTGTCACCTAAAATACAGGGAGGTCTGTACCAAGGTGAACAACCCCATATCTATATATATTAAGACCACTGGATTCAGAAAAAGCAGAGCTGAACTTGTTAAATTATTGTCTGTTTTAGAAACTCTTACCATTTGAAGGAAATAAGAGGGAGATTTAGGTAGCAGAGTAGCTGTATAATAACTTAAAAAGTTAAAAGCTTGTAGTGATAAAATCATCTTGTGCACCCTCCTAGCAGTTTAGGCAACTGGCCGTCCGGTAGATTCTAGGTTCTGTAAAACAATCATCACAACAGCTGGGATCTTTCATCTGCCATATGGTTGGTCATGGTGCATTTCTGGTGTATAAGTCAACAGGACGATCATGACCCAGAGGTGAAGCAAAGCCTAAAAATGGGGGGGGGAAACCAACAACAATTTATGGATTAGTCAATAAATTGGTCTTTGCCACAGGCCTGCTGTACAGTGCACTGAGGGCAGGGCAGTGTGGCCTGCCTCTGAAGACCCTATGGAGGCACCAAGTCTCAATAGGAGGTCTGTGCATGTTTACTGGATGAATAATGAAGGAACAAACGAACACCTGCATGAGCTCAGTGCAGGGAGGGTCATTGGGAGGTGCTATGCCCAGAGAGTCCTCAGTGGACAGGGTTAAGCCCTGAGCTTCAACACCTTCCTAACATGCACACCGGTAGGTAGATGGCCAATCAGGTGATCATGCAGAGTAGACAGCAGGATTAAAATCATTAGATGTACAGGGAGTTGACTGGAAAGGCTTTATAGCACAGCTATAGCTGGTGTTTTGAGAGACTTTAGCAAAGACTTGGTGAAGAGGAGATGGGGAAATATATATATATATATATACACACACATATTTTGGTACCAGGGATTGAACCCATGGGTACTTAACCACTGAACCACACCCCCAACCCTTTTTGTGTTTTATTTTGAGACAGGGTCTCGCTGAGTTGTTCAGGGCCTCACTAAGTTGCTGAGGCTGGCTTTGAACTAGCGATCCCCCTGCCTCAGCCTCCAGAGCTGCTGGGATTACAGATGTGAGCCACAGCACCTGCTGGGAAAATATTTTTTGTTTTTTGTAGATGGATAGAATATTTTTTATTTTATTTATTTATTTTTATGTGGAGCTGCTGCTGATTGAACTCAGTGCCTCATGTGTGCTAGGCAAGTGCTCTGCCACTTTCCCCAGCCCTGGGAAAATATGCTTGACAGGAGTAAATGTGTCAGTGTAACAGGCTGATTTAAGGTATTTATGCACTCCACAGTGACAAATCTCTTCTGATTCCCTCAGGGTAATGCTGAAATGATGTGAGAGTCCCTCTTTAGTGCCTGTCACCTTGCAGTGTTTACTACATGGTGTCACGTGCTGGCAGATGGTACCTGTGTCTGTCGTGATCTCTAACACCTGGGAACTGGTCCCTGCAGGGTGTGCTCGGAATCCTTTCTGGTGCCATTCTTTTGTTTTTTTGGTTCTCCCCATCCTCCCTCCTTAAAAAGTTTTTATTTAGAGGAAGAATTCTTCCCTCTAGTGGTTCACATGGAAATTTCTTTTTAAGTAGATTTTTATTTGTTTTCAAGAAATCAGCCTCTTAATTCAACCCAACCATTATGAGACACACCCAGCCAGCACCATCAGGGGGCTTTTGAGGCACATGGGACATGTGCAGTCGCATTCTGAACCACTGCGACCATTTTATTAAAGCTTAGAAATCTGGAGGGAAGGGCTGGGATTTGGCTCAGCGGTGGAGCGCTTGCCAAGCATGCGTGAAACCCTGTGCTCCATCTCCAGCACTACAAATAAATAAATGAATAAACAAACTTAAAAAAAGAGAGAAAAATCTGCAAGGTAATAAATGAGCTTTGACATCTGTTTAGAAAACAAACCAAAACACATGAAAATAATTAAAGCGACTTTATAATATCAAGATAAAAATGCAACTAATCATTTTTACTGTACTTTTATCAGTACAGGGGCTTAAAATGGAGGTAACTATTAAGCTGCACTTATATTTGTTGGAAAAGCCTTTGAACAATTTATACTCTAGACATAATGTAAAGTTTTACTTTATTAAGTAAACAAAGAAAGTATTTTTTCTTTTTTTTGGGTACAGTGCTGGGAATGGAACCAGGGCCTCAGGCATGCTAGGCCAGTGTTCTACCAGGGCTTCGCAATAGCCCTAAGGAAAGAAAACGTATTACCAAAAAAAAAAGCGCTTTTTTCTTTAAACTGATTGCTAAAATATCAAGATTGGCAACTGGAAAAGAAAAAAAACCTACATCAAGTGCAGCACTGTTACTTACCATATATATGATTACAAACACTCGAGCTATGGGGTATCTTCGGAGAAAAATTCCCAGACGAATACTGTGTGAACAGGTGAGGAAGAGAGATAAGAGAATGAAACATAAGACAATTCTTTGTGTTAATATTTAATAAAGTTTTAAGGATTTCACAAATTTAAACTATTTATATGGTCATCACAGAAGAATGATTTTTAAAGTAGATTGTTAAATGGTGACTTCAGATAACCATATAGAAATGTCACAGTTATTATGTGGGCTTGGTTGTTAAACTTTAGCACAAAGTTACTTCTGTTAATTCTATGATCACAAATATAGAAGGTAAACTTGGTCCCTTTCTAAATAATTTTTCTATTAGGAACTAAAGAAATTACAAAAGATGAGGCAAGCCACATGAACAGGGATAGAGTCTGTTAGGATAGGCACTAAATAGTATATAGCTAATCTGAAAGCTTTTGAATGGATCCTTTCGAAGGTTTTTAAAGGGTGAGGCTGTAGAAACTCAGTGAACATCTGAGTAATCGGGTTGGAAGCATGTGACACCCTGAGCATATCACTCCCACCCTGCCCTGTTCAACATTCTTTGCCTATTAAGATGGATACATGTATAAAAAACTGCTTTTTTAAATTGACACCAGCATAACACATGGCACTATGTATGTTGAATAAATGAAGAGTTGAAATTCACCCGCTTAGTCTGGAGACGATTACTGTGGCATCCTACTCCCATCCTACTTCAGGAATCTTAGTGTACCCTTCTCATTGTTTTTAATAATACAGCTCTGACAGAGACAAGTCAGAAGAGACTACTACATTATATAATAATTCATTAAAACTGTTTAATTATAAACATCAAGAAGCAAAAGTGCATAGGTTATTTAGACATGAACTTTATCTAGGCTACACAACTGCTACAATGTTTCTCAATAAGGTGGATGGTCTGCTAGTTCCAAAAATTTATATGTAAATATTATACTACATAAATTCTATGTAGTGTTTATGTGCTTTGAATAAAAATATGCTGTTCAGTTAGATATAACAACATCTTTTCTTCTAGCCATACATAAAGTACTGGGATAAAACATTCAAATGGATAATTTTACATGAGGGAGAAGCTTTTCTCAATGAGATTCAGTGAGAAGTACTTTGTTGCATAAAGAGGAGAAAAGGCCAGGGTTAGCAATCTTCAATAAAGTGCAGGCACTGGCAGACCTCTTGAAGCAACTTCATGGCATTGAAACATCACCAAAGGAGTAAGGTTGATGTCACTTTAAATATCAGCTCCATCGATGGGACTTGCTGTGATTATAACCCAGTAGAAGCCATTTTAAAAACAGTGGATCACTCATCCTGACAGGCACTGCTTACCTAAACTGGTCAATGGAACTAGCAGCTTTGCGAACTCTTCCATACATTCCTGCTAGGTTAGTTTCTGCATCATTAAAAAGAACAGGAACATTTCGCAAACGTGTGCCTATTTAAACAAAAAACTAGATTAATGTACTGACACCAAAATCAACTTTCTAAGAAAATTACAGTTGGAAATACATGTGGATGGAATTCTCCAGGCCAGTCTTCTAAGCATCACACATAGATGAGACCATGAAGACAAGACAGATGAGTTTAATTATAGAAGATGTTTAAATTTCCACATCCACAAAAATAAAACAAATAAAAATGAAGAAAATAATTTTAGCAAAAGTCAAAATTTATGAGTAACTACTGTAGTGAGTCAGCTTGAATGGCCTTTGCATGACGCTAAGGACTGTGACTCCCAAATCCCCACCTCCAGTCCTGGCTCCCCCTTTCAACCTACCCAGTGCCTGAGTACCTCCCTCTGGATGCCTGGGGGACACCTCAAATGCCACAGGCCCGACACTACAGACATCACACCTCCTGCTGACCTTCCTCTCCTGGTGTTTCCCCCAACCCAGTACGTGACAACATCTTTCCATCTGCTCAGGCCAAAACCCTTCACTCCTGGGCTGGGGCTGTAGCTCAGTGGAAGACGCTTGCCTAGCATGCGTGAGGCACTGGGTTCGATCCTCAGCACCATGTATAAATAATAAACGAATAAAGATCCATCAACAACTAAAAAAATATTTAAAAAAAAAAACACAAAAATCTTCACTCCTTTCTCTCCAACTTCACAACCAATCTGCCAGCAAATTATCAGTTCAACTGACTCCCACAATCCAATTTTGGTGGAGATCACCATTTCTCATATGAACTGATGCAAAATGGCTTCCCTCCTCTCCCTTCCCCAGCCCTTCGCCCTCTGCAGTCCATTCTTTTCATTTACTTATTTTGCAGAGCTGGGAATTAAACCCAGGGCCCCATGCATACTAGGCAAGTGCTCTGCCACTGAACCACACTCCCAGACTGAGTCTACTTTTGTGTAGCAGCCAGAGGCATCCTGATAAAATGTAACTTAGAGCCAGGCACGGTGGCGCACACCTGTAATCCCAGCACTTAGGGAGGCTGAGACAGGAGGATCATGAGTTCAAAGCCAGCCTCAGCAATGGTGAGGTGCTAAGCAACTCAGTGAGGCCTTGTCTCTACATAAAACACAAAATAGGGCTGGGGATGTGGCTCAGTGGTCGAGTGCCCCTGAGTTTAATCCCCGGTACCAAAATAAAAAAAAAAGTAACTTAGATCAGAGGCTCTCAAGAGCCTCAATGGCTTCCTCTTTATTCAGAGAGTCCTTATGCAGGCCTACAGAGCCTCCTCCAAGCTCTCTGAATTCAGCTTGTACTTCTTTTGCCCTCACCCAGTCCATTCTAGTTGCACTGGCTTCCTTTCTGCTCCCCAAACATCCAGGAACACATCCGCCTCAGGGCCTTTGAACCTGTTCTTTTCTCTGCCTCCTCTTCTGTCTAGGCCTCCTCATAGTTAACTTCTTTTCCTCCTCTGGGACTTAAATGCCACTTTCTAATGAGATCTTCTTTGATTCCCCTACATAAACTACAATTTCCTCCCCACACTGGGCACCCTGTATCTCTTTAAAAAAATTTTTTTTTGTTAAAGAATTTTTAAGTCATAGAACTGAAAGATGTGCTGAATGACTGCATGTAGAATTTATGAGGTTCTAAGATTAAAAATGTGATGTGCTGCAGGTGCAGTGGTGCACACCTATAATCCCAGCGGCTCAGGAGGCTGAGAGGAGGATAGCTAGTTCAAAGCCAGCCTCAGCAATTGGCGAGACACTAAGCAACTTAATGAGACTCTGCATTTAAATAAAATACAAAATAGGGCTGGGACCGTGGCTCAGTGGTTAAGTGCCCCTGGGTTCATGCTACAGTACCAAAAAAAAAAAAAAAAAAAAATCTGATTTGCTGATGCTTATACATTATTTTTGAATATTTATCCTGGAAAATTATAAATTTCTCTTTTAAAATCATACAGCATGGATGAACTTCTGTGAACTGCATATCACCTTTAATACTCATAATTATTTATTGAAAGATTAAAACAAATTGTGTTTAAGTTCCCCAAGAGTTCCTCTCTACGAGTTATCTACTTTGTCAACATCATCTTGTTGAATATCTTATATTTCACATGATGACCAGTCCTCAGGCTTCCTTTCTCCAAGACTCATACCTGTGAAGACATTCATTAGTCCACTATTCATCTTTTTTTTATTTAATGGTATCTTTATTTATTCATTTTTTAAAAATGTGGTGCTGAGGATAGAACCCAGTGCCTCACGCATGTGAGGCAAGCACTTTACTGCTGAGCCACAATCCCAGCCCCCCACTATTCATGTTACTATGCTAACACTCCAGTACATGGCCCACGTCTCACTTCAGGAGAATGCTAGGTTCTTCACGGAATGAAATTTCTTTCCAAGCAAAAATGGCCTTTCTGTAGTTTTTCAAAATTGTGTCTGACTGTCGTGTTCTTTTTGTGGGTTACCTTCTCCATTCTCAATTCCAGACATGGTGATGGGACCTGTGGAGGCAGAGCTCATCTGCTGCTCGAGGCGTTCCAGCTGAAAGACCAGGGAGTTCTTTTCTGTGCTGAGACTCTCCAGCATGGTCTGCTTCTGGATGAGGGTTTCTGTTAGCTGATGGAGTCGACTTTCTAACTCGGACTGACTGCTGTTACTTAAAGTTTTATTGGTAAGCTGAAATTATTACACAAAATTAAAATTATCACACAAAACTAAAGTAAAACAATATACAAATCACATTACTACATTATCACATGTATACTGTGGCGTTAACTATTTTTTCAAAACTGTAAAATGATTCATTAATGTCTACAGAAGTGATTTTCAAATTGCTTATCAGTCATAAAATGAATTTGGTGGCTCAAAAATGAGCACTTAAAAAAGTGATAGAACAAAATGGGATGTTTACCAACACTCACATATCACTTAGCATGTGGGGCATTATGTTGTGAAATTCCTGTTTGGTTTTGTGTGAATGCACGTGACACTGTCACACATGCACACTGTCCCCGACGTGCAGCATGGTCAAAAGGCTCGAAAGCACAGGTTTCCAGGTCACAGTTCAAACTTCTCAACTAGGATTCAAACCTCCATGACTCTGCATCTGTGGTGTAGTGCAAAGGGCACACGCTGAGGTTCTCACCTCTGTTCTGCAATTTTCTAGCTATTTGACTTTAGACAAAACAAAAGAGTGTTTCCATCACTACAGACAACCACTGTTCTGATTTCTATCATCAGAATTTGGTTTTGCCTATTCTTGAATTTCCTATAAATGGAATCATACAGAATGAATGCTTCTGTGTGAATAGTTAAAAAAAAGATTTGTCCAAGTTGTTACATGAGGAGTTTTCTATTTGTCTACTGCTGAGTGCTTGCCAACTTGCTTATCCATGTACCTGCTGATGGACATCTGGGGTATGTCCAGCTACTTAAAAACACACACATTATGACAATTCATCCTCTCTTTGTGGACATCCACCTTCAGTTATATTGAGCCAGTGTCTAGGGTCATAGGGAGATGCATGTTAACGCTGTCAGAAACAGCCACCACTCCAGTGGTCACGGTGCTGAGTGTCCCCAGGGCACATGAGAGTTCCAGTTGCAACACATCCTCACCAACAAGTGGCACCGCCAACTTTTAATTTTTGCCCCTCTAGAGGGTGTAGAGCGGTGCGTCACCTGGTGATCTGGAACACCCACTCATGTGCTCCTCTGACCCTTCATGCACTCTCTTTGTGAAGGTCTCAGTAGTCTTCCACCTGCTAAAAACAATGGCTGTGCAACCTTTTATTATTAGCAGGAACTTCCACCCTGGTTACAAATCTTTAGTCAACAGATGTACTGTAAATCTCTCCTAGCCTGTGGGTTGCTTTTTTTCATTTGTGTACTAATGTCTTTTGATGACCAATTTTAATTTTTTTGTTTTTGTTTTTTTCTAGTACTGAGGATTGAACTCAGGGGCACTCAACCACTGAGCCACATCCTCAGCCCTATTTTGTGTTTTATGTAGAGACAGGGTCTCACTGAGTTGCTTAGTGCCTCGCCGTTGCTGAGGCTGGCTTTGAACTCGTGATTCTCCTGTCTCAGCCTCCCAAAGTGCTGGGATTATAGGCATGCGCCACCACACCCAGTGAGCAATTTTAATTTTGATCAATTACAATTTATCTTTTTTTTTTTTTTAAACCTACGTTTAAGTGCTTTTTGTGTCTTCTCAAGAAATTCAAGTTCCTCTAAATTGCAAAAAGTTTCTCTCATACTTTCTTCTACGTGTTATAGCTTGGGTCTAACTTTTTAACAAATTGCTTTTTGTTAATTTCACAACTCTAGTTAGGGGATGGGAGCAGTAATTTTTAAAGAATAAAAAAATATTCAACCTAGAACCTGCTTTTGTTAATAAACACACTGCTCTCCTAGGAGGCCCAAAGGAGAAGCAGAAACAGCATTTTTCATTTACTTAAAAGAAATCGTAACTCAGGGATTATGAAGTTTCTCTGCAACTAGTATTAACATGCTAATTTCTCTTTAAATTATACAAATCAACTTCCTTCTATGACACAAAGGTTTTCTTTGTTCTAATTAGGTGAAAAAACCTTTTTGTGGGGGTTGAAAAAATTTTAACTTTTATTATTTTTTTTATGTGGTGCTGAGGATAGAACCCAGTGCTTCAACGTGCTAGGCAAGTGCTCTACCACTGAGCCACAACCCCAGCCCAAGGTGAAAAATCTTTAAGAGAAATTCTTCCATGGTAATTTTTTTTTGCGGGTGGGGGTACCAGGGCTTGAACTCACTTGACCACTGAGCCACATTCCCAGCCCTATTTTGTATTTTATGCAGAGACAGGGTCTCACTGAATTGCTTAGCACCTCACTTGCTTGGGCTGGCTTTGAACTCACGATCCTCCTGCCTTAGCCTCCTGAGCCACTAGGATTACAGGTGTGTGCCACTGCACCCCGCTAGGGTTAAATTTTGATTAGCTAAAATAGCACAAGTTGGTTGGTATAGCTCAGTGGTAGAGCACATGTTTCGCATGCACCTGGCCCTGGGTTCAATCCCTAACAACAAAAACAAAACAAGAACAAAACCAACCAATTAAATAAACAACTAAAGCCAAAAACAGCAATGATAATATTTTAGACCTAGTAAGTACTCAATAAATATTTAGTATATACAGAAACACTTATTTAAAGGGTTAGGCCATGTAGTTCTTTTTATTTTTGTGGTGCTGGGGATTGAACCCACTGGCGAGGCACTCTACCAGCTGAGCTATAGCCCCAGCCCAAGCCATGTAGTCTTTCTGCTCCTTTTTTTCATATCTTTGACCTTCCATTGGCAAGACCCTCTTTATTTAGATAGACTTAATATATAATGGGCTCATTAGTTATGAGTCTTTATTTTTTAGTTAGCTAATGATCTAATTTAAACCATGAAAAGTAAAATAATTTTAAGTTCTCAGACTTGAAAAGCAGTCCATAATTTAAAATGTTTTAAAATATTTTCTCTCAATTTTTATAAGATTTGAGAACAGCTGATTTAAGTGTTCCCTCTTCCGTTGCCTACATTTGTGAGGTGTGTAAAGGAGGAAAGGACAAAGGCTTTGGTAGATCTGGGTGGAAGGCACATGGGTGTTACTTTCTCTCTGTTTATATTTTTAGAGTTTAAAAAAGTCTTGGTGACTTTTTTATGGACATACTATCAATCATTAATAGGATATATCACTGTTTTTATTTTTGTTTTGTTTTTAGGGAAAATAACCCACAATTAGAAATCTTATAATCAGTACAATCACACTGAAATCAGAAGATATGAAAATCTGTGGATAATTCCAAGGTCGGGTGACTCTCAAGAAGCAAGTCTTAGCATATAGCAAGTGCAGACTTAAGTGGCACGAGAGAAATATTCACCAGCCTGAAAATAACTTACACACAACTCAGATGAAAATATGGGAAGAGAAGATAGTACTGTATCTTTTTTTTTTTAATATTTTTTTAGTTGTAGGTGGTGCAATATCTTTATTTTATTTATTTATTTTTATGTGGTGCTGAGGATCGAACCCAGTGACCCATGCGTGCAAGGCAAGTGCTCTTCCACTAAGCTACAGCCCCCAGCCCACTGTATCCTTTTTTCTTTTTTAATATTTATTTTTTAGTTGTAGGTAGACACAATATTTTATTTTTACGTGGTGCTGAGGATTGAGCCCAGTGCCTCCCGTGTGCTAGGCGAGCACGCTACCACTGCGCCATAACCCCAGCCCCACTGTATCCTTTTTTAAAAATTTTTTTAAAATATTTTTTTAGTTGTCAATGGACTTTAGTTATTTATATGCAGTGCTGAGAATTGAACCCAGTGCCTCACACATGCTAGGCAAGCACTCTACCATTGAGCCACAATCCCAGCCCTTCCTGTATCCTTTTAAAAAAATGTAGCTTTATTATGACATTTCCCTCAAGTTGTGAATGCTGATTCATACCTGATTCCTGAGTTTTTGAATTTCTTCCTCACGATCTTTAATTCTGTTTTGCAATGTGTTCTTTGTTCGATACAGATCTTCTTCTATGTAGTGGAATTCCTACAAAGTGAGGCATGAATGGAATAAAGCTAAATCAGTGTCCCCATACTATCCCTAGTACCTAAAACAGTGCCTGACCTATTGGGGTCACCCATCAATACCATGCTGATTATATAGTGAATGAAAACCACAGAGATTTGGATGGCTCAGATGAATAGCTAATACTTTAACTTGATGTAAATACAGGCCCAAAAGTACCTGTTAACAGGATAAGTCATCATTAAACAGAAAATACTTTTATCTTGCAACAATGTATGCAGGCATGTAATAATACTAGTAACCATGACAACAAATTGGAGAAAATATTCACTACATATATGACAAAGCAAAATAAAAGACCCATGCAAACTAAAAGGCAGCTGACAAATGAAAACATTTTACAATTCATATCTTAGAAAAAAGGCTAATATCCCCTATATATAGAAATTTCAAACTGATTGTTTAAAAAGATCAATATACAACAACAAAATGGTTATTTGAAAAAGAAATAGTATCCTCTTCTTCAGCATATCATTTCTGGTACCAAACATAGGGGAAAAGGTTCACTCTTGTTAATAATCAAAAAAATGAAAAAATTAGGAAATAAGTTAAAACAAATGTTTAATTATATCTAATGTTATCTAATATATGCAAGGATGCAAAGAGAAATTTTATCATTATTAACAAATTGACACAAACCTCTTCTGAAAAGCAAGTGGCAAAATATATTGTAAGCCTTAAAGATTTATAGCTTTTGATCTAGTAATTCCCTTCTCAGATAGCTAATTTAAAGAAATAAAGATTTAAAGTTGCAACTCAGTGAGACCCTGTCTCTACATAAAACACAAAATGGGGCTGGAGGTGTGGCTCAGTGGTCGAGTGCCCCTGAGTTCAATCCCCAGTACCAAAAAAAAAAAAAAAAAAAAGATTTAAAGTTAAAGATATTCATACCAGGACAATCATTGCAAATGTTTTAGAAAATAACAAAAACAGAATTGTTCAAAAACAGGAATTCACTGTTTAAGTAAACAAATGATAGCCCATCCCTATTGTGGAATATTAATATTATGCTTTTGAAAAATGTGTAATAATATTCAGTGGTTATGGAAAAATGAAAATGAAGATGCATTTTGAGTTTTTAAAAATTGAAATATAAGCATAAAAAAATGGAAAAACTTAACCAAATTTTGCTATTACACTAAGTGGTAGGTGATATATTTCTGAGAAGTAGGGAAAAAAGTCACCTTATTAAAGAAAATCTTTAAAAAATTCAGAATCAACTAGAAATAAATTCAGGCCATGACTTCTTAATTTTTTCTTCTTTTCCTATCAGACTATGTAAATATGAGCTTTATGAAGGTTTAATTCATTAATTTTAAGTATAAAATCAGATGCACTTTGACAATTGTGTATGTATTATCCTAACCATAATGTACACTTCCATCCTCTCAAGAAGTTATGCACTCTTTTTTTTTTTTAATATTTTTTTTTAGCTGTAGATGGACATAATGTCTTTATTTTATTGCTTTGTATGTGGTGCTGAGGATCGAACCCAGGGCCTCACGCATGCGAGGCAAGCGCTCTACTGCTGAGCTACAATCCCAGCCCCAAGTTATGCACTCTTAACTCCTTTCTTGTCCCCTGGCTCCTGACAACCACTGGCCTACCTTCTATCACTACAGTTTTTGTCTTTTCTAGAATGGAAACATACAGTACATTATGTTTTGTGTCTTGCTTCTTTCACTTAGCATTATGTTTCCACGTGCAGCTTATATCAATAGTATATTCCTTTTAATTGCCGAGTACTATTTCATTGCATGGGTATATTATAATTTGTTATTCATTCTGATGGATATTTAGGTTCTATTTCTAGTTTTCAGCTTTTCTGAATAAAGATTCTATAAATACCCAAGCACATGTTCATACCAGGACAATCATTGCAAAAGTTTTAGAAAATAACAAAAACAGAATTCTTAAAAAACAGGAATTCACTGTTTTTTTTTTTTTTCCTTTTTAAAATAAACTTTATTAATATATCTTTTTAATCTCATAAAATCACCAATTCTAAGTGTACAATTAAATGCTTTTTGTTAAATGGATTGAGCAATCATTGCTACAATTCAGTTTTAGAAACATTTCATCACCACAATAAGATCCCTTGTGATCATTTAGAGTTAATAATTTGTTCTTGTCCTCATTCCCAGTAACCTCTAATCTAGTTCCTGACTGTAAAGATTT
>CM053401.1:10542710-10571564 GCA_028644305.1 Xerus rutilus
AAAAAAAAAAAAAAAAAGAATGTAAGCGCAAAGATCTTACATCCACAGAATCAGAATCTAAGAGCAAAACATGAAGAAGTAAAACAGAAAAATTTAAATACAAAGATGAAATGTTATATGAAAAACACTGAGAATTATAAGAACAATTTTCTGTAAAATGAAAAGAATCATAGTGGATTTTGTCATATAAAATAAAATACTATCTACCAAGTGTCTATAGCAACATAACTACTCAGAGAATTAGAAGAAATATTAACATTAAGTATAGTCTCATTCTGAAAATATAGCTATAAATGTGTTTAATATTAACTGTCTTAATAAAAATTTTTTTATATAAATACATATATAATAATTTGGCTTGGAGAACAAATTACTAAGTGAACAATGAAATATAACCTTAAACATGATTTGTAAGAATGGTCTGTATAAGGATGTTTTCTCAAACAGAAGAATAGTTCCACTGGCACTAACTTTGTATTTCTATTAAATAGTATTTACTGTAATTCCCAGAAAGTACAAACATAGTCAACTATGAAAATCAACAAACCAATACCGTGTGTTTTACATTTTCTGTCCATACATATCCTGACAAAGAGATAGAACAAAATAGAGACAAAGGGTAGTAGAAAGAATTCTGGGCTCTGAGGGAGGAATCCTGGGTTCTATTCTATTCTCTAATTAGTTTTACAATCTTAGGCAAGACATATTTACCATTTTGTGCCTCTATTTTTCATTTAATAAAACAAAAAACAAGAAGGGTGGTATTGTAAAGTAGGGGAAGCTATAAGGTCCCATCTACCATTCACGTTTCAAAAGCCCACATTCTAAGCTTTCCTGAAAGGGAGCTCTCATCTGACCACTAGAGGACAGAGTCTTCCTCAATAACTGTCCATCTCAGACTCTTACCTGTTTCAGTCGCTCCAATTCTGTTTCCAGCTCCTGTTTAGATGTTTTCTGCCCAGCTATCTGGTCTTGCAAATCTTGTAACTGTTCTCTTGCTGATTCTGCTTCACTAACCTGCTGAGCCTCCATGTCCTAAAAAGAAGAAACTTACATGTAGAAAGCAATAATTAACCATTCAGTTCAACACGTATGGAGCAACCATTGTGAGTCATGACTGGGCTCAGTGGGCACCAGAGGGATAAAGATGAATGAGACATGGTTTCAGCCCATAAGCAGCGCCCCACGCCCTCACTGTAGGGCATGGGCAACAGTGAGCAGAATGAACAGGACACTGCAGCTGCGACAGCACATAAACCAGGGGGTTTCATGAGTGTGTGTGGGTAGTGGCTCGCCGAGACATGTGGCTCTACTCGAAAGCCAAAACAATTTCAAAAAGAACAGAAGTATAAGACCAAAAAGGACTTCACTGCATTAGTTCTCATTATTGTAGGTTACACCTTGTGTGTGTGTCTGTGTGGATGCACCAGGAATTAACACACAGAAGGAATAGGACATTTACATCACCTGAGGCTAGCATATTATCTTCTTCTTTTAGCTTTATTACTATTATCTGATTTCACATGTTCCCTTTCCACTTTCATCTCTTCAAACTCAAAATCACTTTTTGGATTTCCTGTCAAATCTACTAATGCAAAGAACATTAACTCTCAGTTTCTATATTTTTCCCACGGGAGTTAAGCCAAAGTCCATTCATATGGTTCTACAGGAGATTAAGAGCATATTAATTTTGCATTTTACCTTTTGGTATATCCTCTTTTAAACGTGTCTATTATCTCCACAAACTCTGGAAATTTAGATCCTATTTTAAAGTCCTGAGACCAACCTTCCAGATAATCAAAGTGCAATCCTTTAAGCTCCTACAACTTTTGTGAATTTAGAGGAAAAAACAATAATCCTACTTATTTTTTCCTGAGTTTCTGGGGTTATCAGAAAATAGATCAATCTTTGTCATCAACCTGACTATATCAGGCAAATTCTTGAGAGACGGGCAGAATGTTCAGTGGTTAAGAACACATGCTCTGGAGTTAAGACTATGGCTATAACCCTGGTTCTGCCACTCTACTGTCTGGTGGCAAGTTACTTTCCTTCTGGTACCTAAATTTCCTTGAGTATAAAACGAGAATAATATAATAACCCTAACAGGGTTATGGTAAGGAATAAATATATGGACATATGCCAAGTGTTTGGTGAAACAGCAGTGATGGCTGTTGTAATTGCTGACACCTCTTCCATTTGCTAGACATAATATTTTTTATTGTAGATTTCATAAACTTCTTAAGAAGGGGTAGGAAACTGGGTCAATGACATTTATGATTGGTATGAATTATTAAATAAAACAAATCATATTTTGATTTCACCCCAAAGACATGGAACAGTTATAAGTAAATTTATTATCTACCCAATTTCTAAGTTTATAAGATTGAATTCTTTAGAATTTGAAATTATTTACACATTAAGAAAAAAAATCCTACTTTAAGGAATATAAAACAATCTAGAAACACCAGCAGTTACTATTTGTTGAGTGCCTATTACATGTCAAAAACAATGCGAGGCCCTTTATGTATTATCCTTACTTTCAAGAGAACTTTTGTTTAGCTTCATTTACACATGAGGAAACTAAGGGTTGGTGAGATGAGGCACGTCATGCAAGTTAACACCTATTAAGCACCAGAGACGGGAGTTGTGATGTTCAAGCCTCTGCTGTGGACACGATGTCTTGCTGTCTCAAGCTCCACACTTCCTTTGGAGTTCACAAGTCTTGCAAGTCAACACCTTACACAGTGAATGCACAGAAGAATATTCTTGCAAAGTATTTTTTTTTAAGAGAAAAAAAAGCTCACTGCCCTGTACTTATCTTCTCCCATTCTCCCATAAGTATCACTCTTTGATATTTATGTCAAAGATTCCATGTTTAAGTGAAAGAAATGGCCTAATTTTATTTTTAGATTACATACAGTAATTATACACAGAGTATGAATTATAAGATTACACATTCAACTCTAATTAAAAGAGTATCTCTGAGCCCATGCTGATATTAGAAAATATCCCAGTTTTATGGAAAAACTCAAATCTGTTTTTAACAATTATAATGTAAGACTCACAAACTTAAAGCTTCTATCTTGTTCCTTGTTATAACTCTAAGTCTTGGTACATGGCAGTAAGTGCCAAGTATTTGTTGAATGAATGAATCTAGTTATCTATGTTTGTTATTCCCTTTCAGTTATAGTCATCTAATGGACAAGAACACCAATGCTTTAGATTCACTTCTAATATGGTAAGTAATGTTCCCACAGAAGTTCCACACATTTTTTCAATAATGCCCTTTCCTCCAAAATAACAGAATCCATCATCTCTCACACTGACAATATCTGGGGCAAATGGTTGTCTGGGAAGCTGACTCTCAGTCCATCTTACCTGTAGCTCAGACCTAAGCTGATGTATCTGGCACATCAGCTTTTGTATTTCTTCCCTCTGCATCTCTTTTTCATGCCGAAGTTCTTCTAGCTCCATGCTATTAGCAGTATTGCTATCTAGACCTTCAAAACCAGAGCCTTCCTTTAAGCTGTTAATCAATTTTTCTTTAGACTGTTATTAAAAAAGAAAGAAAGAAAGGAAGAAACATGTTTAAGCAAAGCAGACATTAGAGTGCATACATATTTTTGTTTTTTATTTTTTTTGGTGTGCAGGAGATGGAACTCAAGGCCTCATGCATACTAAGCAAGCACTCTACCACTGAGTTATATTACTATGTTTATTATACCCTATACTTGTATACTGAGTATCATCCCACCACATAGAAACTAATCAACTAGGAAAATATTATAATTATTATATCCATCAAAGAAAGTCTACAAATCATTAAATCTGTGGGAATAAAAATGCAATAGATCCTTGCTGTATAATGTCTTTGGATTTTAGTTCCCACAATCATGTTATAGTTGAAAACTTCTCATCCACAAGATTTTTCTTGCTGGGCATGATGGTACACACCTATAATCCTAGCTTCTCAGGAGGCTAAGGCAGGAGGATACTAAGTTTGAGGCCAGCCTCAGCAACTTAAGTGAGACCCTGTTTCAGAATAAAAAATAAAAAGGGCCACAGATACAGCTTAGTGGTAGAGCATGCCTGGGTTCAATCTCTGGTGCCACAGACAATGACAACCAAACCCTAAGGTTTTCTCATACCTTTTTCTTGTCCCTCCCCAATCACATTCCAGTCAACAAATATTCATGGAACACCTACCACGAGTTTAGTACTGTGCTAAGTGTTCTGTGTAATGAAACCTGCAGTATTCACTATTAGGTCCTTCACAGAGAAAGTCTGTGGATCTCTGGCATAAAGGATGAGTTCAAGTAAGAGATCTGCCATGTGAAGATCAGTTAAAATAAAGTGTCAATTCTAGACCAGTAATAACAAAGACCAACAGCTTTCATCTTAAATATATTGTAAAGTCACTCTCCTCCATCAAAGAGAATTTTCTTTAAATGGTAGAATTATGAGTGGTTTCTATTGCATTCCTCAAAATCTGTTTTTCAAATTTTCTGTAATAAACATGATCAATTATATAATTTTAAGTTATTAAAAAAAAAAAAAAAAAAAAGCCTAAACCTCTTGCCCTCACATCATCTAGCTACTGGCTTTTCCTCATGTCCATAGTCAAATGATCACTATCTTCATTTCTTCACCTTCCACAGACCCCTGAAATCTCCTTTGTGAGATCTCCAGGGACCTCCCAGAGTCAAATCCAAGAACTCTGTTCTGTCATTACACCAGAGCCAGCTGTGTGCCTCTGGTCACGCCCACTGGGAACTCTTTGCTTGCCTTCCTTGGATGGCAGGTGTCAGTCTCTTTCTGTTCTCTCTAATCTCTGACCAGTTCCCTACCCAGGGTCTTTTTTTTGTGGGCTCTTTTCCTCTATTTTGTAAATGCTGATGTTTAAGACTGTTCTTAGCCCTTGGTCCTTCTCCCCTCCCAGGATACACACTGTTTTTTGTTTTAATATTTTTAGTTGTTGATGGACACGATACTTTTATTTATTTTTATGTGTGCTAAGGATTGAACCCAGTGCCTCACACATGCTAGGCAAGTGCTCTACCACTGAACTACAACCTCAGCCCTATGTATTGTTCTTGATTAGTTTTACCTATGCTCACAACTTACAGGTTATATTCCCATGGCTAAAATGCTCACATCTCTCTGCTAGGCTTCAGGTCTGTGTTTCTAATTCCTTCCTGATACTTTTACCCCAATGCCACATCAATTCTGCAAATTCACCACAATTTGTCATAATGTCCTTCAACTCTAACCTGCTGCTATTCCTGTTTTTTCCCTTTTACAGTACAGGGGAACAACATTCATACATGCAAACCGGAAATATGCAGTCACCCTAGATCCATTTGATGCCTTCTCTTTCCCTCTAATTAAATCCCCAAGCCTCGTGTTTTCTACCTTCTCTGTTATCAGCTGTCCTGTTTGCCATCCCTGCCGCCACAAACTTAGATCAGGTCCTCATTCTTTCTTATAATCACCTCTTTATCATCTATCTGCTTCTGATTTCACCAACCCACCCTTTGTCCCCTCAGTGCATTCAATAATTTCTTGTGTACCAGGCACTGTACTAGAATATAATGGTGAACAAGACGGAGGTCCACCCCTCACCTAACCTCTTCGCTGCTGCCATAGTTCTTATACTCAAATCTGACCACACTACTCAAATTCTTTAACATCTCTCCCCTATTCTATACAGGATAAAATTAAAACTCTGCATGGTGTACAAGGCCCTCCACAATCTGGCTCTTGCCTTTTTTGGGTCTTATCTTCCATCTCTTAATCTTGAATACTTTATGCTCCAATAACAGGGAACTAGCTCCCCAGGTTATGTCATGTTCTCCCAGGTCCTCTGGCTCTGGCACAGGCAGTTCTGTCTGAAATCTCTTCCACAGCATGAGTTTTCCTACTTACCCTTCACATATCTCTTTACACAGTATCTCCTTGAAGCAGGGATCCCTGACATCCCCAGGTACATTTTAAGGGTCTTTTCTCTCAAGTTCCCATTGTACTGCATCAGTAATTTTATTCTGTACCTTAGTTTAGACTGTGTTTCTTCCCATTAAGATGAATGAATGATAGGTCTTCTAAGCTTTGTCTCCTCAGCACCTATCAGGTGCCTAGTCAATGGTCACTCATAAGTCCCTTCTCAATAAATGAACAAACTAGTGATACAACACAAATAATTAGAAAGGTTTGAAGAAGAATATGATCTTTCATGGAAGTGGAATCAAAAAGGTATTTTGGAGACTGAGGCTAAAGGAAAAATGTGGCGTACAAAGTGACCCTGTGAAATTTTGTAAGTGACTGTGTAAGTTCAAGCTATCTTGCCAGGTGGCAAAAATATAATCAGGACAACAGAACAAAGTTGGTTTGGGGGATGGGACAACCTGACAGCAGGCAGCTAGAAACTAGGGTCAGAAGGTTACGATTGTAAATATGCTTGAAGGTACATGGAGGTGACAGAAGAAGTGAGTTCATGACAATGTGAGGTAAGAAAGGGTTTAGGACAAAATGTAGGAAGATTTTACTCTGTGGAGAAGATGGTCCCATAGATACAGAAGCAGTAGCAGAACAAAAACAGAGCCAAGGTGGTATGAGTGGCATTGAAGGCAGGAGTTTCTAAAAGGTAGGAAGGCAACAATGTCAAATGTTCTCCCAAAAATCAAAATGTGTAGAAACAAAGAAAAAGAAGATACATTTAGATCACTGTGACTTCTGAGAAAAGAAACAAATTAAATGAAGAGGTTAAAGTTGACAAGTTCTAAAGACATGAAACAGCATATTCTGATACATCTGACCCTGAAAGAAAGGAGGATGACAGGGAAATAGTTAAAAAAAAAAGAAAAAAAGATTGTTTCTTTTCTTAGACAAATGCCCCAAGATCTAGTCTTTGTTCTTCCACTAAGTAACCATGTGCTCTTTCATAAGCTAAACCAGAGGTGGCAGAAGAGACAGACAAATAGGAAGAGAGGAGAAAGACTTATGGAGGAAGGGCTTCCATGAGGCAGAATGAGATGGAATCAATGTACCGGGAGAAAGATCTTAGGAAAAAATGCAAACACAGGTTTTCTCTCTGATATAAGAGGCAAAGGAAAAAGAAGTTGAAGACTTCATTAGGCAAGGTCACCTCAGAGCTAAGGGAGGGGCAAAAAAGCTGGGTGAGGTGATTCTGAGAGCCAGATGACACCAAGATCAGTTGCTTTGAAAAATTCAATAAGGGATCAATGAGGAAGAATAAAATGGCCACTCAACAAGACATCAATACCACCAGAGCAATCAAGATAATAAGCTGAAGATCTGAACCAGGTAGTGGCAGAATAATTTTTTAAAAAAATTAGTAGAAGCAAGAGACATTTTATTTTTTTAATAAAATTTCTTAGTAGAGCAAGGCAATTCAGCCAAACATGAACAAATCACTCATAGTAGCTATAAAATGTTAGTGTCTCTCAGGTAACTGGCACATCACATCATTCCAAAGTGCACATTTCAAGCTTACCTGGAGTATTCTAGTAGCTTTCTGCTTGTAATCGATTAATTCCTGCTTGGAAGACTCCAAGTTTGACTTGTACAGCTTGACTTGCTGCTGAAGTTCATCAACTCTCTTCTTCTCGTCAGAATATTTTCTTTCTGCCACAGTAACTGCTTCTGCCAAATTCTGACGTTCCACTTCCATTTTATTAAGGCGTGCTGCAAACTCATTCTGTGATAAAGTTTACACCATACTTATTACATTGTTCCATTTTGAAATATATTTTACAACTATTTGTTCAGAAATCTTATGAGATTTATTAGCTCACCCGACTAACACAATAAAGGGGGAAATTCTTCATTTGAAGAATTTGCTAGAGAACAGAAAATCTAGTTGTGGCTCCCAAACATGGCAATGCATCCAAATCAACTGGGAGTTTATGTAAAAGCAGCCACCTGGGCTGGGATTGTAGCTCAGCGGTAGAGCGCTTGCCTCTCATGCGTGAGGCCCTGGGTTCGATCCTCAGCACCACATACAAAGCAATAAAATAAAGACATTGTGTCCATCCACAACTAAAAAAATATAAAAAAAAAAAAAGTTAAAAAAAAAAAAAAAAAAAAAAGCAGCCACCCCTGGCCTTTGTCAGGCTTTATGAATGGCAGTTTCTAAGAATGGGCTTGGGAATCCATTTTTAAAGAAACTTCCCAGGTGAATCTGGTCCCTAGAATACAAGGTCTAGTCTGATAATGGGTCTATAGCAAACTAGAAAGCCTATTAGAAAATAAATGGAAGAATGAAGTAAACAGCTGGATCTTTTCTAATATCATGTCTACTGTCCCTGGTTTTAAATTTTTTAGTAAGCTACCCAGTGTAATATTTTTTAGTTTAAGAAAATTTTAAAGCATGCTCTAAAAACACATTGCCTGTCATTTATTTTTTTTATTTATTTTTTGGTACTGGGGATTGAAGTCAGGGGCACTCGACCACTGAGCCACATCCCCAGCCCTATTTTGTGTTTTATGTAGAGACAGGGTCTCACTGAGTTGCTTAAAGCCTCACCATTGCTGAGGCTGGCTTTGAACTCGCGATTCTCCTGTCTCAGCCTCCCAAAGTGCTGGGATTGCAGGCGTGCACCTCCTCGCCCGGCTCATTGCCTGTCATTTATTAGACTACATAGAAATAAATCCCCCAGAGTTATGGAGATATAATACACATACCATAAAGTTCTCCTTTTCAAGGTATGTAATTCACTGGTTTTCAGTGTCTTCACTGAGCTGTGCGACCATTACTACTATTTAGGTTCAGAACATTTTCATCAACCCCAAAAGACATTCCATACCCATCTTCCCTCCCTACAGCACCTGTCAACTGTTAATCTTGATTTCTCTATGCATTTACCTATTCTAGACGTTTTATATAAATGGAATCACATGACCTATGGTCTTTTGTGTCTGTCTTAATTTCTAATATTTTCAAGGTTCACCCAAGTACTGATAGGTGTTATAGCATGTATCAATGCTTCATTATTTTTTATAGCTGAGTTAAGAGTTCCCAGTAAGACTATCTCACAGTTTGTATCCCATGAGGCAACTGGTAGATATTTGTATTATTTCCAGCTCTGGGCTATTATAAATATACTGCTATAAATATTCACATGCGGGGCTGGGATTGTGGCTCAGTGGTAGAGTGCCTGCCTCACATGCGTGAGGCACTGGGTTCAATCCTCAGCACCACATAAAAATAAATAAAGATATTGTGTCCATCTACAACTAAAAAAAATATTCACATCCAAGTTTTTATGTGGACATATATTTTCAACGCTCTTGGTTACATACCTAGGAGTAGAACTGCTAGGTCATGTGATAACTGTGTCTTTCATTTTTGAGGTGCTATCTGTTCTTAGAAAACTTCTTAATATACTTAGGTATATGAATCTACTTGTTAATCTGTAAATTTTATGAAATCTAAATACAGATCAAGTATTCCTGAAAAAAATGTAGTGAATGAATTGAAATGTGCTCTAAGTATAAAATATAACATGTTTTAAGGAATCAGTATTCAACATAGAATAAAACTATCTCATTAATAATTTTTAATATTGACTACTGAGATGATAATACATGTCGAATAGCCCTTATCCAAAATGCTTGAGACCAGAAGTGTTTCAGATTTCAGTTATTTTTCAGATTTTGAAATATCTGCACCTACATAATGAACTACCCTGAGGATGGGAACCAAGTCTAAACATGAAATTCATGTATGTTTCATCTTAGACACACAGCTTGGAGGTAATTTTATATAATATTTTAAATAATTTTGTGCATAAAATAGTTTTACAGTGTGAAATTTTCCACTTTGGCATCACAGTGCTCAAAAAGTTTCAGATTCTGGAAAATTTAGATTTAGGGCTTTCAGATTAGGGTTACTCAAACTGTAGATATACTAATGTTAAGTAAAACGTTATTAATATTAAAAGCAAAACAACAAAACATATTACCTGATATTTACTTTCAGGGCTGGCCTATTTTTACCTGTTAAAAAGAGAGTTCAGACCAGTGGTTCAAAACCCTAGCTGCCTACTAAGTACACCTGTAAAAACTTCCTGGGCTCTACCTCATATAGCTAAATCAGACTCTACAGAAGTGGAGACTGTGCATCGGGTAGTATTACTCAGGTGACTTCAAAGTGCAGACAGGGCCAAGTCTATACTAGAAATAAAAGTTCATTTAAGACTAAAACTCCAAATAATACGACATACATTTTTTTTTCTTGAAATGAATGAATTAAACTGGAATCAGAAAAGCTTAAAAAAATAAACAGGATGCCCCAAACTAGCATTTGTTCAAATAATAGTAATGGTGGGCTGGGGCTGTAGCTCAGTGGTAGAGCGCTTGCCTAGCATGCGTGAGGCACTGGGTTCGATCCTCAGTACCACATATAAATAATAAATGAATAAAATAAAGATCTATCAACAACTAAAAAATTAAAAAAAAAAATAATAGTAATGGTTACTGCATATCTGAATTGAATGAAAGATGCCTATCTCCAATGAATATTAACTATTTTAATTATGTCTTACAAATAAAATAAATTTAACAAGGATCAAGCTAATTGTTTAATTATCTCGTTTTTGTCATAGAGACTTTTCTGAAATGTACTATAGAATTTTGAGGAATGTGTTATGCAACAGCAAGAAGTCACTCCACCTGTCCAAACATCAGCAGAACTCTACTACCTCCTTTCTCACCTGCATCTGTTTGTAGCTCTCTTGCTCTCTCTTCAGAGTGGCTTCTGCTTCATGTAGTCTCTCCTGAAGAGTTTGCAGAGCTTGATTCTGTAGGCTACTGCCTTCATTGTGATCCTGCATTATTCTATAAGAAAATGCATCACATGAAATAGCACACTTCCACAGGATATAAATGGAAGGTGGAATAATATTTATAGCACCTGTATGTTAGTCAAGCACAAAGACGACAGCTTGTCTAAAACATTCTTTGAGAAATTTTTTTTCCTTTCTAATGGCATGTAACTTGTATTTGTAGGCCTCCAAATATAATTAGCATATACCATAAATCAAAAGATTAACGACACCATGTCTTCAAACATTTTAAAATTCAAATTTGCTAACAATGCATGCCAAGATTCAAACAATAAACCCATTTTAATCATAAGTTTCCAACATTACCAAAAGAAATTTTTCCTTTTACAAATCTGCAAAAAGCTACATCTTTCAGAAGCTAGTATTCATAAATTAGGTAATACTTACCATTATGTGTCCTGGAAAGAGCCACTCCAGCTCATGTTTTTCGTGATTGACAGAATTACCTACCGTGATTTTTCACTCTGTAAGGCTTCCAGCGCCTCTGTGCGAGTACTGAGCAGCTGGTCAGCCTCCTGGAGTCTCACTCTCAGTACGGCCAGCTGGGAGTCCTTTGCAGCCACTGCTTCAGTCAGGTCGTCTACTTGGGCCCGCAGTTCTCGAGTTATTCTATCATTTTTTGAATGGTCAACATTCCATTTTTCAACTCTCGCTCTTGCTTTGTTTAATTCTATAAAAAATGAAATTTCTTCATATAAACAAAACCACACATATCTTTCTTATGGCAGAGTCCTGTCCCTTTAGTACCTATTGTCAAAATTAGGAGCTTACAAGTAACTTCATTTTTTTTTTTTTTTGACTCAAATGGAACAACCATTTCTCAAGGCCCATATTCACAGTTAGTGGGTTAGAAAGGGGCAGGAAGTTAGCTGTTCCTTTACAATGTTGTTTTTTTCTGGAGAGAGAAAGTATTTGGCAGCCCAAACTAGCAGTGTTAACAGTAGCAAAATGGTCAGTAAATTTGTGGAGTTCTGCTAGAGACAGGCAGAAGAATGAAAATTCAAATCAAAGGTACAGTCTAGGAACAACAACAATAAAAAACTCTGAAGACAGGGACTGGGGGAAATGGTGCAGCTCAGTGATAGCGTACCTGCCTAGCATGTGCAAGGTCCTGGATTCAATCCCCAGGAACCATCCCCACAAAAGAAAATAAAAACTTCCAAGATAAACACAGGAAAGAATTTGTTCCTTTCAATCATTATTATACAAAGATGCTCTTTTAACCTAGGACATTGGTGCAAAAAAGAGTGATGTAGAGCTGGGTATGATGGCACATCCTTGTAATTCCAGCAATTTATGATGCTGAGGCAGGACAATCACAAGCTTGAGGATAGCTTCAGCAACTTAGTGAGATCCTGTCTCAAATTTTTGAAAAAGGGGAGGAGTTAAAGATGCCCTGGTTTCAATCCCTAGTACTGGTAAGGGGGGGAAAAAAAAAGGGCATGACAGTACTTCATTTCAGAATGTAAGAGCATCTCTATGCTGGATATATCATCTGCTAACTGCAATTTGTCACCAAGAAAACTTTTTGTTTTGTTTTTTAATTGAAGCAAACTTTACAGTGTTTCAGAAGAAGCTCCCTTTCTGTATCTACATTAATCTGGGCAAAGTGAAGCTTTTTCTAAAGTCAGTTTGACTAGTCTTAAACAATCTTCAGATTCTGCTCTCTGGGTCTCCTTCCATGCCTAGGCAAAATTCCTCCCAGTCCTCTTGCTCCTCTCACCAGGGATGATGGTGGGCATTTCCTCTCTTTTGTTTTCTCCTCAGTCACACTTAAAATAACACTCACACCTTCCCCAGTCACTAGTTCAGTATTGAGATTATTTCCTCTTTAATTAGTTATTTCTCAGAAATTTAAGGGTTTTCTATTTAAGGGCAACTCACCACAAAATATCTGAGGGCAATATTCAAACTGAATTCCATGTACATATTTGCCCCCAGAGTAGCAATACTGTGACCCTGTCTACTAGTGTCCACTACTTTACTTAATCCCCAACTCTGGTCATGAACAGTTTCCCTTGAAAAATGAACTAGACAATTATTGATGTTTGATTAGATTTAGCAGTTCCTGAAGAAATGCTAAAATAGCAATATTCTGTCTGGGTTAGTCCCATTTCCAAACTTAGGACTTATGTTTCTAAGCAGATACCATTTTACAAGTCTCATCTAAACTATTTGTGGTTAGCCATAAAATTTTTAGTTTACTTTGGGAAGTTACATTCCTAATCTTGGACAATTTAAGTAAGTTACCTTCCTGAGTTTCTTTGGATCTCTGAAGTAATGAGGCCATTTCCTGATTTAAAGACTGAACCTCATTCCTCAGCAGTTGATTCTCCAGTCGAAGATTAGACAGTTCATGGGATGTGCTATCATCACTGGGTGCTGGGTTGTGATCAGTGCAGGCAGCATTTGATAATGCACTTTCCTTTGAAGCATCCTCTTGGCTTTCAGGGCCAGCATCTGAGTTATTAGCAGCTTCTGTATAAAAAGAACACATTTGTTACATTGGCATGGATACCATGCATGTATTAGTAACTTAAGGTGGTAGGATGCCTTTTGGCTCAAGTTGACTGCTATAGCTAAAATACCATCAAAATATCACAAATCCTCAATAGATTTCCTTTCCCTCTGATGACAATTCACTCGCACAAATGGAGCCTACAGATCTCCTGAGGACACAAAGTCTGGGCACACTGAATAAATGGTGATACAGAAGGTAAGAATACAGTCCTAGGAAGAAGAAATGCTGATATAATTTTAGTGGCTGTGTTTTAGTTTCTGAAATGTTTCTTGGGAAAAAAAAAAGGAGAAGTCTCAACATTAAAATATTGAGAAGGTACACCAGAATGGCTGTGGGTTTCAAGAGAAGGAGGGTAATGACTGGTTATAGCAATCTGTTATATATCAAATTGGAATCTAAAATGCCTTACCAGATATACAGCCTCATGAATTATCTTGTTTTTAATTTGTTACTGAATTAACAAATTAATTTAGCAAGTATACTGATTTATTTAAAAATTACATGAAAAAATGAACTATGTTTAAGTGATATGGGCAAAAGAATCTTAGATAAACAGTCAATAATCAATGAAAAAGAGCTCAAATTCTTTAGGGATCAAAGAAATATCAATTAAAATCACAATGAGAACCAATACACACCAACTAGAATGAATAATGCTGGTGAAGACATGGAGCAATGGGCACTTGCATACATTGCTGGTGGGAGTACAGAATGGCACAATTTTTTCTCAATTTCTTCTGAAGCTGCGACTGTTTGACCCAGCAATTCCACTCCTAGGTGTTTATCCAAAATTAATGAAAATATTTGCCCAAAATAGGCAAGCACAAAAATGTTCATAGCCTTTTCATACTAACCAAAAACTGGAGAAAACCCCCAAGTCCATAGGAGACTAGATAAACTGGTGTGTCCACAGAAAATACCATACAATAAAAAAGAATGAAAAAGACCAACAACATGGATGAAAGTCATAAATACAGTTAAGTAAAAGAGGTCAGACTGGAAAGTGTACATATACACATAATTCTATATGTATATATATAATCCACTTATATGAAGTTGCAGAATAAGCAAAAACTAAGGTAAAAAAAATCCTAATAGTGGGCACTTTCAGGGATAGAGTAGGGAGATTAACTGAAAAGGTATGTAAGAAACTTGATGGTGCAAATAAAATCTTTATCATGATGAAGGTGTGGGTTACATTAGTGTACCATTTGCCTATATAGCTAAGATTTTTGCATATTTCAATAGATGTGAATTTTCCTGAAAGAAAAAAAACCCCTAAAAATTAGTAATCAAGTGTAGTAGAGAATGGATAGAGATAATGATTTAAATATGGGAGTGCTTATCAGTACTGAGGCTAGATGGTAGATGTAGAGGGTTCTGTTTCCTTGACATAGGCTTTAAATATTCCACATAAAATTTTTTTAAAAGCTGCAGCCGGGCACAGTGGTGCATGCCTATAATTCTAGCGACTCAGGAGGCTGAGGCAGAGGATCAGAGTTCAAAGCCAGCCTCAGCAACTTTGCAAGGCCCGAAGCAACTCAGTGAGACTCTGTCTCTAAATAAAATACAAAAAAGGACTGGGGATGTGGCTCAGTGGTCGAGTGCCCTGGGTTCAATTCCTGGTTAAAAAAAAAAATGACTGTAAAAAGTCATTGATCAAGGGCTGGGGCTGTAGCTCAGTGGTAGAGCGCTTGCCTAGCATGCGTGAGGCACTGGGTTCGATCCTCAGCACCACATATAAATAATAAATGAATAAAATAAAGATCCATCAACAAAAAAAATTTAAAAAAAAAAGTCATTGATCAAGCCAGCAAAGTAAGTTAAAGATCTGAAAGCGTAACTTATAAATTTAAACAAGGAGATCTACATTTCTATATCTATATATTACATAGGATCTAAGTACAGAGTATATTTCCTTTTCAAGTATACATGGAATACATAGAAAGTCACTTACCAGCACATAAAACAAAAATCAAATTTCAAAGAATTGGTATCATAAAATCACAACCTGACCTCAATGCAATTAAACTAGAAAGCATCATTTAAAACTAGGAAAAATTTCATGTTTGAAATTAAGGGGGAAAATAAAAAAAAAATAGACAAATATAATTTTAAAAATACATATTCATTTACTTGATAAATAAATTTAAATAAAAATGGCATTAGGGGTACTCTAATCTTCAAAAAAATCTTAAAACATAACCACAAGTGGTTTTCTGATAAACAGTATTAGGCAGATGAGTTTTGAAATGTACATGATGTTGAAACTCATTTAACTGTACACTTCAAATATGCGCATTGTAGAGTAAGATGATTACACTTCAATAAGGGTGCTCAGGCATTTAGTACAGTCCAAAGCCCATGCTAAGGTGTGTCAGATACGGATATTCTTCAGGTAGCAAGTGTGGTCACATTTTGGTTTCTGCAAAATTAGCATGAATAGATTAATGTCTGTGTTAAAGTTCCAGCAATGACAACTTCATTATTTTTCTGTAATTAAATAATCTTCCCAAAATGTACATGAAATAGAAAAATTCTTAATGAAAAACCAATTAAATTAATAATTTAAAATTTTCACTAAGAATATCCCAAGACCTAATGGTCTTACCAGTGAGTTCTGGCAAATATTCAGGGAGTAAATAATCTCAGTCCTACACCAATTAATTAAGATGAGAAAAATGAGGAATAAATTCCAAGTCATTTTATAAGGCAAACATAACTATGATACTAAAACTGCAATATTACAGGTCAATTTCGCTTATAAAATCAATGTAAAAATCCTAAACAGAATATCAGCTATTAGAAATCTGGTTTTATGTCTTTTAAAAAATCAATTGATTTGTATACTGCAGTAATATTATGGAAGAAAAATCATATTATCATCTCAATAGAGAGACAAAAACTGCTAAAAATTCAACATGATAAAAACCCGAACTAGTTAGATATAGCACCCTTCTTAAACTGATTCAAAAGTATCTGTGAAACACCTAACAAGATATCAAAGAATCCTATATGATAAGGAACAAGACACAAAATTGGTTGTCAAATCCTAGCCAATGAAGTTAAGACAAGAAGGTTTTACTAAAAGACAAAAGAACTCAGAAAAAACAAATTGCCATTATCCACAATGATATACTGTGTTATTGGAAATCTAAATGCATGTACAGAAAAATATGAAGATTAGGAGCTTTCTAGGTTGCTCAAAATACACATATAAAACCCAACATACCAGCAATGACAGAATAAAAATTTTAAGAAATATCATTTATACTAGCTTCAAAATATGAATAAGTCTAACATAAGTTATGCAAGATCTTTGGGAGAAAACAATAAAATCTTGATGAAAGACATTAAAAAATAAGTTGAAATCATACCACGTTAATGAATCAGAAAACTCAATACAGTAAGAATGCTGATTCTTACAAAACTATCTACATAAAAGTAAAAACAACTCCTTCCCAAAAAACACCAACAGAATTTTTATGAAACTTGACATGCAAATCTAAAAAGTATATGGAAGTGCAAAAGTCCAAGAATGGCCAAAACATTTTTGAAAAATGACAAGGTAGAAGCTGCCCTATCAGATATCAAAATATAGTAAAAAACTATATTAAGACAATGTGGCTCAGGACCAAGGACATACAAAATAAACCAACGAAACAGAATTAAGTGCCCAGAAACACACTAAAGAACAGATGGATAGTTTTGATATATGACAGAAGTGGTACTGAAAATTGGTAGGGAAAGGATAGTCTTTTCAATAAATATTGCTGGGATAGCTGATTTTCATATGGCAAAAAAATTGAATTTGGACGCCTATCTCACAATGTACACAAAAATCAATTTTTGGTAAACACCTAAATATGAAAGGCAAAGCCATAAAACCTTTAGAAGATAATGTAGGTAAATAGGGAAAGATTTAACATTAAGAAATCTGAGAAATTCATCTACATTAAGAACTTCTTTTCCAGACACCAGAAACCCGGGTCAGGGACCAAGGTAAAAACTGAGAGTGAGAAATAACTGGCATTTAAAATATATAAAGGAGGGGCTGGGGTTGTGGCTTGGTGGTAGAGCACTTGCCTCGCATGCGTGAGACACTGGGTTCGATCCTCGGCACTACATACAAAATACATAAATAAATAAAATAACTGTTTAAAAAATCTTTAAAAAAAAAATATAAAGGAGGCTGGGAATATAGCTCAGTGGTAGAGCAATTGCCTGGCATGTGTGAGGCCCTGGGTTCAATCCCCAGTACCACAAAAAATTGAAAGACACATTCCAGAAAAGGAATAGTCAAATATTTGAAAAGGTGCTCAATCACACTAGCAATGAAGGAAATAACAATGACAAGCATGATTAGCAAAACATAAGAAGTCATTGAAAATACCAAATATTGGTAAGAATGTGGAGCAAAAGGAATTCTTAACCACAGCTGGCCAGGGTGTAAATGAGTTCGACCTTTTCAGAAAACCACTTTGGCTTTACTAGAGCAGTGTCATGCCTTAAAACTCAACACCTCCAGCTCTGGGCACCCTAAATCACTGAGTCTCAACCTCGTGATTCTGCCCTGCACGGGACATCTGGCAATGAGGAGACATTTTTGGTTGTCACAATGGAAAGGCCTGTTGACATTTAATGGGTTAAGAGGCCGGGGATGAAGCTAAATACCCTACAAAGGACAGGAAAGAAACCCACTACTATAAATCATTTAGCTCAAAATGTGAATAGTCCTGAGGTTGAGACGCTACCCTAAAACAAACTTATTAGCCGGGCACAGTGGCTCACGCTTGTAATCCCAGCACTTTGGGATGCTGAGACAGAATTGCGAGTTCAAAACCAGCCTCAGCAACAGCAAGGTGCTAAGCAACTCAGTGAGACCCTGTCTCTACATAAAACAAAATGAGGCTGGGGATATGGCTCAGTGGTTGAGTACTCCTGAGTTCAATCCCTGGTACCAAAAAAAAAAAAAAAAAAGAATGAAGAAACAAACATTATTAACTGATGTACCATTATAATTGGTTCTATTTCATTTCCCTGCCAACCAGGTTCCCTTTGGCCTGTTGTTTTTCACAATTAAATTCAAGTTGTTGGGGCTGGGATTGTAGCTCAGCGGTAGAGCGCTTGCCTCACATGCGTGAGGCCCTGGGTTCGATCCTCAGCACCACATACAAAGCAATAAAATAAAGACATTGAGTCCATCTACAGCTAAAAAAAATATTAAAAAAAAAAATTCAAGTTGTTTTCCTTAAAAGTATTAAAATTTTGTCAATTCTTGGCCTAAAGATCTCTGTTAGCATTACACTGCCCATGGCAGTTACTTCCAGCTTTTAATGGCCTAACAATTACCTAAATGACGGAATTCAGATGGCCTGGCGCCATCCTCAGAAAATGACTCAGTAAGTCTGCATGGGGGGGACCCAAAATTCATTTTTAAAAAAAATTTTTTTTAGTAATATCTTTATTTTTTAAAAATGTGGTGCTGAGGATCGAACCCAGGGCCTCACGCATGTGAGTTCAAAATACAGACTGCTTGAGAATCCTTTCCTTATAGCCCATTAAGTCCCAAGTTTTCAATTCTATAAATACTTCAACAAAACTGATACAGATGTTTGGGAGGCTGAGACAGGAGAGTCACGAGTTCAAAGCCAGCCTCAGCAATAGCAAGGCCCTAAGCAACTCAGTGAGACCCCGTCTCTACATGAAACACAAAATAGGGCTTGGGATGTGGCTCAGTGGTCGAGTACTCCTGACTTCAAACCCCCCCCCCCAAAAAAAAAACCAAAAAACTGACACAGATGCAACAAAATAAGCTGGAAATAGCCATGCACAGTGATGCATGCCTGTAATCCCAGCAATTGGGGAGGCGGAGGCAGGAAGATCAGAAGTTCAAGGCCAGCCTGGGAAACTTAGAGAGGCCCTGTCTCAAAATAAAAAAAGGCTGGGGGTAAGCACCCCTGGGTTTAACCCCCAATATTGGGGGTGGAGGGTGGGGAGGAGGTTGAAAATAATAATCTAAAACCTCTATATTATAATTTTGTTCTTATTATTATATAGTTATATTATATACCACAATTTTTTATAGGTGTTCCACATCTAGGACAATGGGACAAAACGAATTAAAACCCTAGGTGGCTTCCACAACACGCTCACAAATACTTTAATCACTTCATTTATTACACTACAATTATCTGCCTACATATATAGATACTTCTTTATTCTTGTATTCAGGTTTTTAAAAAAAATTTTTTCTTTTGTTCAAAGCCAGCCTCAGCAACGGTGAGGCAATAAGCAACTCAGTGAGACCTTGTCTCTAAATAAAGCACAAAATAGGGCTGGACGTGTGTCTCAGTGGTCAAGTACCCGAGTTTAATCCCCAGTACCAATAAAAATAATTTTTTTTCTTTTAGTTGCAGGTGGATACAATACTTTCGTTTTATTTACTTATTTTTATGTGTGCTGAGGATCAAACCTAGGGCCTCACACATGCTAGGCAAGTGCGCCACCACTGAGCCACAACCACAGCCCCTCAATAAGTTCTTGCTAAATGTATAATTGATCAAAAGATGGTTGAGAAGAAATATAGGAGTGTATAAACATAACCAACTGCTACTGCATGTTCCTGTTTTAAAAGCTCTAAACCCATGATTTAATACAACTTTTTAACCCGAAGATCCAGATTTTATTCACTAACAGCCAAAACAGCCAAGAGAGGCTTTAATGTTTAAGGATGTTTCCATTAATCATGAACTCTATAAAAGAATTTCTGCAAAAATCTATCATGTTTATTACTATTTTAAAATGCATAGTAGATACTTCAATTAGCTATATTACCATATTAACCTTATTTTACAGGCGAGATGTACATGTAATTTTACAACTCATAAAACCACTGAAAACTGAAATTCTAACCTCTTACTTCACTAGTGGGTCAATGCCTTCAATTCTTCAACTTGAAGTTCAGTCTCTCAGCTTTATGTCTGAAGAATGTGGAGGAAAAAAGTCACCCTCCCCCAAGTAGAATATATGTGAAGTACAGTCTCCTGTCATTTTTATAATCCCCATAACAAAAATAGGTGAGATAGTCTCAAATCTAAAACTACATTTTCTTTCAGATTTCAAAATTTTCTTTTTATCTTAGGAATCAAATATGACATAATTTCCTAGATGCTGGGTTTGGTCGTTACCCAACAGACAACATTCCAAGGTCCCTCTCATAACAGAATATTGACTAACGGTATGAAATGTTGCTTCCCTTGTTTATACCACATATTGGTGGAGAGCCTGCTCTTAGGGGGACAGACTGTAGAATAGATGAGAAATACATACTATGACAACATCCTAAGCTTTGATGACATATTCAATTTGCTTAATTCTAAAAGAATGGAGGACTGATGAACTACCATGGCTTTGGCTCCCAGGATTTTCTTCAGAGGTTTGGATGGTGGTTACACCTGCGTTCACAGAACTGACACTTGATGTCCGAGACCTTGAAAAGACAGGTGCCTTGCCCTTTTCTTTCTTGATTTCCACCCTCCCGGTGGGCTCCTTCTGCGAACTATTTAGAAAATCAAATAAGAGCTCATCATCAGGTTCTGACTTTTTCCTTCGGACAAACTGGGATGAAGGCCTAGGAAGAGATGCATTTTCAACAGGATGGGAGGCCTCCCCAGGTGTCCTGGATCCCACTTTCACATTTGCAGTGCCGGCTAAAATGGTGGCTTTTTGATTTCGAATATTATCAGCTGCTGAGGAAATATAATCAGCTTTAGGTTCATTCTGATAAGTCACATCTGTGTTTTGCTGATGAAGTTCAGGATAGTCACTGTTTTTGCTGTATATGATGCTGGTGGTGTTCTCCTTCCTATTGAGAGCTGTTGCAGCTCCTTGATCAACTCGGTTTAAAAGATCTTCAGCCTTTCCAGCAAGATCAACAAACCAAGACATGATCGTAGCAAAATAATCCTATTGGTGAACCTGAAAAAGGACATGAAATGATCAGTATGGCATAACTGCAGAATGTAAAGGTTAAGACTGGGCTATGGAGTCAGGCAGTCCTGGGATGAAATCCTAACCCTACTTCTTACTAGCTAGGTAACCTTGAGCAACTACTAACTAAAGTGAGAAACCTTATCTAGAAAATGGTGAAAATAATTGCACTTATTGTATAAAATATAGAGAAAATTTGGACACAAATAGACATAAAGAAGACCAAGTGAAGACAGGAAGAAGGAAGCCATCAACAAGTCAGAGAAAAGTCCCAAAAGAAACCAACCTTGCCAACACCTTGATGTCAGATTTCAGAATTGTGAGAAAATAAATTTCTATTGTCCAAGCCAATCATTCTTTGGTACTTTGTTACAGCAGTCCTAGCAAATTAATTTGGCATCTGAATAGCAAATGACACTTCTGGCAAATTCCAGCCCTACCAAATAAAAACAATATCTGAAGTTTGTTTCAAAGTGCTAAAACTTAGGTGCAGTGGCACACACTTGTAATCCCAACAACTCAAGAGACAAAGGCAGGAAGTCAGCAAATTTGAGGCCAGCCTCAGACCCTCAGGAATTTAGTAAGATACTATCTTTTTTTTTTTTTTTAATATTTATTTTTCAGTTGTAGGTGGACAGGATATCTTTATTTTATTTTTATGTGGTGCTGAGGATCGAACCCAGTGCCTCTCGTGTGCTAGGCGAGCCCAGTAAGATACTATCTTATAAAAACAAAACAAAAACCAAATATGGTTGGGGATGGCGCTCGGTGGTAAAAATCCACTTGGGTTCAATTCCCAGTATAGTGGCAGCGGGGTGAGGGGTGGGGCGCTAAAACTTGGAAAAAACTACTTCTGATTAATACAAAAGTTATCACTGTTAAACTGAAGCACTCTTCTGGATAATTTAAGTGTGTACATATATAATATGTCTAAAGTACATTTTTGATAATTCAAAAACTGAGTACCTAACGTGCACATTAAGCTAAGTTCAGAATAAGAAATATGATTATATATCATATCCATTCCACACATATATTTGAGTACTTAAAAGTATGCTACAGTAGATCAAGGTGATAACAAAGTCATTAACTCTCATGGCATATAAGAAAGAGGACTGTAAAAAAGTACAACCAGTTCTTGAATGTGAGCATCATCCCTTTTGCCTGGACTCTTTCACAGTTAACTCTTTCTTGCTCTTTGTTCACTTGAATGTTTTCTGCTTCAGAGTTCTCCTTCTCTCCACCTAAATGAGGTCTTATCATTCTCTGTTCACACCTTTTCTTTTGCCTCACAGCCCTTCATGCTTTGTAATTTTGGATTGCTTTTTTAACATGTCTCTCCCTGTTGGGAAAGAGGGGAGTGGCTAGATAAACACCATGTCTGTTTTGCTCACCAAGGATTTCCAGCATCTGGCCACACTGGTACTGAATGGAATTAATTTTTATGTGCCAGATGCTGTGCAAACATTATTACATTTAGTTTTCACAACAATATGTGATATACTTTATACATATACAAACACACTTTCAAATGTAGAAAAGATTGAGTTTTGATGGCAACTGAGACACTGAAGTCTAAGTTAACCTACAGCCATGCCCACCTTTTAACCCCTTCCTTCCCATATCCAGCTTCTCAAAATGTAAATAATCTAAGAAACTTACCCCTTAAAACTTTTCTTTATAAAATGTGACTACTAGTGGCTCTTTCAGCGTTTATGTAAAATCAAATTAAAACGAAGACGAAATACTTTGACATATAAAGCTCCAAACAGGAGTAAAGTACCAATCTCAGTGACGGGGGGGAAGAGGGCAAAAACATTTAATTCCTTATATCCTGCCTCCATTTTCGTCGACGGGGCTTTAAAACGCCAGCCTGTGCCTCAACGCTGACTACCTAATTGAATGAGCGTAAGATGGCCCCGGGCACTGGTTCCAGTGACAAACACCGCCAGCGGCCTTCGCCGGCACAAAGCCCTCAGTAACTCGGGCGCTGCCCGGGACGCCGAGAGCCAGGCTGGGGAAGGGTCTGCAGCCTGGACCAAAGGCAGGTGTCATCGAAGAGGGGAAGGGAGGCCAGGCTCGGGGAGGCCGTCAGTCCGCGGACCCCTCCACGGCGCTGGCCACCTCGCCCCTGCCTCTGGAGGGGGCGGCGCGGCCAGCCCATCCGGGGGCGCCGTAAAGACCACGTCGGCTGCAGCTCAGAGGACGCGGCCGCCCGGACCCCGTCCCAATTCTGGCAAAGACCAGCCCGGTCCCGAGGAGCCGAGGAACAGGTCTGGGATGAGGCCGGCGCCGCGCTCCTGGGGCCGTCCATGCCCCAGGCGGACCCATTCCGTCCACTGGCCCCCGCTGCCGCCTCACCTGAGGACTCCGGAGCGGCGGCACCGCGGCCTCGTCGCCCGCCCCGGCCAGGCCCCCTCAGCAGCCGGCCCGGAGAAACCTCAGGCTTAGCAAACCTCCTCCCGGACCTGCCGTGGCCCGGCTACCTCTTCCGGGAGACGTGGAAGGGCGGCGAGGACCCCAAAACAGAGTGGCCTTCGAGCTGCCTGAGCGGCGGGGAGCCAAGTGCCTCCAGCACCTGCTGGCGACTCAGGCGGCGGCGCCGGCGGCTGCGGGGGCCTCGCGCCTGGCCACGCCCCTCTTCCGCCTGCGAGGAGATCAGGCGGGAGACGAGCCCGCGTGCGTGTGACGTAGCCCGCTTACAGCGGACAGCGCGTGCACGCGGCTCGCACAACATTGGAAGCCACGCCCACAGGAGGGCGTGCCTTAAGAGGGGGGGGCCCGTTTGGCAGCTGAGGCGGTATCCCAGTGAGACGAGTGGGTCCCTCATGCTTCGCCTTCTCACGTGGCTCCTTCCGGTCCCTAGTTTTACGCATGCAGATGTTGAGGCTCACAGCACAGGGTGGGAATGCAGAAAACGCGATCCCTGATTTCATAGCGCTTGCTTTGAAGTGATACACATTACGTAAACCAATGAATAAACATGACAATTTCTGAATATTACCACAGCACCTACGAAAACAGGAAGTAGCCGGGCGCGGTGGCGCATACCTGTAACCCCAGCACTCTAGGAGGCTGAGACAGGAGAATCGCGAGTTCAAAGCCAGCCTCAGCAACGGCGAGGTGCTAAGCAACTCAGTGAGACCCTGTCTCTACATAAAACACAAAATAGGGCTGGGGATGTGGCTCAGTGGTCGAATGCCCCTGAGTTCAATCCCCAGTACCAAAAAAAAAAAAAAGAGGAAAAAAAGAAAGAAAACAGGAAGTGACTGGAGGCGGGGAAGTGCTCTTTGTTCATTCTTACCTTTCACCGGCAGATGGCGCTCAGGACTTAAAAATCTGTATAAACCAGTGTATGTTATTCCTGGATCCACAGGTAGCATGAGGATTGCTGTTTCCTTTTGTTTATGAAGCACAGGGCATAATGTCTCCAAGAATCCCCTAGATGTTCCAAAGGGGTTGCATTCCCTTGCCACGGGAGAATAGATATCTTCAGAAGAGGATCCTCAGGGGTTGCCAGAGAGAAGGGAACTCAACTCAGGACCAGTGGGGTCCTTGACATCATGACTGAGAAGAATTTCAACACATGTCAGTAGAGGCTCAGAAATTTATTTAGGAAAACAAGGGATACGCATTTAAGGGAGAACAAGGGCCATCTTGAGAGTGAGAGACGTGTTTTTGGGGTTCCCAGCTCTTCTTTTGGAGGAAACTTGGTGAGGAGTAGATATGGGAAGGTATGTAGGGTAGGTATGACGTCAGTCTGGTAATTCCAAGGTTCATGGTGATCTGGTCCTTCTCAGGATCTTTAGACTGACCTGGTTTCCATTATCTGATTCATAGAGAATGCTGGAAAGTCTCCTTAATCAATAGTTTTCTCAAAATATCTTTCTTTACTTAATCTAGTGATCTAATTAACATTGCACGGGTAATTATCATAATGAGGTGAATTTAGGGTGACTTTAAGATTTACAGATTTCCCAAGAATTTGGAAGGGACAAGCCTGGGAAAGAGACTGGCTTGGGGAGTGACAAGAAAACTATGCAGAACTTCTGAATTAAAATTTTATTTCCTTGTCCTCCTTCTGTGTCTCCTTTCTCCCCATTTCTTATTTCTTCTATCCTGCTCCACCCTTACCTGTTTGAAATTTCCTCCAGATGTGGCAGTTCAGTTCTGGTGTTTTTCATGTTATCTAGGTGCCTAAAGTGCTCCCAGAGATAAATCTCTCAATCATGGAGCCCCTGATGAAAACTCCTAGGGTACCATGGCTATAGTTTGTCCATTTTCTTTCTTCTCCCTCCTCCTCCTCTTCCTCCTCCTCCTCCTCCTCCTCCTCCATCATCTTCTTTTTTGTGTGTGCTGGGAATCAAACCAGAGACTTGTACATGCTAGGCAAGTGCTCTGCCACTGAGTTGTGTCTCTAACCCCAGCTTTGGTTTGAATACATCCTTTGGAGTTCATTTATTGGAGGTAGGACCTTTAAGGTGCAGTGGCACATTCCTGTAATCCCAGCACTTTGGGAGGCTGAGACAGGAGAACCGCGAGTTCAAAGCCAGCCTCAGCAATGGGGAGGTGCTAAGCAACTCAGCAAGACCTTGTCTCTGCATAAAACACAAAATAGGGCTGGGAATGTGGCTCAGTGGTCAAGTGCCCCTGAGTTCAATCCCCAGTACCAAAAAAAAAAAAATGATAATGTCATGAGGGCAGAGCTGATGGACGGATGCCCTTGTCATAGGCGTGGTTAGTTATCACTGGAGTGGGTTCCAGGAAAAAAGATGGGCCCCCTCCTCTCTGGCATCCACACACTCTTTCCCTTCTGTCCTCTGCCTTGGGATGATGTAGTAAGAAGGTCCTCGCTAGAAGGCAGTTCCATCTTTAGAAAATTATCCTACAGATATATTCACACACATACAAATGACATATAAAGTTATTATATGATGGCTTATAGTAGCAAATATTGGAAAAAAGTTATGTTCATTGAATTAAAAATCTGGGAACATTCATCAGTGGAGTCCTTCCCTGGTCACTCTGAGGAAACAAGTCCCTGTTACCCTATGGTTTTCCATATAACCATAATTTCCCCCTTATATATTTGTTAAGAATAAAATTTGATTTTTTTCTATAACTTGTGCAACTGTAATTGTGCAAATTTATCATTTGTATGATATATGTTCGCTTGTTATGGCATATATTTATTAGTGTCCATCTGCCCTCTGAGAAGGCATAAACCACAGCTGTCTGTGATCACTGTTGTGTTCCCTGCCTAGGACAGGGCCTGCTGCATGGTGGGTGCTTATGTTAAGTGAATGAATGCTGTGGCCCCCCTCTGAAGGTTGGAGAAGCTAGTGTCACAAGATCAGTAGATGCCTCAGAAAGAACCTGCATTATTCTTGGAACAAAACAGATGCTTAATAAATGGTAGGTGTGATTTTTATGGCCTCCTGAGTTTTCTCCTGCGTGTTCTTCTTTATCCAAAGTCCACACTGTCCCTAGCTTCATCCAAAATGAATAGTTAGGCCTTACCATGGCTTCCCTGGCCTGGCCCATCCAGCCAGGTCATCCCACAAGGCTGGTCTCCCTCTTTTCTCCCCAAACTCATCTCAGATATCTTCCCTACACAGCTTTAGGAACCTTAGGAATATGAAGGTGGAATGTTCTGCAGAAATGCTGAAAGCTTTCTGGAGCACAGCATAAGATAGCCTGGTAGAGTTCCCATTCCTGAGAGGAGGGGTCTTCATTCCCTCAGGGGGATGTCATCCCTGCAGTTGTGGGACACTTTGGTGGACAGGAGCAGGAGCCGAGGAGTAGGGCCAGACCAATCTCCTTCCCTTGGAGCCAGGAGCCTAGAGAAGGAGCTGAGGGTCTCAGTTAGGAGTGTTGGGTGCAGCTGCAGAATCCCAGAGGCAAAAGGGGAGAGAACAGACCTCGGAGTCAGGTGACAGGCCCCAGAAGGGGTGCTGCAGGTTTTCAATATTATTCTTCTATAAATTCATCGTGATTCAAGGCTATACACCCAAATAAAAGTGGAGCAGCAGTGTGGGCCCTGTGCCCCTGTTCACCCCTGCAGGAGGCAGCCAGCTGTCTGTGGGCTTGTTTCAGCCTCTGTGCCCCCACCGGTCTGCTTTCCCCTAGATGGGGGATGGGGGTACCAGAGCAGAGACCTTGGTGCCCTGCTCCAACTGTCCCATGTTCTGTCCCCAACATGTCCCCTCTGTTCTCTCTCCCCATTCTGGAGACACACCTTGTAGAATGAAATAATGAAGGAGCTAATCTGGCCATCGGACTGTATCTCAATCTGTTCAATTTGGTAGCCCCAGCTGGAGGATGTGACCAGTCTTTTGCTCACCTTATCACTGGGTAATAGCAAAGACAGGCCTAGGACTCAATCCACAAGCTCACTTCATCAGTTCTGAGGATAGCTCCTAAGTCAGGGGCTATTTTTCAGAATATGTATCCTTTGATTAATTCAACAAATATTTATTGAGCATCTACTATGTGTCAGGTGCAAATCTGAGTTCTAGGATCTAGCAGTGAACCAAACAAAGATCCCTGGTCTCAGGAAGCTTACATTCTAGTAAGGAAGACAGATTAGTCAAATTCTTGGTGTCTGAGGTGTCTGTAAATGCTGCAGAGAAATACAAAGCAGGGAAGATCTGTGATGTTTGGGATGGAGCTTACAGTTTTCAATTGGGAGTTTAGGAGGTCTGAACAAGAAGGTGATGCTTCTGTCAAGGCCTGAAGGAGGCGAGTGATGAGCCCACTGGGTATGGGGCATGTCCACGCAGTGGGCAAGAAAGTGCTGGGGCCCTGAGCCACTGCCAGAGGACATGAGGATGGACAAGTAATAGGGGCTCAGGGAGCAGGTCCTTGTGCGCCATGCTGAGGAGCCTACATTTTATTCTAAACGTGTGGGAATGCATTAGAAGGTTTTGAGTGGAGAAACCTTTACTTTGTGTTGTTACAGGGTCCCTCTGGCTAATGCGTCGGGAGTATGCTGCAGAGGCCCAAGGCCAGGAGTGGGGCAGCCATTGTGGGCTGCGGCATTGTACACAGATCACTGCAGTACCCTGGCGAGAAGGGCCCATGGAAGCTGGGCAAGTGGTGAGAAGTGGTCAGATTCTGGGTTTGTTTTGAAGAAAACCAATGCAATTTGCCAACGGTTTGAATATAGGGTATGAGAGAAAGAGGAGCACAGTGACTAAAAGTGATACTACTCTCTGCTGAGCACTTGGAGGGATGGACTTGATAGGAGTTAGGTGGGGAAGGCTGGGCAAAGGCCGGCTTGGGTGGTGAGATCGGGATGTGCAAGGTCCTGGGTTCCATCCCAGCATTGCAAATAAATAAATAAATAAGATGATTTTGTCAAACTTTTACAATTTTTGCCTATTTGGCGGATATTTAGTGGTATCTCATTATGGTTTTTTTTTTTTTTTTTTTTTTTTTTTTTATTATTTTATTTTTTTCCCAAAAGTTGCATTTTAA
>CM053401.1:10572064-10583758 GCA_028644305.1 Xerus rutilus
CAAAATTCCTGCGTGGGATGTTGAGCTGAAGAATGATGCCAGGAAGTTGGCTGGAAAACGGCGCCTCCACCACTTCCAGCCTTGGTCCCTAAGAGCCTAGCGCAGAGTGGACTGTCTACGCCGCCATCTTGGAACCGCCCCCTCTCATTATGGTTTTTAATATGCAGACATATATTGTATATGTACATCTAGAATACATATGTATAAATATATATGCTACGTATATAACACAGATATGCAAATGTGTATACAAAATACATTTGATATGTAAGCATATATTTCTATCTAGTATTTTTGAGTGTTTTAATATGGGAAGGGTTTAGAATATTGCATCTGCAGTTTTCTTGGTAACAAACTTTCCCAGTGCTTTTAACCTCTGACAGTTAACCCCAACTCATTGGAGGATAGAAGACATCATAGCTGGCTCCTTCTGTGCCCAGCAAGGAAGAGGAAGCTCATCTCTCCACCTCTCAGGCCCCTGATCACTGTGTTTCCAGGGCCTCAGCAGCTCAGGTGTGCTCTCCTGCCACAACCCTCTTCTCCAGGGAAGGTAGCGACCACCCCGTTTCTAATGGCAATGGACGCCTGGCTTTTATGCAGCTCTGTTCTTAGACTTTGCAGAGCTCCACAATCTAGTTCAGCTGCCCCTTGCTGTGTTTTCTGTGTCTGGCTGCTTTGGTTCAATTTAGGTGTGATTCTCATTCACATTCCTGTGTGAGTTCATGGCTGTCTGTGAGATTCCAGTGTGTTGTGAGAGCCAAGTGAAATTGGAGTCTGAGACTGACACTTACACACGCATGTGTGCATGTGTGCATGTGTGTGTGTGTGTGTGTGTGTGTGTGTGGTGCTGGGGACTGAGTCCAGGTCTTCTTGTCATGCCATGCAAAGCACTCTACCACTGAACCACTTTCCTAATCCTTTTTTGTTGTTGTTTAGAAGTACTTTATTCTTATGTTTTATGTGTTATTAGTGAGCTATAGTCATACACAGTGGTGGGCTTCATTTAGACATATTCATAAAAGCCTATACCATAATTTTCTCCAGCTCTATCCCCAGTACTTCCCCTCTCCCTCGCCTCTTCCTCTGCCACCTGATCTCCTCCTTCTGCTCGTTTATTTCTTGTTTTTTCCATTGGTGCATTACAGTTATACACAAGGTGGAATTCCTTGTGACACTCATACATGCACATTGTACAACTTGGTCAGTTTCATTCTTCGATTCCTCCCCTGTCCCACCCTTCCCCCCCATCCCCTTCCTCTACACCACCTTCTATTTCCACGAGACCTTCCTTTTTTATTCCTTCTTGTTTTGGTATGAGGGATTGAACTCAGGGGCACTTAAATACTGAGCCACATGTCCAGCCCTTTTCTGCATTTTATTTAAAGACAAGGTCTCACTGAGTTGCTTAGGGCCTTGATAAGTTGTTGAGACTGGCTTTGAACTCAAGATCTTCCTGCCTCAGCCTTCCAAGCCACTGGAATTGCAGGCATGTGCCACCTTATCCTTATTTCTCTCTTGCTTCCATATATGAGAAAAAAATTCAACCTTTGACTTTCTGAATCTGGCTTTTTTCTCTTAGCATAATGTTCTCCAGTTCCATCCATTTACCAGCAAATGATTCTTTTCTATGGCTGAGTAAAACTCCATCGTGTATATGCTGCACATTTTCTTTACCCATTAGTGTTTTGATGGGCACCTGGGCTGCTTCCATAGCTTAGCTATAGCGAGTTGCACTGCTACAAACAGTGGTATGCCTGTATTGCTATAGTATGCTGATTTTAGTTCTTTTGGACCAATTCTTTTTAAAAAATTTTTTTTTAGTTGTAGATGAACACAATACCTTTATTTATTTTATGTAGTGCTGAGGCTCGAACCCAGTGCCTCACACATGCAAGGCAAGAGCTCTACCACTGAGCCACCACCCCAGCCCTGGACCAATTCTTTTTAATTTTATCTTTGAGACAGGATCTTGCTCAGTTGCCCAGGCTGGCCTCAAACTTGCAACACCAAGTGGCTGGGACCACAGGAACACATCACCATGCCCAGTCTCTGACTGTTCTAAGGCATTTTGTAGGAAAGGATTAGAAAAGAAACGGGCAGTATCTGGAGGAGATGGTGAGTCAAGAGAGATGTTTTTTGTTTGTTTTTGTATTATTTTTCTTTTTCTTTTAGAAAAGAAGTCTTCAGAGAAAGATACAGAAGAGAAAAAAATTGATGATGATTATGTTGGTGATGATGATGATGATGATAGAGGAAAGAGAAGTAGTTGAAGTGGATGGGAGGGGATGGCGCATACTGGCAGAGGGCATGCCCAGAGGGGATGGGACAGCCTGAGCTCCAAACACCAACTCACCCTTCCTCCCAGGAAGGAGCCTAGACTGGCAGAGTTGCAGGTGGGGGTAGGTGTGCTCATAGGGACTTACACAAGTTCTCTTCTGATCACTTCCTTTTTCTCAATGAAATAACTGAGGCCACCAGGTCACAAAGGTAAGAGTCAGGGAGGACACACTGGGGTTTGAGGAAGGGAGTGTGAAAGTGCCTCTTAGCAAAGTGGGGACATGAATGGAGCAGGGAGAAAACAGATGACTTCTGGGCCACTTGGAGTTGTTGGAAGTCACGAGTGTGCAGTGAGATGATCAGCCAGGTCGGGTGATCCCCTCCAGCTGCATCGACTGCACAAGCCCAGGTGACAAGTGGGTGCGTATTGTTAGTTCTTAGATGAGGACGAAAGGCCTGAGGAGATTCACTATGATTCTTGTTTCCACCCTCTGAGTTATCTTGTCCATGCAAGATAGCCCGTCTTTACTACTACATAGTTTTCTTAGACGCCTTTCTGCCTGTTGAATTTTTTTTTTAAATTTTTTTTTGTTGATGGACCTTTATTTTTTTCATTTATTTATATGTGGTGCTGAGAATTGAACCCAGTGCCTCATGCATGCCAGGCAAGCGCTCTACCACTGAGCCACAACCCCAGCCCCTGCCTGTTGAATTTTGAGGGTCCAATGATCTCTATTTCTACCAGTCCAAATTGGTGGTATTTCCGCTAATACAATTTTTTAAAAAATTTGGCGGGTCTCCTATAAATCAGATTGTAGTTCACTAGATAAACCCACACTTAGGTATCTCTTGGAGATAAGCTTCTCTCCTTGAGCTTCACCTGTGATACCTAAGAACAATGCTCTTAAGATAGTTTGAAGCACTATTGTTTGAACAGTTGTCTGAGGTGCTGCCTTAGTTATTTTCAACATGTCAACAGAGGATTTACAGTTTACCCTTGATTTCATTTTTAAATCATGTTTTCCTGTTTGTGTTCTGACTTTTGCCTGGAAGACAGTCTTAATTTTAGCATTTCTTGCTTTCTAGATAGGCAGGGAAATTTCAAATCTGGTGGATCCTAGCAACTTTATGTTTTAAAGTTACTTCCTTAGCATATCTCTTTTCTCTTGCATTTTAATATAAGTAGCAAGGTTTTCCTTGAAACCTTCACTGTTAGCCTCCATGAAACACCATCATTAATGCAGTCTTCAAAGTCCTTCCAGTTCCATCCTTTGCCTGATCCCAAAGCTGCTCTACAATGTTAGTCTTTCTGGTTCCAGTCTCTGTATTAGTTATTTTTTGCCACATAATCATCCCCAAACTTGGTGACTTAAACCACATTATGTTTATGATTATCTCCTACTGTTTTCGTGGGCTGGGACTTGGGGGAAGCTGTCTGGGTAGGGTGGCCTCAGAGTCTCTCATGAGCTGCTTCCGAAATCTAGATGGGGCCTGGAGGATCTGCCTCTCAGGTGGCTGTCTTAGGTTGTTGGTCAGTTGGTGCTCTCTGTTGGTGGATGGCTTCTTTTCTTCTCCACGTGAGCCTTTCTGCAGGGATGGCTTAGTGTCCCCCTGGAATAGCAGCTGGCTGTCCCTGCCAGAGCAGTGACTTACATGAGCAGAGTGGGGCTGTCCTTCTCAGGGTCAACACCCAAGAATAAGTGTGTCCTTTAATTTTGCAAACTCATGCTTCCTTGTGCTTCCTTGTGCTTCCTTTTTCTTAGTCCTAGGCCAGTCTCTCATAGTGAGCAATCCAAGGGACCAATGAGGAAGGCCTACTGTCCTTGATGACCCACCCTCAGAAGTCAGCAACCAACACTGCTGCCATATTCTACTTATTTACCAGGCTATTCGTGATTCTGTGTAGGGCATGAGTACCAGGTGAGGCTCGTGAGGGTCCATCTTGGGGGAGAAGTACCACAGATGAGATGAACTAATGTCTGTAATTTGCTAGAAAATAATTTGGATTGGAGGGACTTCACAGGGCATAAAACAAATAAGATTGACCCTCATTGGTAAATATTGAGGCTGGTTGGTCAATACATGGAGTTCAGTACATCATACTGTGTGAGATTTTTCATAATAAAGAGTTAAGATAAAACCAGGTGCAGTGGTGCAATCCTGTAATCCTAGCACTTTGGGAGGCTGAGACAGGAGAATCGCAAAGCCAGCCTCAGCAATGGCAAGGCATTGAGCAACTCAGTGAGACCCTGTCTCTACATATAATACAAAATAAGGCTGAGGATGTGGCTCAGTGGTCGAGTGCTCCTGAGTTCAATCCCCAGAACCAAAAAAAAAACAACAACAAAAACAGAGTTAAGATAAGCTGGGCATGGTAGTGCATGCTTGTAATCCCAGCAGCTGCGGAGGCTGAGATAGGAGGATCTCGAGTTCAAAGTCAGCCTCAGCAATGGCGAGGTGCTAAGCAACTCAGACTTGGTCTCTAAATCAAACACAAAATAGGGATGGAGATGTGGCTCAGTGGTTGAGTGCCCCTGAGTTTAATCCTCAGTACCCGCCCTCAAAAAAGAGTTAAAGATAAGAAAGGTAATGTAATATGAAGTGGGGGTTCTTGTATTCAGCCAGAGTTCTGCAACTGCTGCTCCCAAACCCAAGTTCATCTTTTCATGAAGGCTCATGGATTGTGTCATACATGCTTGCCTAGCTGGTCAGAACCACCCAGAGCCCAACATAATTATTTTTATATTTTTTTAAAAAATTGGGCAAAAAGTTGCAGAAGGATATTTATGGCATAATAATTTTATTTACAGATTTTAAATCTGTAAAATAATACATGTAATCTTATAGATATGGAAATGCATTGTAAGATCATAAAAATTTCCAGAATAGTAAACGTTAATTTATGATGCTAGTTATTTTTGAATGAAGGAAACAGGGAAAAAGGGGTCCTTGTTATATTATTAAATTATAAGTATATAACTTTTTCGATTACTGGAAAAGTTTGTCTCAGATGTATTCAATCGAAGAATTTGTCCTGGGGTATTTATACTAAGACTGAATAGAACCAAAAGTCAAAACATCATATTAGTTAACTGGAAATTGTTTTGATATATGAAGTAAAGGGGAATTTAAAGTGTTGTTTTCAAATAGATTGCTGCACATAAGTTTCACCAAATCCAAATCCAACATATCACAAGGAACTCTCTCAAGGTCATGCACTTGGCTTTGTATTTGTTCCGACAGGATTTGATGATTTGGGTATGCACTCCGAGAGGTGACACGAAGAGAATTGGGGGTCGTGGGGGTGGGCCTTAGCTTGCTGGAAATCAGGAGGAGGCCGAACATGATTACACGTGCTGCACGAATCAGAGGGAATGGCTGAGCCAAGTTGAGCTGTGGATTTCAAAATGGCGGCAAATTGTTCAATTGATCAATTGTTTTTTAAGAATCAGAAGCCAATAGGACATTATGCTAGGACTTGGGAAAGCCAATGGTGGGTCCATGGGCCTTTGTGGTTCAGTAGTGTTTGTAGTTCAATAGCATTTGCTCAGGAGTAGGAAGAGTATACAGACTCACCTCCTCTCTGAGTGACATCAGGGAAAATGAGAGGCCCTGGGGTTTTCTAGCTGCAAGTCTCCCTACCAGGGTGGGTGTTGAGCCCACCACAGTCTGCATGACTTTTTCGTGATTCAGGGTCTGCCACTCATTTATGAGAACTTCACGTTCTTCTTTTGTTGAACTAGTGCTTTGCTGGCCATTTATTGCTTCCTGTTTTGACTTTTTAATTTCCGCAATCAGTGATCTATCTGACTTTTAACCAAATGTTTTGTCATAGAGAAAGAACTTTGTTCTCATGTTAACTATTTTTATTTTTAAACTAATGTTATTTATTATTAATAGGTAATGGGAATTGAAAACAGTGTAGCTTGAGGGAAGAGGCAAATAGCTCTATGCTAACACCCCTCCCTCCCCTGATGAATGTTTCCCTGAGATTAATTGCAGATAAGGGAAGAGTGCTCCACCAGGCTGGAGACACTCGGTCCACAGCTCGCAGGACCCTGACCCCTGAGCCCGAATCCCTGGGCACGGAAACTGACCACTTCGTTGATTTATGGAACTAGCCTCAAATTCCTAAGTGCCCAAGAAAACTGGCACGTCTTCACTATGCCACCTCCTAACATAAACCTATAAAAACCCAGTCCCTTTCTTTGTTCAGTGGCTCATTTTCCACCAGGAAAATGGGTCCACCACCACCTTCGCAGATGAATCCTGTTCCTGAATAAAAGCCAGAAATGACCTGCATGGTTTGATGCCCTTGATCTTTTTGCCCTTACAATTATATTGTTGAACATGAAAACCAGTCTCACTATTTTTACAATTCAGCCCGGGTTTGGAAGATCAGGTGTTCCAGTGTTCCAACCAGAAATTGTGGGGGCTTTTGCCAAGTCCTTCCAGTTAAGGGCTGAAGATAGATGTGATGAGAGATGATATTGTATTTATTTGATTTAGTAAAGTCTGGATTTTAAAAAGATGTTTTATTTGGGAGAGAAAGCACAAGAAAATGAGACAAGGTGATAACAGGAACTTGGTTCAACCAGGAACTCTGGGCATGTCTTAGGTTCCAGATTCAGCTGGGACTTTAGACCCCTTCACTCATGGAGAGGCCACTGAGCTGGACACCTGAAGAGCTGCCCTGCTTTATGTGCCGCCTGGTCTTAGGTATTGTGTATCCTTCAGTGTCTCAGTTTCTTTATTTGCGGAATCAGGGACCTATGCTGTATCATTGCCAAAGTTATTTCAGTTCTAAAATTCTATAGCCAGAAGTCGAAAAGGGACTGCATGTGTCCTAGAAAGTCACGAGAGATTGGAGCAAGAGGACACTCCTGGTCAACTTATTGATTTGGTATTTAGCCAGTGTTTGCCGAGTGCTTACGATGTTTTGAGGAACTGGATAAAGCACACATCAGCACTGGGCTCATGGGCCAAAACAGTGGTTTGTGATAAGATGTAGTTGCAGAAACCAGAAAACTGGTCAAGAGATTTTGGCAGAGCCCCTCTGACTTTCTCAGCTAGGAGCCTGGGAAATGTGTTGCCAAGATAATTCCCCAAGGAGGGCACTTCCACCCTTAGCTTGAGATCTAGGGGAAACCTGTTCTTAAGAACTCTGATATTTGAATGGGGTTGATGGAAAGAAGAAAAGCCTTCAGCAGACTTTTTTAAAAAAATATTTTTTAGTTGTCAATGCACCTTTATTTTATTTATTTATATGTGGTGCTGAGAATCAAACCCAGTGCCTCACGCATGCTAGGCAAGCACTCTACCACTGAGGCACACCCCAGCCTCCTTCAGCAGACTTTTTTTTAAAATTGTCAATGGACCTTTATTTTATTTATATGTGCTGCTGAGAATCGAACCCAGTGCCTCACACATGCTAGACAAGTGCTATACCACTGAGCCACAACCCCAGCCCCAGCAGACTTTTTATATCCTCTCTGGCACAGGCTATTACTGTGCCTTTCTGGGAAGACCACGTCTATCGCTTTAAAGGGGGAGCACCACGTAGGGTTACTCGACGAGTTGGGGTGCAGAGAGACGGAGAAAGAAGGGGTCTCCGGGGAAGACGATATGGGGTCTCTCTGGACAGTGGTGGCAATCCTGGGGTGTAGGTAAAAATCTGCTCTGCCCCAGTGAGACGGAGAAACACCCGGAGCAAGAAGCAGAAAACACCATTTATTCCAGAAAGTGTAGAAGCTTAAATACACTCTTGGACCAATTAGGTCCAAAGGTCACAATGGGGTGCATTTGCACAAGAGCACTGTCTATTAGCATAGAATGGGGAAAGATGGAAGGGAGGAGTTCGAGATATTGGAGAGTGCTCCTACACACATCAATCAATGATTAAGAGCAAAATCATCTATCCATTTGTCAGGCATGGTTCTAAGCCTCATTTAATACATAGCAACTCATTTCATCCTCACAACAGAGTGTGAGGGAAGTAGTATTATTAATCCCATTTTACAGATGGGGAGACCGAGGCACAGAAAAGTTAAACATCTACCCAAGAGCTCACAGTCAGTAGCTGAGGTGGCATACAATGGCAGACTGTACTCCTTATCCCAACCAGGGATGCCTTATTCAATGGGTCTGTTAGTGATGCAGAAATGAAACTGACGTCCCCCAAAGACCCAGCATAATAGCTTCTTATAGCTGCGTCACAAACTGTTACTAGCTTGATGGCTTAGAACAACACAGATGTACTCTATTACAGTTCTGGAGGTCAGAAATCTGAAAACTGGGCTAGAATCAAGGTCTGGACAGGGCTGTGTTCCTTCCAGAGGCTCCTCAGGGAATCTGTTTCCTTGCCTTTTCCAGATTCTACAGGGTGCCCATGTTCTTTGGCTCTGGCCTCCCTCCATCTTCATAGTCAGCAGTGGCCAGATGAGCGCTGCTTCCCTCTGACACCTTCCCTGCTTTGCCCCTGTCCCTTAGAATGATCCTGTGGCTACACTGGCCTACCTCAACCATCCTAGAGCATCCCCATCTCGAGGTCCCCAATCACATCTGCAAAATCCCTTTTTCTCATAAGGTAACATATTCGTTCATTCCAAGGATTAGGATTTGGAAGAGCATCCTTGGAGAGCCATTGCTCTGCCGGCCACACCAGCAGTACTACTCACAGATCGATGGTCAGGTTGTTTGAGGATGGGACTACATTTTGAGAAATGTTTCATTATGCAATTTCATTATTGATGGTTGTCACAGAGTGTATTACACAAACTAGGACAGCCACACTGTCAGTAGACAACATAATCTTTTGGGAACACCATTGTAAATGCCGTCCAGCATCGACTGAAACAACATTATGTAGCAATGTGTCACTGAAACATATGGTCTGTACAAAAACCTGTATGCAGATGTTCATAGCAACCTTGTTTATAATAGCCAACAAAAGGAAATAGCCTGAACATTCATTGATGAATAAACAAGCACGTGTCCAGCAACAGATGGATTAACAGAATGTCATACACCCTTGTAATAGTGGATTATGGAACCATAGAAAGGAATCAAGTCCTGATGTGTGGCGCAACACAGAAGATCCTGGAAAACATTATGTCAAATGAAAAAAGTCAGACACAGAGTGTTAGGTCAGGCCAGGGTCCAGGATGTTCAATTAGGGGGACCGGTCAGTAGCTGCAGAATGGAGCTGCCAGCCAGATGCTGACGTCACCAGTAGACATGCCTCCCGTCAATCAGCGGGTTTTTCCTGACCTATCCAGGAAGGACTCTGGCCTTCTCTTCCTGCCCCCAAGCCCTCCCCTTCCTGACCAGGCCCTTTCAAATTCTCTGTGCACGGGAGCCCCAGTGCCATTCTCCCGGACACACTCTGATGGACGAGAGGATTCAGCCTGAGAGTGTGTATTCCAATAAAGTCTTGCCAAGTGGCTTAATTCATCTCCTCCTGGTCGTCTAGTCTTTACATAATAGTGCCGAAACCCGGGAGGGTTTTGAACCTCCCCCGTACCGGGGTTGAGGCAAGCCCTCTGGACCAAGAAAACTCCTGAGCCGCTCTCAGAGTGAGGTAGGCCCCCGTTTCCTCTGACTCCTCAGCTTGCCCCTCCACCGTCCGCTCCAGAGGCCCATCCGATAAGTCGCACGTGTGCGTGGGCTCTCTGTCTGCTCGAGGCCACGTGGACTGGGAAGACGTTCCCAATCCCTGTGTTAGCCATTTGCTGCCCGCTGTCCGGGCCCCAGAAATTTCAAGGGATGCCTCAATTTCCCGCCTGACCCCCGTTCTCCCGTGGACGCGAGCATTTTTTGGGATGCCTTTTTATGTTCCCGCCCACTCCCCGGGACCCAGAAGTCACAAGGAACCCCAATTCTTCTCTAGACCTCAAAACTCCACTGTACTATGGCTTAGATAATGGACCAAAATGGCCTCTAGGGGGAACTTTTGATTTTCAAATCCTCACTGATTTGGCTAATTTTTGTCACCGGATGGGGAAATGGACGAAAATTCCTTTCATCGAGGCTTTGTTGGAAGATGCACTCTCGCCCCTCCCTTCTTTCCCATCTGTTCTGTCCTCTCAAGTTCTTCTCGCTAAAAGCCTCCTTTCCCATTTGCTCCTCTATCTCCTTCCTCATGCAGCTGCCGCTCACAGACGCTGGGCTGCCTGCCTTGCAGCAGCCCCTCCCCCCAGGCTTGCCGCTGGGCATTTGTGCGCTGCCAGCCATTTGGCGGCCCCTCCCCTCACTCTCGGCTCCCCCTGAGCTATAGCACTGCTTTCCGGGAGGCGGAGCTGGCCTTGGTCCCAGCGTGGGACGGCAGAGACGGAGCGTTAGGCGGGGCCCACCCACCCTGCGTTCCTGGGTCTCTCACTCCCTCTGCGAGCCTGCCGCTCGGGCGGACTGTCACAGCTGCTCTCGCTGCACGTCTATGGGCTGCCAGACCAACCACCCTGCATTTTTTATTTTTATCAGCTGCATCATTTTTTTTCCTAAGACTCTTTCTTTTCTTAACTTCTATGTACATGGTAACAGAATTGACACAGATAATGAGTGCTCATCAATTAAACCTAAAAAAATGGATCCAAATACTTTTAATTCACATGATTTAAAAGGTTCAATTTAATTTGAATAAACACAAAGGTTTATAGATTCCTATATGAAGTTTTAAAGGTTTTTACTGTTGCCTAAGTTCAAAAATTACAAGGATTGCTTTGTGATATGAACAGAACAAATTAAAGATTCTAAATATGATATTTATTGGAGGGAAAGAGAATATTTCTAATCAAAAGGTTTACAACTGTGATTAGACGAAAAGTTAACATCTAAATTTTTCTTTCAGAACTAAACTTAATGTAATAACATCAATGTAATTCTGGTTCTATATTAAATGTGTTCATATCTTCCAGGTATACAAGTCTTTAAAATAGAAGGTTTAAAAGAATGTTTTATCAAGCTGATGTTCTCCAAACTGAACTTGTATCCATTCATGTCATTTAATGTTTCATAACTGAACCTATCATCAATAAGATAAGACTTTAAGTTATTTTTACATCAGAGTGATCTTTTAAATAAATGAGGACCTAATCTATTTAATATTCTGCTAAGATTTTGCAAGGAGCCCTGTCTTACCTGAGATAGTCCTGTCTCCCAGCTTACTACAATGGCCTCAATGTAGACCAGATTCCAGTTCATTTAAAGATATGTTCAAAGGGGGGCTGAGGCTATGGCTCAGTGGTTGAGCGCTTGCCTTGCATACGTGAGGCACTGGGTTCGATCCTCAGCACCACATAAAATAAATAAAGATATTGTGTTCATCTACAACAAAACAAAATATTTTAAAAAAAAAGATATGTTCAAAGGATTAATTTTATTGTAAAGATCATTAGGACCTCAAACAGGGATATAATATGT
>CM053401.1:10583858-10615769 GCA_028644305.1 Xerus rutilus
TACTGAAACTCTAACTATTGCCTGTTAATGTTTTACTGAGGTACTACTTCAAGAACAACCAACCCAGATTATTTTAAAATAAATCAGCCACCACCTATAGGATAGACCTTAAATTTAAAGCCCAGTACCCTTACTTTATAACTGATGAGATTGGCTTGCTGAGTGTTTAAGATCAAGACTTAAAAACTAAAATTAAATTAGAGGGCCAAAAAACCCCCCAGTATTTGGCTTTTGCCCTTTGAGTCAACCTGAATCCAAGGAATGAGGAAACTTCTCTGAAGCGCTCTACATCTCTGGGCCACAGGACCTCCTGATCAGGGAGATTTCTGAGACCATTAGAGAATTAAAGAGCCAATCAAATGCCATACGATGAACAGGAAGGTCACTGAAAAAGGGAACTGTCTCTCAGGCTTCCTGGGGCAGCCACATCAGCGCCAGACCTTGACCTATCCTAATGCAGATGGCACTAGCAGATCTAACAAGCTGCTCTCAAGTTCCTCAAAGATGCCTCCCAGGAGAACAAAAGGTGACTCTTAACAATAGGTAAGAACAAAAGTCAATTTGACTTGCTTCATCTTAAACACCTAGCAAAACCAAGAACACAGCCGTTCCTGGGCATTTAAAATAGTTTAAAGATAGATATCTGTGACATTAGAAACTAAATACTATGTTTACATGCCTTGTCCTCTCCAGCCTTGTTATAGGGACTTAACTGTACAGTGAGGCTGAATTACCATGACTTGTTACCACCTCACTCTCTAGGGCAAAAAGGGCCATCTTTCTATTGGTAATAGTTGGGCTCTCCTTGTCCCCCATTCACTGCCTCTGGGCTAAAGTAAGAGGACTTAATTATGCAGTTACCACTACTTAAAAACTTAAACAAATTTCATTACAGAATAGACCAGCCTTGGACTGGTCCATCACTCTGGACTCCCACCAAACTCAAAATTTCTCAGCAGCCCCCTTCTTTTTCTGCTAATCAGTAATCTCTCCCAAGCCTCTGTTCCTACCCACAGATGATGTTTCTACATTCAAGCAACATGACTGACAACCAGAGGCTCCCACGCCCCTACGTCTGCCTCCCTGCCTGACTGACACCCGAGCCATCTCTCCCTCTCGACGCCCCCAATCCCGCACAAAGTAACCAGACAGAATCTGCTGTCCTATATCATCAAAAAGGCCAGGATGTTAGGTCGGGCCAGGGTCCAGGATGTTCAATTAGGGGGACCGGTCAGTAGCTGCAGAATGGAGCTGCCAGCCAGATGCTGACGTCACCAGTAGACACGCCTCCTGTCAATCAGCGGGTTTTTCCTGACCTATCCAGGAAGGACTCTGGCCTTCTCTTCCTGCCCCCAAGCCCTCCCCTTCCTGACCGGGCCCTTTTGAATTCTCTGTGCACGGGAGCCCCAGCGCCATTCTCCCGGACACACTCTGATGGACGGAAGGATTCGGCCCGAGAGCGTGTATTCCAATAAAGTCTTGCCAAGTGGCTTAATTCATCTCCTCCTGGTCGTCTAGTCTTTACACAGAGGACCAGAAGGCATGATTCCATCACATGAAATGTCCAGAAAGGGCTAATCTGTAGAGACAAGAAGAAGGTTAGTGTTTCCCTGGACCTGGCAGGTGGGTCTAGGGAGTGACAGCAAATGGCATAAGGCATCTTTGGAGGGATGGAACATTCTACAATTAGACTGGAAAGGTGATTTCACAACCGTGTAAATTCACTGTGAATTATTAAGTTGTACGCTTCAACTAAGTGAAGAGGGAAGCATATGATGTGTAGATTCATTACAGCAGTTTTTTAAGTGTTGTGGCCAGCCCCCTTTTCCTAGCAAGGACTGTCTTTTATTCTGAGATTATCTCCTCTGATTTTTTCTTTTTTAGGTTAATAAGTCCCTGATTTCTGGAAACGGTGTGATAGAAAATTGCAGTAGTAGTAGCTGTTGTTTTTTTTATCATCCTTCCTTGGAAACAAAACACCCTGTGTCAGTTCCTGAAAGTTGATGGAAACTGTATTAGCTGGTGAAATCCAAGTTCAGGAAGCCCTGGCCAGCTTCTCTGTTAAGGCTGGAAGAGGTCTTATGGTTCACTGGGTTCAACCCACTCATTTCCAAGAGGAGCTGAGTTGGAAGCCTATGGAGTGGAAATGCCTATCTAAAGCTACCCAGCCACACTCTGGGTGCCTCATGCTGTTTCCTTTGTCATGAACTACAGCCCTAAGGTGCCTTTAGATTCTAAGATTTGAGAATTTTTTATCAACCTTCCTGTCAGTGTCCCCTAAGGAATGACATTTCCAGCAGGTCAAAATGTTCAAGAGGCTAATTCATTCAGGACCCAGCTCGAGGGGAAATACTTGGCTCAACTGAACTGAACTAATAATCTGGATGAATCACCTGACCTGGATCAGCCACACAATCACATGACAACCAAAGTCTGTGAAATGCATCTGCCAGTGACCAAGAAGTGCTTATTAGCCCAAAGGAGCAGATGTCCACGTGTCAATTGGTAACTGAGGGTCCTTCCCCAAGACTCAGCAGAAAAGGCATGTGACTTGCAACCCTTGGAGTTGGACCCTGCTGCCACAATCCCTATGTCACTCTCACTGTTCAAAATATGCTGCAAAGGCTCCTGTGACACCTCCTAGACACTGGAGGCTCAGGGTACTTGGGGACAGCAAAGATGGATCAGCCATTTATGTCTGTATCACCCACTCTTGTTAAAGGATTGAAGGGAGTGTTCAAGGATGCATCAAATAAAGAGCCTCAATTAAAAGGGAGAGTGATATTAATGTTATGAAAATACAGACCAAGACATTTTTCTGACTTGTACTCTGATATTTTAGTAAAAATGTCTATGGAAAGTATTCAAATAAAGTTTTTTTTTTTTGGTACCAGGAATTGAACTCAGGGGCACCCAACCACTGAGCCACATCCCTAGCCCTATTTTGTGTTTTATGTAGAGACAGTGTCTCACTGAGTTGCTTAGTGCCTTGCCATTTCTGAGGTTGGCTTTGAACTTGTGATTCTCCTATCTCAGCCTCCCAAAGTGCTGGGATTATAGGAGTGCGCCACAGTGCCCGGCTATTCAACTAAATTTTTTATAGTTATAAAATGTTTATACAATTTGCAGTTATAGAATACAAAGGTTTATTAAAATACAACCTTATCAAGATATGATTCATAGACCATGAAATTCACTCCTTTAAAGTATATAACCTGAGGGGTTTTTAATATATTTGAAGTACACCCATCACTGCTATGTGTTTAGTTAGAGACAGGGTCTCACTGAGTTGCTTAGTGCCTTGCCATTTCTGAGGTTGACTTTGAACTTGTGATTCTCCTATCTCAGCCTCCCAAAGTGCTGGGATTATAGGAGTAACTTTGGTGTAACTTTGTAACTTTGGTGCATTTTTATTGCCACAAAAGGAAATTCTGTACCCATCAGCAGTCACCCAGCAGTCACTAATCTGCTTTCCAACTGTATGGATTTATCTAATACCCAACCATGCATCTCACCAAGGAGGACATGTGGATGGGAAGTAAGCATATGAAAAGATGTCCCACGTCATGTCATCAGGGACATGCAAATGAAAACAGCAATGAGATTCCACCATATACCCATTGGAACAGCCAAATTCCTGAACACTGATATCACCAAATGCTGGTGATGATGTGGAGTGACAGGGACTCTCATTCAATGCTGGTCAAAAATGGCATAGCGGGGCTGGGATTGTAGCTCAGTGGTAGAGTGTTCGCCTCGCATGCGTGAGGTACTGGGTTCAATCCTCAGCACCACATAAAAATAAATAAATAAAGATATTGTGTCCATATACAACTAAAAAATATCTATAAAAAAAGTATTAAAAAAATGGCATAGCTACTTCATGGGTTTCTTTTTTGGTAGCAGGGATTGATCTCAGGGGCACTCGACCACTGAGCCACATCTCCAGCCCTATTTTGTGTTTTATATAGAGACAGGGTCTCACTGAGTTGCTTAGTGCCTCGCTGTTGCTGAGGCTAGCTTTGAACTCGCGATTCTCCTGTCTCAGCCTCCCAAAGTGCTGAGATTACAGGCGTGCGCCACCATGCCTGGCTATACTTCATGAGTTTCTTAGAAAATGAAACATACTCGTACCATATGATCCAGCAATTGCTGTCCTTTGTATTTACCCAAAGGCGTTGAGAATGGATGTTTACTTATAAAATCTGCATGTGAAGCTTTACTCATAGCATCCCAAACCTGGAAGCAACCAACGTGTTTTTCAGTAGGTGAATGAGTTAATCGGCTGTGGTGCATTCAGAGGCTGGAATAGTATTCAGAGCTAAAACAAAATAAGCTACTAAGCCATAAAAAGACATGGTGGAAACTTACATGTATCTTACTGAATAAGTAAGAGAAACCAATCTGAAAAGTTCACGTGCTGTGAGACTCCAACTCTCAGACATTCTGCAGAAGCAATGCTGTGGAGACAAAGGGTCAGCAGCACCAGGGTTTGGGAGAGGTAAACAGGCAGAGGACTTTGGGAGCAGTGAAACTACTCTGTATGATCCTATAATGGTGGACACATGTCATGTATTTCGCAAAACCCACAGAATATACAACACCAAGAGTGACCCTAATACTCTACTTTAAGGTACGATGACGATAACGGTCCATGCAGGTTCACTGATGGTAACAAGTGTGCCTCTGGTGAGGGTGTTGAAGCTGCCTCCGTTGCTGGGAGCAGAGGGTCTGTGTATTTAACAGAGTTCCCATATGGCAAGTTCCCATATTGTTCAAAACTGCTGTGAACCTAAAACTGCTTTTATAATAATAATCTACTAAAAAACAACAATAAACAGTGCAAGCATATATATGTGACTCCAGTGTCATGCTTAAGTGGCAGCTGGGGTCTCTTGATGGGGTCCAGCCCCCGTTTCTTGCCTGATGTGATTCTCTTCTTCCTTCTCAGGGTGGTGCCCACTCCGCCATTGGTTGTGGTAAGCGGACCCCATAGGAGATGACTGGGAGCTTATGGCCCTGCTCACTGGCCAATGATTGACTGATGTGGGGTCTGTAACACTGGCCAATGATTGACTGATGTGGGGTCTGTAGCAGGTCATCTTTCTTGCCTCTGGGTAGAATGACCTATATGAAAGAAGCCACGCTCAGGAGCTCCTTGTGGGATTAGCTGAGGTCCGCCTCCTCCTCAGCCTACATCTTTGTTGACTTTCTTCTCTTGCCCTGCCCCTCACCCCTCACTCTCCTCTAGATTTCTCCTGAGCACCCCTTTGCACTCCTTTGCACAAGAATCACCTCTCTGGCTTGGCTTCTAGAGAACTGACCTATGACAGCTCCTATGGACTGTCCCTGTCTTCCTTGTATCCTGATTTGTTTAGCAAAACATTATATGGAATTCATCTTAGTAGGAACATGTCATTCATCGTCCATAGCACTGACATAAACAAAAGATCTTTGCATTTTTTTCCCCTCCATTTGTGTTAAAAGTGCCTCTGCCCCCACACACATTATGCTTAAGTCTGCCTCCACAGGATCAAATCTTTTCTTCCAATAACAAGTTTTTGCAATAAGAGTGACTTTGGGAGAAAAAACAGAAGTGAAAGAAGAAATAACAGTGGTGGTGACATACAATGTGGGCAGAAATAATTATGAATACTATGGGTTGGGCTTCCTTTGGGTGGGACTCAAATTTTTCAATAAGCCTTGGATCTCAACACGTGTGTGTGAGTGTGTGTGTGTGCACACGTGCATGAACGCACACATATCTGCTCATTTATGCAATTCATAGCATTTCTCCTTTAGGAACCAACTGTATTAAGACCAGTCAGAAATTTCTACCTTGTTCTTCTGAAAAGCATCTTCCACCAGGTAATGAAAGCCATCCTTGATAGTGTCCCTGGGGAGAAAATCCCAAGCCAGCTCCATGCCTGGCCCTTGCCTGCAGGAACAACTCTCTTACAGAACCTGGGCTACTTATGGAGTTTTTCTGAATCTTAGTTTTCTCATCTGTAAAATGAGAATAGTAATAGTCCCTACTTCACCAATTTGTTATGAAAATTAAATGATAAAACAACATGATTAGCAAGTCAACAATAAGAGTGCTATCCCTATAACACTGAAGAGTAAGAGTGATTAAAATTAGGCTCATGGAGTCCTTGACTTCAGGCCTGTTCCCTCTCAACCTACAAACTCCTCCTCCTCTGTCATCACTGACACTTGCTGAATGCTCAGGGGACCTCTGCAGAAGGCAGCTGTGCCTCTCCTTACACCTGCTTCGGGGTGACCACACATCTTAGTTCATTTTCTATTGCCACATCAGAACGTCTAAAGCTGGGTGGTTTCTGATTTATGACGAGCAGAGATTAGTTTGGCTCATTGTTCTGGAGGCTAGGAAGCCCGAGGGCCTCGGTCAAGGTCTTTCCCGTTTCTTGATGGAAAGCAGACGGGCAGGAGAACACATTCCAGAGCCTGAGAGAGCCAGAGAGGGCTGCTGTTCTAACGAGCCCTCATTATAACTAACATCTTGTTATAACCAACCCGTTGCTGTGACAATGACATTAATCCTTTCATGAAGGCAGAGCCCTTGTGACCTCATAACCTCTTAGGAAGCTCCATTTCCCAGCACTGCTGCTTTGGGGCTGGTGTTTCCAACACGGGAACTTTGAGGGACACACTGAAATCCCAGCAGCAAGCATATGGCCACAGAGCCATCTACCCCTCTGCTGAGAGCCAGCGGCAGGCCTGCCTGGAGATGCAGTTCAAACAGTCTTCTGTTTTCTGGTTCATCAGGGTGACAAATGTATGCCATATTCTTGATTATACAAAGAATATTTTTGTCCCTGTTTCATTAACTGCTACCTGGGTCTGGAGCCCCCATGCTATAAGGCAAGGGGAGGGGGAGGAGAGGATATGATTGAAAGTAGCCCATGAGAGACCTCATGTGTTCTTCTGGTTTCAATCATTTTCTTGAGGATTCTTTGGGGAAAGTGCATTAGTCTTTCAGGCATCTTCCTGGCACCAAGTATAGCTGGCTGTCCCCACATGTCCTTTTCTGTCTCACTTCTTTCAGCAACAGAATCCCTGAGCCTTAGCCATGGCTCCCTAACTAAAGAGTGCACTTCTCAGCCCCCCTGGGAGCCAGGTGCAGCCCTGTGACCTGGTACTGGACAATGGGATAATATTCACCTACAATGTCCATCCTGTGGCCTGGAACATGTCATGGTATGTGACTGGGGAGCAGACCCATGTGGGCAGTGGAATGTGAGGGTAAGGGGATAATTCTGTAAACTGAGCCCACCATGCTGACCCCCACATGCCTCATTTTTAAAAAGCAATTCACCTGTAGCCCGGCCTGGCTAAAGTCCACAGGACAAGTTACATTCCTCAGCAAACTACCTGTTACTTACACAAGTGCAGGCCCCAAAATGCTGATAAGAAGAACATGAGTTTCCCTGAAGAGGGGAATTCTGTGACCCTTTTACAGACCAGATCCCAGAACTCAGGGAGATAAGGGTAATTCCTCCTAACCATAAAATCTGTAAGAACAGGTTCCAATGAGAACTGGTCAGCATGGACCAAAATGACCTAGAGTTGTCATGGCAGTAGGGACTTGAAAGTCTGGTGGCATCCTAGTGTCAGTCAAAAGTCAAGAGGTGAACCTGGGCAGGACTTTCTGGAAACTTCCCTGGGACCTCCAATAAAACTGGAGGGCAGGAGGGCCATACCATTTGTCTATTCTTGGAGAGGTCCCACTCTCTCCCTTGAGAGTGTCCCCCTTTCCCATTTCCTATCCCTTCTATTTTTGGGAGGGGGTGCTAGGGATTGCACTCAGGGGCACTCAACCACTGAGCCACATCCCCAATCCTTTTTTTTGTATTTTATTTAGAGACAGGGTCTCACTGAGTTGCTTAGCGCCTTGCTACTGCTGAGGCTGGCTTTGAACTCTCCATCCTCCTGCCTCAGCCTCCCAAGCCGCTGGGATAAAGGGCATACATCACCGAGCCTGGCTCCATTTTTTATCCCTTCTAATAGACTCATGCCTGTTACTCTAAGAGAAGTTTCTGAAATCTTTCTGGCATGATTGCAAGAACTGGAGTGTGAAGGGGGGGCTTTTGCACTGCCTCAGTTTCCCGTAAGGCCTCCGTCCTGTAACAGTGTGGAGCCAGCTTGGGTCAGATGAAGCCAGCAGTCCAGGAATGGGAGAGCTTAAGAGAGAGGTGCTGAGTCTGCAGCCCCGAGGGGCTTTCTTCAGTAGACTGCTAATACTTGGGGAGCGTCACAAGAGAGAAACCTCTGTCTTGTTTAGGTCACTTTCACTTTGGCCTTTGTTCTAGCAGCTGGCTGTGCGTTCTGATACACCTCAATTTCCTTTTCTCTTTTTCAAGATGGCATCTGCAGACAGATAGCCCCTTGGGTGGTAGAAAGAGGGCCCTTTCCCCTTGCTGTCCTCTAGGGTTTATGGCCGGATAAGCTTTGCAGCCTGCCTGGTCTAGTCCTTGGGCGCACAGCCCTGGTGGCTGGTTGCACCGGGTTGTCAGGTGCTGAGTTGGCCTTGCTGCATGTTGCTGCCAGCCACAGGTTTGTTCTGCACTTTGGTGCCTTGCAGTGGTCTGGAAACTCTTGTCTGTTTCTCCACACTGTTATGGGGTATGCAGATGCCTCTGGGCTGCCCTCTGACGCCCCACACACCCAGACACTCTCCTCAGCCATTTCTAAACTACTCCCTGAATGTGGGCTTTTGTCATTGGGGCTTGCAAATACCCAGCCTGCATGCTGGGAAGTGGATGCTCTAAATCCAAGTACCCCTTCCTTCCGCAGTCGAAACTTGGGGTGAAGAAGAGGGCAATGGTGTTTGCACTTTTCTGCTCTGGAGAGACTTGGAGTGGTTTTTCCTTCCCCTGTTCCTGCTCCTCTTCCTCCTGAGTCAGGCTCTTGCTACATGGCGCAGGCTGATCTCCACTGCGTGATGAGCCAAGTGACCTTCCTTTCTCAGTCTCCTGAGTGGCTGCAACTACAGGTGCCACCACACCCAACTCAAGCTGCTGCCTCCTGTTGGATGCAGTATCTCCAGATTAGCATTTCCATACCTCCCTAGACTCTACCCCTAGAATAAACTTTAAGACTTAGCTCGGTGGTTCTCAAGTAAGGAAGAGATTTTGTCCCCCAGGGGCCATTTGGCAGTGTCTAGAAACACTGTGGAGCATTACAACTGGGAAGAAGAGGTTTGCTATTGGTATTTAGTGAGTGGAGGTCAGGGATGCTGCTAAGCCCCCTGCAATGCACAAAAACACACAAAACAAACATGCTATGGCACAGCTCTGCCACTTGTCAGCTGTGTGACCTCGAGTATGTTTCTTAGTCTTGCTGAGTTCAGTTTCTTTTCTATAAAATCAGGCTAATACTAGCACACAGTATACAGAACTTTCTCATAGAATTGTTATGAAGATTAAAATAACTGATACATGCAAATCCTTTAGACTACAGAGGGTATCTGTTACAAAAATAAAAATAACCAAATAAATATAGAATAGCATGAGAAACAGAGATAGAACACAGTGTCAGAAGCTAATAAAAATAAAACAGGGGGAAAGGCTAGAGAGTGAGATGAGAGCCCAGTAGAGGGACTTATTCTATAGAATATTCAAGGAAACTTCATTGAGAAAATGATATTTGAGCCCAGACTGAAGGAAGTGAGGAAATACTTCATTCAAGACACAAAAGTCAGTGTCAAGTGAAGTGAGAACCCAGACAAGGTGCTATTATAATCATATTGGCTTGGCAAGAAGTCAGAAGCCTGGTAGTACCAAGCGTTGGGGAGGTTGGAGAGAGTGGAATTTGCAAATATGGTTGGTGGGAATGTGAAGTGGGACAACCCAGTTGGAAACAGGCTTGATATTACAAAGAAAATTTGAAAATTACTTATTGTGAGATGCAGCAATGTATTCCTAGGCATTTACCCAAGAGAAACTAGCGCACATATGCACCAGGATGCAAGAATGATCACCGCCACATCAGCGGTGAAGCCTAGAAGCGGTGATCCCTAGAAGCCTGGAAACAACCCAGATGTCCATGAATAATAGAAAGACAAATTGTGATAGGATCATACCATGTAAGATGATGCAAAGAAAATGAACTACTCCGGTGAGCAGCCACATGGAAGACTGTCATGAACATGATGTTTATTATGCGACACAAAAGAACAATTTGAGTCTCGCAAATTAAGTCCAAACACAGGTTGTCTTTGTTTGTTTCTCATTACTAGAAGGAAATACCTGAGGCTGGCTACTTGAAAAGGAAAAAGGTTTATTTAGTTTAGAGGCTGAAAGTTCAAGTGGCACACACCTCGCCCTTGCAAGGGACCCGCCCTGGCTGCATCACCTCATGCCAGATGACATCATGGTGAGAGGGGGTGAAAGAGGGAGACAAGAAGCCAGAGAGTGATTCAGGAGCGAGGCTCAGGCTTTTATAGCAACTAGCTCTCTTCAGAACTGGCCAGGGTCCCATGAGAACCACAGCAACTCCTTCCTAGGGCAGCATCCCTGGTGACCTAAGAACCTCCCACGAGGCCCTGCTTCTTAAAGGTCCTACTGCCTCAACATCACCATATGGGGAACCAGGGCCCTGACACATGAACCCTGGGGGACACTCAGACTCCTTCCAACCCCAGCGTAGGCAAAGCCACACTCATTCAGGGGCACAGACGCGGGTGCCAGACTTATACAGAGATGCAAAGAAATAATCCTCGTAGTCACAGAGGCCAGTCACTGGCAGATGGGGCAGGACTATGATCAGGGTGGGGCCCATGGGGGTTTTTGAGGCACTGGTGGGGTGAGTACATGTGTGATTTTGCTTTATAATTATCCATTTGACCACACATCCACGTTTGTGTGCATTTCTCTGTGTTCTTGTTGTATTTCACAATAGAAATAAATAAACAAATAAATCTTGGAAATTTGGTGATAAGAACCTTCCAGGCAGAGGAAAAAGCCCAAAGAAGGGCCTGAGGCAGCAGTGAGCTGGATGTGTTTGGATTTTAGTAAGAGAACAATGTGGGTAGCTAGGTGGGAACCAGGGGACAGGTAGTGGTCACAGAGGGGTCTGGAAAGGTAGGCCACAGAGGTCACATAGGCTGTGGAAAGCTATGGTCAGGGCCGAGGTATAAAAATGTAAGGTCTAACAATGTAGCTCTGTCTACTGTGTAGAATTTCAGGATGGTTGTGAAACTCTCTAGAAAGAGCTATGGGCAAGGACGGAAGAAGAAAATGAACAATTATGGAACCATTCCTATGTGTCTTCCTCTTCCCTGAATTTAAAAGAGTTAATGGCTATTTCCATTTTATAGACAGAAACATCCAGCTGGTAAGGAGTGGAGCCAGGATCTAAACTCAGATGATGACATGGAGACCAAAGCTGGTGCCGGAGGTGGGCTTCCCCGGACTGCAGGTCATGTGACCTGGGTTTCTCTCTGTCTCCCATACATCAACTTTAAGATTTAAAGCAAATTGCTTCTCTTATTTATCTGTAAAAGAAATAACTTCAAGTAAATAATAATCTGTAAAATGTAATCTACAAATGGGTACTTCTTTCAGCTCTGGGGAAGAACCCACCTCCAACCCTCTTCGGGTTGTTGCCTGAATTCTGCTCCTTACAGTTGTCGGGCTGAGAGCCCCATTTCCTTGCTGGCTTTGGGTCAGAAGCTTCTTAGCAACTTAGGGCTGCCTGTGTGCCTGGGGTCCCTCCTTCTTTAAACCAGCAATGAACCTCTTCATCACCAGCCAGAGAAAACTCTTGGCTTCTATGACTCATGGGATTAGAGTGGGCTCACCTGCCCCGCAAATCTCCCTTTTGCCATATAACATGACACAATCCCACAAGGATAGCTCATCGCTGTCAGAGGTTTCCCCACATTCTCAAAGGGGAAGAGATTATACATTGGGGGGGTTATGGGAGGGTCACTCTTAGAGTACTTCCTACCCCGGAGTTAAACATGCTCATCAGTCGGCTGGATATCCTTGGGAAACTGCTCTGTGCAGGAGCACAGCAAACCATACTTACCTGTATCATGCCACTTAGTTCAATTACTAAGCACTTTCTATGTGACAGCTACTGTTTTTGGGCATGGGGAGTATAGAAAATAAGTAAGGTAAGCTAGAACCTTGCTCTCAGGCTGTTTGTATTTTATTTGCATCTATGAAATGAATAAGCATTTAGAAAGTGAGTGAAGCCAGGTGTCAGGCTGGACCGATAGAAGGTTGTGTGCTCTTTTTGAGGAGGAGCTGGCATTGGGGCAGGAGCCAGCTGTGTGACTGGAAGGGTAAGGGCACTGCAGAAACCGAGAGCTTCAAATGTAAAGGCAAGAAGGACATCGTGGCTGGAGCTAAGTGGGTGAGGGGGCAGGAAGTGAGGTTGTGGGGAGAGGCGGTTGCAGGAGATATTGTACTACAGGATCTTATTCTAGGAGGATCTCTGAGCTGGAGATTGGGATGCAAACTTTTGGAAATGATGGTGATGGCTGCACCACAATTTGAACATAACTGATGCCACTGAACTGTATAGTTATTTTTTTAAAATATTTTTTTAGTTGTAGATGGACACAATATCTTTATTTTATTTGTTTATTTTTATGTGGTGCTGAGGATCGAACCCAGTGACTCATGCATGCGAGGCAAGCGCTCTAACACTGAGCTACAGCCCCAGCCCCTGAACTGTATAGTTATAAGGGCTAAAATGGCAAATGTTATGTTATATGCAGTTGCCATAATTTAAAAATTAGAAGAAAAAAGGATAAGATGCTTGATCAGAATAAAAATAAAAGGAGTTGGGAGGAAACACCATAATTAAATGTCAGGAGAAGGAAGGGTATTAACATTAAAAGAAAAAAAATCATCTAAAAAGGGCCCCAAGGAGGCCTTTTTAGGGGTGCTGGCCAAGCCCAGTTTTTATCTGAGTGCAGGACACCTGGATGTGTTCACCTTGTGAAAGTTTATTGAGCTGTAAGTTTATAATATGGGCTTTTTCTACATATATTTTACTTTAATTGAACTATTTACATTTTTAGAAAGATCACTACCTTAGTCTATTTTCTGTTGCTATAACAAAACACCTGAGACTGGGTGCGTCATAAGGAATAGAGGCTCCTGGCTCTGGAGAAGTTCAGAAAGTCCAAGAACACCCAACAGCACCTGCTTAACTTCCGGTGAGGGCCCTGTGGAGCAATATGACACAGTGGAAGGGCAGAAGGGGTCATGTGGTGAGAGGAAGCAAGAGAGAGCAGAGGAGGCCAAACGCACTTTTACAACCTGCTCTAGGAATAACAAACTCCTTCCCACAAGGATGGCATTAATCCTGTCATGGCTCCCATGACCCACACACCTCTTAAAGGTTCAACTGCCTCCCAACACTGTTGCACTGGGAGTTAAGGTTTAACACAGGAAATTTGGGGGGACACATTCAAACCATAGCTGTCCCTCCATCTGTGGAGAACTGATCATAGGGACGCTGAGGGCTCAGGCTTGTGCCTGGCATTTGACAAGCAGCTGGTAAGTAGCCGACCCATGGCTTGACCCTGTTCTAAGTCTTTCATTACATAATGTCAGTCTCTCTGTGCTTCTATAACAGAACTCCACAGGCTGGTTAATTTATTAACAATAGAAGTTTATTTGGTTCATAGTGGTAGAGGCTGAGAAGTTCAAGATCAAGGGGTGGCATCTGGTAAGGGCCTTGTGTCATAATATGAGGAAAATACCACACAGCAAAAGAGTAAGAGATGGGAGCACTCTCATTCCTTTATGGGAAGACTGTTCCCTTGGAAAACAACCCTCTCCTGCAATGACAGTGTTGATCCATGAGATCATGAGGGTTCTGATCTTTTAAAGGTCCCACATCTCAACACCATTGAATTAGGCATTAAACTTCCAACACATGAACTTTAGGGGATGCATGCAAACTAGAGCACATGTACTGATTCATTTCATCCTTACAACCTCCCTATGAAACAGAGCACAATGCCCTCACTCCCTGTTTTACACAAGAAGAACCTGGAGCACAGAGAGGTGAGATGATTGTTCCAGGCTGCACAGCGAGGAAGTTCCAGAGCTGGAATTCAAACCCAGGCAGCCATCTCATCAAACAGGATGAATGAATGAATATGCCCATCCCTCTCTCTGAATCAATGGTTCTCAACATGGGGTGCGTGGGCACATTCCCCGACCCCAGGGGATTCTGGGCAATATCTATAAAGACATTTTTGGTTGTCAAAACTTTGGTGAGGAGTGCTACTGCCTTAGGTGGGTAGAGGCTGAGGATGCTGCTAAACATCCTGCAATGCACAGGAACAGCTCCCTGCCAAACAAGAACTACCCACCCCACAAAATAACACTGAGGTGGAGAAAACTTGCTCTAAATCTAAGCCATGTTTCTCACTCTCCACAACTCTGGTTGTGTCATACTCTTAATCTCTCCATCTCCTACTATTAAACAAAAACAGACTCTTCTTGAAATGACTCTTCAGGGCTGTTATCTCTGGTGACCCAGTTATCTGCCACATTTTGTGGTATTGCTTGTTCATTTCTGGCCTTGCTAATCTTGAATTGCACGACATGGGAGCATTAGTCCTGGGCATCTATATGTCCCCAGGGAGCCTGAGGCCTGCTTGCCCTGTGCTGCCCTGCTCCTGGGCTGTTTGGGTGCCCCCTTGAGCCAATGGTGCTTCTCCGTAGTTCAGAATGGTGCTCCCTGCTCAGGCCGCCATCTCTCCTGGACACCAGGAGTATGAGCAGTTCCCATCACAGATCCACACCTGTTTCCCTCATTGGAATTCTCCAGTTATAACCCAGAGGCCAAAGGGATCCCTTGACCTAGGAAGTAGCTGATATTTATGGGGCACTATGCTAACAAATTGAGTTCTCAGAAACACCTTATGAAGTAGGCATAAGTTTTCTCCACTTTTCATTTGGGAAAACTCAGACTCAGAGAAGCTAAGGGACTCGCTCGGGTCACACAGCTAGTATGTGGTAGAGTTGGGATTTGAATCCAGTTGCTCAAGGGCAGAATCCCCCATGTGCACTCAGGCTGCATGTTAGGCCTCCCTCATTTCAACTTCCTTCCCGTGGCTGGGCTAGGCAGCCACATTTTAGCCTCTTCTGGGGTTCTTAAACATCACCATGTCACCCTCTGGCAGCTCTTCCCATTGCCTTTCAACTTCCAGTCACCTTTTCTGGTCCTGCACTTTGAGCTCTTGGTCCCAGGATGTTGCTGAGGGAAACCAATGAGGTTATTCCTTTGTTTGTTTAAACATGCCAGGCAGCAGGCCACCATTTATTCTGGGTGAATTAGGGAGGGGTTAAGGACACATTTCTGTTTCTTACTTGACAATAAATTCATAAGGAGGTAAGAAACGAAATCCTACTTTATCTCAATGTTCAACTATACCTGGAAATAAGGCGCACCCACTAAAGGTGTGGAATAAATGGAAGAATGAAGTTCTAATAATGCTCTCTCCACACAAAGCAGATATGCTAATTTTGTGGGTCACACGGTCTCTCACGTAGCTATTCAACTCTGCCTTGTTGCAAAAAATAGCCAGAGAGAATACCTAAACCAAAAGGGGTGACTGTATTTTCATAAACCTTTATCTATAAAAGCAGGTGATAGGCCCAGAGCAGTATGCTGACCTAAGACATACTATTAAAAAATCATAAAAGAAGATCAGAGGAGACAAGTCATGAATGTTGTCCAGAATCTTACGCCTGGTGTCCTTGGGCAGGACTCCACTTATTCCATCTAACCCCATTTACTGAGCGCCACCACTTGGCACGCCCATGTACAGTATTATTTTTCTCTCCAGTTCGCTCTGAGATAATACAAACCTTTTGAGAAATACCATTGTTTAGGGATTAAAAGCACAGGATTCAGAAACCAGACTGCCTGGGTTCTAGGTCTGGTCCAACCAGGTAACATGTATTGTGACTTTGGAAAATTGACTTAATCACCCGGCCTTTACTAATTTCCTTGTTTCCTTATCTGTAAAGCTGAGCTGACAATAACCGTTTCCATCTTTCACAGGGCCGTGATGAGAATTAAAACGGTCTACGCCTCCAAATCACCTGGGGCTCCTTAAAAATTCCAAAACCCAGGCAGGCCACACGCAGACCAGTGAAATTATAGCAATCCCTGGGGATGACAAGGAAGCATCAGAATTCTCGAAGCTTCCTTGGGTGGGTCCAACGCGCGGACAAGTTTGGAACCAATGAGTTAGCGGACACCTGTAATCAGTGCAGCTCACTTGCCCAAGTACCTCGGGTCCCCCAACGCTGGGGCATTGCGCAACCGCAACCCAGCAGCTTCGCCCTTGCGCGCTGGAGCTCGTAGTACCTCCCGCTCGCCCGCCTCATTGTCGTCTTCTATTGGTTTTAGCAGACGCCCCGCCCCGAAGCTTCACCAATCACTGAGGCTCCGTGGGTCCTTAGGGCGGGGAGCGGCTGCGCGGCGGCGCAATCACAGCAGGGCGGACGTCCGAGGGGTCTGGTCTGAGGCTGCGCGCCGCCAGGATTTCCCACGGTGCTGCTGTCGCTGCCGCCGCCGCCGCGGTCTCTCGCTGCAGGTAACCGCGGGCCCCACCTCATGCCTCAGGCCGGAGTCCCCCGGCAACCGCGGCTCTTGGCCTCAAGGCCGGGCTTTTTCTTTTCCCTGACCTTTTCTGGGTCTTGTTTCTCGTCCTGCAAGGGGGATTTTCGGGAGACGGAGGATCCCCAGCGAAAGGCTGCCACCGCTTAGCCTGACTTCTTGCGAGGGGTGCTGGGTGGCTTTGGCTGGAACGGCGTGTTGCTCTGGAGAGGGAAACTAGGCGCCAGAGGAGACGAGATTCGCTAAGTGAGCGACCGGCTGGGTCCAAGCTGGGTTCTGACTTTTACCATCTAGTAACAATTGAGGCTGTTGATGCTTTAGATGTGGAGGATTACATTCACGGGGAAGTCTGAACGACGACAACAAAAATACCCCAACAAAAATACCCCGAATATTCCTTCGGAGAAGTCAAGGGAGCCTTGGTTTCGGGAGCTCATCTGGTGAGAGTTTGAGGACCACTCACATCAACCAGGAAAGTGAAAGTTAGCCGAGTGTGGTCCAGAGCCACTATTAGATTTAGGATTATTCTAAGTGGAGCACTGGGCAGTCGGGACTGGAACGAGGACCTTTGTGGCATGTGCTTTATTTTATAGATGAAAGTAAGCACCCAAGGTTTGAGACTCGCCCTGTGGTATGTATCTGTCGGAATAGCCGGGCTTGCTTTCTTGAGGGCTGTCTACAAATTTTACAAAGCTTTTTGAGGCGGGAGGGGACAGACAAGTCTTTAGTCAACAATTCCAGTGTTACAGGGACACGAATAGAGATGTGTACAGGAACAGCATTGGACCCTGACTTGGGGTCAGGAGTAGGACATCACAGACAAGGGGAAGCTTGAGGGAAGTTCTAGGGAGGGGCAGAAGCTGGTAAGATGGAGGAGGAGGAGAGCCAGTCATCAGGAAAGCAGCGTGGTGGAGGCACAGAAGGAGGGATACTTTTGGACCTGGTGCCATGGAACCTGGTTGGAGCAAAGAGTTTCTTGTGGGTGGTGAATTTTCTGAGCCATGTGAATAGAGAAGTACATCTCACAGGTCTTGTGTTGTTGTGAGAGATTTGGATGTTATCCTGAATGTCCATGAAGCTGCATTTTAAGGAGATCTGTTTTCTTTGATATTCTGTAGGGTCAGAAAGTGTTGCAGATAGTAAAGCGTTGGAGAGAGCACACACAAAAGACAGGTAGGTCATTGCAATAGTCCCCAGAAGAATTACAGAGAGTTTTAAAGACAGTTGCGGTGGGAAGGGAGAGGAAAGGAAAAAAAAGATTGGAGAGCTGTTAAGGAAGTAGAATACACTGTACTACGTATAGTTCAGGAAAATACAGCCATGCATTGCTTAATGATGGGGATATGTTCTGAGAAATGTGTCATTAGGTGATTTCATTGCTGTGTATCATGGAGTCTTTGAACATGGAGCTGGATGGCATAGGTCAGTCACTGGACACGGACTGTTGGTGCAGTCAGAGGATGCGGTTCACAGATGTATGAGGCTGCTACCAGTGTCACGTGACCTACTGTATTACACTAAGCTTTTTCTTTTATAAAACTAGGAGTATACTTGAAGACAGTGATTAAAAATAGAGTATAATAAGTTCATAAACCATAACAAAGTGACTTATTATCCTTATCAAGTATCATGTACTGAGCTGGGCGCGGTGGCGCAAGCCTGTAATCCCAGCACTTAGGGAGGCTGAGACAGGAGAATCGCGAGTTCAAAGCCAGCCTCAGCAACAGCAAGGCGCTAAGCAACTCAGTGAGACCCTGTCTCTACATAAAACACAAAATAGGGCTGGGGATGTGGCTCAGTGGTCGAGTGCCCCTGAGTTCAATCTCTAGTACCAAAATATATATATATATATATATATATAATGTACTGAACATAATTAGTCAGTTTGTTCACATGAGCCTCACCACAAACTTGGGAGTAAAGCCACTTTGCTATGATGGCTGTACTACGGTGGCTACAATGTCATGGTGATGGAAAGTTTTAATCTCATTGTAATTTTATGGAACCACCGCTGCAGCAGGCCGTTAGTGACCAAAGCATCATTAAGCAGTGCATGATTGTATGTTGAAGTGAGCTTTGTTTCTTTTGAGTTTTCCTGCCTGTGGCTGTCCTTTTTTTGGTGCGGGGTAGGGAGGTGGGGGTGGGGTGCGTTCGGGGTAGGGAGGTAGGGGTGGGGTGCGTTCTGGAGAATTGAGCCCAGGGTTGCTCTGTCATCGAACTGCATCCCCAGCCCCTTTGTTCGTTTTTATTTTGAGACCGGGCCTCACTAAATTGCCCAAGCTGGCCTAATCTTGTGATCCTCCTGCCTCAACCTCCTGAGTAGTTGGGATTACAGGCATGTGTGCTGTGCCTGACCCTATGACTACCTTTTAAAGAAATTCCAAGCTTTTTTTTCTTTGTTTAACTGCAGAAGTTGCTTAGTAGATGAGAATTCAAATCCCAGTTCATGATAGGGAAGTTGTCATGTGTTTTGAGGATGTTGAAATATGTATGATTAAATAAACATATGATAAGACAACATTTTTTTTGTAATACAGGAAGCATACATCAAAACTATAATCAGATCACTTTATATCCATCAGATTAGGAAGTTTGATAATATCAAGGGATGATAGATGTTTGGAAAAAACGAGGCTGTCATTTACTGCAAGTGTATTTTAGAACAGTATAGCTGTAGCAATATGGATATCCTAAGACCCAATGGTTCCACTTCTAGAAAATACTCTATAGACATTTGTATACACAGAGAGGGATGTTTGGATGTTTATTGCAGCATTGTTTATAATGCCTAAATTTTTCTTGAAACAGCCTACAAGTCTATTTAGTGAGAAATATTTATAGAGTAGATATGTATCTTTTTACAAGTATAATGAATCCCTGGATAGAATGGATATGTATCTTTTTAAAAAGTATAATAAATCCTCAGGTGAGTGGTGGCATGCCTGTAACCCAGAATCCAGAGACTTGAGAAGCTGAGGCAGGAGATTCACAAGTTCAATGTCAGCCGGGGCAATTTAGTGAGACCCTGACTAAAACAAAAGGGACTGGGGATGTACTCAGTGGTAGAGGGCCCTGCGTTCAGTCCCCAGTACATTAAAAAATACACACACACACACACACACACACACAAACACACACACAACAAATCAATTGGAAAGCAATGCTTATTTAGGATAGTGGTTATGTTTGGCGTGTAGAGGATGGTACTGTGTAGGGGAAAATTTCATCTGTAATTTTTGTTTTATGCGGGAACAAAAGACTTAATCGAGGTACAAAATACAGCTGATGGTCTAGTTGGTAGATAACACGTGATTTATGTTTTTTTATGTTTCTATAATTTAATGTGTACTCCTAAATTTTTAAAGTAAAAACTTAAAAGTAAAAATTTAACCCAAGAATTGACATGTAGCTTTAAAAGTCATATTCAGTCATTTTGGGAAAAGACCACAAACTGCACTGACACCAAGATTCAAAAATAGTAATTTGGGCAAAAGAAACTTCAAATGCCAGCTAAGCACTGGAAACAACATTGAAGAAGCTAGTCACCACTGATTCGAATCTACTTTGCTAGATATCTAAAAATCTTCTGATCATTAGTAAATTCTTACAAATATCTTTGTGTTTTGAAATACATTAGTTGCTTGTGGTTTCTATAATGGTAAAACACATATATTTTTTGGAAGATAGTCCTCACTGTACAAATATAAAACTGAACACATATTGAAGATTTTATTGAAACTTATTAATAAGGAGACTGGGTGAGAAGTTACAGCTAGTTGAAAGGAGACTTCAAAATACAGTCACATCTGAAGGTTAGAAGTATTGAAGTGAATGTACAAGTGGGAGGCCAAAGTGGCCCTGGGCAGGGAGTCAGTGTGACTTCCATTTATAGAATTCATTTGCCCGTCTATAGACAAATATTTGCATTGCTGTTATACCCCATATACAGAGTTAGAAAATAACTTGGCTAGAATCCTCAGTAGCCTTGAAGGATTATCTAGTCTAGAATCTAGTTTGCCACTGAATTATATAGATTTTTCCCTATTGGGAAAAAATAACCCGATAAACTAACCTGAATAAAATACATTTTTTCATTTGAGATAAGATCTACTTGGGTTTTGTTTTAATCCCATTTTTTTTTTAGCTAAAAAATCAAAGGATTTGAAACTGAATGGGCCCTTAATAATTTAGTTCTGCTATCTCATTTATAGATGGACTGTCAAGGCCCAGAGAAGGGAAGGGTCTCTCCAGTGTTGGTAACTGTGTGTCTTCAAAAAGAAATTATACTGCTTTTTCTTAAAGCAAACCAGATTTTCTTCTCATTGCTGCAGTAGAAGAGAGAGACTTCAGGATACAACTGAGCTCAACTCCAAGTATAGCAGGAGTCTGCTGGGGATTTAGACCTGTGGGCCAGGGGAGGGGGTTGGTGGAATTCCTTCAGCTTGAAATATCTAGTATGCTAAGATGCCATATTTAAGGATAGCATGTCCTGAACCCTGTCAGTGGAAAAGTACCAAGAGCATCTTGATTGTCTATCAAGGGTGAGGGAATTCTTGTAATGTTCTTGCTAAAACTGGGCTTACCAGGCCAAGGCCTTATGGAGAAGAGAGCTCAGGGGGGTCTGAGCCACTGCTCAGGGGGACAGTCCTCATCCCCTTCCGTGTTTCTCTTGCCCGTTGTTATCAAACCCCTCATGCAGGATGATTTTATTCTGAGCTCCTGGAGAACAACGTAGGAGGAAGACTTTTTGGTTCAAAAGGCTCTTTATACGTGTCCTTGTCTAACTAGCTGCTTCATCTGGCTTTGATGGTTTGCTCTGTGTAATCAGCTTGGTGAATGAGGGCTGCCGATGAGAGGTCACCTTTGGTGATGTTTGAGGTGTGGACATTGGTGTCAGACCCGGTTTGAACTTGAGTCAGAACTTAGGGGCCCTGTGACCTTGGCCTTATTATCTGTGTTGCTCATGATGATTTATCTAGACTGGGCACTTGATCCCTAACTTCCCAAATGGATTAAACCCACTTGATGTTACATTCCTTGAAATTGAGTTGAGTCATTCACATGAATCACTAGCCTAGGATAGCCCAACAGCCTGAGCAGGGACATGATGGGATGGCAGAGGACTGGTCATTGCTGACATTCATAGCGTTTGCCCATTGACTTTTGACTGTGTGGTTCAGGTTCGGCACTGATGGGCAGACAAGCGCTCTTTATTCAGAGAGCCCAACTAGTATGTGGTTGCAACACCTTGGGTGGCCTATTGCAGAGGAAGCATTAAGGGTGCCTCTACTTGGACCCGGGCCCAAGGGGCAGTACATGTGGTTATGGGGCCTGCCAGAATTCACATGAGCAAGTATGTGTGTGTGAGTGTATGTGTGTGTGAAGCACATGGTGCATTGGACAAGCATGGTCTTTACAGTTAGGTTTGTGGACGGGTCACAGTGGTGCCACTCACCAGCAAGTCTCTCCGAGCCTCAGTTTCCTCCCTTGTCTGAATGGAGTGATACTTGCGCACAGGCCCTTGGGTGGATGGAGTAAGTAGAGGGCCTTCACAGGGTGGCACACAGGGATAGCCGCACATGTTCTACTTCCAGGAGTCACTTACCTCCTGTCCTCCATGTTGTCTTCTCCCTGCACGTGGTTAGCAGGTAAACATGTCACTTAGAAGTACACCATGGAGATCTTTCTACTCTTGGCATTAAGCGCTGCCTTGCTCTTTTTTTTTTTTAATTTTTTTTAGATGTTGATGAACCTTTATTTTATTCATTTATTTATATGCAGTGCTGAGAATTGAACCCAGTGCCTCACACATGCTAGGCAAGCACTCAACTACTGAGCCACAACTTCAGCCCTGCCTTGCTCTTTTTAAGGAGTCCACAGTATCCCATTAAAAGGACATGCCATGACTGAATTACCTAGACAGTCTCCTGGGGTGGCCATGTATGTGGCTTCCAGAGCTTTGCTCTTCCAAGTGGGCCAGCTCCCTCCTTAAAGTCGCCCCCTTTTAAAAAATGCTGCCTCCCCCTTCTCCTGGGGCTCCCTCTCTCTCCTGCCTTATTTTTCTCCATCGCTCTCCTTGCCGTCTGACACCCTGAGTGTTTCAGTGCCGTGTCTTTGTTAGGATGTTGGCTCAGAGAGGGGTTTTGTCTGTTTGCTTCCCTGTTCAGTGCCCTTGAGCAGCTAATGGGTGCTTGGGCTGCATTTGCTGGATGGAAGGGTGGACATGAGGGTAGGCTGAGGGAACAGACAGTGTCGCCTGTGTGCGGGGACCATGGGGGGCGTGATTGAAAACAGCAGAGTCACAGGAGCTAGTGTAGCAGGGATCACTCATACATTCTTTATCACTTTCACTTTGATAAAACAAGAATCAATGGATATTGCGAGATTATTTATGACTTTGATGCTTTGACTCGGCCAGTAATAATGCAATAGCGTCCATCGGGAAATGGCTTCCAAGGCTGGCCACTTTGAGACGGGCTGGCTGCCAAGGGTAATGGAGATGGTGATGTGAGCTTGTTTCACCTTCGCCTCAGGCCCCCAGTTGGTTCCCAGAATAGCATTAGTGTGTGTGTTTTGAGTGTCATTTTCTATTCAGTGACTTGTGTGGCTTTTAACTTGGTGTTGTGTTAAAGGAACAACAAATATATTCATAAAAAAAAGATGACAGGGGGCCACCATCCAGTATTCACTGTGTGGCTATTATCTGGGTGTGAAAGGCACTGTTCCTCACTGAGGAGTGACTCGCTGGTGTATTAGAAGAATGAAAGATGAAGTTGATTTCGTCAGATAACCAAGGAGTGCTCTTTTGGTGGCTGCTGCATCATTGGTTAATTGGAGCAGTTAAGCTGGTGGAGTCCACTCTGTTCAGTCAGGTTGACCATTGATTTGAGGATAGTCATCCCTTGGTCCTTGGGGATTGCTTCCAGGGTCCCCTTGGATACCAGAATCTGTGGATGCTCAGGCTCCTTATATAAATATAAATTCTGTGTAAAGAGTTGTTATACTGTACTCTTCAGGGAATAATGACAAGAAAAATGTCTGTACATGTGTAGGTGCAATTCTTTCCCCCAAATATACATGCGTATACTGCTGGGGTTCTCCCTAATCTGTATGTGTGCTAGAACAAGTATACACTCCCTTCCTTCCTTCCTTCCTCCCTTCCCTTCCCTCCCCCTTCTCCTCCCCTCCCCCTTTCTCTTCTCCTTTCCCTTCCCCTCCCCTCCCCTTCCCTTCCCTTCCCACTGGGGATTGAACCCAGAGTGCTCTACCTCTGAGCCACATCTCCAGCACTTTTTATTTTTTATTTTAAGACAAGATGTTGCTAAGTTGTCCAAGCTGCCTCAGACTTGCGATCCTCTTGCCTCAGCCTCCAGAGTAGCTGTTCCCCCAAATATTGTTGATTTGAGGCTGGGTTCACAGATATGAAGCCTTGGATGTAGAGGACCTTACTGTGTTTCTTTTATTCTTTTTAACCCTACACGTGAAGCCGGGAGGCCACTCATCATTGCCTCTGGAGGAATGAGCCTCTTCAGGACCGTAGTACTAACCAAACTCAGCAGAATGATATGCAAACTGGAGAGCCCAGTTAGTGATTGTCGATGAGATTATACTAGCCAGCCAGGCTGTCCCTGTCGTGTGGGCTGGGGATATTCTCACACCATAGGGCAAGGTCAGCAACTGTGGCCCACGGCCAAATACACTGCCTGGTTTTGCTTTTGTTTTTGTGGTTCTAGGGATTGAATTCAGGAGGGCTCTGCCGCTATAGCCCAGCCCTTTTTACTTTTATTTTGAGAATGGGTCTCGCTAAGTTGCCCAGAGCTGGCCTTGCAGACTCCTGCCCTGGCCTCTGGACTAGCTGGGGTTCCAGGCGTGAGCCCCTGTGCCCACTACTGCTTTCTTTTGTGGACAAAGTTCTATTGAAACACAGTCGTGTCCATTCGTTTACATACTGAGTTGAACTGATTGGTTGCAGCAGAGATGGCCTGACCGGAAAAGCCCAAAATATTCAGGGTTTCCTTTACAGAGAAATATCGCTGACCCCTCTCCTAGGGAAGGCTTCCCCGGGAGACCTGGTTGCAGCCACAAGGCTGCTGGGTGGGCTTGGAATAGGGTAAGAGCTGCTGATGGGCCACCTCTGGGCCCCTGGAGAGCTCTGGGGACATGTTTTCACTGTCTCTCGCCTTACTTCCCTCTTGATTCCTCCTACATTTGTATAATTGTGCCTTTTCCGTGAGCCCTAGACAGGTAGTGGGACCTTGGAGGAGCCTTCTCAGCTGCACATTGACAGGTCAGCAGGTTCTAGCATTGGGGGACCCCAGCAGTCCATGACCCTCATCTCTTATGTGTCATATTAAACTCCTTTCCTCCCAAAAAACAACTAAAAAAGATAAATCTGGGAGCACCTTACTCTAGTCACGCATTCACAGACCTTACAGTGGATCCACAGAAAGCCGAATTCAGCATTAACTTAGGCTTATTGATGGTGAGCAAAGCTCCCGGGTAGGAGACATCCCTGGGTGGTGGAGCGTCAGGGCCTTGGCAGGGTGCGGGGTTGGGGCTGAGGAGGCCTGGAGTCTCCAGGATGCAGGCAAGGGTGTCTGGGGGTGCAGTTTCTGAGGCTGGCGGCATCTGGGTCATGGTAAGCTTGTCAGAAATGTGGTCTCAGCCTGCCGATCAGAATCTCCATCCTCCAAGATCCCCGGGTGGGCTGGGTGCTTGTTCACGAGGTAGAAGCCCTGGCCCAAGGCACTCTTAGCTCTTGACACCTTCTCAAGAGCTCCAGGGCTTTACTCCATGCTTGGAGTGGGAGGCACAGAATGTCGAGGGTGATTTCTTCCCTGCTGAGATGGGTCACCCCTCAGCTGGCTGCATGCTCTGTGAGGGCAGAGGCTCTGTCGCTGCTCAGCTGGGTTCCCAGCACCTAGGGCGTTGTCTGGCAGAGCCTGGCAGGATGCGGCTGAGTGGTGGGTGAATGGGTGAGTGGAGGCCGAGGTCAGCCTTGCAGACTCCTTCTGCTGTCAGTCCCCATGTCTCAAATGCTGTCTTCTTATCACAGAGTTACAGGCCTGGCTCTTTTCTCTAACAGGAAGGCAGTTAATTTAGAAGAGTGTAGCCAGGACACAGACGAGGTCTGATCTTGTACTATGGGGTGGCCAGAACAAGGCATTCAGCCCACTTTTTGTGCTTAAAATCTTTATTTAAAGTTTTGACATTAGCCAGCATGGTGGCAATGCCTGTAGTCCCAGCTTCTCAGGAGGCCAAGGCAGGAGGATTGCTTGAGCCCAGGAATTCTAGGCCAGCCTGGGCAATGTAGGGAGACTATGTTTCAAAAAAAGAAATTTTGACATTAAAGTGTAAAATAGGGTTGTATTTCATTAAGAATAAAGCTTAGAGATGCAGAAGTATATTGCAGAGTGCTGGGGCAGGAATCTTGAACAAAAAGGTCTGGTCTCTGGCCAGGTCGACTCTTCGTGGACATTGGACAAGTCACTTGCTTTTCTCCCCTCACCCCCACTGTAAGGCATGAGTGAAAATATTTGCCCCACCTGTTTCATGGAACACATGTACCTGTTCTGCTAAGTCTGGCACAAAGACGTGAATTAATATTTGACTATAGCTTATCCAGATGATTCACCCATAAACATAAATTGTCATCAATGTTGTTAATATTGAACATGTGCTGAACGTTTACTGACTTCTTAAGTGATATATGTGAACTATAAAAAAGAGGCAAATATGAAAAAGATCAATCTTAATCCCACCCTCCAACCAGCAGTAACTGCTATTAAATTGTCTGCTTTTTGCATTTTTCTATGCACAGTTTCTATCACTTGTATATTCTATTTTTACAAACAGTTCCTAGTATATGCTGGATATTTTGCCCACACAATGAATTTTGTTGATGAATTTGATCTGCTCAGTTTTGAGTTGTGACAAAAACTTTAAAAGGTCCCCAAAGTGCTTTCTGGATATTCTGTGGCCATAGGCTTAGCTTCCACTCGTAAGGAAGCTGGGAAGGGAGGCGCGGGGGCAGCAGAAGGGGCCGCACAGCCCGGAACAGAAGCGCTCCGTCCTCAGTGCTCTCAGCGTGTGGTGGCCCGGTGGTCCTGTCTTTGGTCCCTTCACTGTGTGGCTCTTGGGTGCTGGGTGCCCACCCTTCTTGTCGTTCCTCCCTGATGGACTCCGCTGCTTGCCTCCAGGTTCCTGCAGGTGAACGCCAAGTGCAGAATGGCTTGGAAGCTGGCTGCACTGCTCGGCCTGGCCCTGGGCGTTGCTGCTGCTCCCGCTGGTGTGGACGATCCTGAGGACGGCGGCAAGCACTGGGTGGTGATCGTGGCAGGCTCTAATGGCTGGTACAACTACAGGCACCAGGTAAGACGGTGACGCTGCCTTTTCTTTAAGACTGGCATCATTATCCTGGGCATCGTTGGTGGACTGACTTTTTGAAAGCCATTTACACTCCACTAGGCGACTAAGATGTACGTGTTGACCAGGATGTGGGGAGACAGGCACCCGCCTGCATTATGAGTGGGTTTATAAAATGGATAGCCATTAGGAAGACGGTTGGCAGCTCCTCAGAAGTCCCTGTGGGGTCCCTTGAGTCTGATGCAAGATGTCTCACCCTGGGCCTTGGCCATAATGTTTGGCTGTTGGGCTGCCTGGTGCCCTGTGGGGTGCTTGGCAGTGCCCTTCACCTCTCCCCACTAGATGCCAGCAACACACTTGCCCCCTGTAACAGCCCAGATGTCTCAGGCCTGGCCAGAAATCCCCAGGAGGCAAAACCCAGCTGAGCCCCACTGGCCTGAGGCCTTAATTTATAGACAAGGAAACAGGCCTAGAGAGAGGAGGTGACTGCCTAAGGCCACACAATGAGGGAGGCAGACAGGAGGGAGGCAGACAGGACCAAGGCCCGGGGCTCTAGAGACCCCTCTGCTCTCTGCACCTCTGCCAGGCTGCTCCCCTCGCCTCCCCTTCTGTCTCTCCTGGCGTTTCCACCAAATCAGCCTTTCAGAGTTAGAGAGAGAAGAACTTAGGTCTAAGCATACGTTAAATTGAGCCTCCTGGTGGCAGTGTGACATGATACAGCCCCTAGGGGACAGTCTGGCAGTTCCTCAGAAGGTGAAACAGAGTTAGTTGCCCTGTGATCCAGCGACTCCTTCCAGGTTTGTACCCAAGAGAAATGATGGCTCTTCTACACAGAAACTTGCACAGGAGCATTTATATCAGCCCGGTTCCCCAGCCAAAGCCTGGGGCCACTGTGTCCCTTGGCTGAGGAGTGGTGAGCACAGGGTGGTGCCCTCAGGCCACGGGGTAGTCACAGGTTCTTCAACATGAACGAGCCTTAAACACATTGTACTAAGTAAAAGAAGCCAGTCACAGGCACGTGTATTTTATGGTTCCATTTAAAGCAAAGTCCAGGTTAAGGAAATCAGCAGGATGGAAGGTAGATTAGTGGTTGCCAAGGACTGAGTTGAGGCGGGGCTAGAAGCGGCTGCTGATGGAGCTGGGTCTTGGGGGTATGTGATTGTTGTGGAATTGGACGGTGGTCATGGTGAATGTGCTCAAAACCACGGAATTGCTGATTTGGAGAGGTGGGCTTCTATTGTGTGAATTATATCTCAGTAAAGCTGTTATTTAAAAAAATCCAGTCTTTCCAGAAACAAGCTGCTTAGACTGTGGGCATCTGTGTTGTGGGCTGCCTGCTGCATTTGTGTGCCCGGGCGTGCAGCAGCCTGCTTTCTGTTTCCTCTCTGCGGGCAGGGTCAGCGAATTGCCAGCCTTGCACAGCTGGCCTTGCACAGCTGGCCCACGTGGTTAGACCAGGATTCAAACCAAGGCCGCGGGCTCCAGAGCAGCCCCCTCCAGCAGGGGAGCCACCCACGTGTGTCGTAAATCTTTTAGTCCCCACATTTAAAAAATATTTTTTAAAATAAGTGAAATTAATTTGAATATCTTATTTAAACCAGTATGCTCAAATGTTAGTGTAATCAACGTGAAGACTGGCAAGGAAATACCTTCTACTCTCTCTTTTGTACCAAGTGCCTGGAACCCAGTGTGCGTTCACAAGCCTGGTGTATCACTGTGGACTGGCCACATCAGGAGCTCAGTTGCCACATGTGACCAGTGGCTGTCACATTGGACAGCCAAACTGCAGAGACTGTGCCGTTGACCACTTGGCCTATCAGTGAGAACTGGGTCGATCCCTCCCTACGGTGTCTGTTTTCAACATCCACTAAGTGGAGGTGGATTGGTTTAGATGAAGTCATGACTCATTTCTTCAATGGGTTTTGTGTGCTAGCCAAGTAGGAAATTTGGCTTGATGAGAAAGAGCTTATCTTGGCAGCATGACCTCTTCCTTACCTACCCACAGACCTGACCCAAGGGAAGAGCAGCAGCCTGAGACGCGCCGCTCTCTCTCAGGTTCCTCTCCCTACCTAACCGCCAGTCAGAAAGATAAGTAAGAGCAGGTTACAGATGGTGACCATGCTGATTCATCAGCCACGCTGGTTTTTGTACAACCAACTTTTAAAAAATATATTTGGTTAAACATTATGTGTGAGTTATCCAGTTACACTTTGCTCCCAGAAACATTTTTTTTGAAGAAATGTCGCTAGTTCAGGAGGCAGGGGACAAGAAGTAACCACAGACCGCAGAGGCGGTGGCCCTGAGGCTGTGTAGAGATAAGCTGTGTCCAGTGAGCTCCGCCTCAGCTCGTGTCCCGGCCTCTGTCCCCAACCGGCTGCCAACATGTGCTTCCAAGCTTTGACGGCTACAGCAAAAGGGCACTTGAAAGAACTGAACCCACAGGACTGTCACAGGGCTGGGCCCTTCCATGCAGCTGAGGCCGCTTGGAGACCCCCTTCACACCTGATTCCTGCAGTGGTGCCAAAAAGATTTCAGACATGTCATTCAGAGTAACAGGCATGAATTTATCAGAAGGAATAGGAAAAGGGAAAGGGGGACACTCTCAAGGGAGAGAGTGGGACCTTTCAGAGAGGAGAAGGATGGTTGACCCTCCTGTCCTCCAGTTTTATTGGGGATCCTAGGGAAGTTTCCAGAAAGTCCTGCCCAGGTCCACTTCTTGACTTTTGATTGACAGCAGGATGCCACTATATTTTAAAGTCCCCACTGCCATGACAACTCTCGGTCATTTTGGTCCATGTTGACCAGTTCTCATTGGAACCTGTTCTTACAGATTTTATGGATGGGAGAATTACCCTTATCTCCCTGAGCTCTGGGATGTGGTCTGTATAGGGGTCACAGAATTATCATTTCAGGGTAACTCGTGTTCTTATGAGCATTTTGGGGCCTGCACTTGTGTAAGTAACAGGTAGTTTGCTGAGGAATGTAACTTGTCCTGTGGACTTTAGCCAGGCAGGGATGCTGGTGAATTGCTTTTTTTTTTTAGTTGTTGATGGACCTTTATTTTATTCATTTATTCATATGTGGTCCTGAGAATTGAACCCAGTGCCTTCTGCAGTGAGGCAAGTGCTCTGCCGCTGAGCCACAACCCCGGCCCTGAATTGCTTTTCAAAAGCGAGGTGCAGGGGTTGGGCCTGGTTTCTAGGATTATTCCCACACCCTTATGTTCCACCACTCGTGTCTGTCTGACCCCTGCCATAGCCTGTGCAGGATTTTGAGCTGATGACTTTGCAGAGGTCTCCATTTCCCCTGGATGAACACAGCACCCCTTTCCAACAGCCCTTTTGTCCTGGGAAGATGAACATGCCAGGCACCACTGCGTCATTGCCAAGCGTTTTTCTCTGCTCTGTGGTGGTGGTTTCAACAACTGCTCTTCCGACCAGATTGGTTTTCTTTGTTTCTGGTTTTGAAAGGGTTGACAAAGGGGGCGGGTCTCTACAATGCTCAAGGACACTCAGTATCCTGCGTCTGGAGGAGGAAGGAGGGCGCCCTGGAAGGCCTGGTTCTGAGAATGGAGGCCAGAGTGAGCTCCCTGTGGGCAGGAGGAGCTGGAGAGGGAGTTCCCATGGCCCTGTGAAACGGGAACTGGGAACTGTGGAGCTCGTGCAGGGACATCTGTGCTCTCCACCTGGAGAGGCCCTAGCTGGGGAGAGGATGCTGGCACTTGGGAGGGAGGGCGCCATCCCAGAATAAGCCACAGAGGAGCTGAGTGGCAGCCAGTGGCCCAGGAGCATCACTAACAGGAAATGGCCCTCCCTGGCACTGTTCAGATGCTGCTGCTGACATCCTGCTGGAAGAGTACTGCTCTTACAGAGTGTGCACTGTGTGCCGGGCCCAGCCCCAAGCACTGGGCCTGTGTCATCTCATTTAACCCTCAGACATGGGAAGGGTCCTGCTGTAGACCCACTTGAAGACTGGGAAACTGAGGCACAGAAAGGGTAGGTAACTTGCCTCAGGTCACAAGGATAGTACTGGGTGGAGTAGGGATTTGAAGCCAGGTGGCGTGGCTCTACAGCCCATGCTCACAACTCCTCCTGTGGTTGTGTGGCACAGGTAGCTTGGCATTGTTAGGGTAGCGGCCAACCAGACACGGACACCTCATACAGCCAAGAAAACCCTTTATTCAGGTTAGTGGGCGCCCGGGCGAAGGAAAGAGGAAGAGAAGAGAGAGAGGGGACGCGCGGGAGGGATTTTATAGAGCCCACTACAAAACTGCGAGGTGAGCTAGGGATTGGTCACTTTAAGATTAGGGGCAGATAAGCAGTAGCGGTCTTCTTTTGATGTGCTAACCTGGGCAGTTAGGTTTTGTTTTAGGCTTTGTTTCCCAGGTGGAAGATTCCGGAGTGGAACCCCCTGGGGAGCGGAACCCCCTGGGGCGGGAATTGCCTTGGGCTTTTAATTACAAAAGGGCTGTTTTTTACCTTACATTCCCCCATTTTTGATTTTATAAGGATGGGAACGTGGACAACGTTGGCTCTTCTGACTGCTTCGAGCGGAATTGGGGCGACGTCTATTGAGCAGGATGGGGGGTAGGGGAAGAAGGTAGAGCACCCAGGCCCCAAAGGTTAGCGTCTCCCAAGATGAGAAGTCTGAAAGGTGCCTTGCAGCCATAGCATTGCCAGTTGGTGGGGCCAGTTTCCTGAGTGTAGATGTGAAGGCAGGAGCCCGGAATGCCGGAGTAGAGTCTCAGGAAACAGTTGCAGGTGAGTGACTGTCCTCCTTGAGAATCCGAAGATCCCTGAGGAGAAGCTGATTAAATGTCTGATTAGAAACCTGCTGGATTTAAGATTGAATAAATTTGAACAGACATGGCAGGGGGTGACAAATCAGGAAAAGTATACTATACAAGGGAATTTTGAAAAGAAA
>CM053401.1:10616269-10994759 GCA_028644305.1 Xerus rutilus
GAGATTTTGGAAGTCCACCGTGATCCTGAAGATCGTGGTGGGGTGCGGTCTTCCCTTTGAGGCAGTCAGAGGGACCACCGGACGATCTACGGCTGGTCACCTCTGATTCTCTGCCTTCAAAGTTTTAATCTCCTCAAAAGGGGACTCACCGAACGAAGGTCGTGGTGGGCGCGGACACTTGGCGATCGAAAGAATGAGCAAAGGCTGTGAGGTGTGGTCAGCGGTTCAGGATGAGGGGCCTCAATAGAGAATTACTCCCTCATCCGAGTCACGGCACCAAATGTTAGGGTAGCGGCCAGCCAGACACGGACACCTCATACAGCCAAGAAAACCCTTTATTCAGGGGAGTGGGCGCCTGGGCGAAGGAAAGAGGAAGAGAAGAGAGAAAGGGGACGCGCGGGAGGGATTTTATAGAGCCCACTACAAAACCGCGTGGTGAGCTAGGGATTGGTCACTTTAAGATTGGGGGCAGATAAGCAGTAGCGGTCTTCTTTTGATGTGCTAACCTGGGCAGTTAGGTTTTGTTTTAGGCTTTGTTTCCCAGGTGGAAGATTCCGGAGTGGAACCCCCTGGGGAGCGGAACCCTCTGGGGCGGGAATTGCCTTGGGCTTTTAATTACAAAAGGGCTGTTTTTTACCTTACAGGCATTACTTTATCACTTTTTGTTTTAAAATAGTTTTTTCTTTTATTAAAAAAAAACAACACACATTAAGGCTTATTATAGAAAACTTAGAAAAAAACAGATCAGCAAAAGAAAGTGGGTCAGTGATCCCACCCAGAATTGCCATCTGTGGTGGTGTATTCTGAGTGGCGCTGGGGCCAAATGTCCCTGGGGCCAAATGTCCCTGGGCGTGGAAACAGACGTGACTTGTTGGTCCACCTTGACGCCCTCCACCAGGAGGCCTGTGGTTTGCAGAGTGTGTGTGGGTGGAGTGGGAGGGGACAGAGATGGTGATCCTGGTGCTATCCAGGCAGGAGCCCCCAGTCTCGGAGTGCAGGTGCACAAATTCCTGAAGAGCAGGCTGAGAAAGGCCGGTTCCTCCAGGTGCCAGGTCTGGGTCAGGAGTAGCTGAGCTGGGCAGGGAGGCACAGGAGGACAGCTTCTGGAGGAGAGTCTGGAGGTGGGTGTGAGGGGCAATGAGACTTCCATTGGGAGCTGGGAGTCAGGGTGAGTGGCTCAGGTGGAGGGAAGGCATGCTCTTCAGTGGGACCCATCATGGAGAAGGGAGCGGCCAGTGTGCACATAACCGCAACCCCTGCAGTGGTTTAAAGGCCATGGAGCGTGGAGACTCCACAGTTGGCCCATTAAGCAGCTCAGCCCCGTTGTCTCAAAGCCAGGGCCTTTCTAGTTTTCCACTCAGCTATTGTTGTGATAACCTTTCCTCAGGGAAGTCCTCATGTTCACAAGACGGCTGCAACAGGACCAGGTGTCACATCCAGACAAAACAGAACCCTGAAGGAGAAGAGGCCATCTGTGCGTCTTGTCTATCATCCCTTAATCAGCATAAACCTTTTCCAGGAGCTCAGGGTGGACTTTGCCTCATGTCTGCCTGGCCAGGGTTGCATCACATGCCCGTGTTCAAATCAGTTCCTTCTGAGGGCAAAAGGATTTCCATTCCTGACTCAGGGAAGCTCCTGACCCGATAGGAAGGAGGAAGGTGACCCGAGGGTACGCAAGGTCAGCTCGTGGTGCACATAGACAGGAATGGGGAACCAGGGAGGAGGCTGGAAAGCTTGAGCGAGGACGTGGTGAGGTGTGAGGAGTGGAAGGACCAGGTCCCTCCACTCACTGGCTCAGGGCTGGCCCCACACATCGTGAAAACCCAGGGCGAGGAGGGGCCCTGGCACGTGTGCCCCTGGCAGGCTGCTTCCCCCTCACCTGCGTCAAGCTCCATACTGGGCTCTGCACATGTTTTCCTTAAAGGACCAGATAGTGAATATTTGACATTTTGTGCGGTGAGAAGCAAAATTGAGGATGCAGGGATGGCAGCCAGACAGACGAGTGAGGCGAGAAGGAACAGCAGGAAGGGCCAGGAGCAACGGTGGCAGCTGGGCTCTCTGGTCTTCAGACAGGTGCTTCACTCAGAGTGACGTCTCCAAGGTTAGTCCATGTCGGTGCAAAATGCTACTTACATTTAAAAAAAGAAACATGTGGGGCTAGGGTTGTAGCTCAGTGGTGGAGAGCTTGTCTAGCACATATGAGGCACTGGGTTCGATGCTCAGCACCACATATAAGTAAGTAAAATAAAGGTATTGTGTCCATCTACAAATAAAAAAGTAAGAAAGAAAGAAACTTGCTTTTGTAGAGGGCATGGAGGGGAGGGCCTGGCCCGGGTGCAGGACGGGCCTGAGTGGGGGAGTGCCGAGCACAGCGGGATGCAGGCAGAGGGCAGCGAGAGCAGCGGGAAGCACACAGGACCCTAGAAAGAAGGTGGCTTTGGACGTGGCCTGGCCTCACGTGCAGGTGCCATCTACTTACTGCTCTGTTGGTTTAAACAAATGACATCATCTCACTTTGAACCTCTGCTGCTGCCTCTGGGCGCATTGGAGGGCTCAGGGGGGCAAGCTGCAAAGCCAGCCCATGTCTGGCCTTGGCAGCCTCAGGATGTGTGGCAGGAAGGGGAGAGCTGTGTCACTTGTCAGGTGAGCGGAGCTGGCTGGAAAGTAAACCCATTCCCAGTGACCGGGCATGCCAGCCGCACTGGCCTTTGATGCCAGCCATTTGCCTTATTGAGCTCACAGTTGGCCGTGTTGGCAGCTGAGCACCCGGACAGTGTGAGGACAGTCGCCCGAATCAGGAAGTCACAGGTGCCTTAGTGAGACCGGCAGAACTGCTAATGCCAGCTGGGAAACGAGCCGAGTCACAGCAGTTCCTGCGCATCATTCCAGAAGGCTCTGCCTTTCTCATGGGGCTTGCTCACCACCCCTCCAGTGTTACTTCACGTGGCTTTGCTGCTTTAAAGGGGAAAATGTTTATAGGCTAGGTGTGTTCAAGGGAAGTGACTCAAGTGGCCTTAACACCATGTCCAAATTATCCGAGGGGCTGGAACCCTCCTTTTATTTCATAATTGACTCCGACAAAGAGCCCTGTTGAGTTCACATGGGTGGAGGCAGCACTGCCTCTGAGGGTCCCGGAGATAACCTCGGTCTGCCTTGGAGCCCACTGTGTGAAGGGGCCTGAGGCACGGTGGGGCAGGAGACCTGGGTACATCCCAAGCACGCTTTGCCCCTCCTGAGCATGTCCCCATCTGTAACATGGGGATAAAATTGCCGGTCAGGGTGTCCTGGGGGGCTCCAATATAGGACCCTTGGCACTTGCCTCTTTAAGAATCCATAACTTTATTGAGGCAAAGTTTATATTATCTGTAATAAATCGCTTTCAGGTGTACAGCTCAGTGATACTTGAGGGAATTCACCAAGTTGTGGAACATAAGCACAAACCAGTTTTAGGACAGTCGGTGACCCCAGTAACATCCCACCCTAGCCCCAGCAACCACTAATCATCCTTCTTTGCCTTGACGTTTACCTTTGCTGGACAATTTGTGCAAGTAGTGGACAGCGTGTGATCCCCTGTGCCTGGCTCCTGAGGGATGTTCCTGGGCTCTCCACGTCATAGTGTCCCTGGAGCTTCATTCCTCTCTATTACCAAACGGCACCCACCTGTGATAGACCGCACGCACTTGTTCATCCCCAGCTGCTGGACATCTGGGTTGTGTCCAGGTGTTGGCTCTTGGGCACCACCTGCGAAGGACATTTGGTGCCCATCTCTGGATGATAAATGCCTCTGTTTCTCCAGGGTGGACGCCTGCTGCAGCTGCCCGTCACACAGAAGCACTTTAGGAAACTGTTGAGCTGTTTTCCAGAGTGGCCGTGTCACTTGCCTTCCCACAGGCCATGTGTGGTGCCTCCTGCTTCTCTGATCCTTAGCAGCTGTTGTCCTCCATCTAGCTGTGAGGAGGCTTCTCGTGATTTTAATTTGCACATCCCTAGTGATTAGTGCTAAGCTTCTTCTCCTGTGCTTGTGGCCGTTTGTACAACTTTTTAGGTGGAGTGCTCATTCAAATCTTTTACCTATTTTTTTGGTTCTGTCAATTATCTTAGAGTGCAGGCATTCTTTGCATCTTCTGGCATAAGCCTCGCCTTTTTTAGGTACCGGGGACTGAACTCGGGGGCACTTGACCACTGAGCCACATCCCCAGCCCTATTTTGTATTTTATTTAGAGCCAGGATCTCACTGAGTTGCTTAGTTCCTCACTGTTGCTGAGGCTGGCTTTGCCTCCTGTCTCAGCCTCCCAAGCCACTGGGATTACAGGCATGTGCCACTGCGCCCGGTTGGTACACATCCTTTATCAAATAGGTGTTTTGTAAACATATTCTTATTGCTTGCCTGTTTGTCTTCTTAATGTTATCTTTTTCTTTTTTGCAGTACAGGAGATCAGACCCAGGGCCTCACACATGCTAGACAAGTGCTCTACCACCAAGAGATACCCCAGCCCTTTAATGGTGTCCTTTGAAGCCTTGACATTTAAAACTCTCATGAGGTCCAGTTTCTAATTTTTTTAATTTTATGGACCAATGCTACAATGTATCCTTGTAGTTGTAACTCAAGGTCCCAAAGATTTTCTGCTGTCATCTAAAGTTTTATTCCAAGCCAGGTAGAGTGGCACACATTTGTGATTACAGCAACTTGGGAGGCTGAGGCAGGAGGCTTACGAGTTCAAGGCCAGCCTTAGCAACTTAGTGAGACCTGGTCTCAAAATAAAAACTAAAAAGGGCTGGGGATATGGCCCAGTGGTAAAGTCCCTCTAGGTTCAATCCCACTACCAACAAACAAACAAACAAAAGCTTTATTTCAGCTCTTACATTTAAGTCTGTGATCCATTTTGAGTTAATTTTTGTCTGTGGGGTGAGATGAGGGTCTCAGTTCAACTTTTTGTCTGTAGAAATCTAAATTGTGGCACCAGTTGTTGAAGTCTGTTCTTTTTCTAATGCAGTTTTGAAATCAGAAACTGAAAGCCCTGCACCTTCATTCTTTTGACTATGTTAGGTCTTGTGCAATTCCATGTAGATTTTAGGATTCTCTTGTCAGTTTCTGCAAAATAAACCTGTGGATCTTTTTAAAGATTATTTTTATGGTTTTGAATCTTTGGACTTGTGAACATGAGATGCCACTCCATATATTTAGATTGTGATGGTCAGCTTCTGTCACTATAACAAAAGTACCTGAGATAATTAACTTATAAAGAGAAGGTTAATTTATGGCTCATGGTTTTAAATGTTCCAGTTTTTGATCAGGTAGCCACTGCTTTTAGTCCTATGGTGGGGGTGCTGGCTGGCAGTGGCAGGGAGTGTTGGAGCAGACTGCTTACCTCAGGGCCAGGAAACAAAGGAGAGAAGAGGAAGAGGCCAGGAGCCCATGTGCCCTTCAAGGGAATGTCCCCAGCAAGCTAAGACCAAGACTGTCCCAGTGGGCTCCACCTCCTCAAGGTTTCAGCACCTTCCAGGAGCACCCACTGGGCCAAGCCTTTAATACACGGGCCCCTTGAGGGACATTCAGCGTCCACACCACAGCAGCTCTTGAATTTCTCTCTGTAGCATTTTCATTGTGTACAGCTTATACTTCTTTTATTAAATTTGTTCCTGTGGAATTTTGGTTGAATCTGCCTTTTGACATCTGACAGGAGACATAAACAGAGGGGGATTTGTCACAAGGGTGGGTGAATCGATTCAATTCCATCTCGTTTTAGGGGTAGGTTGGCTCTGACATAATAGTTATTTGATTTTTTCTTATGAAATAGCAAATTAAATAAGGTGTCTATAACACAAGTGAACAATTTAAAAAACAATAATGGGATGAACACCTGTGTTTTTTGCACCAGCTAAAGGAAAAGAAAATCGCTATTACTGTCTCTTGTCTGAGGAAACCACCTCCCTGTCCCTGGGGACCAGGCTCCTGAATTTTCTGTCAGTCTCCTTTGTTTCCCTTCATACGTGTATTTAATTGCAAATGACATGATGTCTATGTTAGCTTGTGTTGACCTTTATGTAAGTGTGATCCTAGCCGATTCTCTGAGTTTTTTCCCCGTTATGTTCCCAAGATCCCTGAGGCCTGGGTTGTATTTCCTTCATTTGCAGGTATTCCACACACACCCCTCTCCTCCGTGTAATCAAAACACAGTTTATCTTTCCGGCTATTGATGGGGTTGCTCTTGGGTTTGCTCTTGGGGTGATGCCGGGAGCATCTCCTATTGTGCCTTGGCTAGAGCCTCATTAGCCACAGCTGCAGCCGAGGTGCCGGGTTGGAGGGCACAAGTGTCAACTTGACTGGGTGCCAGTCACCCGGCTTCTGCCAGGCCTGCGTTAGCTTCCTATTGCTGATGTAACGAAGGGCTGCCGACATTGATCTTCCACCTCTGGAGGCAAGGGTGTGAAGTGGACCTCACTGGTTGCCCGAGCTCTGCGGGTGGTGTGTTCCTCAGCAGCTCTAGAGGCTCTGTTCTTTCTTTCTCGCCTTTCCCAGCCTTTCCCAGCGTATGGAGGCTGCTATCTCCTTGTGGGACCTGCTCCTCCTTCCCTCTTCAAGTCTGCAATCCTCTGGGGAGCCTTCGTGGGTGTCACTCAGAGGCAGACTCCTGCCTGCTCTCCACAAAGACCTGTGACTGACTCAGGCCTTGGATTAATCCAGGCAGGCCTCCGTGTTTGGGTCCAGCTGATTAGTGCCTCACATCCAGGTGCTGGCCCACACTCGCGGTTCTGGGCGTCGGGTGTCCACATCTCTGGGGTCTGTTGTTCTGCCTGCCACGGTTGGTATGTGAAGGTCCTCGTTACTCCACAGACGCGGGGATGTAGATGTGCTGCGGTGTGTGTGTGTCATGTACCACACGGTGACGTTTTGATCAATAGTGGACTTCATGTATGACCACGGTCCCCTAAGATTAGATGGCCTGGTGACATGGTAGCCAGCTGGTTTTGAAAATACACAATGTTTGCACAATGGAACCAGCTGAGAGGCATTTCTCAGAGCATGGCCCTGTTGTCAGGACCCAGGACTGCACATGAGGTATTTGGTGGTGACGTCAAGGTGATCTCTGTTCAGACTTCCTGCCCCTTGCTCCTTCTCCTTGGACTTCTGTGATTTTAGTGACGTCTCTGTTGCCTCTGTATTAGGCACCATCACGCTCTGGAGTCAGAGTGCCCGGGGTCTCTTGCCATGATCGAGTGTGACTTGGACAGGTCACATTCCCTTGCCAGATTGCTCTTGCCCCATCTGTGACATGGGGTGTGACCTTCGCCACCTGGGGTCACTGTGAGGACTAAATGATATAATGTGTAGGAAGCTCTGGCGCAGGGCTTACGGTGGGAGAAAGCCCGTGGTTGTGTCCATTAGCACATTTCCTCATTGTCCATTTGTCCAACAGTCCTCGTGTGCCAGACCCAAGGGCTGTCTGTGCAGCATCCAGCGAATGTGCCCTGGGCACTGTCTCTGCCATGAAACAATCCGTCTGTGCTGGGCGTCTGCAGGCCCAACACCAGGCTTAGCGTTTGGCAAGCTTTATTTTTATTTATTTATTTTTGGGACCAGGAATTGAACCCAGGGGTGCTTTACCGCTGAGCCACATCCTCAGCCCTTTTTATATTTTATTTAGAGACAAGGTCTCACTGAGTTGCTTAGGGCCTTGCTAAGTTGCTGAGGCTGGCTTTGAACTTGCGATCCTCCTGTCCCAGGCTTCAGAACCCAGGCATACACCACCATGCCTGGTGGCAAGACTTATTTTCACTGAGATGCTGGTGCTGTTTAGAACAAGATGTGCAGGGCCCAGGTCTTCCCAGGGAGGCAGAGCTGGGCACTCCCCACTCCCCGCTTACTTGTGTCTTTGTTCCAGGAAGGCATAGTTAGTCAGAAGCACAAAGTTAGGCAACATTTTCCCTTCTGCCTTCAAGTGATATCCATGTCGCGGAGCCTGGCATGTGTCATCTGCAATAAGGAAGTTGTGTGTCTCCCTGACGTGGCGAAGGTGGCACTCAGGAAGCCATCTGTGGCCCTAGAGTTGTCTGCTTTTGAGTTATCACTGCTGTTAAACTGAACGGCATATTTCTGGTTCTGATTCCCTGGCTGAACTACTTCTTTTTTTTTTTTTTGGTACTGGAGATTGAACTCAGGGGCATTCGACCACTGAGCCACATCCCCAGCCCTATTTTGTGTTTTATGTAGAGACAGGATCTCGCTGAGTTGCTTAGCGCCTCGCCATTGCTGAGGCTGGCTTTGAACTCGCGATTCTCCTGTCTCAGGCTCCCTAAGTGCTGGGATTACAGGCTTGCGCCACCACGCCCGGCTCCCCGGATGAACTTCAGTCTTCACTCAGCTTTCTGAACAGAGGCCATGGCGGGTGAAATCCTTGGGGCAGAAGAGTCCTGTATGATGTAGAGTTGACCGCTGGGCTTTGAACCTGTTCATCATTCTGAGCCGTTTCATTTTTGAGACCTAAATCTCTGCTTTCAGGAGGTTTGGTGTGGCCTTAAAAATGAGAATAAGCTTCTTAGGCCTGTTGAAGGGCCTCCTGGCCTGTGTCTGTGGTGTGTGCGGCCTGCCCGAGCACTGGCTCCCCCACAGACCAGAATCTGAACACTTTGGTGGATGAGGATCTTTTAAAATCAAGGTGAAAGGGCTGGGATTGTGGCTCAGCGGTAGAGCGCTTGCCTCGCGTGCGTAAGGCCCTGGGTTCGATCCTCAGCACCACATACAAAGCAATAAAATAAAGACATTTAAAAAAAAAAAAAATCAAGGTGAAAAACATAAATGTACATTTTTAAAAGCAGTAACTTCAAACTCGATCAGTGGGCAGTGTGTGGCAGCCTCTAGAAGCCCAGGGGCCTCCTCCCAGGCAGAAGGTGACTAAGTCTCTCCTTTCAGGCAGATGCATGCCACGCCTACCAGATCATCCACCGCAACGGGATTCCAGACGAGCAGATCATCGTGATGATGTACGATGACATTGCCAACAACGAAGAGTAAGTAAGGAGCGCTCTGAAGGAGGTGGCGCGGATCAGGGCCTGAGAGCAGCACCGCTGCAGCTCCAGGGCTCCCAGAGCATGGCTTCCAGTCCTCGTCACAGCGAGCAGCAGGCGGAAGGCCACAGGCTCTCGTCTGGCTCCCAGCACACCTGGGGCCCGGGCAGGGTGGGGATGTGGAAGGGCAGTGGAGGCCCTGTGGGAGGACCAAAGCGTAGATTCCTTCTTACCCTGGAGAGCTGTCCCATGGGCTTCCCAGGACCTGCCTGTCCTGCACCACAGAGAGACTCAGCACAGGGGCCTGTTCCTGGAAGGCTTTTGTTTGGGCGTTGGGTCCCACTGCCCTTCTTCTACACCTTTGTGACTTACTGCACCTAGTTTCCTGAGGAACGAAGACAAGCAGGGTGGGCGCTGAGCTTGACAGTCCCGCTCCCCACTCTGGTCACCCTGCAGTGGTCCTGAAGGTCACTGCCCTCCATTGCCATCACAGGGCTTGCTCAGAGTCACTCTGAGGCTGGCGTTGGAGACCTGCTCTCTGTCTTCTGTCTGAGGGCGCCCTGGTGAGCTCTGGTCCCAGATGCTGTGTGGTGTCCAGCAGGAGGCAGGCTGTGGTCCTGGCCTAAGGTTTTAGAGCTCTGCTCCCCGCTGCTGCTGCCAGGAGCTCTAGGGTGCTACGACCTGAGATCTCCACCTGCCCAAGCCACCAACAGCCTGGGGACCATGCAGGCAGCGAGAAATGTCTTGGACAAACATAGTGGTTTACCGTTTCTTCACATAATGGGGTAGAGTTTGAAGAGATTTCAGAGACAGTCACATTTTGTTTTTGTCACATCCTCTGATTGCAGGAACCCCACTCCAGGTATCGTGATCAACAGGCCCAATGGCACAGACGTGTACAAGGGAGTCCCCAAGGACTACACTGGGGAGGTGAGGGCGCTCTGGGACTCTGGGTTGGGGCCGGTGGGTTTTGTTTCATTTCCTTGATGATTTTTCCTTATTTGTTGTATTTTTAGAATCAGAAACTTGGTAGATTGATTTCTTGTCCGTGTTTCATGTTTCTATTAGGATTAGTGTTTGAGGAGTCAATCATGAATGTGTGTGTGTGTGTGTGTGTATGTGTATGTGCACACATGTGCTGGCGTAGGGCTTCTCACTGAGCTGCATACCCAGCCCTATTTTATTTTAGTTTTTGAGACTGGGTTTTGCTATGCTGCCCAGCCTGGCCTTGAACTCCTGGGCTTAGGTGACCCTCCTGCCTCAGCCTCCTGCATGGCTGGGGCTTAGGTGTGTGCCACCACACCTGGCTCGATTATGAGAGTTTTGATAGTAAACAGAAAAAAGGAAAAAAAAAGAACGTTTCTAACAAATTGCCGTCTACCATTATTCAGTTTCAGGTCTGTGCATACTTTAAGTCTAATAATACATTTCTTCAGTGACGACCTGATTTTCTCCAGGTGTTGCTGTTAATCTGATTGTGGATTATCTGTGCTCTTTTATGAAAATCAATGCCCTCAGCCGCAGGCCTAGCGCAGAGTATCTTGGGATTTCCCGGGGGATAGATTTCTGTTCATCATCATTATTGTACGTCACTTCCAAACTTTTTCATGTCTCCCCACTGGATGGAGAGTGTATGAACTGGCACATTTAACATCGTGACATCAGTGTGGTTTTTGTTATCTCTCGTAACTTCAGAGCGATCTCTTAGGAGATTATTCTTTGTGATAAACATTCGCCTGAAGTCTGGTATTTCTTTCAGTTTCATAACCTCCGCTCTAAGGACTCCTTTCCCCTGTGGGTCTCAGCCGCTTGGGTAGCAGCTGGATGCAAGGGGAGGGCTCGTCGCTGCTGTTTCTGCCTCTGTCTCTGGAGGATATTCTCTGCCTCTACTGGGTTCCCTACCTGTCAGCATCTTTGAATTGCTCTGCACACTTTATGGTGGTCAGGAAGGAAGGACAGGCCTGGAGCTGCAGTAAGGGAAGCCGAGATGTACTTGCCCCTGGGCTGCATGCAGGCCCCAGACACTGCCCTTGCCTCAAGCCCTCCTGGTTCTAGAGTGTTTGCTCCTGAGTCTCGAGCTATGTGACTGGGCTTGGGCTCCTGGTCCAGCTGCCTGGTTGGGATCGGGAGCTACATCTGACTTTGACTCCTGATTCCTCATAGGACGTCACCCCACAAAACTTCCTTGCTGTGTTGAGAGGCGATGCAGAAGCAGTGAAGGGCAAAGGCTCTGGAAAGGTCCTGAAGAGGTACTGTTGTCTGTGGTCCTCACGCTTCTCTCGAGAGCTGGGCCCCAGCACGGGGACTTGTCCAGGTGCCTTTGGCTCCTATTCAGCTGTGAGGGACTACAGAGGGGAGCTTTGTCCTCTCCTAGGACTGCTGCACAGGGGTGACTTTCAGTGGCTTCTCTGGATGGCCCATTTCTGTGCCCAGTGAACTGTGTGATCCCAGGTCCCTCACTGCTTTGGATAAATGTCCCCTGTCACTTAAACTCACTGTCTTGTCTGTGGGTTGTAGTGCTGTCTGCCCTGGGCTCCGAGAGCATACTGAGCCAGCTGAGTCCCTGCAGGCCCCTCAGGTTGCCGAGCCCTGCCTGCCTTCAGCCTGCTCTGGCCACAGGTCCAGGCGTCGGAGGGCGAATGCTGGCAATAGAGGAAGCCAAGCCCAGTGCTCAGCCTGCTGATGTGGCTGGAGATGTCTGGTGCTTGGTGTTCCCTGTGCAGCATTTTCTTTAGATGTCAGAGACTTTAGCAGCAGGCCAGAGGGAAGGGAGACCTGGACAAGTTAGAGGAGAGAGGGACCCTGCAGGGGCTGAGTTGGCTCCAAGTATGTCATTGGGTCTGTGCCACCTGAACATTGCCCTCTGAGCAAGAGTCCTTCTGAGGGCGGGAAGGTGGGGCCAAGAGGCCTGGAGGGGAGGCTGCAGGACTGCCAAGGAGCCCACTCTGGCTGTCGGACCAGCTGCCCAGCAGAGGTCCCTCTGCCTTTTTGGCTGTGGCTCAGAGCTGCAAGGTGCCAGGACGGGGTTGTGGCTCAGATCAGCACTGGGAGCAGAGAGGGAGGCCACACTAGGGCCTCGTGTTCCTCCTTGGCCAGGGTGGGCAACCTTAATCCTTGAGCTGCTTTAGCTTTTTGATTAGGGCAACTGTTCAGAGAAATGGAATTAAAAATAGAAATGGGGACCCGCGGCCTCGGCTTCACGGGCTGTCCTTCTCCCGGCAGTGGCCCCCGCGACCACGTGTTTGTTTACTTCACCGACCACGGAGCGACGGGAATCCTGGTCTTCCCTAATGATGACGTGAGTCTTTCTGCACGTGTGATCTCGGGAGGTTTCTTGGTTTGGTTTTTGTTGTGCTTGCCCTGGTGGCGTGGAAGCCCGGCCTCGCGTGCGCAGGGAGGCGCCACTCCTCCGCGCGGCCGTTCTCCCAGCACCTCGCTGTAATGTTTTAAAGACAAACTTGGAAAATAGAAAACAAAGCCTGGGCGTCAAGATCCAGCCTGTGGCCCCTTGGGCTGCTCAGCTCCTGTGGCAGCTGGAGCTGGGGACGAGCTTGGCAGTTCATGGTCTGTCTAGGAACGTCTCTCCCACCTGGTTTTCTCACTGTCCTCCTGTCCTAGCCTCAGTGGCTGTCTTAGGACAAGAGTGTCACACTGAACATGGCAGAGCAAAGTCCCTGGACACCTAGGACAAACCCTGAATGAAAAAACGTGTTTTCTTCCGTGTTTAAGTGTGTCATGGACACAGTCGAGGTTACCTGCTGAGGGTCTGACTGTTCCCCGTGGTTACTTCTGAGGGTGATAAAAAGGATCGATAAAGCCTCTGTTGGCGGGTTACCAGTAGGGCCCTCTCTGGGGGCCATCTGACGTCAGTGTTCTTACCTTTCAGCTTCACGTGAAGGACCTGAACAAGACCATCCGTTACATGCACAAACACAAAATGTACCAAAAGGTGATGTCAGCCCTGGGATGGCCTTGGGGGAAGAATGTGAGGAAGGCAGGGGAAGCAGAGGCCACCGTGGCATGACTGGCCTGCAACTGGGTGGCTGTGTTTTCTGGAAAGGGTTCCCTCCTGTGCTTGGACACTGGTCACCCAGGAGGAGCCTCTTGTGATCCTAGGGCTGTAGGTCTTCCATCAGAACCACTAGAGAGCACTGAGGACCCTGAGCATGGGCCTCACCTCAGGTCTGGGCAGTGGGAATGTGGAGGCCGAGAAAGGTGACTTTCTCAGTTTCGCTGCTGTTGCAGGTCTGGCGACCACACTTTGAGGACAGCTAGCTGTCCCTAGGACTGTCCCCAGGGTTGAACCACTGGAGAGGAGCATACCACCATCTTATTTTGTTTCCCTCCGGCCCTCTTGCCTCTCCAGCACCCTTTAGAAATGCGGCAGGCAGGGCACATGTGATAGTGACAGACGGCCTGCCCCGTGGCTCTGCTCTTTGAAGCTGCTGCCCGTATCGTGGTGACTCTGCCTCCCTGGCATCACGTCTCCTCCCTGCGTTATGTCAGCTAGTTGGTCATTTATTCTGTTAGCAATGAGTGCGTCGACTCCTTGTCAGAAGCTCCTGTGGCCTCTGCAGCAGTGTCTCCAAAGGCCAAACGAGGGATTCCCGGGAGCACGTGCGGGCTGTGGGGGGTGTCAGAGCCCCGGTGGCACTCCCTGGGCTGGGCGGGCAAACGTCTCATCTGCCTGCAGATGGTGTTCTACATCGAGGCCTGTGAGTCCGGCTCCATGATGAACCACCTGCCCAATGACATCAATGGTAGGTGGACAGTGCAGCTGCTGGGCAGGCCTCTCAGCGGGGCCATCAGCGTCCTCACATGCTGCCCCGGTGGAACTGCATGCTTGATGCCTTAGGGGCCGCCGGGGCAGCCTAGTGTGCAGACATGAAGCCGTCTAGGCCGGCAGCTCTTACTTCCTATGCTCCACAAGGATTATTAGTCAAGGGAATAAAGAACCTGCAAGCTTCACGGTGCACTTCCAGGTTCGAGCAAAGCCACCTAAGTCCAAAACCAGGGGGCTTTGGACCAGCCATGATCTTTGCCATGTGTTGGTCCTGCTTTCTGATCTCGGGCAGGTGACTTATCCTCTTTGGTCCTCAGGTATCCTCATCTGTAAAATGGGGATAGAGCTAGGGCCCGTGTGTTGGGAGAGTTATGTTTTAGATCATTACATGTGCCCAGCACTGTTCTGAGCCCATGTGACAGAGACTAAGTGGTAACTCTTGAGAAGGTCTGCTCCAGCTGGGTGCTTCCTTTTCTTATGAAATTTATTTTAAATTAATTAATTTTTTTTTCTTTGCTGGAATCCAGAGCCTTGCACATGCTAGACAAATGCTCTACCGCTGAGCTACACCGCAGGCCCCTTCTGAATGTTTTTAATAAATGTTAACTCTCCCTAGAAACCAGATTAGTCACATATCCTTAGGTTGCGCGTGCCATGAGGCTTTGCCAGGCTCTCGCAGAACTGCAGGATGGGCTCGGCATGCTAACTGTGTTTCTGCAGGGAGTGTCTGTCAAGTGGCTTCTCTTTCATCCGTGTTTAATGTTAGACAGATTGTTCAACAGGGTGGACTGGGCGGGGAGTGTGGCTCAGTGGTAGAGCGCTTGCCTGCTGTTGTGAGGTCCTAGGTTCTATCCCAGCACCGCCTCCCAAATACTAGTAAATATACCTGAGTGGACAGGGCTGGCCACCTGTCCTGGGTGAAAGCAGGTGGCAGGCTTCGCCCTCATCAGGGGAGGTGGGAGACTCCAGCTTCAAGTGTGGCCCTAGGTGAGGAAGGAAATGGGTTCAAAGGTGCCTCCAATTCCTCGCAGTTTATGCAACTACTGCCGCCAACTCCAAGGAGTCGTCCTACGCCTGCTACTATGACGAGCAGAGGAGCACCTACCTGGGCGACTGGTACAGTGTCAACTGGATGGAAGACTCGGACGTGGTGAGCCTCTGTGGGGGCTGGTGGCCCCTGGGGTCCAACAGTCAGGCTCTGGACCTTGAAGGACATTCATATCCTCCTTTCTGCAGGAGGATCTGACTAAAGAGACGCTCCATAAGCAGTACCAGCTGGTGAAATCCCACACCAACACCAGCCACGTCATGCAGTACGGAAACAAAGTGAGTGGGCTGCCCACTCCCTGCGCCTCCGCGGGGGCTGACCTCGTGTTTTCAGTCTGCACTCAGGGCCCTTTGGTGGCCCTAAAACTGTGGGAGGGAACCGTGAGCCTCCTAGGGAGACACTGTCTGCTTAAATGGATATTCTTTCTTTTTCTCTCTCTAGTCCATCTCTGCCATGAAAGTGATGCAGTTTCAGGGTATGAAGCACAAAGCCAGTTCCCCTATCTCTCTGCCTCCAGTCACACACCTTGACCTCACTCCCAGCCCGGAGGTGCCCCTGGCGATCCTGCAAAGGAAACTGATGAAGACCAATGATAAGCAGGAGGCGCAGGGTCTCCTCAAGCAGATCCAGCAGCACCAGGATGTAAGTAGCGCCAAGAGGTCCTTCACAAGTGCTGCTCCCCGGCTAGTTGGGCAGCCTGGGCGAGTGAGGTCCTTGCCCCCATCGGTACCCAGCATGACTCAGAGCCAGCTGAGGAACCTCAGGCCACCCGCCTCTGGCCACATGGAAGTGCATGTGAAGGAGGCCTCTGTGCCCACGTACAGCAAGTCAGGGGTGTCATCACCTGCCAGGAAACTGACCTTGACCTCTTTGGTAGTAAGATGCCAAGGGTGAGGAGCCGTCTGCCCTGTCCTGCTAAGAAAGCCAGAGTGTGTGGTGGCTCCCTCTTTTATACTTTGTTTCTTAGAGGACAATTCTGTTTTGTTACATGTTGATTTGTTAGCTAATCATATGTATTTTTTAAAAATCCCAACAAAAAATACTTGTGTTCCTGATGTTTCGGGCCATCATGGTCACAGCCTGAAGTCCTTCCTTCTCTCCTGAGCTCTCCTTTACTTCACTGCACATGTTTTAGTAGCTCATCATTTGTTTTGGAACTGGCAGGCACCGTTTTCCATGTTACAGCTGCGTGCTCGCTGGCATGCCAGGCAGAGGGTTGCCTGTTCCTCCAGCAGAGCCAGCTTTCTGTTCCCACCTGTCCCTTTCCTCAGCCAGCATAGAATCGATGCTTGGAATAGAGCCTGGATTTTCTGGGTGAAAGCTGCCCTTCTGGTTTAGATGTAACAATTCCTTCGTACACAGAGGTCCAAAGAAGGCGAGGTCACACAAGCCCCGCACACTCTGTCCCCTTCAGGATGCTTGCGCTGGTGTCTTGTTTTACCCACGGGGCTGGAGTAGTGTGAAGAGGGGTCTGGACCTTCTCCCAGCCCTTCTATGGGTCCCAGAGGCCGTGCTGAGCCAGACGCAGCTGAAATGCTGTGCTTCTCCCCAGGCCAGGCACGTCATCGAGAAGTCGGTGCGCAAGATCGTGTCTCTGCTGACGGCCTCCGAGGCTGTGGCGGAGAGGCTGCTGTCTGAGAGAGCCCCGCTCACGGAGCACGGCTGCTACCAGGAGGCCGTGACGCACTTCCGCAAGCACTGCTTCAACTGGCACTCCTCCACGGTGAGCCTGCCACCGCAGCTGACACCCAAAAGCTAAATTCGCTTTGTGCGCTGGACATGACCTCGGGTTCATTGCCTTGAGGAAGGTTCCACCTGGCCGAGGGCCCTCAGGTGGAGAGCAGAGGAAGGTGACACCCAGGTTCCCTGGCCGTGAGTCTTAGCCCTGGTTCACTCACGGTCCCGTGGGTGGGAGAGTCCCCAGAGGCATAGGTGGCATTGATTCCCCGTGTGTCTTTGAAGTACCTACTTCTCACACCATGGCTGTCCCTGCCAAGTGCCGCCCCCCTCAGCCACAGTGTTCTTCCTGCTGGGCTCTTTTGACCCCTCCTGAAGATGCATGGTTGTCACACCCTGGCCCTGGAGGAGCAGAAAGAATAAAGTTTCTGCAGATAAAAAGGCCAAGAACCCCTGGCTGAGGTGCCTTGTCTCTGTGACTGCAGAGGTGACATCTCCCACGTTGAGTCCATTGCATGGTAATGGTGACGCTTGATTATTTTGTTTTCTTCTAGTACGAGTATGCTCTGAGGCATTTGTACGTGCTGGCCAACCTTTGTGAAAAGCCTTATCCCATCGACAGGTAAAGCACTCGGGCATTGAGCCATTGGTGTCATTCTGGAGGGCTCTGCTGTCCGTTTCTGCAAGCATCCAGTTTGCTTCTGCCACCTGCGGCTCGGCTTCGTCCTGGAGACTTTGGCCAGTGCAGTCCAGAGCAGCTGCATTCTCAGCTGGTGGCTGGGCGTCTGTCATGAATGATCCTGCTCCGTGTGGGACTGTCTGGGCTGGCTCAGTGAATGGCTTTCCTGTCTCTTACAGGATAAAACTGTCCATGGACAAGGTGTGCCTTGGTTACTACTGAAGTGCTGCCCTCTCCATGCTTCTCCGATGTGAACACCATCCTTGGATTTTGTACTAACCAGAGACTGAAGAGTGGAGCCAGAAGGGGGACCAGCTGCCAGGCTCCTGGAGGTGCTGGCGGGTCACTGTGGGCCTCTCCTCAGGCCTTCCTGTCACAAGATCTCACTCACCTTTATTCCCTGTCTTCTGCAAGGACAGCTGCGAAACTCTGAAATAACTGCACACTGACTGATCAGACTGTCGAGAAAGGGACGTTTGCTTCTTAGGAGGTTTTTGGTGTTTTACTCATTAGTTTTCAGGAGCAGGCGGTTCACTGGGGCTGCCAGACCCTGTGAAAGGATCTTTGTTCTGAGAAAGTTGAAGCTGGAACCTTGTGAAGGCTTCAGGATGATTGGATTGCAGAGGGAAGTGAGCCCCAAATGGAGAATTATTTTTAGAAAAAAATTATAATTTTTGATTGATTTCATATTTTATTCTGTAATAATGGATGAGTCTTTAAAAAAAAAGATTTATAACTGAAGCTGAGTATGAATTTCTGGTTGCGACTTGAGGTCCATGCTCCTGGCCTTCCTGGTGGGACCCACGTGGTCCCTTCGGGCCTTGGGTCCCCTGTCAGCTCCTGGGCCTTCGCTCCTTGCCATTCCTCCTGCCTGGAGTGCTTTTCCCTTCGTCTCCACAAACCCTGGAGCTGTATCTCGAAGGGCCCCATCCTTGAACTTCTCTCAACTCCTGCCTCCCCTCTCTTTACAAGTGTCAGGGTTTGTCCTTGCACCAGCTAGCTGCAGGGTGGGGAGGGGACGTCCCAGTGGAGAGCAAGATACTGCAAAGATGCTGGGCATTTGTTAGAGATGGGGGGGAATAGGGTCGCCATGGCTACGCGGAGGAATCCCAGCAGCAGCAAAAGTGAGTGGGCTCTGAGGCTTCAGGCAACAAGAGAAAAACTTCTGCATTTGTTGTTGCTGATGCTCAACAGGGCAAACCTGAGGGCTGGGGAGTGGCCATGAAGAGCAGAGGTTGGAGGGCTTTTAAAGGGAGACACCTTGGGATGCTGCGCTAACATGTGGGTCTGCCTTCTGGAGCTGCCCACTGCCGTTAGGATGCTACTCTTCTCTGTTTATTTGTTCCCCTCTGGAATGAAAATATACTTAACTGCTTATGAATAAGAAACGTGATCATTCCTGGTCCTAAGAGTGAAAAGCAGCCCTATTTCATTTCTCAACTGACAACTTTCCAAGTTTGTGTGGTTCCTAGGCCCCCAGGAGAAAGGGGCTTTCCCTCCCTTGCATTAAGCCATTTCTGTTAGATTTCTGTCTATGGACAAACATTATTTTGGTATAACTAAATGCTTTAACCAAGTAACTTAGAGACAACAGAAATTTCCTTCTCACGGTTCTGGAGGCTGAGGAGTCCCAAATCAAGGCACAGGTCTGTGTAGACATGTGGACATTTATTTTCCACTTGGATTATAATTCAGTAATTTTTGCTCAAATCATTCCAGTTTTGGTCTTCAAGCGCTCTTTCAGTTGGTTACTTTGTCCTTTAAACATGCCACACCCCATCCATAACAGGCATCATGTTTCTGTTTGAGGACTTCCTTACCTTCTGTAGTGACAAAATGTTCTAGGCTTAGCCTCAGCCATTCCTCCAAGGAGCCCTGGTTCTTCTTATTGGAAATCTTTTTGGAAACCAAGACCTGGGACTAGACGTGCGTGTTGCTCCTGGGGTGGTGTCGCCTCTAGGCCCTTTGGGCTGGCCCAGCAGGAAGCGTGTATGAAAATGACCCCAAGTACGTGCACGTGCCTGTGGGTGACCGAGTCGGTGACCTGCTGACGTCTCCAACTCCATCACCATGTGGACCTCTCTAGCTTCCCGCCCTTTTCTGTGAATCCCACACCACCAGGGAAGCATGCCCTCTCCATCTGCCATCCGTTCGCCTGTCTGATTGCATTGTGCACAGGTAGTAGTGCTCCCTCCTGGAGCACAGCCTTTTCAACTAGCGCACAATTGCCTTCTGAGTAACGGCCTCTGCTCCTTCAGTAATGGCCTCTACTTGGCCTTTACTCCTTCAGGCTCACTTCCAAAATTCCTCAGGTCAGCTCCTTTCCCTGTACTATAGTTAGATTTATTTGTAGCAGACTACAATCCATTCTGGGGGCTCCTGACCTCCTTAATTCTATTTTCATATTTGCATACATTGATTTACTCTTGGTGCTATAAACTTCTATTTTGATAAATGCCTGATGTCAAGTACCCACCATGACATTTTCATATGGAATAGTTTCACTGCCCTCAAAGTCTCCTCCATTTCAGCTACTCAGCCCTCCTTTTCCCTCACACCACTGATCTTACTGTCTACAGTTTTGTCTTTTCCAGAATGTCATAGAGTTTGGATCATACAAAGCACAGCCTTTTCAAATTGGCTTCTCTCATTACTATGCATTTCGGTTTCTTCCCATGGCTTCCTCGTGGCTGATTGCTCTTCTTTGTATTGCTGAATTCTATCGTATGGACAGACCATAATTCGCTTATTCACCCATTGGAGGATATCTTGGTTGTTTCCTGTTTCCAGTGGCTATTAATGAAACTGCTAGAAGCATTCATGTGTAGGTCTTTGTGGACCCAGCTTGTGAATTTAGTTGTGTCAATTATGGGATCGTAATTAGGATCCTATGATAAGACCGTTTAGCTTTGTGAGACATGGAATGTCTTTGGAAGCACCTGCCCTGTTCTGTGCTCCCCGCTGCCATGGAAGGGGCTTGTGTTGCCTTCTCACCAGCATTTAGCAGTTCGGATTTTAGCCATTTGATGGGTGTGTTGCTGTCGCTTGAATTGTGTCTCCACATGCCCACGTGTTAAAGGCTTGGTCCCCCAGGGGCCCTCTTAGGAGGTGGTAGATATAGGAGGTGAGGCCTAGTGGGGGGTCTGAGGTCATTGGGGGGGATGTGCCCTCTAGGGGATAATGGAACCCCACCTTCATCTTTCTCTCTCTTCCACCTGGCCACAGAGTACCCAGGCTTCCTCTACCATACACTCTTGCCATGATGGTCTGTGCCAATCAGTGATTGAACTAAAATCTCCAAAACTTGGAGCCAAAATAAACCTTTCTTCATTATAAGTTGATTATCTCAGGTATTTGTTATAGTGATGGAAAGCTAGCTAACGCATCCATTCTCTTACTTCTGAGTTCTTTGAATTCTGGCTTAGGTTATTCTTTTATGTCTTGTAACGGTTTTTTCCCCCATGTTTCTTAGTTATTTTTGAAACACTGTGTGTTACATTTTTTTAAAGCTGTTTTGGGACACATTTTTCTTGTGTGTTTTCATTGTCCCCAGGAGAACTGATTGCCCCATTTCAGCTTTGAGGAGTATTGAAGTCAGCCCATGTGGCTGCAGCCTTTCAAGGGCAATGGTCGGCAGGCCAGCTTGGGGACAGGAAGTAGGCCTGGGTGCTCACCATGAGGCTGATCAGGACCTCCCAGGGGCAGAACCTCTTCCCTCTGTGGTCCTTGGGAGGGACTGAGGCCATGCCTGAGTCAGGCTGGGAGGGGCTGGTGGCCCCCGAGTCCATGCCTCCACCACTGTTCAGTGTCCCACATGTACCTCCCACTCCACACACACACAGCTGATGTCACCTGTTTCCTCTTAAGCTTGCAGCTTATGTCCAAGCCTCAGCTCATGTGGAGCCCTTTACCACAGTACCAGGCTGCAAAGCTGGGTTCTAGGATCTGTCCTGTCCTTCCACCTGCCAAGCAGCCACCACACACATCCTGCTGCTTGACATCTTCCACATTTCCCCACGGTGACTCTTCCGCTCATCCCTGCATCTGCCCCAACCCAGACCCTCCCCCATCTAGGTTGCCACAGTGGGACAGCAGAACCCCTGCCTCCAGCCCGAACCCCTCCAGTCCAGTTCCACAAGTGGAGAATCTCTAGGCGCCTGTGCTGCCCACCAAGACCGTTGGCCCAACTTGCTATTCAGCCTCGACTCTCACTCCCCACTTCAGGGTTCACATTCAAGCCACCTTAAAATGGTCAGTTCCACTAACAGAATTGCCTTGCTAATTTTTTTCGGTGAGTTTTTCACGTGTCTTCCCTCTTCTTTGTTAAGAACTGTCAGGAGGCTGAGGTCTGACCCCACTTCAGGCCGCAGGCTAGCCTGTCACAGGTTCACAGGTGCTGGCAGACACGAGACTCCTGGGTCAGAGACAAAGGACTTGTCATTCGCAGCAGGGAAGGTGGCCTGGACTTCACACTTGCTGCAGCTTCTCTTCTGTCGTGTCCCCTGCGTGTGCTGCAGAGCTGAGTGCATGGTGAGCACGTGGCAGGCTTGGAAACCTCAACTTAGGAAACTCAATCTCTTCAAGAAAATGACTAGCAAACCTGACGGAAGTTTGCCCTGGAGGGAAACAGTGTCTTCCAAGGTGAGAGGGGAGGGGAAAAAATCCACCATTTTTCCAGAAGGAAGAAATGATCTGGATCTTCCAGGGTTATTCAAATGCTCTGAAAAAGAGAATCTAAGGGCTGGGTTGTGGCTCAGTGGTAGAACACTTGCCTAGCATGCACTGGGCTCGATCCTCAGCACCACACACAAAATAAATAAAATAAAAGTATTATGTCCATTTACAACTAAAAATATTTGAGAGAGAGAGTGTGTGTAAGTATGTGTGTGTGCATGTCTGGCCAGGCACAGAGGCACACACCTTTAAAACCAGTGGCTTTGGACGCTCAGGCAAGAGGATCACAAGTTCAAAGCCAGCCTCAGCAACTTGGCAACACCCTAAGCAACTTAATGAGACTGTTTCAAAATATAAAAATAAAAGGGTTGAGAATGTGGCTCAGTGGTTAAGGGCTCCCGGGTTCAATCCCTGGTACCAAACAAAAATAAATGAGAGAGAGAAGGAGGGAGAGAGGGAGGGAAAGAGGAAAGGAGGAGAGAGAGAAAGAGAGCGACAGCGTATGTGCATATGCGTGTGTGTGTGTGTGTGTGTGTGTGTGTGTGTGTGTGTGTGTGTGTCTGGAATAAAAGCCATGGATGACTGTACCCAAGGATGCAGAAATGCAAGAGACCCGTGGAGAGTGGGCTTCCAGCAGCCTAGTGGGACTTCTAGGCCTTTTTGTCCCTGGCCAGGTCCTTGTCCTTCAAGCACAGCACCCTTGGCTCCAGGAAGCCCTCTTTGCACCCTTCATGCCGCAGGCCCCCATAGCATGCTATGCCTACTGTCCCCACCCAGGTCACTTTGAACTAAAAATATCCCCAAGGCTTAGCCAGCTCCAGAGTGGAGTCCCTGTGCTCATGGGTGACATATATTTCCTGAGTACAGATTTGGACATGGCGTCCCCTCCTGCGGGCAGACACAGGCCGTGGCCCTGGCAGGTGGAGCATGTATTTCCCACACGTCCTCCCAGCTGGGAGAATTTGGCAGTGAGCAACCCCTGACTGACTGGGCTAGCCCTGTGTTTATTTGCCTTGACAAAAAGCCTGGGGATTTCTCCTGCCTGCTCCCACCAGGAAATGGGGTGACCCTGGCAATGAGCCTGGGAAATGGGGGTGTAATAAGAATGGGGACACCGAGGCACAGAGCTGCTAAGTGACTTGCTGAACGTCACAGCCAGCCCAGAGTGCAGGTCTGCTGACTCCCAGGCCCGGTTCACCCACAGGACTGCTGAGCAGGTTCCTGGCACCAAAGCCACACGCTCCTAGCTCCCTGTGGCCCAGGGCGGCGTGGGCTGCACAGAGGCACTCCCCGAGAGCGCTCCTCGGGAGTCAACGTTTCCCAGCAAATGGTGTGGCAACAGGGACGAAGGAAAGCCATCACTGAGTTGGCACTTTTCTTCCTCAAGTTCTGCTCCGTGTAAAGGCAGGGGCGGCTTCCTGTCCCTGCTGTTCCCTTTTTCCCACCCAAGATGACCCTGCCCAGCAGCTGACATTCTGGTGCTGGGTTCCGGCCATTGTGTGTGCACAGCAAGCGCATCAGCTGACGGGGCGAGCTCCTGTATGTGGAGTCCTCGCTACACCCAGAGGATCCTCCCAGGGCTTCTGCTTTTCTTGGCCTGGCCCCAGTGAGAAGCAGTCATAATTAAGGCAGATTCCACATACTCCATTAAGGTGTAGTAGAGTCACCACAGGCCAGGCATCTTTGGGGCCAGTTTAGGGCTTCCTGTGATGGACAGGACTCCATGCCCAGCCAGGACAAGCTGAGGAGAGGAGCCCCAGAAGCCGCCATCCCTGTTGTGGACGTCCAGCTCCGGAGCCTGCTGTTTAGTCCTAGGCTGTGGTACTTTGTTCTGGCACCCAAGCCACTTGGATAGCCCCTTTCTCGGTGGTCTTCTCCATGAATTCCTCCCACAAGGGCAGCTGCGTGGAGTAAGTAAAATAATGCAGGGGGTCACGAGCTGATGCCAGGCACCCCAGAGCTCAGCTTGAGTGATGCTATCTCTTGGCTGGGACCAGGCCCCCTTCGCCAGTCACATCTCCCCGAGGCACCCAATGACAGAAGCTCTGGGTGACTCTGTCCCTCCTGATCTCTGGGACTCATGGCCTCAGTGTGGGGGGCCTGGCACACATGCGCACACAGTGTTCAGTCCAGCCCACTGGCTGTCCTTTTTCTGGGAGCCAAGAATAAGACCTGAGGGCAGACCTGGTGCCCAGTGTACCCCCTGAACTCCATCTACTGCTTGGGGGAATGGCAGCCTCTGAACTTCCCCACCTGGTTCAGGCCTGGTGGCAGGCAATGGCACTGTGCCTTCCAGCTGGGCCTACGGCTGCAGGGCCCAGCCTAGCCTGAGCTCAGTCGCAGTGCGGGGAGCTGAGGATGAGGGTGGCGTCTATGTCTGGCAGGTAGGGGTGGGGAACAGGCAACCTGGGACCGTGGCCTGATTCCCCACGTCTGGTACACCAGCCTCTAGGGTGGGGCTCATGCAGGGGCACCTCCTGCCTCGTGGACTCGCTGAGCTGTGCTGGTTGGTGCCCAGGGGTTTAATCCAGCTAAACCCAGGCCGCTGTTCCCCGATGTCCCCCATTCACACAGGGGTCCCCTAGAAGAGTGTCGACATTAAGCAGGTACCCAATGAACACCCATCTTTAATCAGTGTCAAGGACAGATGTGAACAGTACAGATCTATTGGAAAAAACAAGCACAATAGACAACTGCCATCGATGGGCTGTCTCTCATGGGACCAGCCAGGGGACTGTGGAACATGGATAAGGATTGTCTGGCCCAAACTGGGATGTCAAGAAAGGCTTCCTGGCGGGATTGGCTTTGAAAGATGTATAGGAGCTGATTAAGTGACTATCACCTAATGCTATTCACCAGGTGAATAGTGTCCCTGGGAGCCAGCAGAGGCAGGAAGGTGAGAAATGGTTCTGGAAGTCATCTACAGACGGGATGTTAAGAACCAAGGATGGTAGGGGTGCAGATGACCAGGCTGAGGGTCAGACAGAGGCTAGGGTCCCAAGGGCTGCAGGCTCTGGCAGAGTGCAGGGGCCTTCTGAGCCCCTGGGAGGGTTGGGCTGTGGGGCAGTGGCCTGGGATGGCCACAGAGCTCCAGCTCCTCCAGAGAAGGAAATGCCTTTTTCAAAAGGGCTTTTATTACCCCTCACCCCCAGCCCCAGTGCCACAGCCCTGTGTGTCCACCAGGGAATGGGCCCTGTCAGTTTTCTCCTGGTGGAGATGGGGCTTGTTCATGTATCCGTGGCCTCGCTTGGTGGTCCTGGTGTCTGGCTGCTTCTGGAGGAGCTCAGGTGTTGTAGGGGACTGTGGGCACTGGGGCTGAGGGCAGGCTCTGTGGCAGGGACAGGGGGCCTGTCCCTTCAACACACACCCTGAGAGATGTTCCTGAGATGCTGGGTGTTTCCATAACTTGCCAGCTCCATCCTGAGCGGTGGAGGAGCAACTGTGGCCAGGTGCTCCCTCTTCAGCCAGCCCTGGAAAATGAGCGCTGGAAAGACCAAGGATGGGGCGGGCAGGAGACGGCAGAGGAAATGCCTGAGGGGCTGCGCATGCGCAGGGCGTGGCTTGTTATCTGCCTCTTCCTTCTTTGAGCCTCAGTTTCCTTTTCTAATGAAGACCATGGCCTCTCAGCGCTGTGACTCTGCCTTAGGAAGTGCCCTTGGCCACTGCTTCATGCTATCCTCACAATTATTTTTTCCCCTTGGGTTACCAGGTTCAGTGGGTGGTAGGCATGTGCACAGGTGGGCACCCGGTCGGGAGTCACCGTGTGTGCTCAGACGTGGGGGCACGTGTATGAATGAGCGGGCGCAGCTGAGTGTGGTGGGGTGAGCAAGTGAGGGCCCAGTCCTCTGCCCCACCAGTCTCAGGAAATACTGCCATGGCAAGGGCCCTGGTAGCCGGGCCTTACAGGAAGTTGGGCTCGCGCACCACCAGGAAGGGCGGGTTCCCGCTGTCCCCGCCACCATCCAGGGGCCGGTACACAAAGTGGAAGTCGCGCTTGGGCTCACTTCGCAGCAGATAGCCCTTGATGCGATGCGGCAGTGCCTCGTCCGCCAGCTGGAAGCAGCGCCCGTCCACCAGCACGAAGAGCCGGTGCTCCTGGGGCTGGGCCACCTCGAACTTCTCAGCACACTGTGCACACAGTGCCTGGGCCGCTGTGTCTGCCCGCGATGCCAGTGTCCGCGACTGCTGCTCAGGCTCCAGGTATGACACACAGATGAAGTCCTACAGGCCGAGATGGAAGGGACTCTGGTCACTCGCAGGGCCAAGCGGGTATCTTGCATGGCCTCTACCCCAATGCTGGGAGCTGGGGCCAGCAGTGAGGAGCTGGGTGACTGTGGACCTGTCATTGCCTTCTCTGGTCCCCAGGCTCACAGGAGCAGTTGTGAAGCTGGGGGTCTGCAACTCTCTCTTACCCTGAGACTGAGCCTGCTGGGTGACCCTCGGTTCTCTATCTTGCCTCTCCCCTGGGCTAGTCTGGCATTTGAGTCCCGGTAATGAGGAGCCAGTGCGCCCCCTGGTGGCCAGTCCAGGGACTCACCGCCCTTCCTCCATCCCCTCAGCATTCCAGGGCTGCCTTGCCTTTCTCAGAGTTGCCCCAGAAGCAAGGCCGAGGGCAGCATAAATGAAACCAGAGATCGGACCTCACCCTCAACATCCCACAGCTCAGGCTGGTAGAACAGTTCAGGTTCTTAGGGCTGGAATTGCCTCTGGGGCTCAGAGGCCAGGCGGGGACAGGAGGCTGGGGGAGAAGGCTTGGGGAAAGAGGGAGAGGAGCTGGGGGAAGAACAGAGGGTTTAGGACGGGTGGAAAGGGCACTGCGTGAGCCAGGTTTTCAAATTCCTGGCCAGCACACTCACACAACTCCCACCCGCCCCGGACACAGAAGAGTGTGGCCTGAGTCCCGTGCCTGGTTTTGAATCTGCTCCCATTTATTGTGTCACCTTGACCTATTTAAGCCTGTTTCCTCAACTTTCCACTGAGCACATGAGTCAGGATATGGCTGTGAGCATGCACACAAAGTCAGGTGGGCCTTGGAGCAGCCTCTCTCTCACCCAGCACCCTGAAAGCAGGGGTGAAGCCGTGTGTTTGGGGCTGCCCCCTGGTGGACACAGTGGTAACAGCAAGCACAGATGGCTCCAAAGCAGCCATCCTGCCATGGAGAAGACAATGACCACCAGAGCAGTGAGAGTGAGGCCCCAGGCTGGGTTAAGGGCTTCGCTGCTGCTGCCCAGCCCCCTCTCTTGGTGTCACAGGGCTGCCCTTGTGTTCCTCAGTTAGGCCTCCCAGGGGCCCTTGACCCCCAGCAGCCCCACTGCTGACTTGGGGCTCTGGGTTTTCATCCCCCAGGGAAGGGATTTAAGGCACTGGGTGCAGAGGAAGTGCTGGGAGGGGCAGAGAGTGTGCCCTGCCCAGGCCCCAGAATGTGAGGGGCTCCTGGCCTCTCTCCCAAGCTTCCATCTTCCCAGTGGTAGGGGGTCTGTCTCTCTAATCCTCTGCCTGGATCAGCATCAGGAACCCACAGGGTGGAAGAAAGAAGGAAGGAATGGTTGGGCCAGGCTTGGGGTGTGGGCATTCCAGGAGGGGATGGAGCTCCTACCAGCTTAGGAGAGCATGCATCTCTTTCCAACTTTAAGATCAAGGATGCAAGCTGAAACTGGTCATGGTGGGAATATTTACATCATGGAAATTGACAGAAGCTAAATTCAGAGCCCCCCCCCCTTCTTCTTCATAGAGAGCCAGTTACAAGGTGCTGTGGATTAGAGGAAGGAGTAGGGACATTAGCTTGGCAGCCCAGACATGTGCTGGGTTGGCAGAGCTCATCTGCTTCACAGCTGGCTTGTGTGAATAGGGAAACTGAGTCCCAGAGAAGCAGGGATTGCTCAGGGTCATGCATCGAGCTAGCTCAGAGCTGGGTCCAGAATTTGAGCCTCCTGCCTCCCAGGCCTGGCTCTGTCTGTTACAGATGGGCCATGTGGAAAGCCAGGAGTGGGATCAGGACTGGAGAGCGCTGGGAGCAAGGGGAGTGTCTGCACAGCTATGGACAGCTCTGGCTTGTTAGCCCAACTCTATTTTCCACACACCACAGTCTGTTCTGTCCTAGGTCCTGGGCTTAGGTCCCCTGAGACCTGTGAACCATGGGTGCTGCCCTCCCAGAAGTAATGGCTTCACACATAGAGGGTGACAACATGGTGGGATATGTACTGTAATGGGGGTGGCAGCAGGAAACAGAGGGCATCACCCAGCCTGTGGGAGGGGCGTGGGGGGATTGCAGGAGGGGGGTCTCTGGCTGTTAGAGACCCTGAGTTGTCTTGAGGGCTGGGCATGATAGTTGGTGAGAGGGCAGGCTGTGAGTGGATGGGTTTGTTGCAGCCTGGGTGTGACTGGGGAGGAAGAGGCAGGAGTCCTGTCTCAAATGACCTGAATGTAGTCTGTATATATAGAGGGTGGGGACAGGATGGGGGCAATGGGAAGCTTGGCAGCTTCTGCATTTGTCCAGGGACCCGGGGCAAGGCCGTAGGTCAACTTGTGTCCACATCTCCAGCCCTAGCGGGACACTGGTACACAACAGGGGCTACAGTTATCTCATCTGCCCCAACAGAACACCCACAGCTGGTAGGACTTCTCTAGGCCCACCCATGTCCCTGGCACAGAGCTGGACATACCTAGCAGGCCAGGACTAGGGTCCTTTCCCCCTGGTGGGAGCCCTGCTATCCCCTGGGGTCAGGGATGGACAGACGGAGCAGTGAGTTACTGTCACAGCTACTGAGCCAGCTGGGCAGTGAGGCTGGTGTCCAGGCAGGGTCCTCCTGGCCGCTCCCACCAAGCGCCACAGGCTTACCTGCACCGAGGAGCGGGAGGCCCGGGCCTTGTTGAGCGTGCGCCTCCGCTCCCAGCGGTGGATGGAGTCCTGCACCTCCACACTCAGCTGCCGGGTCACCGTGATCTTGTCATAGTTCTTGATGTGCTCTAGGGCCCCGTAGGTGGTAGTCAGATAGTAGGAACCTGCGGGGTCAAGGGTGCGGAGGTTGAGCTAGGACAGGAGGAGGGTGGTCGGAGCTTGCCGGGCCCCGCCCACTTCGCCGGACTCCACTCCCTGCCGCCAGGGGGCGCCCGCATCGCAGGCCCCTGCTTCAAACACGGGGCTCCACGCCACGCCCAGCGCCCCTCGGCCCTGCTCTGCTCAAAACCGTTCATTGGTTTCCCTTTGGAAAGAAACGCTTGCTTATTTTTTAAATGATATACTAAAATGTAAAAGATGCCCAAGAAACAGAAACGTGGGTGCCTTTAAAATGGCCTCGAAGTGGCTGGGAGCTTCTCTGGTATCACACACCTTCTGAGTCAGGTGGATGTTTTATCTATTCTAAAATTAGCTTAAAAAATGTAGAGGGAATTTTAATTATTCCGTGTAGTTTTTAATGATTTTAAATAAGTAAACATTTTGAATTATCCAGTTCTCCATTTCTTCTTACCTTCTTAAGTTAATTCATTCACATTCTTCTTCTTCTTTTTTTTTTTTTGTACCAGGGATTGAACTCAGGGGCACTCGACCACTGAGCCACATCTCCAGCCCTATTTTGTGTCTTATTTAGAGACAGGGTCTCACTGAGTTGCTTAGTGCCTCGCTGTTGCTGAGGCTGGCTTTGAACTCGCGATTCTCCTGTCTCAGCCTCCTGATTATGGGCCAGGAAGAGCAGGAGTATGCTAAAGGGGTCTTTGGCCACCGTATCACCCACCCTTTCATGACAGTGTAGGAAAGAAAGTCACTTTCTGAAAGAATTATATTAAGACCCACATAGAAATTAGCTTGGTGACTCTGATCAGAGAAGAGCCACAAAGCCACTCATGTGTCTGTCTCCCTTTCTAGTTGAGCTCCAAGCCTGCGTGGCCAGGTGTCTCTGGTGACTCCAACCCTTGCTGCCCTGGGTCCATGTCTCTGCTCCCTGTCGGGGACTCTGTCCCACAGAGTGCAGTGGGCTGGTTGAGAATGTTCAGTTTGGGAGTCAGAGAACAGGTTGTGCCTGCGCCCTTCAGCAGCCAGCCCTGTGATCCTGGGCGAGCTCCCGGCCACTGATCTTTCTCTGCCTTGGTGTCATGGTTTGGATGGGAAGTGTCCCCCAAAAGTTCACGTGTGAGACAATGCAAGAAGGTTCAGAGGAGAAATGACTGGGTCGTGAGAGCCTTAACCCAATCAGTGAATCAATCCGCTGACAGGGATTAACTGAGTGGTGACTGAAGTGGTGGGTGTGGCTGGAGGAGGTGGCAACTGGGGTGTGGCTTTGGGTATATATTTGTATCTGCCCAGTGGAGTCTCTCTCTCTGCTTTCTGGTCACCATGATGTGAGCTGCTTCCCTCTGCCACTCTCTCCTGCCATGATGTTCAGCCTCACCTCGAGCCCTGAGGAATAGAGCCAGCCTTCTATGGACTAAGACCTCTGAAACCGTGAGCCCTCAAATCAACTTTCCTCCTCTACAGTTGTTCTGGTCAGATCCTTTAGTCACAGTGGTGAAAGAGCTGACTTAAACACTCAGTTTCCTCATCTGCAAATCCCATATCATTGTGAGGAGTCTAGATGAACCATGTAAGCCACAGGACTTAGTGACCTGTAGGCAATGCATGTGGCTATGTAACCTCAGAGTGTTTGGAGACTCCTCGCCCTCGAGGGACGGGGTAAGGGGCGGAACTCCAAGCCCCTCCAAGCCCTCTTGCCTGCTGGAGCTTGGCTTTCTCCCAGCCAACAGCCAGGGTGGGGAGCCATGCAGTACCTGCTGGGGCCACTAGGTGGTGGATAACACCCATATGAGTTTTGGGGACTGTGGGGTGTATTGTCCCTTGGTTGGAAAAACTGAGTATGGGCAAGGGACCTGGGCAAAGGAGTCCCTGAGGGCATTTGTGAAGAGGTTTGAATTCTGGGTGGGCTCCAGCCTGACGCCCAGCCAGTGTCCGGGTCTCCTGTCTACCCCCTGATTTATTTCCCAGGGTGGTGGGATCAGTGGAGAGATCTAGAAGGGGACTAGGTCCACCATCCCTCCCTCATGCTTCAGGGAAGCCTCTGATCTCTTCCGCTCTGAAGGCCTACTGCAGATGGTGGGGTTCGGTGGCTGGCCTTTGCCTGGCAGCCGGACTGTGCTAATTTACATCACCTGGAACAGGCTTGCAAGACCTTCCAGAGCACATAGGGTCGGGCTGGCAGGCGTTCTGTGGGACGCAGAACTGATCACAGGATGCATAACTCACGGAGGCTCCGGCTCTCCGCCTGCCTTCGGCCTCTGGTCTGGATTGGTCATGCACATGTGGAAACCTGGCCGTGGGTGGTATTAGGAGGTGAGGCCTTTCAGAGGAGACTAGGTCACCAGGGGGAGTCCTCCTGAATCAGATTAGTGCCCTTATTAAAGAGGCCCCGAGATCTGCCGTGTCCCTTTCACCATGCGAGGACACGGCAAGGAGGATCATCTATGAGGAAGGGCTCTTAACCAGACACTGCATCTGCCAGTCCCTTGATCTTGGACTTCCAGCCTCCAGAACAGTAAGAAACAAATTTCTGTGGTTCACAAGGTGCCTAGTTTGTGGTTTTTGTCATGGCAGCCTAAAGGCACTAATGCTCAGCTACCCTGGCAGAATGCTTGAGTCTAGCCAACACCTTCACTGTGCCCAGCCAGAGAGGTTAGGTGACCCACCCAATTTTCCAGCCAGTCAGAGGCAGAACTGGGCCCAGAACCAGCCTCCAGACTGCTCTTAGTTCTTTAAGGTTCCCCTAAAACCTTTTAGGTTCACCACCCTCTTAGTTCTTTTAGGTTCAACCAACTTAGTTCTCAAGCCTGGGGTCTGGAGGGCCTGCCCCAGTCCCAAGCATCTCTGAGCTCACTGGAACCTGCACCCACGGGGGCTCAGTCTGTCTCCTTTCCTCACCTTCCTCTTGTGCTCAAGAGTGGGACCTATCTTCCCACCTGCTTTTCAGGGCTGAGGTGATGGAGGCCCTGTGCACCACAGCCCAGGTGAGATGAGGGCTAAGCAGGGGAAACTCAGAAATGCCTCCCATCTCACACTGCCCCTCTGTCATTGGGCCCAGACACATCTAGATGGAGGGTTGAAGCTGTCAAAAGGTGGAAGTCCCTGCCCATGCTGGTGACCCCCAAGGCCATCTGTACAGAGGCCAACAGCTAGGCTGGGCCCATCCTAGGCGATGAGACCTCCCACACCCTGATTTTGGAAGGGAGCAGAGGAAGGATCAGGGAAGCACCTCCTCCAGGTGTTCATGAACTCTGTCCTCTGGCCCTTGGAGCTGCCGTGGGTGGGTCTGATACTGCTGTGGGTGGCCAGGGCTGCTGGGCAGGGCTGCACCCTGCCTGCACCTTCATCCTGGCAAACATCTTGCAGGTGCCCTGGAGACCACCCTGCAGGGCCAGAGGTGGGTGAAGGCGCTGACGACCCAGGTCTGATAAAGGTAGGCTGCGGGGTCTGCAGGAACCTCGGGTCAGAACCTGTGGGTGGTTTCAGACCTTTATGGAGGATGTAAACTTTGCTGGGTCTCAAAAGTGCCTGAAGTGCCCAGAACAGACCAGATCTCCTGCTTGAGGGGCCTCCTCTCCCCCCAACCCCCGCTAGGCTCCTGACAACAGGAAGAAGGAACCCTGGAGGCCAAGGCAGGATTGGGGAGGGAGATACAGGTCCACGCAGAGGGCTGCCGGTCCAAGGGTGTTCCTGCCTGTCCCTGCTCAGCATGGCACCTGCCTAGAGCCCTGTTTGGCCACAAGGATTCAGGCTGAGGATGGAGTAGGAGTCATGGTGGCCACTGCTGGAGAGCCAGTCACCCGGGCATCTGCCCAGAGCCCTAGAGCTCCATCCTTCTACCCTGCAGCGACTTCCAGGGACATTGTCTCAGACATCCCAAGCCTGTGGGGCCTGTGCCGTTCCCCTGGCAGGACTTTCATGATTTCTCCTGAGGTCAGCAGCACGTGACCACTGTGGAAAATTTAGAAAATGGAAAACATGTTAAAGGGGGTTGCTAAGTGCTCTGCACTCAGAGCTCTCCTTGGTCACTGTGTCCCTCCTCCAGCCTCTCTGTCCGTGGGACACTTCATCTCTTCTCAGTACTCGTCACATGAGATTGGGTGTGGAATTTTCTTGTTTGCTCATTGGTTTAACCTGTTGGAGGTTTGATTCCAACTCTGGATGGAAACTATGAGAAACTCCACAGAGTGGAAGAAACTTGGGGACACTGTTGAGGGAATGAGTCCATGGCTATAGCCCAGGTCCATTATTAAGAGTCTCAGTGCTTTTCTTGTTGATGTATAAGAGTCTTTTACATATTGAGGCTGTTAATTCTTGGTTTACTGATTTATAGGAACACTTTTTCCTGGTTTATTGTTATTTTCTATTTATGGTCATTTTTGACATGTAAAAGTTTTGACCTTTCGGGGCGGCCCTACATGCAGTCCCGAGACCATGGTGAAGATTCCTGCTGAAAGCACTGGGCAGGGTGCTGTTCCTCCTAGGGGCAAGTCCTAGGAATGGCATGCTCTGGAAGAAGCGGAAGAAAGCGGCTTGGGCTCGCAGTCTCTGACCCTTCTGCCTCCCACTTCCCACTCTTCCATTCTTTTCCTCAAGCTGGCAGGGCCTGTGGGAGACAGGTCAGCATTGCCTGGGGCCCCTACCACCTCCTCAGCCTGCACTGCTTCATGTGCTTGCTTGGGGCTGCTGAAACCTAAGTGGAAGACTTGAGGAGGCGGAGGTCCCTACGTGTAGGATGAAGTGTTCACTCATTCTGGTGAGGCTATCAGCCCTGCCTGTCCTGCCCTGCACTGCAGCCCAGTGTCTGGCATGGATGACTAGATGGGAAAATGGATGGGTGGATCAGTGGATGAGTGGATGGATGGATGGGTGGATGGATGATTGGATGGGTGGATGGATGGATGGACGGATAGGTGGATGGATGGATGGGTGGATGATTGGATGAGTGGATGTATGGATGACTGGATAGATGGATGGGTGGATGGATGGATGGGTGGATGGATGGATGGATGAGCTGATGAATGGACGGATGGACATGTGAATGGATGAGTTGATGAATGGATAGATGGATGGATGATTGGATGGGTGGATGGATGAGTGGATGGATGGGTGGGTGGATGGATGAGCTGAAGAAAATATGGCTTCTCCTGAGTTCCTAGACCTCCTATATGACAAGTTGCCCCACCTGCAGGAAATGTTTAATTAAAGAGGAGAGGAATGTGGCTGTAGAGACTTCAGAGCCACGAGCCAGAGTTGCATATGACAGTAAAGTTCAAGCTCCCCTGATCTTTTAAGAACTCTCAGAAGTGGGGGGAGGGAGGAGGGAAAGGAAAAGCGGAAATACTGGGGACTGAAATGGAGCAAATTATACTTCATGCATGTATGATTATGTCAAAATGAACCCCACTTATTATGCATAACTATAGTAAAAACATTAAAAATAGAACTCACAGAACCACTTACATCAAACATGCTAAAAATGCAAATAGATGCAAACGGAGTCAGCTAATCTCAAGAACCACAAAGCCCAAAGGGGACACTGGGGGCCTAGGAGTCTTGCTCAATTCTTCGTGGCTGATGTCTCAGAGGACAGGTGGGGCTCCCTCAGAGCCGGCACTTCAAGGGATTCTTGGTGGCAGGGTGGCTGAGGCTTGTGGGTGGGAGGAAGTGGAGGGAGGAACCAAGGGGAAGGGAGACTGAGGGTGGGTGCAGCTAACTGCACCCCTCCCTCATCCTACTGGGGAGCTGGGCCCTTGCCCTATCAGTAACCTGCCCCACCAACAGAGGTCCTGAGCAGGGCTGGGGGAGCAGGGTGAGGGGTCCTTGGGGCCCCTCGAGGAACTGACCACTCCCTGTCAGACTCCTTGTGTGGGCGCTGCCCGTCAAGCCTCATCTTCTACGCTACCACTGTGCTCCCCCTTGTATCTGCTGAGTCCTGTTCATCCTTCAAGCCTCCACTCAGGCATCACCTCCTCCGGGAAGCGCCCCCTCACTGCGCTGTCTGGGAAGCATGCTCTGGTCCCCTCTGGGCTTCCCTCCATTCCAGCTCTCCTGAGCAATGGTGACGTCTTCTCTCACCGTCTCCTCTCCTCTCTTGGCCTGTGAGCTCACCCAGGATGGCCTGCAGAGGGTTCATGTCCCCAGGGCTCAGGACGTGCTTGCCGGGCCATCTGGCCTGGGGTACAGGTGGGCCTGGGGTCGACTCACCCTCTCCCAGCTGCAGGGCGGGGTCCATGAGCTCCATCATGTACTCCACGCTGAGCAGCATCTCCACCAGGTTGCTGCGGGCCAGCACGTACATGAGCACCGGCAGGAAGTCGTCGGCCCCGTAAGGCTTCCCTGGGGGAGCAAGAAGGAATGAGGTGAGGGGTCATGTTTGCTGGTGGGGTGGCCACCCCTGGGAGGGGAACATGCCCACTTGCCATCCCAGGGATCAGCCTCTACAGGAGGCCTGAGGCCCAGGGCAGGTCTGGGAATAAGGAACTGCGAAAGTGCTCTTGTTGGAGGTGAGCAAGAACCCGGCCCCTTCCCCTTTCTCAGCTCCCCCACGTGGCCATCCCTGTCCACCAAGAACACATCACACTTATTCACAGACCCGCCCAGAGACAGCTGTGTGCTTCACACGGAAGGTCCCTGTCCCCACTAATCATGCATCTTCCTCCCTATCTGCAAAATAGAAACCTTACTCAGCCAGATGAGAAGGCCTGCGATCTCACCCTCCACCATCACCCCGAAAGCTTCCGCCTTTCCTGGGGGAGAGCTTCCCTGCAAACCCTGGGAGGAACAACTCGCTCCTGTTGCCTTTGAGGGAGATGTCCCTGGGGCTCCCGGTGTCCCAACTGCAAGGGATCCCTCACAAGGCAGGAGGAAGGTCCCCGAGTAAGGAGGGCAGAAGCTGGGACCAAAAGGGGACACACCAGTTTGCCCCTGGGCTGGCTCTAAGGACTTTTCCCTTTGGCAACACAAAACTGGAGTTTGGATGTGAATTCATATGGGGACAGAATGCCCGTGGAGGTCCTTCCTGGCATCCAGCCTGCCTCTGGTGCATACCTAGAAAGTGAAGCTTGGCAGCAAGGCCCTGCACGGTGGAGCGCAGCCTTGCCTGTCCGCAGCCCAGCTTCCCATTTCCTCTAACAAAAGCAGGTCAAGGTGCAGGCCTGGTCACACACACACAGGGTGGTGTGCGACCCCAGAAAAATCTGCAGCAGTGCTACAGCCTTCTGTGTTTTGGGGAGACTAATAATCAGCCTGAATACTTGCTAAACAATTCAAAGTTCTTTCAAAAGATTTATTTCTACCTGACATGTTTTATAATGGATTTAGGTGACCCCAACTTATGACATGAAAATCAAAATAAAAATACCATGACTAATATAAATTATGACAGGAATTCCAGGAAAAATAAAAACTCAAAGAAACAAGGACCTATGCAATTGCTCTTTTAGAGTTGCAAATCTGGCTTTGAGTTTCCTAGTGATGGTATTGAGGAAGAAAACGTCGTCTGTTCTATTTTTATCATTGCTCGAGAGAAGACAGAGCTGTGTCTTGGGGGAACCAACTTATTTTTCTAACCCTTAGGTCTAAAATAAAATTTTCATATGGGGCTTCATTTGGGGGACATGAGCACGGGGACATCTCAGAGGGATCTCACATCCAGGCCAAGCACTTCCAGGGGGCAGAGTAAATTTCATAGTTACTGATTCATGTTCACATCTGTTCCTCATGATATGACATAAAGTAGGTGTTGTTTTGCCTCCTTACTGAGAAGACTGTCCCTTGGCCCACCCTATTCTGGAGTCCCGAGTGCAAAGGGCCAGTCTGTGGCCTTAGGCTTGGGTTCAAATCCCGACGGTCCCACTCAGTAGTGGTGGCCAGGGAAGTTTCCTTGCCCCTCTAACCCTGGCAGAGAAGTTGAGATACGGAGCCCCGAGAGTTCCATGAAATGGCTGGCACTGGTGGACGGTCCATGTGGACCTATGGTGGCCGGAGCCAAAGTGGCCTCTCATATTTTGAACCAAGTAGAAAAAGTTAACGAATGTCTACAATTGAAAAAAACAAAAGCAACCACAAAAACATTGCTTGCAAAATCCTGTGTCTCCAACTCATCCACTCCCATAAAGTCACCGGGCCTGGAAGCCTCAGGCTGACTGGAAATGACTGTTCCTGTGGCACCACACAGACAATAGCCTGTGTTTATTTGAAAGGTTGATATTTTGTTCATTGTGAATTTTTTTGCATTAATTTTTATATTTTAAGATAATTGCATTAAGCGTCAAGAGTGCGGCTCAGTGGTAGAGCGCTTGCCTAGCATGCACAAGGCCCTGGGTTCCCGCCCAGCACACACACACACACACACACACAAAAGGGGTAAAATAGTGCATTAAAATATTACTTATCTTGCCATATGACCCCAAATTCCATTCTTACTTACATACCTGAGGGAAATGAAAACATTATTTCCACACAATGACTTGTACACAAAAGTCCACAGCAGCGTTATTTATAATTGCCCCAAAGTGGAGACTGGCCAAATGTTCAGTGCTGGTTAATGAATAGACAAAGTGTGGTACAGCCATACCATGGGACACTACTTGGAAATAAAAAGGAACCAAATGATGATCCATGCTATGACGCTGAGACCTTGAAAACCTCCTAAGTGAAAGAAGTCCGTCACCAAAACTACATGTTGTACGTTCTGTTTATGTGAAATGTCCAGAATGGGCAGATTGACAGAGACAGAAAGTAGTTTTGTGGTTGCCAGGGGCTGGGCTGGGCTGGGGGAGGCTGGAAGGGAGAGTGACTGCTAATCGGTACACATTAGTAATCTTGGTCACATGACCTCGAGCATACATTAAAAACCACTGGACTGTTTTAAAACACCTGTGTACACCCCCCCCCCACACACAATGCATCTTGATTGCTGAGCTTTTGGAGGCCCCTTACAGTTTGTATGTAAGATTCTTACCTCCTCACTCAAATCCTGGCCTGGTGGGAGGGGCCCAGGGCAGCAGCTGGCATGAGACCAGGACTTGGTGCCTGTCAGCCATAATAAGAGGTACTGGTGTGGGGCCCTGTGCACTGCTAGGCAGGAGGAGGGAGTCAGAGCTGGTACTGCCTTCAAGGCTCTTCCAAGTCAAAAGCCAGGGACTGTGACATTGGGGTCATGGAGCCCCAAGGAGGGCTTGTGTTCCTTGCCGCTCAGTGCTGCTGTGGCAGGCAGGAGTGCTGGAGACTTGGCTATTCCCTTCCTCCTGTATCATCCAGTGTCTGTGTATTTCCACAGTGATGGAACTCCTGGCTTAACTGGGACACGGCATCCCAAAATAAAGACTACACTTCTCAGCTTCCCTTGCAGCTAGGTACAGCCATACACCTAAGTCCCAGCTGAAGGGATTCAAGAGGGAGTTGGCATATTCAGCTTCTAGGTCATGCCCCTAAGGGGGAGGAGCCTGAGGATGGAGAAAAGCTGGGAGGATGGTGGAGCAACAAGGTGGAAGGAGCCTGGGCCCCTGAAGACTGTGGAGGGGACCTGAACACCGCACAGGTGCCTGAGCAGGAAATGAAGCTCTGTTTAAATCCCTGTGGTGTGTATGTTGCCAGTGGCCTAAGCTACAGACCATCCTGTGGGCTTTTGGTGAGGATTCTACAGCAGGATGTGCATGGGGTATTCCCACCATGCTCCCATGGAAACACCTGCTACAGAGGAACCTCTCCTTAACTCCGGCTCTGTGTTCCAGCCCTTACTTCCTCCAGGCCTCTGTGTCCTCCCACACCCTGCAGCATGAGTCTCCTTCATGAACCTGAGGCATGACCGAGGAGCTCCTAGGGAAAGACAATTTTGTGCTTGGGTTTATTTGATGATTAACCAGCGATATGCAGGAGGTCTTGTTCCTGTTTTGATTTACAAGTGAGGGGACAGGGCGGGTGCAATGGTGTAGACTGGGCAGTCCTGCACCTTTAAGAACTTCCTCGACCAAGCAGGCTATTTTGCTGGTTCTCAGCCAGGTGATTTTGCCCCCTGGGGGACACCTGGAAAGGCCTGGATTCGCCTCTTGGCTTCCAGGTCAGGGATGTTGAGAAATGTCCTTCAACGCACAGGACAGCCCAGTAATAGAGAATTCCCAGCCCCAAGTCTCACAGTGCCAAGGGCGAGAAGCCCTGTCTGGGGGTAGGACTTTTAGCCCCAGGATGGTCCAAGTAGTGCCCAGGGCCAGGGCCAGAAAGGCCTAGGGACAGAGAGGCTCCAGGACTAGGGACTTGAGGTCCCAGAGCTGGGGATGGAGAGGCTGGGCCATGTGGTACCATGGAGACAGGTGGGGAAGGAGTCTCTCTCAAGACTGGCTTTGTGCCCCTGGGGACAAAGTTCTTCGCCCTCAGCTCTGCACACCCTCCTTGAGGAATCCCGCTGATCCTCCTGCAGGGCCTTGGGCCTGTGTCCTTGTTTCTGCCCAGTGTGTTCGGCTACCCACTATGGGGGACACCCCCGATTCCTCATCTGTCCCTCCAATTACCCATAAGCAGTGTATCCCCATCTCCCCAGTGCCCACAGCCTGCCCAGCATGTGAGGAGCACAGGAAGTAGTATGGGGTCAACGTGTGAATGAATGCTGAGTTCCCAGCAAGATCCCAGAGCCCTGACTCTGACAGGCCTCTGTAGAGCCCCAGGGAGTCCTTTCCCCATTGGTGGCCAAGCCAAGGTGTATACCACCTGTCTCTGGAAAGCAGCCCTTCCTGGCACCACCCCATGCCCATCAAGGAGCCCACTTCCCTCTCAGTCCTTAGATGGAAAGCTAGATGGCCTCCGTCTTCCTCGGGGGCCCTCTGTCCCCCACTCATCCTGCCCAAGGTTAGGGTCACGGTCACAGATACTGGGGTCGGCTGGGGACCTTCCATGGTGCTGTGCTGGGACATGCTTCACAGTTGGCTTACGGAATTATAAACAAAAACAAAAACTCTGCGTTTGCCAGTTTCCATCATGTAACCATTTCTACAATGGCCAATTTCAAGGTACCACCTTGAACGCGGGTGAAAGAAGGGTACGCAGTTAGCTCCCTTAAATTGGTACGGGTCCATTCCTGCACACCAGTGGCCTCAGAGTCCAACCTCACCACGAGAAAGCTGAGGCTCAGAGCTGGCGGCGTTTGCTCAGAGCCCCAAGCTGGTCCCTCATAGAGCTGGGACTAGAATCTGGGTCATCTCCCTGGGATGTAGGCGAGAGATGTCCACCCAGCCCTAGGGTCTGGTAGGCCCTCTGCACCAATGCAAGCTTCCTGCGTGGTGGAAGTGCACTGAATTGAGCCCATCCTCAGGGAGCAGCTGGGGCTTCTCCTGGGAAGCCTGGAGCCCAAGGCTCTAGGCTCAGCCTGCACAGCGAGTCCCTCAGGCAGCGCCCGTGGGATGCTGGGGCAGGGTTGCAGAACAATTCTCCTGGGATCTGAACATCTGTGCCATGTGCATCTGAGCTCACACCTGCCTGGCTGTGCATTGAAACCCTGCTGCCTGCAGTCTGCATTCCCTAGTGATTTCCGCTTTCTTTTTTTGCCACGTTCCATCTGGTCACCATCTGTAGGCAGGGAGATCATGCTGGAAAGAGCTGGCGGCGCCCTTCTGCATGTTTCACGGACTGGGAGATACTAGAGGAGGGGAGCGCTCTTGTAGAGAAGATTGAGCTGCAGACTGCTGACCTGGGAACACAGACCCCGTGAGGATTAGAGGCCCTGACTGTGCCAGCTGATGTGCTGTGTGACTGAGGGTCTCTCACCAAGCCACTCGGAGCCTCAGTTTCCTCATTTGAAAAACTGGCACATTCAGGGCATTATGTAGGACTGCTAGAGCATCGGATGAGAGGCGGAAATAAGGTCTGGTGCTCAGGAAGCACTATCTAAAGAAGTGTTGGTGATTGCTATCTGTAAAGGGCCAGATAAATATTTTTAGTTTCGCACGGCACACGGTCTCTGTTCCAATTGTTAAAACTGAGCCGATGTCACATAAACAGCCCTAGACACTGTGTAAGCGGACAAATGCCGTTGTTTTTCAATAAAAATCTGTTTAAGTCAGGTGGTTGTCAGAGCATGCAGACTCCTGATTTAGAGGAAAGGATTTATTGTCTTGTGGTAACTACCTTCACCTCTGGTTTTGCTGACCAGCTCCTACTGAAAGCAGGTGGCTAATGCAACAGTCCTGGGGCAGCACCAGGTACACGACTGAGCTGCTTTGACTTTTTCCCTGCACCATGCCTCCAGCTTAAAGCAATTTCCTTCCTCTCAGAAGTCTTCCCTAAAGACCCCCACCCATGAGGCTTGATGCCCTTAGAATGGGTTTCTTGATACCTGTCATTGTGGAGTGGAAAAATAATTTAGCAGACATTAACTCTGAGAGGCCTTCACCTGGCCCAGAGCAACATCGTGGACACTCATCCTGCTTCATTCCTCCTGGTTTCTCATCTGTGATGTTTTGAGTTTCCATTAGCTGTTGACTGTCTGTCTCTCCTGCAGAATGTCATCATTACTCAGCCAGGACTCTGTCTTACTCAGTGTTTATAACCAATGCATCAGCAGAGCCTGGCCCATGGCGCCCCATGGCGGGTATTTAATAAATATATTTGCTAATTGAATGAATGAATGGAAGTTATCACACCACATGGTTGCTAATGGTTTACTGCTGTTTTTTGCTTAAACTGGGACCATCCTCAAGACAGGGACTGGGTCTTCCTGGGTTTTACTATTAATGTTGTTATCAACCAATGTTTGTTGAACTGTTGAGAATGAATTTATCAAATGAAAACATCGATGGTGAAACGCAGTGTCTGGCACAGTAGATTTTAAACTTACTTCTGCCGCAAAGGGCCTGTGTTAGCGGGTATTTTGGGTAAGCTCAGCTTCTCCGGTGGGCCCAGGGTGGGGGCAGCAGGGCTGATCTGCTTGTTTCCTCTTGACTATCCCCACCAGCACTTGCAAGGTGAGTCTCGACTATGTCTGGGACTTCCAGACAGTCTTCTAGAGCCAGTGTCGACCTGTGCGAACTGTGTGTCTGGCCTGAAGCTAAGACTGCACAAGTGCACCCAGCCCCTCCCTCCTGCTGAGCGCCCTGCATGCTGGTTGCACAGATGCTGGTTAAGTCTACATTTTGCTCTGTGCACATGACATCCCTGAGGCCATCACCCTGACCCTTCTCTGGAGGGCTCTGTCCACCAGCCAGGCAGCTCTGCAGGCTGTGGGCTCAGGGACCTGGAGCCACAAGTCCCAGCCTGGTTCGAAAGGCCAGAGGCTGCATCAGCAGCAAAACTCAGCCTGTGGCGTGGGTCTGCCTTTTCTGAGGTCATCTCTGACCCCTGGGCACCCTGAGGAGGCCAGCTGAGAAGGCAGTGGCTGAGCTTGGGGCCGAGGTCCAAGTCCCTGGTCCACCACTCAGCTGTGACCCTGAGCGTGCCACTCCGCCCCACTGAGCCTCAGTTCTCTTGACTCTAAACTGGAGTTGATAATAGGGTCTCCTCCATGAGGTGGCAGTGAGGCAAGTGCTCGGCCCAGTGCCTGCTATGTCACTAGGGTGCGACCCTTGACATGACTGTCACAAAAGGTGGGAGGGGAAGGCGTCCCATAACCCTTGGGACGTGACGCCTCAGGCCTGGATGGTGTTTCAGGTGTGAGGCTGAGTCTTCCGGGCCTGTGCGCTCTCTCGTCATCCGGATGATAATGCCCAGGGGGACCAAGACGCCTCCCTGGCAGGGGGTCCTTGAGCTGCCATAGGGAACATGCTGCCCACCCCTCCACGGGGCTGACCTGAGTGACAGGAGTGGGAGACCCACCTCTGCTGGTGCAGATGAGGCGCAGCTGGTAAGGAGCCGGTGTGTCTGTGGCTGATCATCAACCTGCCCAGCATGTCACCTCAAAACACCTGGGAAGAGGGGCTGGGGTTATGGCGCAGTGGTAGCATGCTCGCTTAGCACGCGGGAGGCACTGGGTTTGATCCTCAGCACCACATAAAAATAAAATAAAGATATTCTGTCCACCTACAACTAAAAAAATAAGTAAATATTTTTAAAAAACAAAACAAAAATACCTGGGAAGAAAGAAACGCTCCCAAACTCTCGGCCAACCTTCCAACGATAAACATGAGTGACTTGTCATCAGAAGTCGGTTTTGATGTTTCTTAGCATTGACTTTTATGCTGAATCCCTAGTGTCACAGGCCTGTGGAGTTCCAATCAAGTCCCTGCTCCGTGCACTTCCCCAGCCACTGCCCTGACCTGAACCAGCTGCAGACTCTGGGCTCCTGGTCCCTACTGGGTGGTGGGTGTTGTGGGGTGTACGCTCTATCCACCCCGCTGGCCCCACATCCAATGACCCAGCCGGTGTGCCCCGTCCCATGCCCGCCAAGCTCATGCAGCATTAGGCTCCCGAGGGCCCCATGGGGCAGTCTTGGGGCCTTTCAGTGTCTCTTGCTCTTCAACCTCCTTAGGACAGGGCTGCCACCTGCCTCCGTCCCACTCGCCTTCAGGAGGGCTTCCTGGGCTGGGGTCCACTTCTCCCAGTGACAGGTTTGGCTTTCAATGCCTGGCCTTGGGCGTCCTGGGCTGGGAAGGTCTTGTGTATCAACGCGACAGGAGAGATGAACCTAGAGACCGGCCACTCTCCCCACGCCATGTGAGGCCCCAGGAGCCCTGTGGGCTCCTGGGCACAGAGGGCCAGGTCAACCCAGAGCCACTGCCCCAGGAGCTCCCCAACCTGCCGGCCCCAGGCCCCTGAACCTGCTGTAAATGGAAAAATGCACTTGGTTGCGATTCTCAAACTTGGGATTCGTTCCCAGGATAGCTTGTAGTGAGGTGGCTCTAGGTTTGGATCCTCAGCCATCTTCCTGGAGGACACAGTGGCCAGCTGACTCAGAGCTCCAGTCTCCAAGGTCCCCTCTGCTCACTGTTCCAAAAGGTCTCGCCAGCAGCCAGGCCTTGTTTTACTCTTGGCAAGTTGGCATTGCGCAGCTACTCCCAGCGTCACGCAGGGGGAGAGGCGGGAGGGAGGGCATCCTGTGGGAGGTGAGGGCCCAGAGGTCTGGAGACCGAGCTGGGGCCAGTAGGGGCTATTTTCTGCTGAGAGCAGCCTGTGGGGGAGGCAGGTGGCGGAGGGCCAGGCCTGGTGAGCTCCCCCTCTCCAGGGTTCTGGGCCCTCAGCACAGGGCTGCGGGGCTGCTGGCCACACTGTGTGGCAAGGCCACAGATGGCATCAGCCCTGGGGACCTTCATAGCAGAGGGGTGTGTGTCAAGTGCCTGGGACCGAATCTTAGGATCTGCAGATGTCAAAGTCTCAGGAGAAGCTGAGTCAGTTTGTACAGGGCAGAGCGCGCAGGCCCTCAATGCAATGGGGGGGACACATCTGACAGGAGGAGCCTCTGCCCTAAGGAAAGGGGGGGCAGGGAAGGACGTCTGCAAAACCAGTCATGAAATACAAGAAGAGGCGGTGGAAACAGCCTGAACTAAAGGAGGTCACACACACACAGAGCCAACGCAGAACCTGCGTCCCCAACTGCGAAAGGCCAGAAAGGACCTCGAGGAGCCCAGTGACAGCTTGATAGTTCCAATAAAGCACCATCAACAAAAACTGCCAACAGAAAACTCCACAGTGACAGGGTCCCACTGCCTCTGACTTGGGACACATTTCATGACACTCCAGGAGAGCACCCAGCGGCAAAGGCCTCAGACGGGCGTCACTTACCCTGTGTGGTTAAAAAAATATAAATATATGTTTGCAGAGAGAGAGAGAGAGAGAGAGAGAGAGAGAGAGAGAGAGAAAGAGAGTGCGTGTTGGGGTAAGAACTTTCCCAGGGGCAGGTAAGTGTTCCTCTTCCAATACATTATTTAATTCCTGCAGATTTGAAGTTTGAAATTATTTCCAAATGAAAGGTTAAAAAAAAAAAAAAGCCTCAGGACTACTTATTTCAGACAAAACCCCACGTGGAACTCCACGTGTAAAACAGGTCCCAGCAGATCTGTCCATGGTGAGGCTGGCCCGAGGCCCAGCTGTCTTGTGTCCCTTTGGTGGCCTCCCTGGGGTGCCCTGGAAACCACGAAGCGATTCCACCTGTATGTGTCTGGGAACGTGGTGACAAACAGTGGTTCCTGCATCCTAACATCCGAAAGCTCACACATGCCTGAGAGGAGTTCTGAGCCCATTTTATGGGTGGGAAGACTGAGGCCTGGGAGGCCAGTCCCTAGCACCATGGTGCTCAGGTGCTCCCCTGGCTGCCTGTCCACCCTGAAGCAGCACCTAAGGAGTCTCGTCCCACTCGATGTACATGCAGAGGCCTGTGAGATGCCACCCAAGGCCGCGGTATGGAAGCTGGGCTTCAAACCCAGGCCCGCAGATGAACCCCAAAGCCCTGCCCTTGTAGGGGGAACTTCCTCTCAGGCTTGAGGTGGGTGGTCCTGGCCTGCTGGGCGGAGATGAAATTGGGAACCACTGCACTCCCTGTCCACTGCTCAGCCAGTGGTGAGAGGGGAGCTCACTGTCCCCCACGAGGAACTCGTGGTGGGGGATCTTCACACCAGCCCTGATCCTGGCCTGACCTGGCTTGCGTCTGTGGCCTGGGCTAACCCTGAACTGGCCGAGTTGCCGGCCTTCCCTCCCACCAGGCTGCTGCTCTACCCGCTGCCCCAGCCTGTGCCCTCCACAGCTCTTGCCCCTCACCAGCCCCGTGCACCCTCCAGCTCCTTTTCTCCTCAAAATCAGCCCCCCCCCCCAGTGCCTGGTCCTCCATGGTCAGAAACCCCAGGAATGTGAAGGTCACTTCCATGTGACAGGGTTTAAAAACAATCCCAGGAAGCTGGAGGCTCCTGGGTGAACCAGGACTCACTGGGCATGGAATAGCCCTTTCCCAGCTGCAGTCAATCCCCGTGATCACCTCTGAGGGTTGGCAGTGCCCTTGGCCTTGACTCCCTGCCTGGCCACCAAGGCCGGGTGAATGACGGCCCTCATAGACACCATGTCAGGGAAAGTGACACCTGTAGTTCTCTAAGTGCCCAATGCTGGGCAACCTAGATCCTCTAAGCCCCAGGGGACCCGGCTGGTGGATGTGGCTGTGCCCTCCCACAGGAGGAAGTGAGGCGGGTACCCACTTGAAGGAAGGGGGTCTGGCTGTCCCACATCCCCAGGGCCCAAGGGCCAGTTTCTGTTCTCTCTGGCACTGCCCCCATTAAAGGCCTCCAGGGTCTGTCTCCTTCTTGGCTTGACCCTCACTGAGGCTGTCCCTACCGCCGTGCTGGACACCCCTGGGCCCACTCGCCCAGCTGCTGCAGAGCCAGGCCTGTCTTGCCTGTGCAGGTCCGAGAAGGCCCTCGGCCCACTCCAGCCAGGCCTTTGCGTGGCACGACGTTTTCCTAGGCCTCTGTGCCTCCAGGGTTGGCCGCGTGGAGCTCTTTGAGGGTTAAGGTTCTGCAGGCTGCCCGCTGACCCTGCCTTACTTCTTTGGTTAAATTTTTAGGAGGGCACTTGATTGTGTTCACTTTCTGGGCCTGTTCTTCAGCCTGGAGACTGCATAAGACACCTGACCACCAAGTCTAATGTCCACTCCCTGGACTCTAGGCCACACCCCCTCTCTGCTATGGTCCTCTCTTCCTATCGCATTTCCAAGGTTACAGTGAAGTGTCTACTCAGTGTGGCGTCTGCCCTCAGAGACGCTATTCATTCTCAAAAATGGGCAAAGGACACAGATAAGTGTAACTCACAAAAAGTGACTCCAGCCTGTGCCAAGTCCATGGGAGCTTTCCTGGGGTGAAGGGGCCTTGCCCCTCTCCCAGCCCTATACCAATATCTGCTCTCTGTTGGCCCATGGCCAAGCTGGCCTACCCCTCTCTCGGGAGACAGCCACCTGAGCTAGGGAGTGACCCCCATGGAGGGCAACACTGACAGGGGTTGCTTCTAGGATTCCCAAGTGACTGAGTGTGGCTTCTGAACCATTAGGGCTGCATGCCCCTCTCAGTAAAGCTACGTCCATGAAGGGTGAGGAAATCGATCCCTAAGGGGTGAAGGAAATCATTTCATTCGAGATCATACAAGTGACAGACCACTATTTTCTTTCTTTTTTTTTTTTTTGGTACTGAGGATGGAACCCAGGGTCTGGTACATGCTGAGCAAGCACTCTGCCACCTGGCTACTTCCCAGCTCAGGACCAAGAATTTTAACCCAGTTCTGTGTGGTTATAGAGATGACAATCTTTGCATTTTCCATTACCACAGCTGCCATGTACAGTTAGACATGTTGATCACTGCACAAGGGGATGAGCTGAAGGTGTGACTAGGGGATGAATTCCCCAGTGCTCTGTTCACTAAGGTGTGCCCTGTGGTGCAGTGGCACCTGCTCTTGTCTGCCTGGAGAAGCGCTGTGGCAAACACATTAGAAACCATCCCAGTGATTCCCCTCCCCCTCTGCAACCGTGGCGCTGTGGTTTTGCAGATCTTGCCATTGAGAGGGGAAGTGTTTCTCACCCCTAGAGTCTGGCTCATCTTGTGAGTAAACAAGACAGAGAAATATGTCAGTGTGCCTGTGCGGGCCAGCTCTCAAGGGACCTCATTTGGTGTTGTTGGACCTCAGCCACAGCCAGGGGCACGAGCCTGGGTAACCTGTTAGCCATTCCAGACCAGCCCACCGCCAGCCCACCACCAGCCCATCGCCAGCTGACAGGCACTGCTGTCCCCAACCAGTGGGCCTTGGACTGACCACCTCTGACCACAGATCCACCGGCAGTACAACCGAGCTTGGGGTGCCCAACCTGGCCAGCACCACTGACCTGTGAGTCCTCTGACACTGCCACCGAGGGCACCCATTACCGAGGAATTGTGTCCCTTCCAAACTCACACGTGGAGGAACTAACTCTCAGTACCAAGAACCCCAGCTTTCCTGGGCTTGGGGTTGTTGCAGATACAATTAGCTAAGCTGAGGTCACCCTGGAGCAGGGAAAGCCCCTCATTCAACATGACCCGTGTCCTGGTAGGAGGGGAAGTCTGGACACCAAGGGCTGAAGGCAGAGAAAGCAGGAGGGAGGCGGGTGCAGATGCTCCCTGGTCTTAGGAGGAAGCACACCCATGCCCCTCCTTGACCTTGAACTTCTAGCCCCCAGCACTGTGAGGATGACACATTTCTGATGTTCTGGGCACAGTGCTATGGTCTGTACTCCAGCAGCCCCAGCACACTAGTGCCCGCAAAGGCGCCGTCCAGGCTGGCTTTCTCGCCCTCCACCCCCCAGGGCAGCAGCCCACCACCCTTCCCTGTCCCAGGTAACCCCTGGGAGGTGCCGGATGCCCAGCCCCAGGGGCCTGTGACTCTGGATGGCCTCCGGGGCTGCATAGGCCCCGCGGGAGCCCCGTTCGGCCTACCTGGGCTGCCAAGGGCCATGGAGTCGTAGATGAGCTTGCAGGTCTTGAGGAGGATGGAGATCTTCTTCTCGGGTGAGTAGGCCTTGTGCATGCTGCAGAGCTTCTGCAGGATCTTCTCCATGACGGGCACCTCGGGCACGCTGGTGGTCACGCCCAGGTCGGTGGTGGTGGTGGACAGGATGACCAGCTGGTTGTCCTTGAGCTGCTGCAGCGAGCCGTCCCTGGTGTGGATCTCGTGCAGGCTGGCATTGATGGCCTCCTTCAGGGGCTTCAGCACACACTTGTACAAGGCCGACTCCACAATCGCCTCTGTGGGGGCCGGAGGGCAAGGGTGAGGGGGCTGGCTGCGGGGATCCTGCCACCCGGCCCGTCAGCCCTTACAGCCCAGCAGGTAGGCCCCGTGGTTCTGACGTGTGGGACAGTGTAACGCATTCAGCAGAAAGTCACACTGCAGACACTGGGCATGGGAGCCCCCAGGGACTCGTGTCCCAGGGTCATCATGTCCTAGTGTTTCTCAGGGCCTGGCATGCTGGCTGCTGGCCCTGTCCCTGCCTCTGGGTCAGCCCTGGCTTGTGTCCCCACTTCATCTTGGCTGGACACTCAGCCTTGCTCGAGTGGCCCTGTGACCCTCCTGCTGCACCCCTCTGCCTGTGTCCACACTGCTGTCTCTCCCTGGAAGGAAGCCCCCACCATTCTCTCCACAGCTTGGCACCCCCTGCTCCTCCCGTAGGCCCAGCTCTTCCTTCTCTGTTTTGGAACGTGGGGCTGACCACAGCTTCCTCTAGGCTGCCTGGAGCCTTCCATGCCCTTCCACGTCCTCCCGGTCAGCACACCACCTGGGCTCCGTTCTCACACCTGGGATGACCTCATCAGTCTCATGTCCTTCGGCTGACGGTTCCTGAACATGTATCTTCATCCCACACTTCTCAGAACTGCAGACTCAGGTCTCTGGGGCCTACCCGACATCCCCACCTGGGACAATAAGCGTCTCCAAGGTTGCATGTCTAAAGCTGAGCTCCCAGACTTCTCCCTGGTTCCTGCTCAGGAAGCAGCCTCCCAGGGACAGTGGCACTTGCCCTCGGCCTACCTCCTTTCTCACCCCCACACCCAGGTCAGCCCGTACTGCTCGGCTTCCACAGCAGACCCAAATCCAGGATCCTGGCTCCACCTGCCCAGGCCCCGCCCACTTCTGGCCACCTTCAACATGCACCTGGACAGTGACAGTAGCCTCGGAGCCGACCTCTCCACTCCCACTGGGCACGACGGCCACAGTGATGCTGTGCATACGTACGGGAGGCCATGTCACTCTGGGGTTGACCCTGCCAGGTCCTCAGAGAGGTGCCCAGGTCCTGTGTGACCTGCCTCCCCGGGAGCCTCCTGCCTCCTGCCTGCAGGTTCCCCACTCCTGTCCGCTTCCTCTGTCCATTCCTCGGGGTTCCTGCTGATGGCTGGCTACCCTGCTGGCCTAAGGCTCCTTGAGGGCAGGAGGGCTCCTGGCTTTTCTGCTCACCTGTACATGGGCTGCCATGGTGGCCTCGCCCAGACTGCTCAGAGCTTCCTGCCCTGGGGACCCCTCTCCCCAGGACCCCGTGCAAGTGCCAACGTGGCACCAACCTCAGACTTCCATCCCCCGCGCTGGCTATGCCCAGTGTGTACATGTATCAGTCCCCAGGAGTTGGCGGCAAGGCCAGCCTGCCCAGGGAGGCCTCCAGCTTGGGCTCTTTGTTATCAGGAAACACTCACAATGGATTGACTGTGCCAGAGTCCCCAGTGCCCCTCCTTGTGCCCAGTTCTGACCCTTTAATTATTGGAGGGGGCTGAGAGGGCTGGGGATCCTCAGGGCAAGTGACATTCAGTGGGCTTGGAGAAGTGACCACGGCCAGCTAGTTTATCAGCAACTTGATGTTCTGACAACATCTTTGGCCCCAGCAGCATGATCTGGCCAAATAGTTCAAATATTTACGTAGCTGTGAGGTGGATCGCGGTGACACATCTATTTCTCGCTGTGAGTCACAATCAACAGAAGGCTTGGCAGTTACTAGACTAGAGGCTGGTGGGGCTGGGGAGCCAGGGGCTGTTCAGAGCAGCGAGCTGTCCCAGGCCGGTGCCCTAGAGGCAGAGCCCAAGAGAGGGATCTGGGCACACCAGATGTTCTGTGGGACAGAAGGGAAGAAGCCAGGCAAGCGGGAAGCGAGGGTGAGGTCTCAGCCCTAGTCTGGTCCCACAGGGTGCCCGGGAGCATCAATGGCACCACATGGTGGTCCCGCCTTGAGGGAAGGGCCCAGTGTGCACCCCTGTGGCAGATAGTGGCTGTTGGCTGCTGAGGGCGGAAGGGGGGACAGGTAGTGTGGCTCTACATGGCTGCGGCCAGTGCTCTAGAGAAGAGGGGAGGCATTCACCACTAGGAGCTACCCTTGCAGTGGGTGTAGACAGATGCACGCACCCAGGAAAGGGGGTGGGGGACATCAAGTGTGCCCACTGCACAAGCCTCCTCCGTCCTAAGTGGCTGTGGAGTCTATGTGCCATACCCTCCTTCCCTTCCTCCCGCCAGCTCCCAGCCCCTCTCGGGCACTGACCGAGCTGCTCCTCAGAGTGCAGGCTGGGGTCCACTAGGGCCCTGAACTCGGTGCTCTGCAGCAGGTAGCTCTTGAGCTGCGTCATCATGGTGCGGATCTCCTGCAGCATCTCTGTGCTGGAGGTCTGGCGGGCCATCATCTCCATGCTGTACACCTTGTAGTCCTGCACCAGGCTGCCGAAGTAGGAGCCCTTGTCCTGCGCCAGCTCTACCACCTTCTTATACAGCTTGCGGTCGTTGGAGAGGAAGGCGTGGAAGACGCTGGTGAAGCTGACGAAGCTCAGCCGGTGCCGAGCCTTGTCTAGGATCATGGAGGGCTTCTTCTTCACACTGGGGCTGCTGAAATCCAGCTCCTCCTCCGCGCTGCTGGTCGAGTAGGAGTCCTGGTCCGTGGCTGAGGCGGGCACCCCGGGGCTCTCTGAGAGGGAGGCCAGGGAGCCCTTGAACTCTGGAGAGCTCTGGGCATAGGCACTGGTCTGGGCATGGAGGTGCTGAGTCCCGGCCTGGGGGGCAGGACTTTGGCCTTCTCTGGAGGCACTGGGAGTGGGTTTCTCTGAGGCCACCTCCTGCGAGGGGTGCTCAGCGCTTTCCAGGGGACTTGGGAGGCTGGAGGCCAGCTGCCTGGAGATGCGTTTCTTCCTGGGGGGCGGGACCGGGGGTTGTCTGGCCTTCCTGGGAGGTTCTGGCTTGCTGCCTGGATCACTGGCTTTGGCCTCTGTCTCTTGGTCTTGCTCTGTGGTCCTCTGAGGCCTGTCCCCAGGGTTGCCTGATGTCCCCTGGGGAGGTAGGCCGAGTGGGGCTGCCCTGGAAAGCATGGGTGGGTCCCCCTCTGCCACCATCCCTGCACTCTGGTCTTCCAGGGACACTCTCTCGGAGACGCGCCGTCTGGGAGGAGCAGCTGGAAGACCCTTCTTCAGGGGCAGTGGAGGGGCCTGGGCTGGCTGCGGCTGTGGCTGCGAGGGACTGGGGCTTGTCCTTGGTGCTGTCTCTTCCTCCCTGAGGGGGCCCAGGCCAGCGGCAGGGCGCGGGAGCCTCTCGCAGGCTGTCATGGGCGGCTGGCTCGGGTGGTCGGGAGGCCCCGGGGTCTGGGGTGCGGGGTGGGGGGCTGACGCTGGCGAGGAACTGGGCAGCGGACAAGCAGGGCCCGCAGGCGCAGGAGGCCGGGCCAGGCCAGTGGGGGGTGGCGGCGGTGGGCGACACGGCGCCCACTTGGAGGTGGGCGAGGCGGTGTCAGGGGTGGCAGGCGAAGGGCGGGAGGGGCAGCTGCCCGGAGGAGGCAGGTCGGCGGGCAGGGTGTTGCCGCAGTCCTCGATGAACATGGGATTCACCAGCCACAGCCGGTCGCTCCCCGTGGACAGCTCGATTTCGCAGGAACAGTTTTCGTAGCGACCTGTGGATTTGAGGCCGGAGGCTGCGGGCGCCCCGGGCGCTGGGTCTCTCGGGGGCTCTGCTGGGCTCCTGCGTCCTCGCCGGGGGTTCAGTGAGGAGTCCCAGAAGCCTGTGGGAAGCAGAGAGGGGGAGGCCGTCAGTCCCCTGGGCGGGTGGCATTTGCGGGCGCTGGGGGCAGGGCCCAGAGGCCCTTCAAAGCTGTTGCTTCACGGGCTCTGGCTGCTTTCCTCTCCTGGACGCTCAAACTTCTCCCACCACTTCCTGCCTCGGAGGGGAAGCCCCACGCTACCCTCCCCAGCAGGCTGGGTGGGGCTGGGGGGATGTGACAGGCTCAGCTTCAGTTCCGTCCCCTGATGTGACAGCCCACACGGAGGGCAGCATGACCCAGGGTGGGGGTGCCAACGGCAGTGCTCCAGAGCCAGGCCAGCTCAGGTGGGGAAGGCACGGCCCAGATAGAGGGGACAGAAGGCCTGGAGTCCCTGCAGCTGCCCAGCTGGGTGCCTGGGGCAGGTGGCTTGGCTCTCCTGGGCCTCAGCCTGATCACCCTGAAGTGAATCTCAGCAGTGCCCACATTACTGGGGTGCAAGAGGGGATACTATCAGTCCTGGGAGGGGATTTGGCCTGTTTTGGCCACTGTGGTTGATACGGAAAGAAGGAACCCAGGGATTGTGACCCGTGGGATTAGACCCAGCCTGTGGGAGAGTGCACTGCAGATTCATCCAACTCTGGGTCCTGAAGTTGACTGAGAAGCTGGGGTCAGGCTTGACGGGGAGCAGCTTGGCCAGCAGAGCCTCCGGTGCTGAGTGGAGCTCAGACTGCAGGACTGGGCAGGCCTTGCAGGTTCCGCCACTGTCTGCAGCCAACTAGGCAGGCCTGGCTGGGGAGTTCTCAGCCTCTGGGTGCCACACCCTGTCAAGCATCCAGGAATGCTCAGAACTCTCCCCAGAAGGGCATGGGGACACATCTTGAGAACAATTTTAGTTGGCGGACAAGCCACTCTGAGCTCATTCAAGCAGTTCCTCCTGGAGAGGAATGTGGAACCCAGGTCCTATTCAACCTGCAAGTTGTAGGAACAGAGAGGGGGTGGGCCAGGCAGACCAGGATTCCTCATGAATGCTGGGGCTGGCCCAGCACTGGGCATCTGGCTTCTGGGACGGATTCATTAGTAGGAAAACCATGCATGGGAATCCTGGTGTGCTCCTGCAGAGCAGGGTGGCTACAGATAATGATCATGTGCAGTGCATTTCAAAAAGCTAGCAAGGAATTTGAATTTTCACCATAAGAAATGATAAATGAGGAAACGGGTATGTTTAATCTGATTTAAACCTTATCGTGTAATAGCTGCAGAGCTGAAGCATCACATGGTACTCCTTTGATATGTACAATTTGTATGCTTTTATGTATCAACTAAGTAAATTTAATGTTAAAAAAGGAAAAAAGAAAGAAAACCATATATCACACCACCACAGGGAATAAAAGGGCAGATGCTCTGAGCAGGTGCTGCGTTCCAGCTGGTGGGAGGCTGGCTTTCCCTGGATTATCTTCCTACCCTGATCATAGGCTTTGTTCCCATTTTACAGATGAAGGTAAGAAACTCAGATCAAAGCTCTTGCCCAAGGTCAGAGTTGCTGAGTGAGGGAGCTGGGATTGGAACAGGGTCACACTAGCTCTGAAGCTTCAGTTTAGCCACCATGTCACGCAGCCTTTCTTCATAGGAACTTGTGACACTTCCTTTCTTGATTGCTCTACCAGGGCTGGTGAGTGGCAGGTGGCTTGCACCCCAGAGCTGGGGATGTGGTAAGAACATAACGGGCCCTTGACATTGACAGCAAGGATGCATTGCTGGAAGGCAACTGGGGCAACAGTGTGTGCCCACTCTAAGACATGGGCACGTTCAGGGATATGGGCATTGACCATCTTCCTGGCCAGGGTCAAGGTGAGCAGTGTGCACTCCCAGGACCAAAAGTCAGCGACCTCCACCCAGGTGTGGGTACCCGTTACTGGAGGGGAGTGGGGTTCACTGCTCAGCCAAGGTCAGCAGCGACCATAACAAGATGACAGCCTTAACCGGGCGCGGTGGCGCACACCTGTAATCCCAGCATTTCGGGAGGCTGAGACAGGAGAATCGCAAGTTCAAAGCCAGCCTCAGCAACAGCGAGGCACTAAGCAACTCAGTGAGACCCTGTCTCTACATAAAAGACAAAATAGGGTTGGGGATGTGGCTCAGTGGTCGAGTGCCCCTGAGTTCAATTCCCAGTACCAAAAAAAAAAAAAAAAGAAAGAAAGATGATAGCCTTTTGTGTTTCTCTCCAGCATGCAAAGCTCTGCACATCATGGCCACAGCACACGTGTGTCCGTGGTGGGCTGCCCAGTGACTAGGGCCAGCTATTCTCCATGACTGCTGGGTCCTTGCTCCACTTTCCTGGGCAGCTGCTGACCCCTCCTGGGTGGACTCACTCCCCCGGGTGCATTGTGTTGAGCACACGGATGCTCTGGCCCTGTGAGGTGAGCACTTCTGCACAAGCCCAATACAGGTGTATCCTTGGAAGTTTCCAGAGCACTGGGCAGCAGGCGGCCAGCCTGATTCAAAGGTAACTGAGGCAGATGCCCGAGTTCCCCCAAGACCCTTCCTTGGGTGAAGGTGGATGTGGGCTAGACAATGCCCAGAACTGCCGGCCAGGACCTGGACTCTCCCACCCTTGCTTACCTAGATCCTTGAAGCCCTGTGGGTGGGTTGTGGTTCTGGCCCCTGTACCTCTTTTCTGGAATCATCTGCTGAGTCTTCACCCTACGCCATCTGCTGGAATGTCATGGACAGGCCACATGTGGCCCCTCCCAGTTCTTGGCTGATTCTGTTCCCTTGCTGCTTGGAATTCTTTTGCCACCCTTTCCACCTGACAACTCTCGCTCATCCTTTACAGGTCAGGTCACATGGCACCTATTTGGTGGAGGTTTCCGGATGCATTCAAGCCTCACTCTGGCTCCTGCATCCACCAGCTCTGGAGTGCGCTCTGCAGTGACCACCAGAGCTGTAGCTCTGCTTGTCTGACACCTCACCAGGCTACGAGAAGGCAGCACCAAGGCCCAGCCCAGCTGCACCACCTTGGACTAGCTCAGCCAGAGTGGAGGCAGGGTCCAGAGGAGGGGACACAGGCAGGGTAGGCTCTGATGGAAGGTGGGGACAGCCTGAGGCATAGGGGATGAGGGCCGAGGGAGGCTAAAAGGAGGGGCGGTGGAGCTGTAGGTGGGTGGACTGCCCCCAGCAGGAGCAGAGCAGATGCTGGGTTTCAGGGGAAGTGCTCAGGGCCCAGGATGCTGCTTTCCTATCCCAGGCAGGCCTGGTGGTTGCAAGTGGCAGGGTACAGACTTCCAAGCCATTGTCGCTCCAGGAGAGGGGAGAAGCTGGGAGCTACACTATGGGGTCTGGGCCCTGTTAGGGAAGCACAGCAGCAGTGCAGGGGTTTATGCTCAAAAAAAAAAAGAAGTAGTAACTTTCTCCGCAACCTGCAAAATGCCAAGGCCAGAGAAGAGGAACATCGTTTCATGCAATCTTAGTGGTTGGCAGTGCTGTGTGTGCCAGTGCCCTGGGCACCATGCCAAGCTTTGGCTTAGCTGCTAAAATTCCCAGAAATGGCCCATCCCTTTGCTACCTCTGTTCAGCCCTCCAGCCAAGGCTGCTGTTTTGCTGGCCCGAGGCCTCTTGAGCCTCAGTGGGGGATGTCTCTTGTGATATGTCCATTTCTACAATCTTCAGGGAGCTTGGCTATGCTAGGTGCTGGGCTGAGGTCCTAAGGGCAAACTAAGGCTTTACCCTTGGGGATCCCTGAGTAAGCAGCAGGACAGAAGGAGATGAATAAATGCAGCAAGCCACCCCCGAGGCCATCAAACAGTTCCAAAGTCCAGCAAGTTCAGGGAATGCAGATTTTTGGTCCCCCTCCCCCAAGGATGGGTTGTTGTCTAGTCAAGTTTCCAAAGAATCTTTAATAACTAGGAAAATTCTCATTGTATTATGTAAAGGAAAAAGCAGGTTCTAAGCAAACTTGGGAGAGCTACAGAACATAATGCTTTTCCTGAACATAATTTTTAAAATATTAAACATATACATTGCAAATCTGTTTGAGAACCACTGCCTATAACCCTTATTCCCTGAGTTCTTCTGTACTTAGAATCAACTGTATGTAGTTCAGTGCCGAATTACTCCCTATGTGAGTTTTGTGGCCCCAGCTAACCTGAAGCTCTTGAAGTCCAAGATTACACCTTACATAGACTGCACTGTCGAACGCTGGCTTTTCCAAGTCCAAACTTGGACTTCCTTGTATACATCAGCTCATGAACAAACATTCTGAGCCATCACATGAAGCTGAGCCTGCAAGCAAATAGCTCTGTTTCAGCAACATTGTCCCTCCCTAAATAGCAGGACTCATTCTACCCATCTAAAAAAATGAGTTGAATGCCAAAGAAAGAAAATCACTGATACTAAGGACAGGAAAGACATGTGCCTCAGAAACCTATAATCCCAAGATCATCGGGTGGGCTGAAAGTCCGGCAAATCTTTACACTGAACTGAACCTCCCTAACACTGAGTGCTGGGACAAGACAAACCTGAAGGTCCCAAGTACGTTCAACAGAACAAAATCAAAAGGCAAGACACCAAACCATACTTTCTGCAATGGTTGAAGAGTTACGTGTGGTTTCCATTTGTATGTTTATCTAGGTTGTCAGTTAAAAGCAAACACAGCATGCTAGACTTTTATCATGGGAATGCACGGGAGAACAAATTGCGGACAGGGTCTGAAACAGAGAGCAGGGCTCACTGCTGTCCCTCTCCCGATGTCACATCTAGGTCCTGCAGCAAAAGGCTGCCATGTTGATTTCCACTGGGGCAAGGCCAGGGAGGGCAGCCCTGAGGGGCCGAGGGTGAGCAGGCCTGGCTGAAGACACATGGCTGGGGGTCAGACAAGCCCTCAGAAAGCCCGAGGGTGAGTCCAGGCCCTGCCTGGCCCTAGTGTGGAAAGCTTTTGTGGATTTTTGTGTCTCTCCTTAAGAGCTTTACTGAAGTGTCATTCACATAACTCATCCATTTGAAAAAACACCCCAGTGGCTTTTAGTATATCCACAGGGCCATGCAACTGTCACCACAATCCATTTTAGGGCATCTTAACCATCCCTCAAGGAGCCCCCATACTCACCAGCATGCAGCCCCCCTCCCTAGCAGCCATCGACCTGCTCCTGTTCCTGTGGATTTGCCCATTCTGAACACTTCCCAAAAACGGGACCAGACACGGGCCACCTGTGCCCGGCTTCCTTCACCCGGCACGGTGTGTCAAGGTTATTCCATGCTGTGGTCCATTTTTCACTTCTTTTTCCAGATGAATAAGCCCTTTAGACTCTTTGAGTTTCCATTTGCCTCATCAAATGGAAACACAAATGGAGTTTTGTGTGAATAAATGAGATAATGAATGTGTGCACCTAATGTCAATGAATTGGCCTCCATTGTATTTTTGGTCTTCCCTGAAATGCTGACTATACCAGGGGAACTGTCCCCTTCTCCTCTTCCACATCACGTGGCTGGCCACTGGTCATTCTCCCTGGAGAACCTGCATGAAGAGTGGTGGCCAGAGGGGCTGGGTTCAGGGCCTGGCAAGTCCGAGGAGTCAGGGAGCCAGACTTGAGCAGATGAGGGGGCCACTTGCAGAGAATAAGGGCAGCGTCTGCTGCCCCCAAGCCCAGATGGCTCTCCCTCTTCACTTCTTGGAGATTCCACAGTATCCCTTCTCTCTTCTTATCCATGCTACTCTGAGTGGGTTTTGGTTCTCTGCTGTGAGAGTTCCTTGCCTGGAATAACATGTGACTTGCTTTGCACAAGCCCTGGGGGGCCTGACCCATAGCAGATGGCATGCTCTGCATATTTATCACCCCAACCACACTCAAGGGCTGGTGAGGCTCAAGCCTGTGAGGGCCAGAGCCAAGGCCAGTCCCAACATGAGGTGCCTCTTCATCTCTGGATCTCCTTCCACTCAGGGCACAGACTGGAAAATCAACCTTTCCTTGGCTCTGAATCTGGGCCAGCTTTCAACACTTGGGGACACTATGTCCTTCAGCACCTGGGGACACAAGGTGTGAATACACCCCTGCTGGTCCTAAGCTGCAATACACTAGGGTTTCACGCAACTCCTGTTCCCCAGGAAGCAAGAGCCTATGGTGCATCCGGGCTGCCCTGGGCCTCCCCTGGGGCCCCCTTTCTCCACTCCCACATGGTGTCAGGAGATGCTCGTCTTTACCAGATGGGAATGTGGTCCTCCCAAGAGGAGCAGTTTGCTTCAAATCCAGCGTGTTCTGAAGTCTTGGGGCAACCGGGCTCTTGCAGGCAGAAGCAACATGCAGGGAGCCCCAGGCATGCAGGCCCAGGGAACCCACAGTGGGGTCAAAGGTGCAGCAAACCTACCCTGAGGGAGACCATGCCAATCCAGTGTGGCCAGTGACAGCTCCTTCCAGAGGAGGTCGCGAGGTGGGGCCATGAACAGTGGGAAAGAGCGCTCAGTGCCAATCCCACCAGCTCTGCTCTGTCCTTCTGGGCCACCTGGGGCAAGGCTTTCAGCTGGGCTAAAACTTGCCCTTCTATCTTTAAAATGTATTTTCTGTTTTCAAAATACACAAGGACCACACAAAGCCAGTGCTTGGCAGAAAGTATCAATCACGCTGTTCGAGACCTCAGGGTAGGTCATTGGGACTGTGCGAATTGCAAAACTGTCATCTGTCCTGCATGCACGCTCCGCTCCCGGGAGGGCAAAAGTCCAACCACTGAAATATCTGTGGGGGCAGGGGAAGAGGTGGGGCTCAGGGTTGGTTTCCAATGTCAGCTGGGGAGGCGGCCCCAAAGTTTATACACAGAGTGACTCTGCCTAGCAGAGCCTGGATTAGATGGAGGGAGGTGCCCCCGTTCAACTGCCTGGGGTCAAGTCCCAGCTCTGACTTGTGCTGTGACATTGGATGTGCTATTTGACCTCTTGAGCCTTAGTTTCCTCTGTCACAAAATGGGTACGATGACAACAGTCTTTACCAGGCTGTTTGGAACTGGGATGAGTCACTGCAGCTGAAGAGGTGAGGACACAGTTGATGCTGATTGGATATCAACCCCAGGTCAGACAGCCAATGAGAGGGCAGATCTGGGTGTGAGGGAGGAGGGGCCAGACCTGAAGACTAGAACCCCCTGGGTTCCTAGGCCAGGCTGCTGTCCACCGCTCCAAGAGGCCTCTGGACAGCAGTACAAGCAGCACATGCTGTGGTAAGAGGCCAGGGTCTGGTGGCTGTGGGGCCAACCATCTGGCCACTACTCAGAAAGGCCTTGGTGTTGGCCCAGCTCTCTCAGGGCCATAGCCCGACATGGTTAGCCCCTCGGGCTGTGCCTTGGGCCCTCTTGGCCAGCTGTTTTGAAACTGGAGAATCTCCCCGCTATGGGGCTAGGGGGCATGGGCCAGGGTGGGGTGAGACCAAATTGGACTCCAGTTTGGTCTCACCAAGGGGTCCTCCCTCTGCACAGGTCACTGGGGGAAATCTAGGGCCCCATTTCCTCCCATCCCACCTGCTTCCCTGGTCCCATGGGGAGGACTTACCCAGACCCAGGTTGGAGATGGTCTCGAGGTCCATGAAGCTGCTGGCTTCCAGGATGGCCTGGGGCAGTCGCAGCGTGAAGGGCAGTAAATCTCTGTGAAGACACCAGGGGCCTCAGGTCACCACAGGGAGAGGGGTCTTTGTGCCCCTCCCCCTACTTTCTCAGCCAAACCTGCAGCCCACGTAGGAAGAGCTGGGTTCTCTGTGCAGACCCGGCCAGGCTGAGGCCAAGGAGACTTCCAGAAGATCCAAGTCCCTGCCCGCACCAGGACGTGGAGGTATGGGACAGTGCCAGAGCAGAGCAGAGCTTCTCCCTGCTCCCCCTGGTCTAGGTTTCCTCTAAAGGCACCACCCAGGGGAAAGGGATGACCCACCCATGCTGCACTCAACCCTCTGGTCCGCATGGGGTGAGCCCCGCCCCGTGTGCAGCAGCTGGCTCTACCCCATGCCCACGGTCTGAAAGGGGAACCGTTCAGGGATCCCTGAGATTGCCAGAAGCAATTCAAACAGACAGAGAAACTGAGGCCCAGAGAGGGAAAAGGACATGTCAAGATCGCATGGTGGGCCCCACACTGCTGACTTCCGGCCCAAGGCTGTCCCTCCAGGTCAGGGAGGGGGCTGTAGCACTGCTGGGGCCAGGCTGGGTGGTCCCACCTCTACACCCCGCTCCGTGGCTCAGTGCTCTGACAACCCCCTTTCCAGCTCCCCCTGCTGTCCAGCTGCCCTGCTCGCTAAGGCCATTTCCTCTCCAGTGAAGACAGGAATTGATATAGGAAGGAGCGGATGCAGGACAGGACTCCAGACCTAGCAGCCGCCATGACGACCAGCCCCCTGCTCCCTCCTTGCTCAAGCCCTGTCCGCCAACACTGAAATCCCACCCCTCCACCTCCTCCAGAGTCTCCCCTGATGGCTCCCAGCAGGATGGGGCAGCGGCTCAGGTCCCCGACACCCTGAGGGTGTTTGTCCTTGGTACCATTCAAACTCAGTAACTGAATAGGAGAGAGCGGCACAGAGACCTGGCGATGGACGGGCAGGTCCTCAGATGTCACTTACGGGGGTGCCCCGCGCCCCAGAAGCACTTGCGCGGGGAGCCCATTCTTTGGATGGAAATGCAGGAGAGGAGTGTGGCAAGAGGTCCTTGGCCGCTCTCAAGGTCGTGGTGTGTCCTATGGGACAGGCTGCCAGCTTATCCCTCACTGACATTGTGGTGTGACCCTCACGGGGGCCTGAGGCCACCTGGGGCCCCTGTCTGAGGCCCCCATTCTGGCTCCTGCAGGTTTCCCCATGGCGTCTCTATTGCCTGCAGTGTATCTACCACGACGGTCAGCAGAGGTCACCCAGCTCGTGGGCTGCCCGCCCCCGATGCCAGGGCACTTTTCCCATCACTCTGTCCTCAGACTCTGCTGCGGTGGCAGTGGCCTCCTGGTCTGGTCCCTGCCCCATTTCTCTAGCTTGCTCCTCGACATCTGCCAGTGCCCCCAGCTGCCTCCCAGGATGTCACCCTCATGGTCCCACAGCGGGTGCGTCTTCCCCCCTACCCACTTCTGAGCTTGCACGGAGCGGGATGGCAGTGCATGCCCTCCACCCACATCTACTTAGATTCTACACGTCCCTCAAGGTCACACCAGGACCTCTCCCTCCCCTTCAACTGGTGCGTGAGGGTTCCATCCATCTGTGCTTTCCCACATGCCACCCAGCTCAGCACTCCACCGGGCACCTCCTCTCGTGTGAGGGAGAGCACGGCAAGACTGGTGTCTGCTGAGCATCCCCTGCGGGTAGGCATTTTCCACCTCATACTCAATGATATTATTATACTATATTACAGCGACCCGAAAGGAAGGTATGAACACCTGTGTTACAGCTGAAGCTGCAGAGGTTCAGAGAGGTTAAGAGACTTGCCTAAGACCACCCAGCCAGGGCACAACCTTCAATTCACAAGCCACTTATTACATTTTTTTTTTTTTTAGAGAAAAGGAACTATCATTTTTGGAGCTGTACATAGGTTATCCCACCTCATCCTTACAACAATCCTATAGGGTAGACTACTATCATTTTTTTTCTCAGTACTAGCGATAGAACCCAGGGGTGCTCTATTATGAGCTACATCCCCAGCCCCTTTTATTTTTTTTATTTTGAGACAGGATCTTATTAAGTTGCTGATGTTGGCCTCTAACTTGCAATCCTCCTGCCTTAGCCCCCAAATTGCTGGGATTACAGGTGTGTGTGCCTCGCCTCCTGGCTCATTTCCAATTTTTTAAAAAAATTTTTGTAGTTGTAGATGGAGAGCATGCCTTTATTTGTTTCATTTTTATGTGGTGCTAAGGATTGAACCTAGGGCCTCACACATGCTAGGCAAGTGCTCTGCCACTGAGCTGGGGTTGTAACCCCAGTCCCTCATTTCCAATTTTTAAAATGTTAGATTTTTGTTTTTCTTTGCAGTGCTAGGGACAGAACCCAGACCCCTGCTCGTGCTAAGCATGTAGTCTATCACTGAGCTACACTCTCAGACCTAGATTAAAAAAAAAACAAAACAGGAAAGAAACATATTCACTGTAACAGAGTTAAACGATGCCAAAGTGCTTCAAATAAAATGAGCAGGTCCTCCCCTCGTCAGAGTCTCAATATCAGCACTTGGTGTACATGTGTACACTCTTTTGCCTTTCTCTGCATTTACACACACACACACACACACACACACACACACAATGCATTCTAAAATAAAAAATGGCATTATGTTATACATATTTCTCTGAAGTTCTCTTCCATAATGGCAAAGCTATAGCAAGAGAACATTTCACAAGTCCATACACATGTACTGACCTTTCTTTTTCTGCGCTGTAGAGTATTCCAATATGGTGATTGTTATTTTCTTCTTTTGATGGACATCTAAGCTTTTTCTTTTTTAATCTCTCTTTCATTAATGCTAACACAGCACTTGCTCTGTGCCCTGGTCCTGTTCTAAGCACTTTACATAGATTCGCTCTTCAAATGTTCTCAACAGCTGCCTGAAGGAACTCCCTACACTCGTTTCATAGCTAAGAAGACTGAGGCACAGAAAGAATTCGTGCTTGCCCCCATCCCACAGCTGCCACAGTGCCTGAACTTGAACACAGGCAGACTGGCTCCAGGGTCCAGGCCCTCAGTTCCCAGACTCCACTGGCTGTTAGCACAACAGTGATTTCCACATTTCCACTGCATCACATGACACGGTGAGAGCAAGCTCTGCTCTGACCCTCAGCTGCAGGTCAGCGCTTCTGTTGGGAAGTTCCTTGGTGGGGATGGGGGTTGCTGGTCACATGTATGCATTTAGGAAATGAAAGAATTTGCCAAACTGACCCGTTCCTCAAGCCCACACCAATTTACATTTCAACCAAACGGTCCCAAGCTAACAGGGCAGCTGGCTCTCTTTCCCCAATTCTGACCAAACCCGCTCCTCCACCTTGGCCCCGGGGGGCTTTAGTGCTGCTTTCTGCTCAGTGGCATCCCATTGCCCAGGCTGGGGTCTGGGTGGCACCTCAGGCTGCCTGGGTCAAATTTAGCAATGTGTGAGGGGGAGGCAGACTCAGAAAGGGACGAGCTGCCTGGCATGTTCATCCCAAATCTAAGTCCTCAGGCTTTGGAAAGTGCCAGGAGAGCCTACAGATGGGATGCTGGGGTGGCGGGCCGCCAGCTGAACCTTTATCAACAACCGAAAACCCAAAGGGCCTCAACACTTTGGAGGGACCCCACTTCATACTAGACATCTGTCCACACCCTGCAGACGGCCAGCATCGGAATTCCCCAGGGAGCTGCTGGAAATGCAGATTCCCACACCTGAGCCTGAGGGCGCCCAGCGTCAGGTCTGTGGGCAAAGTCATGCGTGTGTTCAAACCCGGGACTTTGCACATGCTAGGCAAGCACTTGACCACTGAGCTACACCCCCAGCCACTGAATACATGTTTTTAAGCAGCTCACAAGGGAATCCCGAGGGACACCACCTTGGGTGGGAATGATGTGGGTGGGAATCACGGACCCTCAAAGCAAGGGCTATCAAAAAAATATCAACACCTCCTTAGTCTCAAATTGGTCCATATTCTGTTGCCAGCCATTCCTCAAGATTATAGATACCGGTTGACAGCTCCAGCAGTACATTGTTGGGTCCAAGAAATGTAATTTGATTTTCAGACATTTTTGTTACTGTAAGGATAAGATTGATGACTTTTGTTTACTTAACATACCAGAGATAAAACATGAAGTCAGTTTCTTAATTTTAAAACAATATTTAAAAACTTGTTTAATTTTATTCATTCGTTTCATTTCTATACTCTTTTCCTTCTCTGATTTTCTTTCCATTTTATCAGGGAAATGCTTTTGTTGAATACAGAAAACCAATGTGATTAATTCTATTTCATGTTTTAAATCTTATTCCTACATCTTCTGTAGACTGTTTTTAATTTCTTTATATAGCATAATTTATATCATTTTGATATATTGAGTAGTTTTATATATTGAATAGTTTGTAGTTTATCAGATCTATATTGTATTGTTTCTACTCATTCTTTCTTAGATGATATACATAGATTCTATTGGATAATTAAAAATTAATAAATAAATTTAAAAAAAATCAAACTTCGGGGCTGGGGTTATGGCGCAGTGGTAGCATGCTCGCCTGGCATGCGTGAGGCACTGGGTTCGATCCTCAGCACCACATAAAAATAAAATATATTCTGTCCATCTAAAACTAAAAAAAAAAATGTTTAAAAAAAAATCAAACTTCAAGGAGTGTGTGTGTTTCCTCATAAACTATCAAGTCTGTTAAAAAGCACACATGAAAACAGAAATTAAAAATGGGATTTTCAGAATGAATGCTCTACCATTTCCCCCACACTGTGGAGGGTCGGTTGGGGCACCTCCAGGTGCCAACACCTGCTGCAGAGACCCCGTTGAAGCTGGTGCTGTTCACTTTTGACCAGGACTGTGTGTAAGGGCTCCATGTGACATCACAAACCAGCATGTCCCCACCCATGCACACCCTCACACACTCACAACTAAAAGTTTAGCAATACAGACCTCGTCCAACTAGATGAGACACACGCTACATTCTATCTAGTCCAGTTTACTTTCTCATTAAAAGAAAAACAGCCAGGCATGGCCCACTAGACTGGTTTTCTAACCGCCTTAGAGGGATTTTCTAGTACCATCCACCTGAGCACCTGACACTTCTGTTTGATTCTGATGCTAACTACCTGGGCTAAAGTCAGACTTTGCAGACATCAGGGCTTGGTCCCATAAGACTCCCAGCCCCAATTTCTGATGCCATTCTCAAATCCTGGGCCACCAATACCTCTGAGCAACTGGTCATCTGTCAGAGGTTTCCAGGCACAGTGACAGCAGCTTTCTTCAAAGGTGAAGATGACCAGTGAGCTACCCTCTCCTGCTGCCCTTTCTCCTCCAGGTGAGGATGGTGGCAGCTTAGTCACACTGCTGGGCTTGTCCTAGGGAGGACAGGCCCAAGGGGCTCCTTCCTTCATGCTCCATTTTGGGAAACAGCACCCACATCTTGAAGCAAATGAGCCCTCTGTCCAGCAGGATCAGGCTTGTGATCCTGGTAAGGGGCTTAGCAGAGTGGCTGGCACCCACGAAGCGCTCCAGAAATGAAGTACGTGTATCCTCCTGTCTCCAAGGACAGAACTCCCACATGTCTGGGTCTCCCCTACGCCCCCTCTCTTCTCTGCAGTGGCTGCCCCACCCCTCTTGGTCAGTGCCCAGATGGCTGCAGTGCCCCTAACTGTCTGCTCTCTCCCAGCTTCCATCCCACCACCCACAGCAGCCACATTGCAGGGTGGCCTGATCATGGGCATGGCTCACAGCCCCTGCAAAAGAACGTCCTTCAACTCCCAGGCCTGGGGTTGAAGGCCTTACAGGCAGCTTATCACCCCAGGTATCCCTCCCTTCCCCTGGAGCCTCTCCTGAGACCACTCACGGCTTCCCACAGCCAGGCCTCTGCCACACCGTTTCCCCTGCCCAGAATTCTCTTCCTGTCTTCCTTTGCTGGCCTCCCACGTCCTCTCTTCCGCAGGAGGGCCTCACATCTCCGTCTGTGGAGGGAGAGGCTGCAGGGGAGCAGCATACATGTCCTTTCAGCCATGACCCTGGTACAGCAGGTTCTGTTTACAGAAGCAGTTGAGGTGCAGGAGCCAGACAGATTCAGTTCAAACCCAGCTCAGAACTTCTCTGTGCCACCCTAGTGCAGCTACACCCTGGCCTCAGTTTCCTCATCTGTGACAGCAGAGAGAACATGCTCGATTGTTTCCTGAGCACTTACTTGGTGCTGTGCTTCTCCTCCTGGAGACCCTGGAGCAGGAGTCACCAGCCCCATGGATTACTGCTGTTGTAGGGGTGATAAGATCTCTGTGGGCAATGCCTGGCACACAGCCAGATATAGTGCAGATGCCCAATCATGGGGGCTGGTAGTGGGAGTCCTGCTGGCATCCCCCACCCCAGCCCGGGATCCTTTCACCAGCTCTGAACACCTACTGCCCAGCCGCTGTGGGGTTTGCTCCTGAGAGCTGGCACTTGGGACCCTCAGGGGCTCATTTTGGCGTTATGGAGCCTCATAATTGCCTGGAAATAGGCCCAGCCTGCAGTCCTCGGAGCTGGCAGGGTGGCTTGGAAGTAAAACACCCAGCTCTGTTGTCTTCAGGCGAGACTGTCCTGAGGTCTACTCTGGAGCTGCCCATGGGGCAGGCTGAGGCTGGGGTTGCCTTGCTGTGAAATGGGGATAAGAGGAGCACTGTGGGGAGCCTCAGCGGATTGCTGCCAAGATGCAAAAGGCTAAAATGCCCTTAGCCCAGTGCTGGTGCCTGGCAAGTGCCCCCATGTGGCAGCTGTTGACCTTAGCTATTTTTATTAGCATCGCTGGACCTGCCCACAGGGCCCAGGGGTCCTGGCTGCGTGGGTGGGGAATGTTACAGGTTGAGTCAGGGGCTGCTTTTGGACAACATCACATCCAGCCCAACCTCTGATCAGCCCCCGTCAAGGTCCTGTGCCTTAAGCCTCTGGCTTACGGTACCCAAATGTATTTTTAAATTCTTGTTGATCTGAAACCAGTTCTGAATGAATGGAGCCACACTGAGGGTGTTTACCAGACACCTACTCCACCTAGCAGCTGCGGAGTAACCAGGCTGCCTCCTACGAAGAGGCTGCCTCCCCTCTTACTGGATCAGGGCCATGCAGGACTTCAAGCTGCCCTGATCTGGTAACACTGGAGTCAGGACCCCGAGGGCAGTGGTGGTAAGGGACATTCTTACCAGCTGGTCCAAGAGAGCATCAGAGCTAACCCCCTCACCCTGAGTTTATCAGGGCAAAGCCAAGGGACTGTCCCCTCTCTGCATCCTCTGGGCTGCACCCGCACCTCTGGGGCTTCTCTGTGACCTCCCCTCCGCCTGACATCTACACCAAGGCTGCCTGGTGTCTTGGGCAACCAGACAGGTATTGCCACATGTGGACTTCTATGATGCTCCACCCTTAAAACAGGGAGGGAAAGACCTTCCTCACGACCTCCTATGAAGCCGGGTCTACTCACCTACTGACACAGTAGAATGCGATCAGTCTGAAGATGTCCTCAAACACAAGAACGGAGCCTTCCAGGTACAATACTGGGGAGAGATGAGAAAGGCCTGGGTGAGTGTCCACCAAAGATAATGGGGGAAGGAAGTGGTGACTCATCGAAGGCTGGACGGAGGTGGCACACATCTGCCATGTTCACAGTAGGTCCCGGCACCTCCTGTGTGGCCTGGACAGCCCCACATAGCAGCTGCTAACTGAACCTTAAGTGAGAAATGGGATTCAAGGGTTCAGGGGATACCTATTATCATAGCTGGTGTTAACTAATACACACACATCATTTTTAGCAAAATAACACAGAAGGTTCTAGATTTCAAAAGCAGAATGAAGCATATAATTGATGAGAGTCATCTCAAGGAACAGTCTAGAGCTGGCAACCCTGAGGACTATGGGGGGTTAGGTTAGCGGGAGGGACGCTTGTCCCCAGGAGGTGCTTGGTCTGCGAGTGCTGAGGTGGGGCCACTGGCCTTTCACCCAAGGTCCCCAGGACCTATTTGCATCTCTGACTGGGAAGAGGGATGGAATCACTTGAACTGCGATCCCATCCGAGGATGCTAGGGTATGGCAGAGGGTGCCTGACTAGGGATGGACTAACTGGTGGAGAACAAGGAACCCTGTTGTGCCCTGCTTCAGAGCCACAGGCCAAGGGACCCAGAGAGGCTCAGTGCATTGCCAGAGTTCTCCTGGGTTGCTGGTGGTGCCAACGGTGCCCCTCTGTGATTCCTAACTGTCACACCAGTGTCCCACATGCTCCACAGGCGATGTGAACTTCTCCGGACTTCTGAGGGGTTGAAGGAACACATGAATGTCACATGAGAGTTCCAATTCCAAGATCCTTCCAGCTTCAGTGAGATGGAGGGGGAAGGCAGGACCCAGCTTCCAGGCCTGCTTCTGATCTTAAACTTGATTATGTGGCCCCAAGTATGTCCCTTTACCTCTCAGTGCCTCCGTTCCTCCTCCTGCAAAGGGACAGAGCCCTTCCAAAGACACACATCTAGGCAATGCCAGTCTGTAGCCCAGTTCTCAAAGCCTGGGACAGCACTGCAGCCTGCTGGAGGTCTGGATGTCGTGGCAGGCTCCACACACCAACATATTCTGTTTGAATGGCTCCATTCCTATATTTGCTTTCTTCCTATATACTAAACACTGTTCTCAAGAGTTCACATGATTTTGTGGGGGCAGGTACTGGGGATTGAACTCAGGGGTGGTTTACCACTGAGCCACATTCCCAGCCCACTTTTTAAACTTTTTTATTTTGAGACAGGGTCTCACTAAGTTGCCTAGGACTTCACTTATTTGCTGAGACTGGCCTCAAATTTGCAATCCTCCTGCCTCAGCCTCCCAAGCTGCTGGGCTTACAGGTGTGTGCCACCATGCCCAGCAGTTCACATGATTAAAAAAAAATTACATTTATCTATTTATGGCAAAGAGGTCATGCTTTTCAATTAGATTAGATATAAACATTTTAAAAGACAGTTTCAAGAACCAGACAGTACAGGAAGGATTTGGAGAATGCCTACAAATTAGCTAAGTCTGAGAAACTCCAGCTCGTGGTATCTCCATGAATTCTCACTGGTGGGGATGTGGAGGTGGCCCCTAGGGGCCTGCGTTTGGTGTGTCACCAACCCTCTCCCCAGTGGCCAAAGGAGGCAGGGGCCAAAAGACCCCTGTAGCAGCAGGAGGTAGAGAGGACACTCCATCTGGAAAAAGTGATGAGAAGACCCCTCCTCAGGAATCCCTCCAGGGGGACTGGTGGTCCGGCATGTTTTAAAAAGCCCACCTCATGTGCTGGGTTTGCCCCATGGTTAGTAGCTATCTCTGGTCGTGAGCCAGGGGCTGACCTTCACAGAACCAATTACACCTCCAAGGCAAAGCCAGCCACTCCCCTTCTGGGACCCCAGGTACTTCACACAGAGCCTGCACCCCTGTCTAAACCAGCAGTGCCCGTGGCTTTAGACTTGGTTTCCTCGGCTTCTGCTCTGGTCTCAGCTCTCAGGCACAGACCAGGGCTCCCTGGGTTCCGTAACCTGGCAGGGTTCTAGGCACAGAGGTGTGCTCACGGTGTTGCTGTGAACACTGTAGATTTGTAGAATCTCAGCGGAGGGCGCGGCTCCTGCTCCGCTCTCTGCAGTTAGACCTCTTTCCCCAGCCTCAGCCTCCTGCCCACTGCCTGACCATGTCAACCATGTCCTTCATACCAGGCCACGTCTTAGCAGCATCTGCACACTGGGGTGGGGCCTCGTGCACCTTGGGGTCTCTCTTGGGACCCAGCAGAGTGACCATGGGAGGCTGGAGGACGCTTATGATAAGAGTGTATGGGAGGGAGACCCCAGAAGGGCAGAAGTGCCTTGGCCAGGGTCTTAGCCCTCCCATCACGTGGCTCGTGGCCCTTCTCTCTGGGGTCCAGAAGGAAGTAACACTGTTCACACCTTGATTTCATATTTCTGGCTTCCAAAACTGCCAAAGAATACACATCCCCTGTTTTAAGTCAGAAGTTCCCACCCTCTTAACTCCTGGTAGGTATCCAATTTGAACGTGAGCTTCAAGGGGACAAGCCATATTCAAACCATAGCACCAGGCCACCTCTCCTGTGTTCCTCGTCTCTGGGACTATCTCATTTTGTGAATGTCAGGTAAATGGAATCACAAAGTAGATATCTTTTTGAGAATTTTTTTTTTTCACTCAGCACAATTTCCTTAAGTTTCATCTCAGTTGTGTTAGTTGACAGCAGCCCCTGGTCCCTGCTGAACACTCTTCCACAGTGCGCATGTTTGAGCTTGGTTAGCCTCTCACCGACTGAAGGACATTTGGGTCATTTCTGGTTCTTAGTCTCTATAGTAAAGCTGCCATGAACATGTGTGTGCAGTGTTCTGTGTGACAGTGTGTTTCCATTTCTTTGGGATATGTGCCCCCAAGTGGGACTGCCGTGTTTATGGTGAGCCCACCTTTGGTCTGAGCTGCTGGTTGGCTCTCTGGAGGGTCCAGATCATTCACATCCCATCAGCATGTGGAGGTGATCGTTTCTCCCCGCTTTCATGGCCTTTAGTCTTGTTCCTATTTTTTGTTTTAGGCAGCACCATAGATACGGAGTGAGAGCTCATGGTGGTTTTAATCTGTGTTTTCTTGTGGTTAATGGTAGTGAACCTCTTTTGATATCTGTATATCCTCTTTGGTGAAATGTCCGATCTTTTTTTTTAATATACAAGGACATATATTTTCATTAATGTTTTTGGAGTATTTTTTTTATTTGTTATTTTTAGATACACATGACAGTAGAGTGTTTTGATATATCATATACATATGGAATGTAACTTGCCATTCTTGTGGTTGTACATGATGTGGAGTTTTGTTGGTTGTGTATTCATATATGAATTCATATATGAATTTTCATAGGAAAGTCATGTCCAATTCATTCTACTGTCTTTTCTATCTTTTGCTCATTTTTGAATTGGATTGTTTTTTGTTTTTAATGTTAACGGTTTTTCCTCTTTTTTTTTACTCTTAAGATACAATTCACATACGAAACAATTTACCAACTTACAGAGCATGATTTAATGTTTTTTTTAGTATAATTTACAGAAAGGTGAACCATCACTATGATCAATTTTCAGATATTTTCATCATCCCCAAAAGAAACCCTGGACCCATTAGTAATCACCTCCTATGCTCTCCTCTTAGCTTCTGGCAACCATGAATCGACTTTGTCTTTATGTGTTTATCTCTTCTAGGCGCCTCATATAAATGGAATTGTACAATATGGACCTTTAAGAAATCTCACAGTTAGAAGGGTGGCAGGGACTTTGCTAATGGCTTGGTCTAGGGGAGCTATCTGAAACTGCTTCCTGGGGGTACAGATTCAAAACCATCAACTCATTCTCTTTGGAAAGCTGAAGACTTGGTTGGGTGGAGAGGGAGGGATGTTTACTGCTTTATCTAGGAGAAAGCTTGCCTGTTACCAGGCCTCACTGTACCCATCTATGGGCTGAGCTCGGGATGGGCCACAACTGCCTCAGGAGGAAACTGTCACCAGAGGGACTCGGAAGGGCTGGGTGCCACTCCTGCAGGACAAGTGGTGTTGCTGACCTCTCAGAGGGCTGGCAGGCTGGAGAAAAGGACCTCATCACATCAGGGTGGGGGGTGGGGGTGGGCCTGGGAAGTGCCTTACCTGAGGGTCCCTTCTGCGACACCACTGCACCAACTTCCCCTCAATCCCGTCTCGCAGTCCTGATGGATGCTGACCCACTTTCCTGAAAGGAGCCCTGAATCACTGAGCTGGGTCCTGATAGGAAAGGCCAGGAGTGCAAAACCCTGAGGATAAAAGTCACTGTGACTTGTCGCCAGGGAGGCTGCGGTCAGTGGCCTGTGGGCGGGGAAGGGGGAAGTGCATGCCTTTCCAGGGCTGTTCCCAGCCCCCGCCAGCACATGGGCTCCTTATAGGCCACTGCAAGGAGCAGGGTCCTTCCTCATTTTGACGGTCACAGTTGCTTTTTGGTGGGAGCCACTGCGCCTAGTAATATTGCAGTTGCCATGGGAACCACCATTTGGACAGTTTGCAGCTAAGGTGGAGAAAGGACAGTTTGCCACTAACACTGGGTCTATCCAAAGGCCCAGTTTTCTGAAGCAGATGGAGATGGCTTCCCCAGGAGTGGAAGGGGAGGGAGGAATCTTCCCTGGAATCCTGGGATCCCTGGGTCCAGGCCCAGCTCTGGCAGCCACCTCACCTATGTGCTGGGAAGACAGTTTTCTCTCTGCCTGAGGGAAGGTGCCCTGAGACCAGAACTGCTGGTGTCGCTGGTACCAGCAGAAGGCAGAAGCTGCCAGGGCCATGAGCAGAACACACACTCCCAGGCTGCCCAGCACATCACCTCTGTCTTCCAGGAAAGCCTGGGACCAGGTGAGGACTGGAGCACGGTGAGGCCCGAATCTGGATGGTACTGACCAGGTGTGGGTTCCTGATTCCCCAACCACACACCATGAGACCAAAGCCTTCGACTCTCCAAGACTCACCTTCTCTACCTGGCAGGTGAGGGTGAGAGCAAGCGAGGCTCACCGGGGTCCAGCGTGTCATTGAGGAATGTGTGAGGACTGACAAGAAAGGACAGGGACAGGGACAGCCCAGCAGCCCTGGCCAGGGGTCCAAGTAGGGCCCCTTCCAAATGCCCTAAGTCACCGAAGGACAGGAAAGCACTGAAATTCAGAAAGGAAAGGCCCTTAGAGAGCCTTCCCCCACTGCACAGAGGGGAAACGAGGTCCAGAGAAGAGGTGGCCTCAGCTAGCGAGGAGGGGGTTAGCCTGGGTGCTTTCTGGTTCAATTCTGGTGCTTTCTGGAGTCCAGATTCTGATTCCACACTCTGATATTTGATCTCTTCTCCCAAATTCCTAGCACTGGGTAGTGTAGTTTTGAGCCTCCTGAGTAGCAATGGAGGGTCATGGTGTTCCGGGTCGAGGAGGACAATGATTCCACTTGCCATTTATTGGGCTCCTGCTGGGTCAGCCTCTGTATTTATCATCATGACAACTCCATTATCTACATTTTATAGGTGACAAAACTGAGGCTCAAAGAGGTTGTCACTGGCTCAACAGCGTGCCCAAGTCGTGACCAGGAGCCATCAGCCAGTGCAGCAGGTGTCTTTTGTTCAGGAGTGGTATGGGGCAGAGGGAGCGTGTCCAGGGTCTTTGCTGGAATGCAATCCACCGTCCCGCCCTCACTATCAGTGAGACACCTGTTCTGTGGGCCACGATCTCCTCCCCTATCACTGGCTAGGCTCCCAGTTACCCCTGGCAAGGACGTCCTGGGCAGCACTGCCAGCCCCGCCCTCTGGCCCTGGCTGGGTACACTCTGCACCCCAGAGCACGATGGCACCACAGCATGGTGAGCTCACACGCCTGGCTCTGGCCCAGAACTAATTTCGTTTCCCCATCTTGAGTCCAGGGCATTTTTGTACCATGTCCCACAATTCACAGGGTTTGTGTTGACTGAAAACACTGTCTCTGAGCCCTGTGGGCACCTGCACCCTGGGGACACTCACTGCACTGTTCATGCCAAAATAAAACATTCCTCCTGTTGGAAGCTGTGCAGGGCAGGCGGGATTTCATCTGGGCTCTATTTATAAGTTCAGATGCCAAAACAGAAGAGGGGCATTGGACAGATTTGCTAATTGCCAAGTGACAGGCAAGACTAAATCCAGAGGAGAGACAGGGAGGTCTTTGGGACCTGGGAAAGCAGTCCCTCCTGCTCCCCGCCCATGTCGGAGGGATGCCCAGACGTCTTAAGAACACTTTGCTCCCTCTGGGAAATAGGGGGCAGGAGGGCAGGGAGGTGGCCCCGGGCACCAACCTGATAGGAAGAACAGAACTGCATATGCCACAGAAGGACCCATCAAGAACACCCATAAAACACCGGCTTCAACTTCAGGATCTTACAAAGTTCACCCCACCTCAGGATCGGGGAACTCAGATCCAAGGTCTAGAACTGACCACCAGGCAGAAGATCTGTGAGACCCAGAGAGGTTCTGTGACTCCAGGATATGGCCTGGAGCCAAGTCCAACTCCCTAGCCTGTGTCCTGGGCTGGCGGTTGTCTAGAGGACCCAAGAGGAATAGAATGTGAGGCGCATGCACAGTTTAACCATTTCTCAGGCTGGGGCTGTAGCTCAGTGGCAGAGCCCTTGCCTGGCACCAGGTTCCAGGGGCATCCCAGAAAAAAAGAAAAAAATAATCTCATAACATCATTAGAAATAGTAAACAGAAGCAGGTAAAATTAATCTTAATAACATATTTCATTTAACCCAATACGGTCACGTGTTGCTTTACAATGAGCACATTCTGAGAAATGTGTCTTTAGTCGATTCTGTTGTAGAAATACCACAGCGAACCTAGATGGGGTAGCTGGCTGCACAGCTGGGCCCCAGGGTGTGTACTGTCCTGGCTGTGGTCTGGCATTGGCCAAAACACTGAATATGTATATCCCAAATATGCATATCTGTATATCCCAAATACCATGGTTGCAAATGCCATAAATTATGCCAAGAAATTACTCATGAGATATTGTGCATTCTTTTTTTTCATACAAGTGCTCAAAATCTGATGGACACTCAGAGTCCACCTCAACACAGACGAGCCACGTTTCAAGTGGCTGCCTGCGCTCATGGCCATCACTTTGAAAGGGTATTCTTAAAACCACAGCTGTCAATCAGGAGCAAGTTGATCCCCCAGGACACTTAGTGAGGTGTGCAGATACTTCTGGTTGTCACAACCCAGGGGATGGTGCTCCTGGTACGTAGTGGGCAGGGGCCAGTTCTATTGAAGGCATGTAGGTTGGATCAGGTTCCCCTGGTAATGTCCTTTGCCAGGTTCCCCATGGCCTCTAGATAAGGGCTGAGCCTCAAGGTCTGGGGGTTTAAGCCCTGGGACTGCCCAGCTGTCACCCCCATTCTCTGCTCAACCCTGCTTCCACATATCCTCTACTCCAGGCACCCCAGCTCCACCTGGACACCCTGCACCCTGCCCTCGGCACCTGCTGCCCACATTCTACGATGCCAGGGAGGTCAAGGAAAGCCCCGGCTCCAAGTGCCAACAGTGCCTCTCAAGAGCAGGAAGCAGTTTGTGTGCCTGGTGATACCTGGCAGGAGCCCTAGAGTGCCATGGGAGCAGCATTGAGTGGTCTGCCTGGGACACAGGGTGTCCAACATCAGGCTGGGAACTGGATTCAATGTAAGATGGCAAAGCGCATGGGGACCCCAAACCACGACCTCAGCCTCAGAGGGATCACACTCCCATCCTCCTGGCCAGCAATGCAGAGCTGCCAAGAGCCACAGAATAAGTCATGAAACCAAGAACAAGGGGCCAGTCTCAGGACAACGGGTGCTTCACTTGCTTGGAGATGCTAATGAACAGCCAGCTCAGGAGGCAGCATCAGCAGGCTCGGCCACTACTCAGACAGGAGTCTGCAGCTCCAGGAGCCAAGGCACTGGGGTGTGCAAAAAGGCACTGGCTTGGGGCTGTAGGTAAACGGCCTCCTCCAGGGCAGCCGTCAGCCACAAAGCGGACATCCATCTCCACCTTCCTCCCCTCCCAGGCGTGCTCCCCAGTCACTCACTCTAAACGCCCCGTCAAGGTGGGGATGCCACCATTGCTGCAAAGAGAAGCTCTCAGCAGGAAGTTCCTTGTAGCTGCGGGGTCAGGGCTTGAGGGTCTCAGACAGACGCACGGGGTCTGGGGTCTCCGTTTCTCTGGTGGGTCATTTACTTCCAATTCCCTTTAGCTACCAGATGGCAGGTTTACTGCCCAGAGCACTTATTCTAAGCACACAGGTGGAAACAGTCTCTTCACCCAAAGAAGAACAAGATAGAGGGACATTGAGCTGTGAGGCATCTCACCCCGGGAGCCTCCCTTGTGCTCATGACATTAAGTCTGTGCCTCTTCTCTGCCCTTCTCCCGAGACCCAGACCCCGGGGCTTATTCAGTCTTCCTTTGTCAACTATTTGCTAAGCACCTACTACATGCCAGCCCTCGCCAGGTTGGGGGCCAGGTGGGCTCTCTCCAGGTACTGCAGTTGGCAGTGTCTCTTGCTGTTGCCCCTCCCGTGTCTCTTCCCTGAACCTGGGGTGGTGCTGCCACAAGGTCCCCAGCACTGCCTCCTCTTCCGTCCTCAGCCATCTCTGCTGACCAGTCCTGTTAGTTCTAAGAATCTCTGGAGAATATCTCCTCTTCCCAGTGCCCTCCAAAACTGCCAGGTCCTTCCCCTCCAGGGTCCCCCGGTGGTTGCCAGGTCTTTCCTCCTTGGGCCTCTCCTGTGCTCCTCACACCACTCCCTGCACTGTGAGAGTTCTACTGAAGGCACGTAGGTTGGATCAGGTTCCCCTGGTAATGTCCTTTGCCAGGTTCCCCATGGCCTCTAGATAAGGGCTGAGCCTCAAGGCCCGGGGACACAAGTCCCGGGACTGCCCAGCTGTCACCCCCATTCTCTGCTCAACCCTGCTTCTGCACATCCTCTACTCCAGGCACCCCAGCTCTACCTGGACACCCCACATCCTGCCCTCGGCACCTCGCCTGAGTGGTCCTGTTTCCTTGCCGGCTCTTGCTTCCCCGTCCAAACAGGACATGTCTCTCCATCCTTCAGGACGCAACCCCAAAGCCTCCTCACCCCTCAGAGCTGTCCCCCTGAGTTTCACCCCCCTGCCAGTGTTGGGGGTTCTTTCTCTGAGTGCACTAAGTACTAACATCATTCTAGCGTAACCATCTCTGTATCCCTGGTGTCCCCAAATTGACTAAATCAATAAACGAACGTCTTATGTAACTCTTTAGTTACACAAGATGCATGATTCTTGCATCCCCAAACTGGGAGGAAGTTTCCTGGAGAGCAGAACCTCGCTTTCAACTCAGGATCAGTGCCACACAGAGCTGAGAGCACAAGCTGGGGGCTGGCTGGCTGAGTTTTGATCCTGGCCCAGCTGCTGACTGACATGGGACCCTGAGCCAGCCACTGGGTCTCTCTGTGCCTCTATTTCTGTAAAATGGGCTCGTGATTGTTCTGGTTATCGGTGGCTGCATAAGTTTCTTGAAAAATTCAGTGCCCTAAAATAACAGCCCTCCTGCAGCTCTTCATCCATGGGTAAGAAATTTGGAGCCAGGCGTGGTGGCACACGCTTGTAATCCCAGCACTTTGGGAGGCTGAGACAGGAGGATCGTGAGTTCAAAGCCAGCCTCAGCAAGGGCGAGGTGCTAAGCAACTCAGTGAGACCCTGTCTCTACATAAAACACAAAATAGGGCTGGGGATGTGGCTCAGTGGTCGAGTGCCCCTGAGTTCAATCCTCAGTACCAAAAAGAAGAAAAGAAATTTGGACAGAGCTCGGCCAGTGCACTGCACACAGCACTGGCCATGTCACTTGGGGGTATTCAGCAGGGAGCTGGTCAGGTCTGGAGAGTCTCAGACGCCTTTGCTCGTGTCTGGCATCTGGCAGGACAGCTGGAAGGCTGGATTCAGCCAGGCCTGTCTCCCTCTTGGTTCTTTCTCCCCCTCTGGAGAGTTTCCAGGCCTCTCTCTCCAGGATAGTGGTCTCAGTTTCTGGAGTCTAAGCAGGAACTGCCAGCTCTCCTCCAAGCCACATATGCAACTGGCATAGTGTCACTTGTGCCTTATTCTGTTGGTCAAAGAGGTCACAGAGTAGTCCAGATTCAGGGGGGTGCAACAGACTCCACCTCCCAAGGGGCATGTCTGGAAGACGGCAGTCACCTTTAACACTATGGGGTTCATACCCTAGGGTCTCAGTGCAGATGGAAGTGATTCATCCAAAATGTTATTATTCTAGGCCCTTAGTCTCTCTCACTATGCCCACCAAAAGCCTGGCATCCAGGAGTCTCAGTAAAGATTCTGTGTCCAAAATAGACATGTAGACCAATGGTACCAAATAGAAGACACAGAGACAAACCCACATAAATACAGTTATCTCACACTAGACAAAGGCATCAACAATATACATTGGAGGAAAGATAGCTTATTCAAAGAATGGTGCTGGGAAAACTGGAAATCCATATGTAACAAAGTGAAATTAAACTCCTATCTCTTACTCTGCACAAAAATTAACTCAAACTGGATCAAAGACTTAGGCACTATCACAGAGTATTAGGCACTACTTTTTCTTGTGCCTAATAGAAGAAAAAGTAGGCCCAAATCTGCATGTTGGCTTAGGACCTGACTTCCTTAACAAGACTCCTAACATGCAAGAAGTTAAATTAAGAATCAGTAAATGGGATGGATTCAAACTAAAAAGTTTCTTCTCAGCAATCAATAACATGAAGAGAGAGACTACAGAATGGAAAAAAAATTTACCACATGCATCTCAGACGGAGTACTAATCTCCTGAATATATAAAGAACTCAAAAAACTTAACACCAAAAAACCAAATAACCCAATTAATAAATGGGCTAAGAGACTGAACAGACACTTCACAGAAGAAGAAATGCAACTGATCAACAAACATATGGAAAAATGTTCATCATCTCTAGCAATTAGAGAAATGCAAATTAAACTTCTCTAAGATTTCATCTCACTCCAGTCAGAATGGCAATTATCAAGAATACAATCAATAATAAGTGTTGACAAGGATGTGGGGAAAAAAGGCATGCTCATATATTGCTGGTGGGACTGCAAATTGGTGCAACCACTTTGGAAAGCAGTATGGAGATTCCTCAGAAAACTTGGAATGGAACCACCATTTGACTCAGCCATCCCACTCCTTGGTCTATACCCAAAGGACTTAAAATCAGCACACTACAGTGATGCAGCCACTTCAATGTTCATAGCAATGCAATTCACAATAGCTAAACTATGGAACCAACCTAAGTGCCCTTCAACAGATGAATGGATAAAGGAAATATGGTGTATACACACAGTGGAATGTCACTCAGCCTTAAAGAAAAAGGAAATTATGGCATTTGTTGCTAAATGGATGGAACTAGAGAACATCGTGCTAAGTAAAATAAGCCAATCCCCCAAACCAAAGGCCAAATGTTTTCTCTGATAAGTGGATGCTGATGGATAGTAGGGGGGAGTAGAGAGGAGTGAAGGAATTTTGGATTGTGCAGAGGAGACTCAGGTGAGGGCTGGGGCTGTGGGGGTGGGCAGGACGGTGGAATGAGACAGACATTATTAGCCTAGGTACATGTATGATTGCACTACTGGAGTGACTCTGCACCATGTACAGCCAGAGGAATGAGAAGTTGTGCTCCATTTGCGTAGTGTGTCACAATGCATTCTACTGTCATGCATAACTAATTAGAACAAATTAAAAAAAAAGAAGGGAGACCAGTGGAATAGAAGAGGATCAGGGGGAGGGAGGGAAGGGAAAGGGGAGGTACCGGGAAAGAAACTGATCAAACTATACTGTTTTATTGTGTGCATGTATGAATATAACAAATCCCGCTGTTATGTGTAATTATAATCTGCCAATAAAAAGGGTAAAAATGATTTGTGTCATAACTCAGAGGAGGAAGAACATAGGGAGAATGTTCTAGGTTGGACTATATGGGGGGAGTTTCTGGGATCCACCTCTAACCAGATGCTGTGGACTAAGGGTCCAGCAGGCGTCCAGCTGGAGTCCCAAGTCTCTGATATGCACACGGAGTTCTGAGAGGCCCAGAGAGAACACAGAGTTCACGCTACCCTAACAGGCAATCTACCCTTGGAGGAAGGTCTCCCTCAAACCCCATTAGAGAGTTCCCATGTTTTAAGATGAGGAGACTGAGCCTGAAAGCCTGCTCAAGTTCAACCAGGTAGGAAGTGACCCATTGGACTTCAAATCTAAGCTGCTTATCTGTTGCCACTGAAATTTCTCAATGAAAAGAGTCGAAAATGTGCCACAGTGTCCTCTCAATGAATGACAGGGCTTTGGTCCCTGAAGCCAGGGAGAACCCCAGGACTTCCACTAGGAAGTAGCATGCAATGGCAAATGGTGTCCCTGGTCAGCTGAGAGTCTCGCATTATCTGTCTGATTCCTCTGGGGATCTGTGTTCTACTGTATCATACTCAGATTCCAATTTATTTCCTGTTTCTTCAGATACATCTTTTCATGTAAGCAATGTGAAAACTCACACACAGACACTCATTGCACATAAATACACATGTCATGCTTTGGTTTACAAAATGCTCACACACGTCACCTCCCATGGATCCTGTGAGGTGGGTATTTCCATCCCCAGTTTGCAGATGAGGAATCTGGCAGCAGTCACTGGCAAAGCTTAACAAACAGCTCCCGAAGGAACCCACCCTGACTCACGGCATCTGCCAGATCCCTAAAGCATGCACTCCCAGGCCAGAAGAGATGCACCCAGCCGGCCCGCTGGTTCTCACTGCTAGGTCGGAGTTGACTTCAGGGCCCACCAAAAACACAGCCCACAGAAAAACCCACCTTCACTCAGCCATCAAGAGGCAGAGCCAGGGAACCCGAGCAGCCTCCTCCCCATGGCTGTCCTCGTTGAAGCTATCTAGTCCCATCTACTTCCTCTCTGACCAACTCTGGTTCTCTGCAATGAATAGAGAGAGCACTTGGATACACTTGAAGCTTCAGCTCCAGACTTTGAGGTAATTCCAATGTTTCTGTTAAACTCCTTGCTAAAAGAGATGGGGCATCCTGGTGGCTCAGGAGGCTGAGGCAGGAAGATCGCAAGTTGGAGGCTAGCCTCAGCAACTTAGCGAAGTCCTGAGCAACTGAGTGAGACCCTGTCTCAAAATAAAAAGATTAAAAAAAGGGCTGGGGAGGTGGCTCAATGGTTAAGCACCCCTGGGTTCAATTCCTGGTGCCAAAAAAAAAAAAAAAAAAAGACAAAGCATGCAATGAGATAAATGACTCTATTATTATCTACTCTTCTCCCTTCTGTTGTCCTTCCCCTCTGTCTCCCCATTGGAGAGTCCCCTGGATGAGACATATGGACTATAAGACCCCAAACACCTGGTTCAAGTGAAAGAGCTTTGTCTGTGGCATCCACAGACCCTGGGTGAATCCCAGGTATTCCTTGGGTGTGATTTTTCTCAGCTGCAAAATAGTAGCTGCTCCCAGGTGGTGAAGACAGAGGCTGGAAGCCATTAGTCCCCGACATGAGGTAGGTCCCCTGAGATTTCAGGGCCTGGCTATGGCAGAGCTGGGTTTCACCTGGAAGACCCGACTTCTGTAGGTGCCGAGGGCAGCCTCAGAGAGGGAACTATATCAAAGGAAAATTCCAGAAGGGGAAATCTTTCTGGGGCAAGTTTTCTAAAAGTTTCTTCTGTGAAAACCAAGACCGAGACCACAATAAGCACCATGGAACACACGTTGGGGCACCAGAGCTGCTGAAGAAAGCTCCACAAGCTGGGATGGGTGAGGGAGATGGACAGAAAGGGTCGTGGGACAGCCCAGTCCAATTCTGTGGAACTTTCCAGAAGGGTTCAGCTCCAACTTCTTTCTTAAAGTTTAGGCAGAAAGGAGAAGTCAATGGGACAGGCATAACAACATTGCTTTCCTTGAGGTCAGGTGGGCTGCCTGGACACAGAGCAATGTGCTTTTCTAGGCTGTGGTGAGGCTTTGTAAGCTAGGTGTATGAGGATCAGAAGTCAAGTTGGGGGTTAGGCAGGTGTGTGGGCATTATCCTTCTGAAGTGTTTTGTATCACAAAACATCTCTGGGTGTTTTGCTCAGAGATGTTGAGAGACTTGCCTAAGGTCACACAGCAAGTTACCATGAAAACCCAGTTCACTGACACCCCCCCCCCCAGGGTTTCACTCAAGAACACACTGGCTCTAACACAGCCCATACTTCCCAGGGTGAAGCTGTCTGGGAACTCCCAGAGCAAAGCAAATCTGGGAAGTGGGCCAACGGTGCTCAGAGGTAACAATCAACTTCCCTTTCAGGACAACTTCCCCAGAGCTGAGTCACCCAAGCACAGCTCCTGGGTTCTCCATGTAGGGTGATCTCCAGTGCAAGCCGAGCCCCACACAGGGATGCCGTGAGGCCTACAGAGCGCTTGCAGAGCCACGTTGCCTCCCTCTTCCACTCTTGCCCATCCACTCAGCTACCCAGGAGAACCTGCTGCCAGCAGGCTGGCCCAGCGCCACACCTGTGCCCAGGCAGGGACCTCTGCCTGCGGAGCCACCCCTGCAGCCCTCTCTTACCCACGTGGATCACAAGATCCCTGATCCCATTGCACTGCAAGGGTCTGCTCCACCTCGCTGGCCAGACTTGAGCGTTTTCTTACAGGGAACCCCGTCTTATCACCAATCAGGGCTCAGCAGACGCTGGGCGCGTGCTCTGTGCCGTTCAGAGCGCTCTTGCATTTTTGCTGGGCCTTCAGCTATGGGCACTTATTTTTCTTGCCTGTTCTTCTTAACAACTTCCCTGGAGGTAACACGAACCTCACTGTGTGGTAATGGAAATGAGGATCAGAAGTCAAGTGACTTGCTTCAGTTCCCAGAGCTAGTTAAGCGAGGGAACTGACCAGGACACCAGGTTTTATTCTTTTCTAACACATGCATTTGATGGTATAAATTTCCCTCTGGATGCTGCTTTTCAATCTATCCTACAAATTTTGATAAACTGTGTTTTCATTTTCATTTTCTTTGAAGTATTTTTAATTTCTCTTGAGATTTCCTCCAAACTATTTGGAAACCTGTTGTTTATTCTCCAAGTACTTTGGGATCTGCCAACGATCTTTCTGTTATTGATTTCTAGTTAAATTCCATTGTTGTCTGAGAGTAGACGTCGTATGATTTCTATTTTTCAAATTGGTTAAAGCCCATCTTATGACCCAGAAAGTGGTCTAATTTGGTGAATGTTCCACGTGAACTTGAGGAGAACGTGCACTCTGCTCTCACTGAGTGAAGTGGTCTACAGAAGTCAACCACATTGAGATGATAAATGGTGGTATTGAGTTCAACTAGGTCCTTACCGATTTCCAACCTTCTGGATCTGCCCACAGCTGATCCAGGGTGTTGCGGTTTCCAACTGTGAAAGTAGATTCATTTCTCTTTGCAGTTTATCAGTTTTGCCTTGAGTATTTTGATGTTCTCTTGTTGGGCACATACGCATAAAGGATGGTTGTGTCTTCTCAGAGAACTAACGTTTATCATTATAAAACATCCCTCTGTATCCCTGATAACATTCTTTGGTCTGAAGTCTGCTCTGTCCAAAATTAATGGAGCTACTCCTGCTTTCTTCTGATTAGTGTTAGTGTGGTATACCTTTCTCCATTCATTTACTTTTAATGTATATACATCTTTATAATTGAAGTGGGTTTCTTGTAGACAACATACAGTTGGGCTTTGTTTCTTGATCCATTTTGACAATCTTTTAGTTGGTAATTTGGACCACTGATATTCAAAGTCATTACTGATGTAGTTGGATTGACATCTGCCATATCTGCCACTATTTTCTGTTTATTATCCTTGTTTTTGGTCCTATTTTGTCTTCCACTTCTTTTCTGCCTTTGTAATTTTAACTGAGCATTTTTTTTTTTGGTACTGAAGATTGAACTCAGGGGCACTTGTCCACTGAGCCACATCCCCAGCCCTATTTTGTGTCTTATTTAGAGACAGTGTCTCACTTAGTTGCTTAGCACCTTGCCGTTGCTGAGGCTGGCTTTGAACTCGTGATTCTCCTGTCTCAGCCTCCCTAAGTGCTGGGATTACAGGCTTGCGCCACTGCGCCCGGCTTTAACTGAGCATTTTATATGATGCCATATTATCGCCTTTATTGGTATTAGTAATACTTCTTTTTAAACTTTTTGTTCAAATGTTTACCCTAGAACTTGCAATTTACATGTAGACCAAGCCCACTTTCAAGTAACATTATACTGCTTCACAGGTATATATGAAATAATCCTAGTTTCTCCTTGCCACCCCTCATGGCTGTCCTTCATTTTGCTTATACATAAACATGCATGCACATACAGTCAGTATCAGTACATTATATAGTATCAGTACATTATTGCTGATATTATTTTGGATAAACTGTTAGATCAATCAAAAGTAAGAGAAATAAAAATTTTAATTTCACCTTCATTTATTCCTTCTCCGATGCCTTTTCTTTCCTCATGTAGATCTGAGTCTCTGACCTTTGTCATTTTCCCTCTCCTTAGAGAAATCCTAACAATCCGGTCAGGTTTATTGGCAACAAATTCCCTCTCTCTCTTTGGTCTGAGGAAGTATTTCTTCTTTACTTTTGGAGGATAATTTCACAGGGTTCAGAATGCTCATTCGTTGTTTCTTCCCCACTTTTAACAGTTTACATATTTCTCTCCAATCTCTTATTTATTGCATGGTTTCTGAGAAGTTAGTGTAACTCTTATTTTTTTCTATCTGCTTTCTTTCAGGATTTTTTCTTTATGATTTTCTACAGTTTGAAAATGATATGACTAGGTCAGTTTGGGGTTTATTTTGTGTGTGTGGGGGCATTTATCCTGCTCAGCATTTTCTGAACTTTTAGGATTTGTGGTTTGGTGTCTGATATTAATTTGGGAAAATGCTTTATATCTCTTCTGTTCCTTTCTCACTTTCTTCTCCTTCTGATATTCCCACGGTGTGTGTCAAGATGTTGTCGTCCTTAGTTCTCAAATACGCTGTTCTGGTTCTTAGTCTTCGTTCTCTGCTTTTCAGTGCAGGTGGCTTCTTTTGTGATATTCTCAAACTCAAATTCTTTCCTTGGTTGTGTCTAAGCCCATCCAAGACATTCTTCACTTGTGTGGCTGTTCTGCTCTCCAGCATCTCCTCTTGGTTCTTTCCTGGAGCTTTATTTCTCTGCTTAAGTTGTCCGTTTGTTCCCACAGTTGCCTACTTCATCCACTGAGTCCTGAGCATCTTAATCATAGTTGTTTTAAATTCTTGGTCTGATAATTCCTACCTCTTTGCCATACCTGAGTGTATTCTATGTTTTACTCTGTCTCTTCAAACTGTTGTAATTTTTTCCTGATGGCCAAACATGCTGTACTAGATAAAAGGATAAAAAGAACTGCTGGGAACAGACCTGTTCTGCTGTGGGGGTGGGAGGGCGCTGCGTCCTGGGAGTATCCACCCTTCAGTGAGTCTGTGCCTCTCGACGGTGAGCATCACAAGTGCTGCCCAGTGCCTCCTCCTTTCTGTGGCCAGGATGGCAGGATGGGTACTTCCATCCTCAGATAGGTTACTCTCTGATAAACACCCAAGAGATCAGGCTCTATTTCAAAACTTTCTCTTGTTAAGGAACAGAATTCTCTGAGTCACTTAAAAATAGTTCCCCTCCACTGTTGAAAGCACAAGGGGATCTTTCTCTGATATTCACTGTGAGAATGTGGTCAAGTTCAGGGTGATAAAACTCCAAAAGGTGAGGGGCCCCATGAGGACAGGGGACCACTTAATTTTCACTGTAATTATGAGTCCATTTCACAGGTGGGAAAGGCAAGGCTGAGACAGAGAATTGAACAGTAACTACCAACATCTCCCAACAGATGAAAGCAAAGGGGAGGATTTGCATTTGGGTCCATTGAGTTCTGATGTCTGCCCTCTCAGTCCCTGCAGACCAGGCTGTGTCTGCCCAGGTGAGAGGTTTTATTAAGCAGATGATCAAAGACACAGTGCTTGTTCAATGACTGCAACGTGCTTCACCCTCTGCTGGGCTGAGGAGGCCACAGATATTGTCATACAAAGACCCACCCAGAAACTTCCAGCCCTGCCGGGGAAAAATGTAAAAATACGAAACACACAACAGAGTGAGAAAGTCCTGACAGACCAAGAGGAGTGCAGAGAGCAAGCCACGCAGCCAGGGAACAATGATACATACAAAGGAAGGGGAAAGCCAGGCACAGAGGCGCATGCCTGTGATCCCAGCACTTAGGGAGGCTGAGACAGGAGGATCACGAGTTCAAAGCCAGCCTCAGCAACGGCGAGGCACTAAGCAACTCAGTGAGACCCTGTCTCTACATAAAACACAAAATAGGGCTGGGGATGTGGCTCAGTGGTCGAGTGCCCCTGAGTTCAATCCCCAGTACCAAAAAAAAAAGAAAATTATACAAAGTAAGGGGGAAGAATGCCTGTGGTTCCAGATGAGGAGGGAGATTATCGCTCTTCCAGGGGCCTCTGTGCTGTGATAACCAGGAAGGAATGGCTTGGAACCGGCAAGAACGTGCAGAAATGGTTCATGAAACTCCACCCCAGGAGCCCGTAGGGAAGAGGGTGTGGGTGCACGGTAGGCACAGGAGGGTGCTGTCAGTCAGAGTGAGCCTTACACAGGACAGGTGCCCTTGCCCTGCCTGACACCCTGAACTCATAACACCAGAACTCTCTTTCATTCCTGTTGAGATGCACTCTCCCCTGGCAGGGAACACCACTTTACAGTGGTGTTAGTCTTTCACATGCTCGTATAAATCTACTTATTGAGTAGAGAATTTCCAGAGTGTAGGTTTTCAGGGAGGGTGGCGGAGGGAGGCAGAGATGGCCTGAAAGGCAGGTGGCTGCCTCAGATGCAGATTTTGCCTCCTTTACACGTTGCTATGGTCTGAATATTGGTATCACCTCAACATTCACATGTGGAAACTTTAACCCCAATGCTGCAATAGTGTTAGGAGGTGGGGTCTACCTTGTGAGGGCCACCCTCATGAACAGGACTACAGTCTTTATAAAAGAATGCTGTGGGCTGGGGTGTGGCTCAGTGGTAGAGCGCTTGCCTAGCATGCATGAGGCACTGGGATCAATTCTTAACAAAAAAGCACATAAATATAAATAAATAAAATAAAGATATTACATCCACCTACAATTAAAAAGAAAAAATTTAAAAAAGAGAAAGAGAGATGTGGTTTAAATGTGTCCCCTCTCAGATTCAGGTGTTGAAACTTAATGACCAATGTGACATAATGAAAAGGAGGGATCTTTAAGAGGTTATTAGTCCATGGGCTCCTCCTTGTGGATGGCACTGAGGCTGTTGTTTGTTTATTTATGTGGCCTTGTGCTGGCCAAGCACTCCACCTCTGAGCTGCACCCCAGCCTCCGGCCCTTATAGAAGAGACTTCATGCAACCTTCCGCCTGCTCGCCCGTCTGCCTTCCACCATGTGAGGACACTGCGCTCCTCCACTCCACAGATGCAGCAGGGGGCACCATGTTGGGAGCAGACAGCAGCTCTCCCCAGACAGTGGAACCTGCTGGTGACTTAACCTTGGACATCCAGTCTCCAGAACTATGAGCAATAAATTTCTGTTCTTCATCAATTACCCTGTCTCAGGCATTTTGTTATAGCTGCACAGAGGACTAAGACACGTGCTGAGCCCAGAGAACACACATCCAGGGATCTCCTGTGACAGGAAGCCCAGAAGGCACTGGAGCCTGGCCCCTGACACCTCCTGGAGTCACCCCTGAAATAGAAGTGACTGTGCAGAGGTCTCTGGCCCCCCTCAAACAGTTAAGTCAAGCTGCTTTCCCTTGGATGGATGTTCTGAAGCTGCCAAGTGCCTGAAGGTGGCAGTCCATGGCCACCCATGACACCAACCCATCAGCCTTATCTTCCCCCTTCTCTTGCCTCTGAGGCTGTGTGCTCTGGATCCCTCTCCATCCCTGTCAAAACCTCTTCCTGAATCCAAATCTCTCTGTGCAAAATCAACTCCAGCACCGTCCTCGTGTTTGTATTTCCTGGAGACACTGCTGTCCCTGGGCTTTCTCACAGACCCCATGGCCCTTCTTTGGCCATGTCTGCTCCAGGGCCTCCCCTTTTCTTAGCTCCCCAGCCTCTTTCCTGGGCAGCCACCAAGGCTGTTGCATTTGCAGGTTTCCCAAACCCCTACCCGGTCTTCCTCTGGCCTGACCTGGCCTCTTCCAGCTCCCATGCAGCCAAGCACTTCAGCAGTGTCAATGTCCTAGGGCCACTTCCTGTTCAAAATCTTTGTGTGGCTTCTTAGGATGCTACAAACCAAATCCCTCACACCTTGGTGTGGTCCTCACGGCCCTTAGCTGCCTCCCCTTCCAGTCACCTCACCTAGCAGAGCTCCACCTTGTCCTGCGAGTCTTTCCGTCCCCTGAGCTCTGATGCAGCTGTGGCCACAACACCCAAACCGGGAGCCTCCTTGATTTTTCTCATAATTACTTCTCCAAGGCCCCAGAGAGGCCTGGGTTAATGTCTCCTTATTCAACAGGAATCAGCTTCGATGCTCCAGAAGTGCACACTGGCCTTCTAGCTCTTAGGGCTGTCTGGTTGTACACTTGCACCCTTGGTGACATGTGTGTCTCTCTCCCGGCTGGCCCAACCTCAGGGGCTCTATCTCAGCCTGTGGCAAGTGTCTCCCCATGGAAGCTTTTCAGCACATATTTAAGGGGTTGCAAAGTCTTTGAAATGTTTAATAACACAGAGAAAACCTATGATAATATGCCTAAAAGATAAAAAGGAAGGCTAAAACAGCAGGCACAGCCTATGATCCAAAAACCAAGAAATTCACCAAAGTTGACAATAAAGTTCTTGGAGTTAAACTGTCCTATCATTTTTTTTTCCTTTTGGTCAAATCCCAGGTTTGGATGCTGAAAAGGGGACAGCTGAGAACAGAAAGAAATGAGCTGTGGTTATTTTAGCCAAAACCTCCATAGGTACTAACCCAAAATGAGCAGAGCCCTCCCCGGGGAGGGGGCCAGGCACCAGGAAATGAGGGTTTGAGGTGCGAGCAGCCCCAGAGCTGGCATAACTGCTGGGACTTGCTGAGCATTGCCAGTGGGCACTGTGGGCTCTGCACGTGTGCTTATCACCGTGGCACCGTGACAGCTGTTTCGCATAAGTGTCTTCACTTGGAGACAAGGCTGTTGCGTGCTTCCTGCTTGCGGGGCCACCCTGTCCCAAGCCCCCACATGTGCTTACTGATGGACTCTCTCCTCCAGCCTCCATCGGGGGCGTTGGAGGTCTTCTCACTTGACCGTTGGGGTAACTAAGCCAGGGAAGTTGAGTAACTCAACTAGCTTGATGTCACAAGAATAAAACCTAGAACTGACAGCCTTCTTAATGTCATGCTCCCAAAAGAGGTTGTCAGGGACAAGAAAGCAAGGCCCTCCATGAGGCGTCAGTATTGCCTCCCTGCTGAAGCACCGGGAGGCTGCCTTCTGCACACCAGTTCTCCTGGAGAAATCAGGATCACCGCCCTCTCATCATGGCCTTAGGATCTCTAGATTCAAATACAGATGAAACCTCATGCTCAGATAAAGGGTCGGTTGGTGACAGAGTCAAATCCAAGAGCACAGGGGAAAGTCAAGTCAGCGCTCTGTCCTGCCCATCTGTTCAGATCTCTGCAGCCTAGGAAGACTGACCTAGAATCTCTCCCTCCCTTGGTTTCAAAGGTCCCCCGTCTAGTGGTGATGATCACCAGCACCGATCAGCACAAGGCCTCACACCAGACCTGTCTGGCTACATGGGCAGCTAGCCACTAAAGCTGCATGCCCGTGAGTGGGAGATGGGTTCAGGGAGAGAAGTCCTACCAAGCAAGACGTGCAGGCCTTTCTAAAGCCAGGCCAGCTGTGTGGGAGGGAAGAGGCAGCTCAGGCTGAGTGCTGAGCGGCTCCCTGCTGGAAGGCCAGACCACCCGCCTGCACCGCCTCTCTGTTCCTCTTCTGGGGACAGGCAGATTGGTTTTCTTTTTTCTTTGTCAGCCAAAAAACAACATCCCCTGAATGTCATTGTTGCCATCATTAAAGCCCATTAATGAAAAAGTAGGTATAGGTTGAGTATCCCTAAACCCCAAATCCAAAATGCTCCAAAATCCAAAACTTTTGGAGCAATGACTTGAGGCCACACAGAAAATCCCACACCTGGTTTCCAGGGATGAGTTACAGTCAAAACACAGACAGACTGAAAACATTGAATAAAATGATCTTCAGGCTGTATTCATAAGGCAAATATGAAACAAATAAATTCTGTGTTTAGACTTGGGTCCCATGCCCACGATATCTCTTTCTATATAGGCATATATTCCAAAATCTGGGAAAAAAAAGAAAAATCCAAAGTCTGGTCCCACTTCTGGTCCCAAGCATTTTGGATAAGGGATACTCAACACATAGCAATCCTAATTAAGTGCTTCATTTCAGCCATCAAGGGAGCTGGCCCGGCCTCTACCCATCCCATGTCCTCCACCTTCCTGTACAGGGACTGCCCCGTGATCTCTCCTGCTGCTTCTCTGGCCTGTCCCCAAGCATCATTGTTCAAAAGAGTTGCTGCTTGCTCCTGCCATTCACACGTGCGTGGGAGGATTCCTCTGTGGATCCGCTGATGTCTGGCCTGGCCATGTGACCTGTTCTGGTGGCTAAGCTATGCTAGGAGGTGATGCCCGTCATCTGTGAGCCTTCCAGAGCCGTCCTGGGATTCTGCCTTTCCCCCCCCTGCTGTCCCAGATGGCTGCCGGTTGTTGAGCTGCACCATAGTGAGGAGACATTCCAGTGAAGACCCCAGCAGCCACATGAGTGAGGGACAAACTCACGAACATACATGCCATGCACACTTGGGCATCTAGGCTACTTTGTGTGCAAGGCCATGGGGGTTAGGGTCGTCTGTCACCAAAGCAAGACTGGCCCAAGCCAAGTGGCTCAGGGTTTTTAAAGACATTCTTCACAAGACGCTGGGGGACACTCCAAGCCCACGGAAGAACAGAAGTGGCCAAAACGGGTGTTTAAAGAAAATAAAGTGGGGTCACAGATGTTGCTGACCACTCACTTTTGGGGCAGCCCCTGTTTCCTTCCCTCGCCTCTGCTCTGGGTGGGGAACCCCAACACCAGCGCCAGTTCCAGGCCTGGGTCTTTCCCTTGCCCACTTCCTCCTCAGCCACCCCCACTGCAGCCACCACAGCCACAGTGTCTCAAGTTCAAGGCGTTCTGGACAGGATCCCTCCTCCCAGGACCCTGTGGAGGAGGCCCCACCATTATCCCCACGTCATAGCAAGGATGCTGGGGCCTGGAGAGTAGGAGGCAGGACTGGGATTCAATCAGGCAGCGTGGCTTCCACGGCCCCTGCTACAGCCCAGAGGGCGGCAGGGAGCAGGAGGAGGGAGCAGAGGGGGACAGGAACCAACAGGGCAAAGGACACACCAAGTGTCGTTCTCGTGACGTTGTCTGGGTTTGCCCTGGTGGCCAACCCAAGGAGGATGAGGTGTAGGGAATGGAGCGGAATAAAACACACGCCAGCTTAGCAACACCTGTGTGGAGGGTGAGCGCCCAGGAGAAAGGATAGGAAGGGCTTCCGGACATGGACATGGACATGGACATGGAGGGCTTCTGGTCCTGTCTTTGCAGCAAAGTTGTGCACTGCATTTTAAAAAGTTTTAAAATGAATAATGAGACTCTACCACATGCCCTGGGAGACGGACAAGAACCAAGGAGGTTGGTTCTTACCTTACTGGAGAGGTTAAGCTCTTTCCATCCCCGAATGCCCTGGTTTATCCCTTGGGTGAGACAAAACTTCTTCACTCCACCAGACTTGAATTGGGATCCTAGCATCTGGAAGCCTCATCCAGAAAGCCTGGTTACTCTCAGTAAGAGAGTGACCCCACTGCTCCATCATGGGGGTGCTGTATACTTGGTCTGGAAAAACCATAGCACCCCACGCTTCCCGCCTCCTGGACTCCACAGGATGGAGTCATTCAGGTCATCTATGTAAACAAATTGCCTTTTCCCCAGCCACACACTCCCTATCCCCCTACCCAGCAAGCAGGATCCAGGCACTTCATCTAGGCTACTTTTTCCTGGGCACCTCATGGTTGGACCACATTTTGTGATTTGTGGTTGGACTACATTTCCCAGGTGCCCTTACAGTTGGGTATAGTCATGTGACTGAATTTTAGCCAATGAAAGGCAGCCACAGAGGCAGACCCACTTCCAGGCCTTGGTGGTAAGACCCTCCCACAAGACTCCTACAGGCTCCTTCCCTTTCCAGCCTATGGGACCTTGTACCTGACCTTGAGAAATGGAGGCCACATTGCAGAAGGTGGCAGAGCCACTCAGCTGGGGACCCCGAATGACAAGCACTCTTGCGTGTGACAGAAACGAGATCCTTCCAGGTCCACTTGTGCCTCTCCACCTGACAGTCACCCTGTGTCCTCACTACATGTCTTCTCCTCCACACGAACCGTATGCCGAGAGGCAAGGAATTCTCGTTTCTGCTGTGTCCCCAACAGTGGAGCAGTGCCTGATCCCCCATAACCATGTGTCAAACACACAGCGAGTGAGATGTGCTTTAGCCATGCTGCGTGGCCTGAGTCTCTGTGGAAAGACCCTCCCCAACAGGAAAAGAAATCCTCTTCTTTTGCTTTCTAGAAAATTAGCTTTTAGTTGAATAAATATGCCTTTGGGACCCAGCCCGAATGGTCCATTGTCTTGGACGTTGTCTAATTGTTTTCTTTTCTATCAAAGTCAAATCTGTAACATAACACACAAACATGTTTACTATAATTTAAATTTCACAATGTTTAATGGAACCATTTTAAATTAGGAAACCATTTGGTAAGAATGTAGCCTTTTCTTTTTTTGGTATTGGAGATTGAACCCAGGGGTGCGGAACCACTGAGCCACATCCCCAGCCCTTTTTTTGTAGTTTATTTAGATACAGGGTCTCACTGAGTTGCTCAGGCCCTTGCTAAATTGCTGAGGCTGGCTTTGAACTCATAATCCTCCTGCCTCAGCCTCCTGAGCCTCTGGGATCAGAGGCGTGCCCCACTGTACCCTGGGGAATGTAGCCATTTTTAAATTCCCTAACAGGTATCCAATCACAACTGTAGCCCGTTTCCTGTGCCCTCAATTTTAAATTATCTAATCATGTAGATCGTAAGGATGAATTCCTCCTATCAGAGCAAGGGGCAGTATTACATTAGGGATAAAAGCAGGTGGCCTGCCCGCCCAGGTGTACCTGCTGGCTGGATTGGCTTTGGGGGTACACTCTTATGTAAGAGGTACAGCTTTGCCTTGCTGACCCACTTCTGAGCATGCATTTGAATTCTTGAGGCATCTCGGTCCTTCTAACAGACACCCCCTCTGAGTCCTCCCCACAGAGAACTGCCTCTGCCACATCCCTGCCAGGGGCCCCTTTGCAGCAACACCTGCCACACTACACAGCAGGTGAGGGCTGTCTCTCCCACCTAGGGAGTCCCTCCCTCAACCTGACTGGAGACCCCTGGGCTGGGACTCTTTTTCCTCTTTGCATTGCCTTCTGTCAGCACAAATGTTTCTCGAGAAACAAGTACTCGAGAATATTCAAGGCCCCTTCTTTGCAGTCACTCGGTGGCTGATGAAGGGTAGAAAGGTCCCATTTCTGAGAGGATGTAAACCAGAGCCTAGAATATTCCTCAGGTTCTTTTAATAAACATGTTTTTGGGATTTTAGTGCCTGGAGTGTGCACACGTGACCCATCGATGACGGGGAAGCCCTTTCAGACAGCTGGGCCAGAGGTCCAGAGAGGCCCAAGCCTGAAAATGGTTTCTACCAGTGCAAACTTACCCTGAACTAGAACCCCTAACCAGTTTTCAAATGCGGCCCATGCCTGCTTTGGGCAGCCTTGTGCACACGTTGGGTTCTTGACTTTCAAAGGGCTTGCCCATTTGACCCTCCCAAAGTTCTGTGATCCAAGCAGGAAATGACTGTTCTGTCCATTTAATAGAAGAGACCACTGAGACTCAGAGAGGTTGAGCAGCTCATCCCAGATCATGGCTTGAGAGCATGCCCAGCGGATTCTGAGGGCCCAGGCATTTTATTTCGTCCCTTCCCCGCCTTCTCCAGCATCCTGGTGCTGAGTGAACCAGGGGAGACCTCTGTGTGGCCACAGAAAGCAAAGCCAAGAGCCCTGATGAGGACAACTGAAAATCAACACTGAATTCTGAGTAACAAGCTAAGTTCAGAACAAGCCTGGCCAGGTAACACCATCAGGCTGAAGGTTTGTCCGCTTCTAATTTTAAACCTTGTGGTGCACACAGGAGAGCTGTGGTTAGCAGGTGCCACATCTGCTGCTCCTGCTGCTGCTGCAGCAGCTGTGAGGTCCAGGAGAGCAAGAAGCCAGGTACTTACACGATTTTTCTTCTTTGATGGTGTACTCGAGCACCTCGGAGGAGCTGTCATTCAGGGAAGGGAAGTGGACACAGAGCACCAGGCGCTTCAGGCTGCTGTCCTTGCAGACCAGGAACATCTGAAACCAAGAAGAAGAAGAGGCTCCATGACTCAAAGTTGGGTGGAGGCTAGAAAGACAACAGGGAACTCCGAGCCATCTGGAAGGTTCTCGAAGCAAGGGGGCAGCGGAGGCGGTCAGTCATCCCTCTGGAGAACTGGGCTCTGGCCCATGTCCTGACCGAGTCTCCTTTAGTCCAAATTTCTCATTTGCCCACCAAATGGATGTTCCTCCAGGGTGTTAGAGACTCAGTCTCAGGGTCCAGAGGCCAAGTTCCTGTGCCCCTGAACCCTGCGATGTGGCTCTGCAGATGGGGCTGGGGCCACTTGTATGTGCCCTTTTGCATGGCAGTCAGGATGAATGTCCACCATGGCCGCCAGCACACAGATCTGCGGGGATCTGTGGGGTGCTATGGGGAACAGTCAAGCCATCCATCCGAACTTTTTCTTTTCTCATGCCAAAACAAAGATAGCTAATATTACCGAGGAACACTCTTGGTGACAGCAAGTGTTGCCATACTTTGCCTATATTAACAGGTTCTGTCTTCTCAACTGGTTCCATGGTGACAATTTCCTTATTGTTCCCACTTTACAGATGAAGAGAGGCGGCTCTCCCTGATCACCCAGGACCTGCTCCCTCAGTCTGGGTGACGGCTGACTGAGCCAAGGACAAGCAGGAAGCTTAGCCTGCCAAGGTCTCTCAGCGGTGGGGACAGAACTAGCATCCAGCCCTCTGACAGGCACTGGTGCTCAGGACTCCATGGCACGGGGCCTCTCCACGCAGACCCCAAGGCCTGCTGACCAGACACTCTTGCCACGGAGTCTCTCCACTGGACTAGAGCCTGCCTCTGCTCTGACCTGGAGGGCAGATCGGTGAGCACCCAAGCGTTAGCTGCGGTCTGAACCACAGCCAGTGGATTTATCAACATCTTCTGCTCAGCCAATGGTTTCACTCCAGGGGGGTCTCCGTGGGCAGTGGCCTCCCTGGGGCAATCATGGGGAGGGGCCTCTGCTGCCTTTCACAAACTGCTGCCTTACAATGTCCATTTCAGACTCAGCTGGCCCTTCCCAAGCTCATCCCTCCTTCCCAGGTGACACCTTTGGGAACTCCCCAGGCTCTTGGGACACAGGGAAGGAGAAGGCTCGGTCAGTGTCCCAGCCACTCTCTACCCTCACCCTTCCCTGGAGTCTAAGTTTCTTGCACTTGGGTCCTAGGCCCCCAGCTAGGGTTCACAAGACCAGAACTGTGGCCCACATTGCTGAGTCAGGTTGGGTGCAGGGCCGTGGGACATTCCAGAGGGCAAGGACGTGGCCTCAAGCCTGGGAGGCTCTGGAGGAGCCTTTCCCGCAAGGCTCCAGATTCTGCTGCCATTGTTACTGTTACTAATCTTATTGTACTGCTAGCATGATAACTGCTAATGCTATCTTATTAATAAAACATGGTAATAATATTATTACTATCCATGCATAGCAGCTGACGCGTGGGCCTCCCTAGTCTCCCCACGCCCAGTCCCACTTATTTCTTATTAAGTCTATGAGGGATGCCAGATCCTCACTTCATAGACAAGGAAACGAAGGCAGCGAGAGGCAGGTAATGTTCAAGGTCACAGGGCAGGAGGTGCTGAGGACGAGGTTTGAACCCAGGCCCTGGGACCCTAAGGGACACTCGATGTCCTCCTGCCTCACGATCGGCTCGAGGTCTTGCTCTCCAGGAGTGTACAAGGCCCTTCCTGAGCAGTGACACGGTGAATCTGTCAGTCACTGAACTGTGGTGGGAAATGGCTCCACAGCCCCTTCCACAGAGCAGGGAGAGACGAGGCTGGAGCAGGGCAGAGGGAGGCGGGAAGGGTTGCTTCTGGGGGTGCTGCCAGCCTGGAAGGGGGCCCAGATAGGCTGGGCTCACTCCCAGGTGCCTCAGTGGCAAGGCCCGGGCTCCTGCCAGCACGCCCTGAACTCGCCTGAACTCAGCTGACCCGGGCTTGTCTTTCCAGGAGAGGCTACTGTGCAACTTCCTTGGAGGCTCAAGCTGCCGCCCGCCCTCCAGGCCCAGGGGACCCAGAGGTGTGCGAGGCAGCACCAGTGAGTGTCAGCAGGGTGGGGTGAGCATCCTGCACAGGAGGACACGCTCTGCGTCCCGAGTTCTGGCACGCAGCCTTGAAGTCCCTGGGGATTTCTCGAGTGATAGGGGAGTCTGTCACATGTAAGGAGCCCTCCTGGCCATACCTGAGATTGTGACCACAGGGCCACCACAGAAAGACCAAGCACCTGACTGGAGGGTCTGCTGTTCCAGCCCACCTCTGGCCCAGCCAGTGACGGTGTCAATCAGGCCTATGAAGTGAGACCTTCACGAAACCTCGGGCTGGGGGCTCAGGAGTGCGTGTGGTTGGGGAACACACAGCCAGGAGAGCCACGCGCCAGGCCCTTGGGGAGCAGGCATGGGAGCTCTGTGCCCCCCATACCCGCCCCAGATCCGGCCCATGCGCCTCTTCCACTCGGGGGTCCTGAGTTGTATCCTCTGTGGCTGAACTGTCATCGTAATTATAACTTCCGGTGAGTTCTGGGGGTGTTCCATCAGACCTGAACACAGTTGTGAGAATCCCCAAATTTGTATCCACACTGGACAGAAGTGGGGGTAGCTCAGGGACCTCACCTGCGGCTGGTATCTTGGGGGGGACCTTGTCCCTTAACTTATCAGGTCTGTACTGATTTAGGTAGGATCCAAATCGAGTTATTGGATATCCAGGGCTGTTGAAGACTCTGTTAGTGTGCGTGTGTGTGGATGAGTGTGTATGTAGCCAGTGAACTCCAGGTGCCGCAAGGGTCTCCCTGAGCAGGACACCAACGGAGACCAGAGCAGGAGCTGGCTGGGCCCCTGGGAAGGCTAGCAAACAAACTTTGATCCTTGACCTTGAGCCTGCGGGAGCTGGGGATGGTCCCCTCCTGAACTGAAACCAAACCAGAAGTTTTTGCCTTTGCTGGGACTGTGCACCCGGAAGTGTGTGGTGTGGTTCGTAGTGGGGAGGGGACACATGGGCCCCTGCAACCTGCCCCTGCCCTTCTGAGGAATGGCGCAGGCAGCAAGGCAGTGTGCTCTTCAAACCTGGGTCAGGACCCATCAGCACGGGGGCCACCGATCATTATAACTTTTACAATTTTTTCTTTAGTTGTTGATGGACCTTTAATTAATTAATTAATAGGCGGTGCTGAGAATTGAACTCAGTGCCTCACACATGCTAGGTGAGCGCTCTACCACTGAGCCACAGCCCCAGCCCAATTGTTTTTTTTCCAAAATAAAATAGGAGTATAAAATAGAAGACCCTTGCTTATCATGAGGTGGGCTTTTTGTTAGAGAGGGGGAGAGAGGCCTGTCACCAGGTCACAATGCCGTACTTTGAGTCCACTGAGGGGTCAAAGTACTCAGAGTCATCTCTCCTCAGGGTGACTCATGGTTGCCAAATCATGCCAAATCATGCCAAATCATGGTTGCCAGCCTCTGCGGGACCTCCTCCATGCACTCCGCAATACACCCAGAACATCACTCAATGGAGACTTTTCCACATTGCTCAGATATGGACCCCGCTCTCCGCTCTCAGGTTGCACAGAGGGAGAGAAAGAAGACGGGAGGCCTCGCACAGCACAGGACAGGACAGGACGGGACAGGACAGGAGCTCCTCTAATGGGGGGGGGGGCGCCATCTGCACTTCTTAGGTCCCAGGCAGCCCTGAGCAGCTGAGTATCACCTCTGTGACCCTGGGAAACAGTGTGACTTCCTTGGGCCTCAGTGTTCTGATCTGTAAGTGGGCATAACACCTGCTGGCACCCAGTAGAAAGAAAAAATGAAACCAAACCCTGCCTGCTGGAAATGCACAGGGGGACGTTGCCAAGAGTGCCCCACAGGACCTCCTCTAAGGACAAAAGCTCCACGTCTCCACTCCACGTCTGGGCCACCTCCTTCTGCCTCCCAGGCTTGGCTCCACTGAGAACTAGGCATCCGTCTGCTGCGTGTGCTCAGAAAAAGAATCAGAGACTTCCTCGAGGCCAGAGCTGGTTAGACAAAACTCACAGACCTGGGGCAAGAGGTGCAAAAGGCAAGAGACCAGCTCAGGGCAGGAGGAGGAGCAGCACTTTGCGACAGTGGCCATGACCTTGGCTGTGTGCCAATGTGCCCTCTCACTTCTTCCCATGGCCCTTGGGTGGGTTTGTAGCTCTTCCCTTTGGTGGATGGAAACCCAAGGTCATGCCCAGGGCCAGGGCAGAAACGACTCAGGCTAGGTATTGCCACCACACCATGAGGCATCTCAGGTCTCTGCCACGGTGCCTGTCATCTGCTCACTGAAGGACAGAGGTGTCAAAAGGAGTGGAAAGTCCCCCAGGCTGGACTCTGTAGGGCCCCACTCTGAGTACCCATCACCCACCCTTGCAGACCAGCCACAAAGCTCTCGCTCTGACTGTCGCTTCTGCCTGGGCGGAGTCATAGCGCTCTTATCTGAAAACCCTGATAAGGCACTGACCTGGGGCGGAAGAGGCTCTGAGCTCCAGGGGCGCAGGGAAGGAGTCTGAGGCTGGCCTGGCCAAAGGTGTCCTCTGAAGCTTCCTGCTCAGGTGGTGGGGGTGAAGGTCATGCTGACGGATGTCCTCTGTGAGCAGAACCCAGTCCCAGTCCACCCTAGCCTACTGGAATAAGAGAGTCTGTTCTGTCCCCCCTGGGGAGGCTTGGCTACTGAGCTCTCTGCTGAGGCCTTTCTAGGGAGTGTGCACAGACAACCTCAAAAACAGCATCGCTGTGCAGTAGGACTCTGAAGAATGTTCTAGATTGTGCATAAAACCTGGCAGAGTTCAGCCAAAGTCAGTGCCATGCAAACCATTTTTATGAGCTCTTTGCTGGCCTCCCATCACAAGTGAGTCCACACAACACTGGAAGGAGACAAGATATCACTGTGGTAGTGGCTGCAGGCCAGGACACAAGGTGCTAAGGAGCTGGCCGGGCACCCAGAGCTCTTCCTCCCACACCCTGGGGCTTTGAGTGCAGATCCTCCAAGCCCCATTCACCCCTCTTCCTTCTGCCTGCAGCTGGCTGTCCACAGATGCAGGGCAGCATGAACTCCAGCACCCTCCCCCGCACTAGCTGCGGGCCCCCTGGCAAATTACTTCCACTTCTTGGGGTCCAACTTTCCTTATCTGAACACGGGCATAGCAACATCCATCGTTTGGGGTTGCTGAGAGAATCACTGATCATGTATATAAAATGCCCGGCCAGAGTACGCAGTTCATAATAGTAATAGTTCTATTATTCTAGACCACTGCTCTTTAATGAGCACTCAACCGTGTGCTAAGATTTTTAAATGCATAATCTCATTGGGTAAATAAATAATCATTATTTGAAGCCGGACCAAAAGGAAAGAGGAAAAACGACTCAGGTATCAGTCACTTAGAGGGCAGATTAAAAATGGCCACCAAGTCTAACTTGCTGCTCCTTTCTTCAACGGGTAGAAACTATTTTCCCAGCCCAGTAGAGTGGCCCTGAGCCTGGCATGGGCCAGAACACAGCAGAGGGAGGTGGCGTTCTGTGACCAGCCTGGGCATGGCACATCCATGCTCAGCCTGTAGGACCTCGGCTGTCATGTGAAGAAGCCCGCGCTGTCCTGCTGGAGTCGGGCAGCCCAGCCTGGAGTCGGGCAGCCCAGCCAACTGCCGGCACCCACGGTGAGCTGTGTAAGCAAGGCCATGGGAGACCGTCTGGCTCCTGTGGGGCCTCTAGAGGACTGAGGATGCACAGTTGATCCCAGGACACCAGAGGAGCACTGCCCACCTACAGAAGGGTGAACAAGCAAAGCAGTGACAGTTTTAAGCACGGTGTGTTATGCCATAGCAATGATCCGGCACAGCATGTGGACATGTGCAGCCTCTGGGGACCCGCCTCCTCTCTTCTGCCTGCAATGGGCTGCTGAGGAGACCCAGCTCAGTGGAGGCCCAGCCCCTCCCTCTGCAGCCACAGAAAGCAAGACTCAGAGATGGAAAAAGACCTCCTCAGGTCACATGGCTTGCAGTGGTAGAATTAGGACGGGGCAGTGACCACCACAAGACATGCCCCCAACCCAACCAGCGTGCCAGTGTTCTGTGAGCATGTCCTCCATGCCAGGCTCCAGGCTGAGGGGACAGATGGCAACCACTCCTGCCAGAGGCTCCGAACCTCATGGCCCCTGCTTGGTAGAAAGAGGAACAGGGGTGGGCAGCCAAGGTGAAGGGCCGAGCGTCAGGCCTTGGGGCCCTTCCGAGGAAGACTTCAGCCTGCTGGCTCTGGTGTTCAGTGGGCCACACCAAGCGAAGTGCCCCTCAAGGCTGCGTCTTCCCTGCAGAAGGGGATCATGATAGTTCCTCCCTGCGACAGTCACTGCGAGTTAGCTCATCAACAACCAGTCCTCCCCACTTCTCTGATAGCAGACCCTGATTCTGATCTGGTGTCTATATAGTCTGATGTTGGGTCAAAGCTAATCATGGTTATACTGCTCCCCTTTGCCACTCACCCTTTCCCCCAGCCTTCCTCACAGTGAGGGGTGGCCAATAAGGCATACAGAAAAAAACATTTGTACCCTAACAAAAAATCAGAGCCTAGGAGAAGACAGTCACTTGCCTATGACCCTGCCTTTGGTGAGATGCCTGGAGCTGCAGCCGCCATTTTGCAACCATGAGGTAATAATAAATCTGCAGATCAAAAAGCCAATAACCTGAAGATGGGAGAAAGAAGGTGGAAAGAAATTGGAACCTGAAAGATATCGCTGAGTTAGTAAACTAGTGCTGGACCCAACCTCCAGACTTAATAGGCAAAAAATCATGCCCTTATGGCTGAAGCAGGCATGATGTCACTTGAAGCTGTAAGTAAACCCCTGACCCAGGCCTCAGAGGATCATTAAACAGCTGCACAGGTGACTTCTGGAGAATGCCTGCTGGGCCATAAGCACTCAGCACCCGGCATTTCCTTCCCAGTCCCCCCAGCCCCGAGGACAGATGGCAGAGAGCCCCTACATTCCTGCCGTGTCTGTTCATGAGTCAGAAGGGCACAGGGCGGGGCACAAGGGACCAGGACAAGGAAAACAGCTGCGACCAGCCAGGGCTGGCCAGGGAGGACCAGGCAAGGTGGACTCTGGCCTGGGCTGCCTGGGGGTGCTGTGCACAAAGCAGCTCACTGCCATATCTGTGTGGGACCCTCCATGGCTTCCAAGAGTCTCTCCAGACCAACGAGCCACCTCTCCCCTCAGGGTCACGCCTAGGCTGTCCTTACCGAGCTGACCTGACGTCTGAGTCAGCCACCCAGTTTCCTCTTTTTCCTTTTCTCAGCTCCTCCAACACGCTGGATTAGGAACTCTCAGAAAGCAGAAGCTTCCTCTTCCTTCAACTGTACAGATTGCTGCTTGCCACTCTGGGGACTCAATTTCCTTTGAAAAGTGTGGGTTTCATCGGAACCCTCTCCAAACAGCCCAGCAGAGCCCTGGGCTGTGAATTGGGACACTTGTGTACTTTGTGGTTTTGGTGCAGGTCTGCTCTGCATCCTTTGGCAGGTCACTTGCCCTCTCTGAGCTGCCTTTTCCTAGTCTGTAGTTAGGGATAGGCTGAAGGATCCCAGAACTCCTTCCTTCTATAAAATACTCTACTCACCTTCAGTGCCCCTGGAGTTTTTCCCAGCACCCAAAAGATTTGCCAGAAAGTTAATTTCCTGACAGATTCATGCACTCCAGGAGGTTGGCACCACTGGCCCTGGGGGCCCACCCTGTGTGTCTCGGGTAGCATGGCTGGTGCTGGGAGAGAGCACACACAGGAGAGAACTACTCAGCCACGGTGCTGCCCCTCTCCAGAGCAAGAGTCCAGAGCCGATCCACCATAAATGGTCTTTTTACTATCCATTTCTGGCCCGCCAATCCGGATCTGTCTGCTTTTCTATTTTTGTTATTTTAGGATTATTTTCCAGTTGCAAGGGGAAATTTTCCAATCATGCCTATTAGGGCAGGAACAGAAGTGGCTGGTTCTTCTGAGGCCACAATGGCAAAGGCTGCCAGGCTGAGGAGGCAGGCGGTCCAGTGGCCAGAGCCCATGCTGGACACAAGGGGTGTGGGTGGGCAAACCGCAGCTAAGGGCCTGTGTCTCAGGTCCTGCCCCCGACAGAGCTGGGGAATGTGTTCACATCCAAGGACTGGGTGGAAGAAAGGACATATGGCCTGATGCTTCTGTTTGCACCCGGGGAAGCCAAGGCTCACCTTTGCCAGGACTCACGCCGTACCACTGCATGGCACAGGGTGGCACTTCCCCATGGCTGTGGGCCAGAACCCCCTGGGAAGCTTCGAAAGCATGCGATTGCCAAGGCACCTCTCCAAACCAGAGAAATACGCATTTCTGGCTTGGGGGGCACAGAGGTGCTGTGTGTTTAAGGCCTTTGAAGGTGACCAGTGGTGGATTCAAGTCAGGCCCCACCGTTTAGTGGCCCTGCTGCTCAGGACAGGCCCTTCTCACAGCAGAGCTGAGTTTCCTGCTGTGGAACAGAGACCATGCCCCTGTCCTGCTGGGTCTTTGGAGCAATGGGAGATGGAGCTCAGCCCACAGAGGTCCTGCAATGGCTGATGACAGATGTTCCCCAGCCTCCGCATCAGAAGGGACAAGGGAGGCTCCACAGGTTTTTGCCAAGCTAATAGTGAGGAAGTTGAGTGTTCCTGGACCCTGTCTGGGGAGAGTACGGGGAACCACCTACGCGTTGGTCCATATTATCACCTGGGCTCCTGCAGTTCTTGAACCAGCCCCTCAGAACCAAAGGCAACTCACAGAAGTTTCTGTCCTTAAAAACCACCCCCAGGCCTGTTGCTCCAGCAGCAATGCACACGCGCATCCGGAGCGCGGGGCCCAGGATCGTTCTCTGACAAAGGGAAGCGGGACTCTTAGGGGAATGCTGGTCCCAGGACTGAAGTGAGGCTCGTGCAAGGTGAGGCTGTGGCATCTTTTATGGCTGGACAGTAAGGAAGGGCTGCAGCAGACAGACAGATGGACAGACACACCGTAATGCAGGCGTCAAGCAGACGTGGGAACCAATAGAAAGATTCCCAATGGCCAAAGCTGGAGGCCCTGAGCAACAAATGAACTAAAGTATAATTGTAATTATAACCCAAAGTATAAAATAAGAATCCCGGCGGGGGTGGTGGCTCAGTGGTGGAGCGCTTGCCTAGCGTGCGTGGGGCACTGGGTTCGGTTCTCAGCACCACATATGAATAAATGAATAAAATAAAGGTATTATGTCCATCTACAACTAAAAATATATTTTAAAAAGTAAAATAAGAATCCATGACTCCATATTAGCGTAAGTAATGATTAAATAAGGAGACAGATGAGACAGGTCTCTTGGGCAGAAGATTTCCAAATAACTTCCACAGATATCTGGTCAAGGAGGCAGAGTCTAACTGTCCTTATGAGAGACCTCTTCCAAAAAGGAGGGAGTGGAGGGAGACAGCCCCTCTGAAGTGGAGACCTGCCTCTGCTGGTGGCCAAGGGCAGCGTCACCAGGGTTGGTCGTGTTGATAGTTTTGCCCTTGAAGTGACGGGATGCTTGACCTCTGTGGTCTTCCTTCCCAACCCCAAGCCCAGTCCAGCCCAGACAAATGCCAGCGGAGGGACATCCACCAATACCCGACCAGTCCCCACCCAGAAACAGTCTGAGAAACTGTCACACGGAGAGGAGCCTCAGATGACTACAGGCACACGTGTGACATCCTGGATGGGACCTGGGACAGACCAAGAACGCTTGATGAGAGCTGGGGGGACCTGAAGGAGGCCTCGGTTAACACTGATGAGCTGGGCTCAGGGTACGCGGTGGCCAACGGGAGCCGCCAGCGGGAGACACAGCACCGAGCATCTGGAACTCCCTGTACGATCTTTGCCACTTTCCCCGTCAATCTAAAACTAGTTTAAATTTTAAAAATTTAAAAAAGCAGTTTGCAGAATGATTAAAGGTGGCTTTTTGATTGTCTTGTTGCTGAATTCACAAAAGACAAACAATGGGCCTCTGTGTTCCGCACCTTATCAGAGACACAGGCTGCAGGGAGGAGAGGTGGGAACTGGGGACGGTCGTGGGATGCGGTCACGGTCCCACAGATCCTGGGGACAAGAGGACAAGATTCTGAGGACAAGAGCCAGCCTCCCGAGCACTGGCTCCAGACGTGGCAGAGTGTGGCCTTTCTCTAGTTCTGCAAGGGAAGGACCAGGTGGCTTCTGAGAGCTGTCACAGCATGGGACCACCCATGATGTCTGTAGCTTTCAAAATGATGAAGTCACGCAGTGATGGAATTGCAGTCCTCAGGGAGGGGTGTTATGCCACAAAGGGCTTTCCTGGCGTCCACTGGGACTCTACTCTTAAGAGCTGTGTGGCCTCAAGTCAGTGAGTCGACATCTCTGTGTCTTCACTTTCTCATTTGGAAATGGAGACGCTAATCACACTACCTGGTGGACACTGCTGTGAGGATCAAATAAAACTGCAAATGGTCACCTTGGTTTGGGTAAGGACACATTATCATGCTGGTATGACAATAACCAAATAGTCCAAAGGCACTTCTCAGACCACATCCCTGTCACTGAGGGACACATGACTATTTGCCCATCTCTATGCATGCCCTCCTGCACACTTGAAGTCATCTCTAGAGCACTTACAGGATCGTGCTGAGCCAGTCTGTGCAAGCGGGCATCTGGCACCATCCCTCTCCATTCTCCCTCCAGGTTGGCTGAATCTGTGGACATGGAACCCAGGGACACGCCGGCTGTGTTTCTGCACTTTCCTGCTGCGCCCTGGAGAGGCGCTGGGCTGTGGCCTCGCTGTAAATGGGCTCACATCTCAGCCCTGCTTCTCTCACCAGCCAGGTGACTGTGGGCAGGTTCCCATGCTCCCAGCACAGGGGCCAGTGGGCAGCCCGCCCACACCCCGCTGCCCAACAGCCAGCTCCGCATTTCCTCGCCCGGGCGTCTCTGGCTGAGCCAGTTCTCACACTCAGGGCCCAGAGCAGGCGCTGGAACCAAATGCTCAACCTCGCAGCTTTTGACCCAGGACTGTGGGGAGCTGGAGCACAGTCACAGTGCGAGTGGTTTCACACTGGCGCCCAGGGTTCCCCAGCAGGTGGCCGCTCCCTGGGGCCACCTCCCCAGTAAAGCACTAGCTCTCAAATCCCTGTCTGAAGTCTGCTTCTTAGGGAACCGAAAGGAAGAGTCCTCTGAGCCTCAGTTTCACTATATGTAGGATGGGTGCAGGAGCAGAGCCCATGGGACAGGATCACAGCAAGATGACATCTGCAGAGCACAGGGACAGGCTAATAAGAATCCCAAATAAAACCACCTCTGTCATTTCAGTTGTGTTTATTTCAAACTTTCTAAAGAGAGGAATATACCCTTTTGTTCTTTTTTGATTTTTTTTTTTCCGTACTGGGGATTGAACCCAGGGCCTCACGCACGCCAGGCACATGCTCTGCCACTGAGCTACACCCCCTGCATCTTTTGACAAAGAGGTCACAACATACGCCTGCCCCAGTATTTTCCTGGGACTGTCCTTCACCATTTGGCCCACCCCATCTGCACACATGCCCTGGACACCCCCCTCCTGGATTTAGAAATATTTTATGTGATAAGAATTTCAATTCAATTAAAAGAATCCATACAGCCGTCTATCTGTCTATCATCTGTCTCCTCTTCCTCCCATGCAATAGGCATGGCAGCTCTGGGTGGGGGTTGAATGCTCCATTTCAAAGTGACTAAAATGGGGCTCAGAAAACTTTAGCCGTTTGATAAAGAAAATATGGTACATAAACACAATGGACTATTTCTCAGCCATGAATAAGAATGAAATTAAGGCATTTGCTGGTGAATGGATGGAACTGGAGAATATCATGCTAAGTGAAATAAGCCAGTCCCCAAAAACAAAGGCCAAGTTTCTCTCTGATATACGGATGCTGACTCACAATAAGGGGTGGGGGAGAATAGAAGTACTTTGGATTAGACAGAGGGGAGAGAAGGGGAACGAGCATAGGAAAGACAGTGGAATGAATCGGACACAGCTTTCCTATGTTCATATATGAACACACGACCAGGGTAACTCCACATCACGCACAACTACAGGATAGGAAGTTATACTCCATGTATGCACGATACGTCAAAACGCACTCTACTGTCAGGTATATATAAAAACAACAACAACAACAAAACTTTAGCTATTTGCTCAATTCACATCCCCTCCTCCAGGTTCTTATTTTCATCTGTAAATTAAAGGGGTCTACAACAGTTTGCTCTGACTCTGGTCCCTGGCCGCCGGGTGAGCTCTCAGGTCAGGGCCAGCCAGCGTGGCTCTCCTGTGCACACCAGCCCTGCCTCCTAGGTGCCCGAATACCCAGAGAGCCAGGCCAGGCACCATGCCCTGCTCCCCAAAGCAGAATTGAGTACCTACCCCCAAGTCTGGGACCAGCAGATTGAAGGGAAGCAGAGGTCAGCCACTGTGGGGCAGCTGCTTCCAGGCAGAGCCTCCTGTGCCCATTGTCCCTGTGTCCCCCCCACCAGGCCATGAAGTGGGACCAGACTCACCCCCGCCACCTCCCGGTGCAGGATCCTGGCCGCCTCTGACCTGGCCAGCCCTAGCTGCAGCCACACGGGGCATGTCTTGACCAGCTTCTCCAGGACGCTGATGCCCCTGCGGGGAAGGCAGTTCTTGGGGGCAGCTGGCAGACCCAGCCCCGCGCGGTCCTCCTTCTCCTCTTCGTCTCCTTTGCCGGCATCTGCAGTAGGCCTGAGAAACAGAGCAAACAGTTAGGAGCCCTGCAGCTCAGCCAGGCAGGCACAGAGAGGGGGGACGGAACAGGAGCTCAGCACACAGGTGCGCTCCGGAAAGCACAGGTGGCATCAGAGTAAGGACCCAGAGCCTGCGTGTGCCAGGCTCAACCACCGAGCGACGCCCCAGCCCATCCAAATGCCTTTAATTGAAGCACAACTTCTGGGTAGTGAAAAGCACAGGTCCCTACCGCATGGCTGCCCCCTTCTGTGCACATGCCCCCACACTGTCCTTCCCGCAGACCAGGGAGAGACCTGTGCTGTCCAGCGACACAGCCCCTCACCACAGCTAGTTATGGAGTCCTTAAAAACGGCTGATCCATATGGAGACGGGCTTTGAGTGTAAAATATGCACAAATTCAAAGACTTACAATGTAGAAAAGGATAGCTCAGTAACAGTACATAATTACACGCTGAAATAAGGTTTTAGGTATGTTGGGCTAAATAAAATATTATTCATTTTACCAGTTTCTTTTTTACTAGAAAATTTTAAATTACTATGTGGTTTGTATTAGATTTCCTTTTTACTTTTAGTTTTTCGGTGGGTACCAGGGATTGAACTCAGGGACACTCAAAAACTGAGCCATATCCCCAGCCCTTTTTTGTATTTTATTCAGAGACAGGGTCTCCCTGAGTTGCTTAGTTCCTTGCTTTTGCTGAGGCTGGCTTTGAACAGGTGATCCTCCTGCCTCAGCCTCCCGAGCCACTGGGATTAGAGGCTTGTGTCCTGCTGCACTACATTTCTGTTGAACAGTGCCAATACAGAACACTTCCAGAAGATTCGTTTGTGCCCCTCCAAGTCAGCATGTCCTCTCTCACCCCAGGATGAGGATGTGTTAAAAAGGGGTGGGGAAGGAAGAGGATCACAGACCCCCCAAACGGCCAAACCACACTGAGGGCCTGCTGGGGAGCAGACACTGCCCCTGTCATTCTGTCTGATTTAGGAGACCGGGGACCCACCCAGCACCCCACTTCCATGCTGCCCAACATGCATAGCTAGTTTTAACTCCAGGGAAGGCGGAGCCATACGTTGGGTGCCTCAAATCCCAAGGTGGGTGGCCGGCAGCTCTCAGGCCCTCTACCTGTGTCCTTTAAAGGGCTCATCCAGGACCCCCCCACCAAATGTCTTCTCACAGCAGATGCCCTGGATGCTTCCAGAAGGAACGCCAACACTGCTTACTGCTACCCCCCAGCAACACCTCAGGCACACAGGGCAAACTGGCAGGCACCATCCCCTCTGGATCTGCCTTCTGGTCACTGCCTACAGCTTGTGCAGAGATGGGCCAGGTTGCCAGGAAGGCATGCATGTCCTGGGAAGTGGCAGGAAGCAGGGACCAGGTGGGGGTGGGGAGGGCAGCCCTGTGGATGTCCAAGCCTGTGGCACTGGGACCAACTGTCTCATCTGGAGCTCAAGGCCAGGGTGGCTGACGGATAATGAGGTACTACTTTCCAGTCCCAGCATCCTCTCTGGGAAGGAAGTTGAAATGGTGGGGGCCGGAATTACTCAGCCAAGAAATATTCAGTGCTGACACATTCCTCCAAACCCACTTGGAACCATGACAATGTCTTCCGGCACCAAAAGACTTTACAGTCTTCCTGGAACATCCTGGTGGGGCTCTAGGACTCTCCCAGGACCAGTGAGGGCTCTCCATGCAGTCGGGAGTCAGCCCAACCTGCTCTCATTCCCTCTGCCCCTGACCAAGTCCTTCCCTCCCAGCCTCAGCAGGCTGGAAGGTCCCTCCATTTGTTTGGTGGCCCTCAGTGAGCCCTGGCCCTGTTGCCATCAAACGGGCTCTGGAGAAATGAGGGTCATCTCTCATTCGTGCCACAAATGTTTTCTAAGGACACAGCCTTGAGCTGCTCCCTGAGGAGCAGGTGTTATTTTATTTAGCTGTTATTTTCCTAACTCTCCAGCTTGAAGTCTTCTCTCCTGGAGGCTGGAGGGTGTCAGAGTGAGGCCCCATGAGGACCCTAGGGCCACTGGACACGTTGGCTCTCAGTTCACACGTGTAAGCCATTTTCCCAGAGCCAAAGGGGGAAGGGCTGGGCCTCGGGCTCACAGCTGCCTTTGGGCTTCCTGCGGAAGAAGAAATGAGACGTGCTGGGACCTGGGGAGGCTTCGAGGATCCAGAGACGAATCTGCTCACTCTCCCTGTGCTCCCATCTACATCCCGAGGCACAAAGCCCCTGCTCTCAGGGTGACCAAATGGAAATCCTGTCCCAGGTTCCAAGGTGATTCATGGGAACTGGGCCATCGCACTCCTTGTGACCATGTTTCTCCCTGCAAAAGGAGCTTCCACGGCTCCCGCTGCCAAGAATCCAGGCCAGTTCCCTAACATTTAAGGCTTTCTCTTTCTGGGCTCCACATTCCAAGATCCCTGTCCAGGGGCCGCTCTCCATCCCCCCTTGACATCCTGCACTTTCCTGCCTGCCCCTCCTCCAACTCCTCTGTCCACCTGCAGCTTCTGCAGGGTCTCTAGATCTCCTCCAGGCAGGCAAAGGGATGGGACGGGGAGGCAATGACTGTGAAAGAAAAAGCAGATAAAACAGACCGCACCGACACGCACAGCTTCTTCCCATAAAACTGGGAGGAAATATTTGCCAAACACACATCAGAGAACCAGCAAATAGGTGTAAAAAGAGGGGGAGGGGTTGCCGAAAGATGTGAGCAAATTCCTCAAAGAAAAAGATGGGGATGGCTTAATAAGCAGGTGAACGAGTGCTCCGCGTCCTCAGTTAGTGGGGACACGCAAATGAAAACCACAGGTGACAGGTGACACCTCGGCTGGACCACTAGAGCAGCTAAAATTAAAGACAGATACCACCATGTGTCGGAGAGCATGGGAAACATTGCTTATCATGGGGAAAATAAAAACAAGTATGATTACTTTCAGAAAAGATATTGGTAGTTTTTAAAAAAATATATATAAACCTAAACATGCGCCTATTGTGTGGCCCAGCCATCCCACTCCTACATGTGTCCCCAAGAGAAATCGAAGTAGGCATCCTCAAGAGACTTGTGTGTAAGTGGCCATAGAAACTTTACTTATAATAGCTCAAAGTCGGCCCAGTGTCCATCAAAGGGAGAGTGATAGGGAGACTGCGGTACGCCTACGCAATAAAATCGCCGTCAGTGATAACAGGAAATTGCCTTTGCTTGAGAGGATACTGTGAAAATTCGATGAGGTGTCTGTGAAGTCCGCAGCCCAGTGCCTGGCACGCAATTCATAAAGCTTGGCTATTATTTTCTTAACCCTCCAACGCTCCAGCTTCAAGTCTTCCCTTCCTGCTAGAACCCTCCACCCTGCAGCCTTGATCTTAGGACCCAGCACACTGGATTGGAATGGCTGGGGTCCATGTCTGTGCCCAAGACACCATCTGGCCCCTGAGGTAACCCACAAGTTCAAGTGCTTGGGAAACACATGGCTTGACATGAACACAGGCACAATTGCCAAGAAAATTCAATTTTCTTGGCAGGGTGACAAACCATGGCGAGAATCCCTTCACTCCCGAGCCCAGCTAGTGGCAGTGAAATAGGAACCGGCTCTTCTCAGATGCCTGGCAGTGATGAGCACCGAAGGGCGACCTCAGCTCCAGAGGCTCCTGAAATGCTACTTTCCAGGAACACCCAACCCCGGCCCGGTCCCCCTTTTCCTCCGGGCGACCAGACAGGCAAAGTGTGGCAAGATCTCCAACTGAGCAGAATCTGAAAGAGTTCAAAGGCTGCAACCCCCTGTCCTTGAGCAAGGTCTGGAAGTCAGAGCAGGAGGCACTAAGGCTGGGAGGGCTGGACCTGGCACTCCAAGAACCTTGAGCCACAAAGCCACCTTGGCACCTGCTCTGCATGGGCTGCCGGAAGGTGGTAGAGGCAGGCAGCTGCCTGAGGACACCTGGGCTGCCAAATGGCCATGCCAAGGCCGGAGCTGGGCAGAATCGCTGAGCTGGCCCTGCACCAGGCTTTGTTTTATGGCTGAAATTACTGCTGTCAACGGGCCTGGCCACATCAGCTCCAAAGACTGTCACTGAGCCCACAAGGCATCAAGTTCATCATCTGCTGGCTGAGCAAGAACTGTGACATCCACAGCCTCCCTCTCCTGGGCTGAGCTCCAGCCCAGCCCAGCCCAGCCCAGGCAAAGAGTGTCAGGGAGGCCTGGTCACGAATGGCACTGTTAGCACAAAATAATGAAACCCTGAGCGCCAAAGCAACTTGCTGCAGACAGACATTCGTCGACACAGGTTCTCCTTCCGCACACGGGGCCCAGAACCATGAGTGGGTCCATCCTGAGAGCCTTCCCCTTCCACAGCTGCCCGTGGGCACCAGGCTGCCCTGCTGGGTGCCCCTGCATGTGTGGTCAGACACTCAGGAGGACCACACAGTCTGGGAGGTAGGTGCCACCGGTACTCAGTGTCCAGTTTAGGGGGTTTTCTCTCCATGTCTGGGGAGGAGAGACAAGCTAGGCTCCTGGGAGGGAGGCCTGTGTCTGTCCCAGGCCTATGGTCATCCTCACACCTGGAGTAGGTCTAATTGTGTCCCTGCAAAGATGCATACAAATCCTTACCCCTGGTTCCTGGGAATATGACTTGGAAAAAGGATTTTTGCAGATGTATTGAAGTCAGGGGTGCCAAGATGAGGTCATCCTGCGGTTAGGGTGGGCTGTGAAGCCAATGTGAGGAGTCCTTCCAGAGGAGACACTGCAACAGACCATGTCCATGTGAAGCAGAGGAGGCTGAGTCAGGATGCCCAGGCCAAGGAGCGCTGAGGGTTGATGTCCCACCAGGAAGTAGGAGAGAGGCATGGTCCAGATCCTCCCCAGAGCCTCTGGGGGAACCACTGCTAACACCTTGATTTTGGACTTCTAGCATTTAGAACTGTGAGAAAATAAGTTCCTACTATTTTAGGTTGCAAAGTTAGTGGTAACTTGCTACTGTAGCCCTAGGGAATGAGTATACCTCATAGTCCCAGGTAAAGTCAAGGTCAGCAAGGCACAGAGAGGTTAATAACTCATCCAAGGTCACACAGTAAGGGGCAGAGCTGGGATTCAAACCAGGTAATCTGTTTCTATAATCTGCTCCTAACCACGGCTCTAGGAAAGTTTCGAAAGTTTTGAACTTTAAAGATTAGAAAGTTTTTGAAAACAAGTTTTCATGTTTGCATATCCTTGTAGTACCAAGCAAAGTTCTATGATTTTTTTTATCCCATTTGGAAATAGATGTAAACATACACAGAGACATGTAAAAATACACATAGGAATAACTTCCAGAAGGCCATGCAAGACATCATTAAAGATAGTTACTTCTGAGAAGTATAGTTTCAGATCCGTATAACTCTGTAGGACTTCTGTGCCAAAAAAAATCATCCTTGAGTATTTTCTCATCTGTACAGTGGAGCTGGTGATACCTGGCCCACAAGAACACATCCACTAGGTCTAGCTGGGAAACTACGTACTCAGTTGTGCCTGTTTGTCCCGGGAACGGCTGTGCTTTGGGGACGCTCACCAACCTACGTCCCACTGGGCCCTGCTCATAGCCACTGTCTTCACATGCTGTGGGAGCCTGAGGTTGGTGAGAGCCATTGCTCAGCCCCCCAAGAGCCCGACAGCACCATGGTGGCACACGCCTGTGATCCCAGCAGCTCGGGAGGCGGAGACAGGAGGATCACAAATTCAAAGCCAGCCTCAAGCAACTAAGCGAGGCCCTAAGCAACTTAGTGAGATCCTGTCACTAAATAAAAAAACAAACAGGGCTGGGAATGTGGCTCAGTGGTCAGGCACCCCCTGGGTTCAATCCTGGGGTACCAAAAAAAAAAAAGAAATAAGAAGAGTGTTATGCCAGTGTCACATCCCAGCTACACCCCTTGCTAGACACATATGCATAAGGAGACTATGGGAAGAGGGGACATACATCGATAAGGGAAGGCGTCAGGAAGTTGTGACCAGTCAGCCCTGGACCGTCACATCACCTGGCTGTGACAAGGTACCACCCCTGGTTAAATCTCAAAATCCTGATTATTGTGTGGATGTTAATTCCCGGATTTCCACTGTTGTGCGGAGGTTAATATGCTCGAGGTGGTGGTACAATGTCTGCAACTTACTCAGAAAAAAATTAGAGTGAGGGAGAGAGCCAGCACCCCACAGGAGCACAATGGACACAATGTTACCCCGTGGGGGGTGGTGAGGAACCGCAGGCCACAGAGGGATTCCTTGTTCTGCCCCTGTAACTTTCTTGGGAGTTTGAAAGCATGTCAAAAGAGAAAGTTAAAAAGTCCTAAAATGAAACAAATAAACAAAAAAACCATAATGTGGAGTGCAACCAGCAAGTTCAAGAAAGAATGAAAACATTTATATAATGTGTGAAAACACTAAGTTCCTTCCCGGGCGGGGGACAGGATGGGAGGGCCAAGCAGCTCTGCAAGATCGGCTTGAACCAAGCTGCAGAGGGCGTTGCTCCATTTATCTCTAGATTTCTCTCTGCTTGAAATAATCATAAAAAATAAAACAAAAAAATAGTCTAAAAATATAAAACACAAAACGCACACCCTCCCCAAGGCCCAGAGCACGTTGCCTGCTGAGGGGAGGGTGTCCAGGCACCGGGGCCTATTCCTTATGCCAGGACAATTTCCAGGACACCCGCGCTGTCTGCAGTTCAGAAGCCCACAGGCCTGTTGGGACCTCGTGCCTGCCCTGGGACAGACCTGTCTGGTCATTTAGGCCCTGGGGGACTTGTAGGGCAATCTTGACGTTGCCAAGTGCTCTCAGGTCAGATGCCAGGGAAGGTCCCTAGAGACTGTTTCTCCTCTGTGGCAGCCACAGCACTCAGGCCAAAGAGCAGCAGCTGATGCCAGAGGACACTGTACCTAGAAATTCCTGGTTCCAGCCAAAGATGCCAGGAAGAAGGGCACACCCGGGCTGCCAACGCACAGGGCGGGCCAGCCCCTCGTTCCAAAGCTGCGCAGTGATGAACGATACATATGGGCTTTGGGTTGTGGGGCCAAGGGTCCCAGGGAGCCACTCTCTCCCATGAGCCTCAGCATCCTTCTCCATGACATGGGGAGACCATGCCACCTATTTCATGAGTGGTGTAGGGGTGGGGACAGAGCAAATGAACTTGGCTCACAGCTGACGCAGAACAGGGGCAACTGCCAAGCGGGATGGCAGGCCTGGGGACAGCTCTAGGAGGAGGGCAAGGCTGAAGAGACACTGGGCAGAGCAGGGCAAGGATTCCCCTGGGGATGCAGGTGGAGGGGGAAGCTCCCAGAGAGACCTGCAGAGCATCTGGCTTGGATCAGGATGTGCTAAGGCACCTGTCTGGGACAATCATTTGATCCATTGATTGGAAGTCAAAGCCCTGTGGCTGAGGCTTGCGGGTCCCCTGGTGTAAAGGCTCAGCCACTGCTGACATCAGCGCCCCTCTGAGCCACCTGGTCATCTGGTTGAAGGCCTCTAAGGACACAAGCCCGCTACCTCCAGGGCAACCCACTCCAAGAAGCGATTCTCAGTTTCTCTTGAAATGAAGCCAGTTCCCTTGAAATCTTTCCTTATGGTGCTTTTTCTACACTCCATTGGGCCCCACAGACAATCTGCTTTTCCCACAAAGCCCCTTGCCCAGGTGTAGGCACCTCCCACCCCAGGAGGCCATGAGGGTTGAACAGGCCCCTTGACCACACAGGTAAGGTTTATCAACCACCTCCCTGAGAGACACTGGTTGAGAATGGACGCACAATGTCCCCAGAAATTTGCAAATGTCTACTTCAGTGACGTTTCTTATAGTTGTGGAGTTGTGCAGCCATGACCACAGTCCATTCTCGTCACTCCAGAAAGAAACTCCTTACTCACAGGCAGCGGGCCCCCCATTTCCTTCTGCAGGCTGCTCCCCCGACCCCCACACTCCAGGCCTGGAATCTACTGTCTGTTTTTACAGATTTGCCTACTCTGGATATTTCCTCTACATGGAACGATGCATGTGTGGTCTTTTGTGTTTGGTTTCTTTCACTTGGCAGAGTGTTTCCAAGGTCCATCCATGTTGTAGGAGCCAGGAGAACTGATAAGGGCTTCTGAATCAATGTCATTTCTGTTCAGTTGGCAAATCCTACTGCGTTTCAGCTGTTGATGGACATGTGTGTTGTTTCCACTTTGGGGCATTACAAATAATGCTGGTGACATTCATGTGCAAGTTTCTGCATGGAAGATGTTTTCAGTTCACTTGGGAACATATCGAGCAGGGAATTGCCAGGTCATGTGGTAACTGACTTCCTGTTTTCCACAGTGGCTGTGCCATTTGACTCTGCCAACAGCAGTAGATGAAGGTTCTAACATCCCCACACCTTTCCAACACTTGTTATTGTCTGTCTTATTTATGGTAGCCACTTCAGTGGGTATCATGTAGCATCTCACTGTAGCTTTGATTTGCAATTCCCTCATGGCTATCAATGTTGAGTACCTTTAATCTGCAAATATTTGTTCCATTTTGAAAACTTTTTATGGATACCAGGGGTGTTTTACCACTGAGCCACATTCCCAGTGGTATTTTTTATTCTGAGACATGATCTCCTACCGTTGCCCAGGGTCTCACTAACCTACTGAGGCTAGTCTTGAGCTTCTGATCCTCCTGTCTCAGCCTCTGGAGTCACTGGGATTATAGGCATGGGCCACCATGGTGGTCTGTTCTTTCAGTTTCCCTGGAAGTGTCCTTTGAAACAAAAAGTTTTAAATCTTGTTCAAGTCCAGTTTGTGTCTTTTTTCCTTTGGTCACTTATAGTTTTGGTGACATGCATAAGAATCCATTACCTTCTCCAAGGTTGTGAAAATTTTCTTCTAAGAGTTTTATGGCTTTAGCTCTTGCATTTGGGTCTGTGTTCCACTTTGAGTTCATCTGTATGTATGGTGTGAGGTAGGGGTCCAACTCCATTCTTTTGTATATGGATATCAAGTTGTTCCAGCACCATTTATCGAAAAGACAATTCTTTATCTATCAAATTTTCTTGTCAGATTTTTCAAAATCAGCGGACCACAATTTATGGAGTAGTTTTGAGTCCTCTTGTCTTACTGTTCTTGTACTTCTGACTATGCTGTGTGTCCTTCTGTCTTTGCATTTCTGAAGTGTGGAGTTGTGGCACAGGACAATGCCCAGTCTCCTAGGTGTGCCGTGAGCACACTGAAAGTCACGTAGCCGTTGCTTCTTGATGCGCCTCCTCTAACACAGAGTCAGGTTTTTTTACAGCTACACAATTCCTGGGGGGCATTTTTCTTTCTTTCTTTCATTATTTTTTCTTTTTTTGGCAGTGTCAGGGATTGAACCCAGGCCTCCCACATGCTAAGCAAGCCCTGTACCACTGAGCTACACCCTCAGCCCTAGCTACACAATGCTTTGGATCTGAGGATTGGGATCATGCTGTGGAAACAAAGGGAGATAAGCAGGTGTGTGAGATGAGCCAACGCTGGATTCATGAGGAGAGCAGCGGTGTTGGTGTCGGTGTTGGTGTCATTGAGGAAGGGTTGCTGTGCCCACAGTCAGAAGACCACAAGCTGCTGCTCTTGTTTTCCATGGGCTTTGGGCAACTCTCTGCAGCCTCTTCTGTAAGATGAGAAGGTTGAACTGGATCCTGGATGCAAGTAGAGTGAATTTCCACGTGAACTCCTTGGTTTCTTGGCAGTACTGCTATGACAGTCACACTGGAGAGAGAGGGTGTGGGGACCTGCTGATGCAGTCTGCAGGGCTCTGCAGGGAGGGCAGCAGCAGCTGTGCTATGAATTTCCTGAGCCTGGGTCAGGCCAGGGGCTGAGGCTCCCTCCAGCACTATGAATTCCATGACTCTCTGACTCCATGGATCTTGGCCAGCAGCCTCCTGAAGGCTTCTCTTCCAAGCCAGGCTGGCCCTGCCCCATGTACAGCCTGAGAGGGCAGGTGGCCAGGCCAGCTTCTCTGTGGCTTCCTCTCTGCCAGATCCTTTTTCCTGAATAAGTGTGACGCTGAGCCTTGGGTGCTGTCCCCTCCCACCCCTGGCTAGGCTTTGGTGCACACAGGACCCACAGCATGGCTCCAGGCTGACCACAGAGGTCCCTGGGGATGGAGGAAAAGTAGCCACTTGAGAAACCTTCTCACACACGCTTGACAAATGCCTGCAGTCCAGTTCAGGAGCTAAATAACAGCACGAGGTCTTGGCTGTCCACAGGCGCTTGGGGCTCCTTGTGCAGTGTTCAGAAAAACCCTATTCTGAGGTTGTTCCCTGGGTTTCTCCTTATGCACAAAACCAAAATGCCTTCCGTGGCAAGGTGGGTGCAGGTGCACCTGAGGCCGTGTCCTTGGGGGTTGAGCCCAGGAACCTGGGACGGCTCTGCAGCCCTGCCCACCGCCCCTCAGAGTGGAAGTCAGTTTGAACAGGTCTTCCGGGCCCGGAAATGCTGAGGGCAGCTCAGGCTGTCTCGCATCCCACGTCACAGCCCACATCAAGGGGCCTGGCAGGTCAAAGGCCTCCGAACTTTCCATGTGTGTGTGCCACAGGCCTTCTGCTGCTCAGAGTGTCCACCGGGCACTGCCCACCCTGGCCTGGCCTTCCTGACCCAGCCAGGTGCTCTGCTCTTCCTGAGCCCTGCCTGCAGAGCTGGTTCAGTACAGAACGCTCTGGCAGCTGCTCCACTGTGCCACACCTGTCCCTGGACCTGTTTCTCAGATGCCCTGATTGAGGGCACACAGCCTCAGGGCCCCCTGTGTGGCCTCTGTCCTGGCTGCTCTGTCTTCACCTGAATCTCTCTACTGGAGAGCCCGGGCACTCCCATCCTGGGAACCTGAGATGAGTTCTTCTACCTCCCTCTAGAACCTCCTCTGGCTCACAGGTCCCAGTCTCTTACTTCCCACACCTGGCTGATTCAGCCAGTCCTGACGACCACCCACCCCAGCCAGGCCTGGACAGAACAGTCCACTCATGTTGGGGCCCAGCTCACCGATGATGATGGTACCAACTTTGTCCCCAGCACTCTGTGCAATTAGAGCTTCAGTATACTAAGGACTGGGTGGCCTAGTGGTTTAAGTGACGGCTTGAAAACCAGGAAGCCTGAACTAGAGTCTCAGCTTGGTGGCCCTTGCAAGTGACCTCACCTCTCTGCCTCAATTTGTTTGTATTTACGCGAGGAACATAGTAAGCATGACCACCTAATGTGGATGCTGTTAAAGGCTCAGGACACTGGTATCTAGCAACATTCAACGACCCACTACGTAGCAGACGCCCGTCAAGCTCATCATCCTAATAGTTACAGTAACAGCCACCACAGAGAGGGAGTAGCTCACATCCTGTCCACCCTCCCCCAAGATCCCCGAAATGTCACTGAACGCAGAGAAGTTACTGGAGAAGACAGACTGTGTGGGACAAATACCTCGGCCAGAACTGAAGCTGAAGGGTTCAGGACACAAGAACCACCCATCAAGAGCAATGAAGAGGCCTGTGCATACCTGTCACACAGGCCTGTTAGGATGGGCAAGGACAAGGGGCGTCCCAGAGGGGCAGGGAGACTTGGTGACAGGTGGGACAGAGACGCTTCCCTCATACCTGTTTGTACTTTAGGAAATTGAACCATGTAACTACGCTGCCTGAGCGGAGAATAATTAAAATGACTTAAAACTGAAAAAGAAAAGTTCTCCATAGCAGGATTTCAGTGCGCTGCTAAGCCGGCTCCATGGGAGCCTTTCAGAGAGCGCCGCGCTCCTGTTTGGTGGACTCCATGAGGCAGGCCACTTTCCTCCTAGACCCTGCCTCAAAGAGATATTGGAGATTGCAATGTTCATCCACTTCTGATCTACAAAGGAAGCAATTTTAGATATTCAGCTTACTACAAATACTGAAATAATACCTGGACATTAAAAAAGTTCCCTAGAGACACAAGGGCAGGAAAGATGGTGCCTTGGGTACATGTATGCACATACGGTGTGACTCCACATTGTGTACAACCAGAGAAATGAAAAGTTGTGTTCCATTTTTGTACAATGAATCAAAATGCATTCTGCTGTCATGTATAACTCATTAGGATACATAAGTTTTAGAAAATTATAGAAAAATGATTTAATGAATTACAGTATAGATTAGGGAATGTTATCTCTTCTAGAGATCAAGAAAACAAAGAACTAACATAAATTTACTCATTGAAAGCAGAATTCATTTCAAGAAATCTCCAATGTATCTATGAAACAGAAAAAAATACTTGAATAAATAATATCATAATCAATCATATTTGCTCAAAAATATATATTTAAGTGCTTTCCTATTCTACAGATCTAAGATCAGTCTGGTAGGCTTACAGTGTTGTTCTTAGATTTTATTCCCTTTTTGATTTTCTACCTAGTTCTTCATATAATTATTGAATGTAAGTGATTGAAATCTCTTATGAATTATAGAATTTTACATTTTTCACTTAAATTCTGTTAGGTTTTGCATCATGTATGTGGAAGTCACTTATTAAGAAAATATATCTTCCTAAATTTATGTATTTTGATTGACATGTTTATCATTATAAAATCCACTTGTAACAGATTGCATTTTGATTCATTGTATACAAATGTTTAAAAAAAATGTGTCTGATATTAGGATAGCCACATCAATTTTCTCATGGGTAATTTCCCCTTGATACATGTTTCTGCATCCTTTACCTTCCAAGCTATTCCTCTCTTTTAGGTAGCACATAGTTATGTCTTGTTTTTGAGTCCAGCCTTAAAATCTCTGCCTTCTAATTGAATTGCTTAAATGTTTAATGTTATTTTTATATAATTGGATTTATACCTTTCAGTTTATTTTTTGTTTTTGTCTCGTGGCTCTTTGTTCCTCTATTCCAATTTTCTTTTCTATTTTGTATTCATTGAATTATTTTTGTAATAACATTTAAATTCCTTTAATTATTTTATTATATTCTCCAAGTTACGGTTTGGTGGTTATTTTATGGCTTACCTTATAAATCCTAGCTTATTAAAATCTGTATCATATTTATAATAAGTTAATTTCAGTGAGATTAAAAAAATGTCCCCTAGCGCTCTCTCACACACGCTCCTGGCATTAATTAGCACAGCGTTCATAGACAGCTAATCAGTAACTTCTAACAGGATTGCAAGCACGCAAGCCCTTTGACCCAGTGATTGTGGAAACTTGTCTTTACAGACAGAGCCCTGTGTGTACTGAATGACTCGTGGTGCTCACTGGAGTCACTGGAGCATTGTCCGTAATGGAGAAATGATTGGAAACAACCTAAGTGTCCATCAGCTGGGGACCAGGTAAACAAGATTATGCAACTGCAAAATATGAGGAAGCTCTGTGCATCGATCATGGAAAGATTTCCAGGATGTGTGTGTAAGTGACCAAAGCAAAGTACACAACAGTAGGCATTCGGTGCTCCCTTTCTGGAAAAAATAAAAAGAAGAATTGTTTGCGTTTGCATGGGGAAAAAAAAAAAAACCTGGCAGAAGACACAGGAAACTAGTAGTGAGGCAGGGGCGGGGGTGGAGGTGGGAATACATTTTTCCTGTACATCTTTTTCTCTATATATTTTAATTTTGAATCCTATGAACATATTACCTACTCAAAGATAACTTAATCATGTCCCGTAGCTTACTATTCACCGTGTGCCACACATCACTAACTCCTTTGCACACAGGAACTAAGTTAATACTTTAAAAGAAACCCAGAGGGTGACCCTGACGTCACTCTCATTCTACAGAGGGAGAAACTGAGTCAGGGACCTGAGCACTTTGCTAACCCTGCAGAGGTAGCAGGTGGCTGAGCTGGGTGCCAGCCAGGATGACTTGGGTGTCCACGTGGGGAACACGAGACCTGTGGCCTCTCTGGCAGCCTGTGCAGAGAACGGCTGCAGAAAGGTGGAGACAAAACAAAGCTTCCAGAAGATAGAGGGATGCCATCACCATCTGATGACGGAGAGACTTGTAAACAGCACACACACACACACACACACACACTCACAGACCCATGCATACACACCCAGATTCACACTCATGCACACACACTCATGTACTCACACTCACACCCAAACTCACACACTCATACACATTCACACTCATACACACACTCACGCACACCGAGATTCACACGCATGCACACCCACACATCCTCGACCTTAACAGAAGGCACCGTAAAGTCAAGTGCAGCAAGACACCCTTGGGAGGTGTGTGGAGTAGTGTCGCAGGCTCCGTACCTGGTCACACGCTCATCTCAGTGCAGACGGCACCACAGCAGGGAAGGGGGTGAGAGGCGTGGCCTGGCCTGTCACACAGAGGATGTCTGAAGGCCACCAAGCCCCCGGAAGACTCTCAGCAGCTCAGGAGATCAGGGAATCTCAACAGTCCTGTGAGAGCCCGTGAAGGGGGACTAGAAGGAGGACCCCGGGCCAGGGAGGACACGCAGGACCCGCAGTGCCCACCGTGGCTCTGCGGGGGCAGCAGAGACCGGCACGATGGTGGCTCTGAGGGCCAAGGGTGAGATTTCTTTCTCTTTTACACTTTCCTCTACACACCAAACTCAAGCAACGAGCCTGCATTCAGAGCATTATTAATTATTGTCATCAGAAAATAACAGGCGAGAATTTCAGGGGACACAATAAAATGGAGAACCCAGGAGCAAGACTTGCGGATGCACTGGCCTGTTGGGGCCTCTTGCACGGTCCAGAGGGATGAGCAGGGATCCAGAAGACCACCGCAGTCTGGCTGCACCTCAGCCACCCTAGACAAACCAGGGGACGACCTCACCCTGGAAACAAACCCTCCCGGCCCTCCCTGACTGCGGCCCGGTCACCTTCTCTGGGACTCGGTTTCCTCACTGGGTCAAACAAAAAGGAAATATCCTCATGTTCACAGGCGCCAGAAGAGGCGCAGATGAGGCAGAATCCTTTAAAGAGGGTTTGGACACGGAGGAATGCTGACTGTATGGACAGACATCACACAGACATGGGGCCAAATGAATTAAACTGATTCCAAACTTTATTTTTGGCGGATGGTGGGTTTTCCTAGTTCAGTCTAGCTGTCTTACAGAATTAGTTCTGTCTTACAGTTCAGTGCTGTCTTACAGAAGTCCCTGCAATGATGGAAACGCTCTGTATCTGCACTGTCCAACGCAGCCATCCTCAATCACCTGTGGCCACTGTGCACTTGAAATGTGGCGAGTAATTTTACTGTAATTGATTTCATTCGATGCGCAAAATAGCTACACGTGGCCGATGGCTTCCACACTGGACATCACAGGTCTAAATGTTTCTATTGATCTTTTCAGTATGTGTGTGTGTGTGTGACTTGTAAGGTTTGTTTTCAACTAGAAAGAAAAGAAATGACTTTGAAACTCAATGCATGTCGGGTGTAACTGCCATTAGCCGTTGCTATATTAGGAACATTGTTCAGAAAGGAAATTCCAGTCCTGGGTCATCCGTCCTGGTGTCTGATGACCCCTGCTCATGGGAGTGGCTCCATGAGGCTAGTGCACGTCATAGCCTGGCTTTGCATAGACCTTCGTCCTCCCCGGCCTCGTCCCCTGCAGTCCTCTGGCTTCTAGAGACCCAGTTCCTAGGCCGACCTTGTTTCTGTGGCCTTCTGCTCCCCAGGGATGGACCAGGCTGGGAAAACAATAGCAAGAAGCCTTGGGGCTCAGATAGCTGGGGGAAAGCCTTCAGTCCCTACCAGGAGCACACACAGCACAGGCTTGCTGTGTGACCTTGGGCAAGTTTCCCTCCTTCTCTGGGCCTCACTTTTCTCAGCAGTGAAATAAGAGAAAGGTTGCTTGCCTCCACCTCCTTCATGGAGCTGCCACGAGGGAGAAAATGACCACATGGGGTGGGAGGTGAAGGGGGTCAGAAGGCAAGGCTGGCTCTCCAAAGCCGCCTTCCCAGGGGACACTGCCAGCAGCAGGAGGGTGCAGACCAGGGACACTAGCCCTGACCTGCACCCTGTAGGAAACTACTGCAGTGTGAACCCCTCCCCCACCCCATGATGCTGAGGCGCCCGCAGCCCACCTAACCGTTGCTGTGACCACATTTCCTCTACTGGGGGATCAGTGTGACGTGTGTGTGCCTCAGGCCAACTGCGGGGGCCTCCTGGCCCAGGCCCCCTTCACAGGATCCTCTGCATGCTGCCTCCCCTGGCCTGAAACCCACCACGGGGCTCCTGCTCCCCATCACCCTGTGAGCTCCCTGCCCCCGTCAAGTCTGCTTGGTCCCTCATGGTGAGGCGTGATGTCAACCCTGGCGGGATTTTGGGAGGTGGGAGAAAGCTGAAGACCCTGGCTGCTGCAGATTGAAGGCCTGTGTCCCCTAGTGTGATGGACATACAGTGTTAGGAGGTGGGGCCCTTGGGAAGTGGCCAGGTCATGAGGGTGGATCCCTGAGGAAAGAGGCCCAGAGAGCCCCTTGCCCCTTCAGCCGTGTGTGGACACGGCAGGAACAGAGCTGTCCCTGAACCAGGAAGCGTTCTCTCCAGACACTGAACCCACCTGCACCTTGATCTTGGACTTCCTGCCCCAGAGCTGAGAGGAGGACATGCCCATGGTGGTTAAGCTGCCCAGTGGACGGAGTTTGCTTTTGCTGAAGCAGCGGGAGCTCATGAAGACAAGAGGGAGGCACTAGGGAAGTGAGGAGTTTGGGGCACACCGTACCCCACCCAGCTGCAGTGACCCCCAGGGACTCCAAGGCCAGGGGCTGCCAGCAGAGGTCATGGTCAGGCCTGCCTCGCCTTTCTGCACCTTCCAGGTTCTTCCTGCTGTCTGTTTGCATCAGGTCACCTTGGGGAGGCTGGGGAGGTCCCTGCAGCAGCCTTTCGGGGTCCAGGCACCCCTGGATCTCAGGCAGCAGCAGCCCCAGAGCTTCAGAGAGCAGCACTGAGATGCCTGCAGGGGCCTAAGCACAGGGTCTGGTCTTGGACAGACCTGGATTCAGGGCCTGGCTCTGCCACTCAGCCTAAGCTCTTCCGTCCAGTCACTTGCTGACCTCAGTTTCCTTGCCTGTCAGCTGGGCACTGCGACCCACCCCAGGGACCTGGGATGGCTAACTAACGGCTGCTGGAGAAGTGATCTCAGGTGCGATCAGTGCCTCGCTGGGCCCATCTGAATGGCGAGAATCCCTGCCCTTTCCCAGGGGACTGAGGGTCCCTGAGTCATCATTGGCAGCACCAGGCAGGCGAAAGGGGGCCTCCGGACACGGTGCCTGAGGGCTGGAGGGATGTGCTCGGCCACGCCCACCTCAGCTCTCTGGCCACGTTCCCTGCTCACAGGGCCTCGGTGGCCCACCCTGCTTCTCAGGCCACCTGGTAGGCCCCTCCCCTTCTCCTGAGTCCCTCTGGCCTGAGGCAGCTCCTCCTCACCCCTCTCCTGGGCACCAACCTGCCATATGTTCATCCAACCAGCACCTGCTGCCCTGCTCTGGGTGCTCCTTCCCGGCCCTAGCAGCTGCCACTCAGCACAGCGACCTCTGGGTCAGCCCCTGCCCCTGGACAATGCTGATCCAGGAGTCACTGCCCTGCTGAGGGGCCTCAGGATCTAACCAGCCACAGAGAGTGAGCTGGCTGCTACAGGACCAGCAGTCAGGCAGGGTGTGCTGCTGGGTCTCCTGAGGGCCAGGGTCACAGACCGCCCAGTGGTACCCCCGTATAAATATGAGAAAGGTGCTTCTTGCTCCCCCATGGCATAGGTCAGCCCCTGCCCCTCTCCCAACAGCTGTCATGTCACATCACTCTGCAGGAGAATGGAATTTCACCCCCCATCTGCCTTCCTCTCAGCCAGGTACATTTGAGCAGTGAACAACCTGAAACATGGTATATGTCAGCCCCAGAGGCCTGACATATAGCCTGGAAAGCTTCTTGCAGGAGGTGGAGGTGGAGCCTGAGAAAGGAAAGAGCTAAGCCCCTTCCAGAGGTTGGAGAATGGCAGCCAGTGGAGGCTCTCCTACCTGGGGCCTCACACAAAGGAATGGCCTACCCAGGCCTGCATGAGGCCTCAAGGAAATCACTTCCCCTCTCTGAGCCACAGACTCATCTGTCAGAAGGGCTGGGTCAGGGGGCCTCTGGAACAATGAACTCTGGTGGCTGGTGATGCTGGAGCAAGTATGGAGAGTAGTGACTTGAGCCATGGTTTCTGATTACCTCATGGCTGCGTTTGTACTAGGAAATTCCTGTGCCAAGGTGCAGGTCAAGTTGGCCCAGTTGCTAGGGTGACACCTGGCCCAAGGAGGTTCCATGCACAGGTGCAGAGCTGTATCAGTTGGGACCTTGAGCTCAGACACCAGCTCCTAGGGGTAGAGAAGTCTGGACACAAGATGACCTCCATGTCTCGCAAGTTTTCACTGTGTCCTTCAAGTCTGTCTGCTTTACTGGAATTTTCTCACAAAAAACCTTTTGATGACAAAACCTATATAGTAAACGTGCTGAGCCAGCTCTGGGTCACTGCTCCTCCATTAAAGGATGATGTCCCACCTGGCCCCAGCTTTTTCTCTACATGTGTCTGTTTGTCTTTTCTCAATCTCCCATGGTCCCTTGCTGGTTTCTGAATTAACAGCCATGCTGGTGGCAGCAAGCAAGGGTGGGCATTGCTTTAGCCAGTGGAAACAAGACCCCTGCCTTTCCATCAAGCTACGTCGAGGGCCCCTGCCCAGCCTGTGGAGACAGCCCACCCTATGTCATCCCAGTCATACCTGGGCCTCTCACACACAGCCCTAGCTAGCACTTCCCAGAGCTCAGAAAGGCTCTTCTAGGCTCAGAATGTCCACACAAGGACAGTCTGCCAAGGAGAGCTCTGGACCCAAAGCACAGATAGGGAAGCTAAGGCTGGGCAAGCACCTGGCTACCTTGACCAACCACATTGAGCTCATCAAAGCACAGGATCTGGGTGTCACAAACACACAATGAAACAAACAGGCAGAAGCTTCTAGTGAAATCTAAAACTCACAAACACATAACACAAAAAAAACATTTGCAATCTAATCTCTGAAACAATAGCCTACATAATGCAAAACTACCTCTCTGCTTTCTTCCTCTCCCTTCTTCCCACCTCTGCTAGGAAATAAAGACTTACAGATAGCCCTGTCTGGTACTATGGACAAGAGATATAAAATTCTGTTAGTTAGAATTAAGTTTGTCTGGAAGTGACAGAAAATCTAAAATAACAGTGACTCAAGCAAGATACATATGTATTCTCTCCTATATAAAATTCTAGGTAGAATGATGCTCTGCCTTATTTGGCACCCTTACTGTATTGTTATCCCACTCTGTACAGATTCTACTCTTAAGTTTACCTCGGATTCCAATATGGCTGCTTCAGCTACCACCATTATATCTGCATTCAAGACAACAGGAAAGAGAAAAGACATACTCTTTCACTTTAAGAGTATCTTTTTTATTTTTATTTTTAGGTACTGGAGATTGAACTCAGGGGCACTTGACCACTGAGCCACATTCCCAGCCCTATTTTGTGTTTTATGTAGAGACAGGGCCTCACTGAGTTGCTTAGTGCCTCGCCGTTGCTGAGGCTGGCTTTGAACTTGCGATTCTCCTGTCTCAGCCTCCCAAAGTGCTGGGATTACAGGCTTGCGCCACCGTGCCTGGCTAAGAGTATCTTCAAGCAAATTGGATTCCCTACTTACAGCTCACTCTCCTGAAATTAATCACAAGGCCACATCTAGCTTCAAGGAAATCAGGAAATGTTTGGCTAAAACTTATACCTAGCTAAGATTCAGGGGCCAATGCTCAGGCTCAGTGTCACCCTCCAGCTCAAAAACTCCAGGATGGTGACCAATATCAAGGAAGTAGTCCCTAAACCCTATACTCACAGAGGTTTTCATGAGCTTCATTTAAAACAGGGGACTTGGAAAGAAGTCAAGAAGTCCACCCAGGTACAGGACTAGGCAGCTCCACCCACAGACATGATCACAACAGGATGGGCCACGGAGATGGTGGGTGGGCAGCACATGTCCACAACACACACCGGGGAGGGTGTGCAGGAAGCAACCATCGGCTCTGAGGAGCCCACCGATGATCACGCATGCCCAGACTAAGAGCACATGAGTGTGCACTGGGCACAGATTCAGAGATAAAAGGTGCTCAGTGCTTTCAATTTCACTTTGTGTCTCTGCGTTCGAACTCTTTCAAGTATAGAATAAACATTTTATTTTTAAAATCAATAGTGCACACACACACAAGTACCACAGGCCTCAGCAGCCTCAGCACCCAAAGAGCTAAGAGGACAAGGGTACATGGCAGGTTGAAGTTCAGCATCTTGCCCAGAGTCACTGAGCTTCCAAGTGACGTTCGGGCCTGTGGACTCAGTCACTTGTTCACACGTGGCCAGGTCCACCATACACAGGGTCAGGCTCACTAGGGCCCCACACACTTGTCCCGCCTCCTTTCCCACTCAGTGCCCTCCTCCTCCCTGAATCCTCTCCTCTGCACCTGCCCGATGTCTCTGCAAGTGCCACCTCTGCCAGGGAGTCCTCCCTGCTCACCACAGCCACATGCGATAGAGTACAGCACCTCTGCAGGGTGCCCCAGCCTTTAATTACATGCAGCTCTCTCCTACTTTCTCTGGTAAAGTGCAAACTCCTAAAAATCCAAGTGTTCAGTAAATGAACGGAGGGATGGAAGGATGGATGGGTGGATAGTGGATGGGTGGATGGATGGTGGATGGTGGATGGATGGTGGATGGTGGGTGGATGGTGGATGGTGGAGTGTGGACAGTGGATGGTGGACTGTGGACAGTGGATGGTGGATGGGTGGATGATGGATGGATGGGTGAATGGTGGGTGGGTGGATGGGTGGTGGATGGGTGGATGGTGGATGGGTGGATGGGTAGATGGTAGATGGTGGATGGATGGTGGATGGTAGATGGTGGATGGGTAGATGGTGGATGGATGGTGGATGGTAGATGGGTGTATGGATGGTGTATGGTGTATGGTGGATGGGTGGATGGGTGGATGGTGAATAGTGAATGGTGGATGGTGGATGGGTGTATGGATAGTGTATGGTGGATGGATGGTGGATGGGTGGATGGTGTATGGTGTATGGTGGATGGGTGGATGGTGGATGGTGTATAGTGGATGGGTGTATGGTACATGGTGGATGGTGGATGGTGCATAGTGAATGGTGGATGGTGGATGAGTGTATGGTCGATGGTGGATGGGTGTATGGTATATGGATGGTGGATGATGGATGGGTGGATGGTGGATGGTGGATGGGTATATGGATGGTGTATGGTGTGTGGATGATGGATGGTGAATGGTGTATGGTGGATGGGTGTATGGGGGATGGTAGATGGGTGATGGTGGATGGTGGATGGTGAATGGTGGATGAATGGTGGATGGATGGTGGATGATGGATGGTGGATGGATGGTGGTGGGTGGTGGATGGATGGTGGATGGTGGACGGATGGTGGATGGTGGATGGTGGATGGTGGATGGATGGATGGTAGATGGATGGTGAATGGTGGATTGTGGATGGTGGATGGGTGGTGGATGGATGGTGGATGGTGGATGGATAGGTTGGAGGTTAGGTGAGGAAGACATTCACCGAGGAAACAAAGGCCTGCATATATTTAGTTTGATGCTCTGTCCAAAATGTCAAGAACAGAAAGATACAAACATAACCAATATGGTCCTCAGATACCATCAGCAGACTGTCCTTGCTTTGAACTGCAACATCCTAGAGACATCTACATGATCCATTTGTGACACTGACTGAGAGTAAGGAAACTGGGGACCTAGGGAAAGAGGTCCTCAGTGAATTCCTTCTTGACAGCCTGACCTTTAGCCAGAGGCCATCAGGTTGTAAATTCAGACACAAGGTCTTTGGTTTCTCCTGTCCTTACCCTTGTGGGGGTGGTGAGGAAGACACTTTGTGACCCAGTCATGGAGCTCTGGGAAGCCTGTGGAAGAGGGCAGGGTTGCTCTGCCACAGTGGTCCCCTCTCCTTCCTCTGGGCTCCCCTCCCAGCTTGTCTTTTGGAACAGTCTCCTCCATCCATCTGGACACCTCCTGTCTATGTCAGTCAGGACCTGGGGTGGTGGTGGGTATTTAAAGTCTTATCTCTTAACTACAGAATCAAAAGTTTTTGGCTTTGCTAAGGATCCCAGAATCAGTGGTAAGATGGGGAACGTGTCCTGCAGAAGAGTCTCTCTTGGGTGTCCCCTCCGGGTGGGTGTAGGGTCTCCACTCCTGCCACCCTCTCCTTGAATCCTTGCTGACAGGCTCCAGGCTTGTGGATGGAGCCAGCTCTGGGGACCTCTGGCCAGGCCTGGTCCCTGGATGGAAGGATAGGGGCCATGTCTTGGAGGCTGGTGCCAGCACCCCATAGCATGTGGCCTGAGGGTGTGCGCCACCACTTCCCACGTACACACGCCTTGCCCACAGACACTCCCTGGCCGTTTAGTCTAAAGGAGCTGACATTCTGCAGCAGCTTTGTTCATTCTTTCAAACACTCCTGAGTGAGGGTCATGAGTATTTCTAGCCTCATTTCTGCTCTGGGGGCAGACTTCTCCCAGGGGCCACCTTTGGTTTCACTGGGTGACACTGTGTGGAGGTGAGAGGTCCAGTGTTACCAGCCCCCACCTGCACAGGGGCAGCTGGAGGGGAGGCTGCAACTGGTGGGGAGCCCCTGCCCGAGAGACCTCTCAACCCACGTCCAGTCACAAGTTTCTCCCAGGAAGCCATGGTCCTTGCCCCAAAGTAGGCTACCAAACCAAATGTACTTTTTACAAGAGTTTTTTCAAAATAAACCCACAGCAGTGAAAAGGCATTTCCTTCCAGGTTCTTGGTCGGGGAGATGACCCAGAAGTCTCCTTCCTAGGTCTGTTTCTGAGGAAAGTGTACCTAGGTGTTCTAGACTGTTCCACAGGCTGCCCTTCCAGCATGGGCAGGAAGAGGTGCTGCCCCACCTGCAGCTGGCACTTCAACCTCTGAACGCTGGTGGTGCTCCAGGAGCCTGCTTTGGCTGCCTGTGGGTCAGTACTCCAGGGAACCGCTGAATGTCAGGCAGAGCAGGGACCTTGGAGATCACAAGCTCACTTCTCATATGGGGAAACTGAGGTCACAGCGAATAAGGGACTCACTTCCTAGAAAAAGAATCCCAAACACCAGGGGGTAGAGGACACTGGAATATCCTCTGGCCCCTACTGAGTGTTCCAGCATGCAGGTCCCCAAGCATCTTCCAAATCAGCAAAGGACAGTTCCAGGAAAGGACAGTGTTAGCACCTTGCACACACATATACACACACGCACACGCACGCACACACTTAGATTCCTGGTTTTCAGTGGTCCAGAGACCTGCATTTAGGAGAGGGAGAAGGGGCTAAGCAGGGTTCCCACTCAATTCCCTGGGTGACCAGCCATTTTCCTCCTTCCAGGTTGGGGGCAGGGGTGAGGTGGCTTTAGAGGGTAACCACCTGCTGCAGAGGGGAGCCAGGCTCCCCACCACCAGGACTGATCTTCCCCAACCCTGTGGTCTGGGCAGGCTTACAAATCCCTCCAGAGTTCATGTGGCTTGGGACACAAAAAAGAAACTGGCACGGAGATTTTCAGAATCCCATTCAGGACATCATAGTCCACGAGCACTTACTGAGCGTCAACTGTGTGCAGGACACAAGGACATGAACATGGAAGATCTGACTAATCCTTAGTATTTTATAATCTAAGTAGGAAGAAGGGATATTGAATGGGTTTTGGCACCTTTAAATTTGTTAGGCAAAAAGTGGTTCATACCAAAAAGGTCATGTGGATTCCAAAAAGAGGAATCTTGTGAGCCTGCCTGGTGGAAGCCTTCATGAAGGAGGTGGGCCCTTTAAAGGGGGCAGAAAGAGTGGAGGGGCTAGAGGGGTCACCCTGGCCAACAGGACCTTCGTGGGCAAAGGCGTGAGGTGAGGTGCTGGGGAGGATGACAAGGTGAGATACGTGCTGGCTTCAAGCTGGACAGGGCTCCTCAAGTGGCCTTTCAATAAGACAGTGAGGCACCTTGGGGTGACCAGGGGCCTTGGGGGACAGGCTGGCCCCCCACTGCCTGGCATGAGTGCCTTCTGTCTCCACCAGTGAGAAATGTGCCACCAAAAGGGCTCATTACAGGGAGCGGGACCAGCATTTTGGCACATGTGTGGAAGCTGTCATTCTCGCCTTCAGCTGTACTCTTGGGGACCCTCCCCGTTTCAGACACCCCTAGGGATAGGAACAGTGCCACTTCCTAGTTCTCAATAAAACGGCAGGCTCAGGGTAACCGTGACATCACCAAACATTCCAGAATTGGTCATCAGATCGGCATGGAGGGACTCCCTAAGAAGAAGAAGATTTGTGGCCCCCCATTCTCTTCTAAAGGCGACCCCCCAATAAGGGCAGGGGGCCAGCAGAAGAGGCAAACTGGAGGCCAAGGGGCTTGTCTGGGTCACTTCCCTCCCTGGGGGTCTTTCTGGGCTCACAGCTCCTCATCCCTAGAGTGACCAGGCCCCCGCTGTGGGCGCCCCCGCCTGCTCTGCCCCTCTCCATCAATCTCCCCCTGGCCCAGCTTTTCCTCCCCTTCCCCCAACCCTGATCTGGTGCCAGGCCCTCTGGGAAGCAACCCGTCACCCAGCTCTGGGTCCTCCCTACCCAGCCCTGCCCGGCCCTACCCTCCACTGTCCCACCTGCAGGCCTTTGCTGGGGTGTTTTCTTCTGCCTCCCCACTATGGCTGCCCACTTGGGTTGTCACCGTATAGATGACAGGTGCTGAGGGATGACTCACTAGCTACAACGGGTGTCAGAGGGAAGAATCTGTGGTCATTTGTCACCCATTTCTTGCTCCTCTCTGCTCTGGCCTGTGGCTGGGAGGCCCTACAGTGGGGCTAGGACCCTGTCTGCCATGTGGAGCTCCAGGGAGGCCAGAGTGGAGGTCAAGGGCTCCCGACGCTTCCTTCTGCTTCCAGAAGACCAGCTCCTGGGGGCCTCCACTCTGAGTTTTGGGGTCTCCTGGGTTAACAGGAAGGTGTCTCGGGGCGGTGAGGGGTGGAATTCAAGGTTTAACACTTGTTGCTTTGGTGAAGATCACTGCACAGGGCCCCAGGCCCAGGACAGGGGCATCAGTGGGCAGGGGACAGGGGAGGAGGGCCTCAGGGGGCGAAGTGCTCGGTCCCTCATCCCAAGCACACCCGTCTGCCTCGCCCGCCCTCTCAGTTGCTTCTTGGGAGATGTGCTGGGGCTTCTCAGGGCCGGGCTGGAGCAGTAGGAGTCTCAGTCAGGGTCTGGAAGGACCACGTGGGAATGGCAGCCCCTAAAAACAAGGAAGCCCAGGTCAGGGCGCAGAGCTGAGCCAAGGACTCAGGCTGAATAGGTGCTGGACCTGTGCAGGGAGAGCCCCAATTTGGGAGCCTGGAGTGACAGAAGGGCTCCTGCAGGGCTTCGGCAGCACCCCCTGTCACAGTAGGCCTGGACTCGAGTTCTAACCTTCCTCTTTCTGGGTCTCCATTCCCTGGTTGTTACACTGGGGGACTGGATTAGGGCAGTGATGGTCACATTTCTTCTCAAAGTAGATTCTTTTTCAAATGAAATCTTTTTGTTTTTAATTTAACCTTTATTTTATTTTATTTTTTTTCTTTTTTATGTGGTGCTGAGGATCGAACCCAGGGCCTCACCCAGTGCTAGGCAAGTGCTCTACCACTGAGCCACAACCCCAGCCCCTCAAACGAAATCTCACACAGAACACTCAACACAGCAAGCCTGCGGAAAGACACCTGCTCTGCTTGCCATGGTGGGGCAGCATGGGGTGAGTGCCAGGTCTCCCCTGAGCCCCAGAGCACTGGCTCTAATGCCCTCTCTGAGGAGATGTTCTCAGGTGACTTCTCCACTCCATCGGGCATCTGTGCCCTGAAGCGCTGGCCCCTTAGCTGTCTCAGCCTCACCAGTCATTCCTGGCTCTTTTTTCCCTTCATGTCACCTCAAATCCATCAGCAAATCCAGGGGCTCTATCATCTTGTGCCACCACTACCCCCCATTCTGACCACTCTTGGCTCTGCAGGGCCTGCCTGCAAGTCTCCTTGCTTCTGCTTCCGTTCTACCTACAGTCTGTCACCCCTCTGTGCAAAGCTGTCCTGTGGCTCTGGCTCACTCAGAGCACCCACCAAAGCCCTTCCGGCCTCTCTGGAGCCCCACCTTCGTCTGGCCACCCATCTCTATGCGTCACGCCTTGCTGCTCCCCAGCCAGCCACATCCTCCTGGGATTGCTCTTGCTTTAAGCCTCTGCTAAATGTCCTGTCCACACAGTGGCCTCCTCTGACCACCTGTCTAGAATGTCCCTCTGGGCTCCCCACACATCCTTCCCTGACTTTCTGTCTCTTCTTGGTAGAACACCAGCCTCGCAGGGCAGGGGCGTGGTTTAAGGCTGGGCCCAGCCCTGCCCTGTGCAGACAGCTGAATGAATCTTGAATAAATGGCAGAATCTGAAAGGTGAGAGAAAGCCTCTGCATCCAAGGCAGTAGGCAACCTGACTGCATTTTCTCTCCCCAGCCAATGTTTTCAACAAGAAGTAGACAGGGTTTACTTGCAAAGATCCTCAGACTCCTGCTCTAGGGACCAACACTTAAGTGGCAGTTTCCTAGCCCCTTGGAGGTGAGGCAGGACGCATCCCCAAGTTATCTGAACATCCTCCCCCCACAAAGCAGGAGGGGCTCTGGAACAGTAGGGTGGAAGGACACATGCCACCAAGGACTCAGCACATAGCCTTGAGTGGTCAGAAGGGCCTTTGGGTCTTCACCTCCTGATCTTTGGGTACTGTAACATCTGGGGTGTGCCACTCAGGAGCAAGGGATGTGGGGGTCACACCCCCAAACTGCACTCTAGTACTTGATAGTCTAGAAAGATCAGCTCCTGTCAGGAGAATGGGGTAGAAAATCAGACAAGGCAGATTGTGCTGCTCAAGTTTCCTAGACTTCTGCTAGTTGGAAGGGCTGTCCCCAGTGGTGGCAAGCCCTCTGTCACTGGAGCTAAGCAAGTGCATTTCAAGAAGGTTGTCAAGGGCATTCCTTTGCCTGATGCAAGGTTAAAGAAGATGTTACTTGGGAGCGCTTCCAACCCAACAGGTCCTCTGCAATAGAGCAGCATGTTCAGCAGCAAACCAATACTCTCAGAGTGCTTAGGACGGACCAGGCAGAGCTCTGAGCAGATGCATTCTGAAATGGCACGCTACCCTCACGCTGCCTGTGGGCAGCTGCTTAAATACAACTCATCTAGTCCAGGAAGCAATCCTATGCAGCAGGTGGTGTTGGGTTTACAGACGAGGCAGAGGCAGGCTCATTAGTCCCAGTGAGCAAAAGGAGAGTCACACTTTTTAATTATAATAATAACTATTGAGGGTTTTCCCAATAGGCCAATGTGCTATGGGTTTAATACTTAAAACAACTGCAAAGAGGAGTTACTATTGCATCATCTCATGAGGTAAACTGAGGCACAGACAGGCTAAATAACCAAATAGGTAACGAATGAAGAAAGGTAAGAGGAAGTGGGTCAGGCTAGGTCATCCCTGGGAAAAAATGGGAAGTAGGTAAGGTCAGGCCCAACCACTTGCCCTCCCTCTTCCCTGAGAACTGATCCTGGCAGCTCCACCCTACAATCTGGGGTGTGGCAGACACTTGCCTCTGGGGGCCCCTTCCCTACTGGAATCCCCAGTCCTTCCCACAGGATGGCATTTGTCTTTGCAGGGTGGCTTCCAAGGAAAAGCAAACATTCAGCCTCCAGGATTTCTGGGCTGGGGATGCAGTGGTGGAGGGGGCTGAGAAGAAGGGAGGCGTCCAGATCTAGAAGAGATTAATGGCCCCTCTGCCTGGAGTGGGGTCTTTCACCTCCAGCTGTCCCCCAATCTCAACCTGCACAAAATCGACCCAACTTTGCTGTTTTGCTGGGCAGAGAACGGAGGCCCTGGGAGATGAGATCACAGGGCTAGGGTAGGGAGCGGCAGACTGTCCATCATGGAACAGGCCCGGGACTTTCAAACCGCAAAGCAGGGAATGGATCCCATCAACCGCGGCACCCCGAAAAGTTCCAAAAGGCTTTCTTCCAGGAATCTGCCTCAACAAACTTGAAGCTTCCCGGGACGCCCTCTGGGCTGGGCCGGGCGACAGGTCCTTCTCTGCAGAGCGCAGCCCTAACGCAGAGATCGCGAGGTGGAGGCGAGAGGGAGATGAAACCAGACGCTAGCGAGCACTCTCGGAAGTCGTTCCAAAATCTTTCGGCTTTGCGCCCTCTAAGCTGCATTCCCCTCTCCAGGGCCCTGCAGATCATGCCCACCTGGTGCGCCCTGGACCCTCCCCAGCTACTTAGTTTGGCAAAGTCCGGTCCAAAGGTCACTGCCCCTGGCCGGGCTAGTAGGACGCAGGGAGGCGATTATGGTGGGCTCTGTCCGAGCAAGCGGATCAGCTGTTGAGTCCCGGGTGCCTGAAATTGTGGGGACCTCGGGTCTCCCACTCTGCGCTCGGAGGAGCCCCAAAGACCTAGGGCGCGCCCCGGGGCTCAGGCAGAGCTGCGGTGCGGCGGGCTGGCATAGCCGGGAGCGCGCACCCTCGCACGCAGGAGCCAGCGGGGAGAGCCGCGTCTGCACTCCGCGTCTACACTCGCGCCGCGGCTCCGACAGGTAGAGGCGCACTCCCTAGAAAGCCCGCCGGCCGGCCGCGGAGTGTGTGCTGGTTTCCCAGCGGGCCGTGTCCGGGCTTAAAAGTTTAGCCGGGTCGCCGTTCAGCCTTCCCCAGAGAACCGCGGGCTGGCCTTGGCCGCCCTGGGGTTTCCAGACAGCCCGAGGTGCCGTGCTCCAGGGTCCCTCCGAGGCTCCGAGGACTCCCGGGGACCCTGCAGTGGCGTGAGGAGGCCGAGCGGACCGCCAGGGAGGAGGCGGCGCCCGCCGCGACTTACCCCTGGGGGTCCCCGCGCGCGGGCGCCCAGGCCCGTCGGATCATGCCGCCGGCAGCTCTGGGACGGTGCTGGGAGGGGCTCAGGCGCCGGGCGGCGCAGAACGCGGGGCCCCCGGCGCCCACATGGCCCTGGCGCTGGACCTCGGGATGGGCCCCGGCCGGCGCCGCCGCCAGCCCCGCGCCGAGTGGGGAAGCCGCCGCCGCCGCCGCCGCGCTCCGGGGCGCTCGCTCCCTTCCACTTCCTGTATCGCCGCGAGCGGGGCTTTCAGGAAGAGGCTGGCCTTGGTGGTCAAGGGTTTTTTGTCAAAAGCCATTCGGCGGCGGCTCGCGTTCCGGAGCCCCCTGGGGCACACGGAAGCCAGGCGAGCGGCCGCGCCCCCAGGGCCGGGCCTGGCAGCGGGCGGTGCCCGGGCGGAGGCGACGAGCGCGGGCGCCCAATCTCTGGGATGCCACCTCCGCCCGCTGGGGCTGCAGCCCGGGCGTCCCAAGGGGCTCCCGAGAGGGAAACTTAAATGAGTCCAACTGGGCTTAAAAAGGAGCCCCTCTCCGTTTCGCCCCTCCTCGACCTCTGCGGGCAGGTGGGGAGGCCTAGAGCGGGAGTTGGTGGGTTCCCCGCGAGCTAGGGCTTTGCCTCGGGTCTGAAGGGTTTTGAAGTCATTCAAGGACAGCCTCAGACCCGAGGCAGGGCTCCTCCTTGGCATCTCTGACAAGTGGCCCCTGCCCTGTCATGGATCCCTCCTCTGATCACCAGCTCTTTATCTCACCAGGCGGTCTGCTCACTTATCAAGTCTGGCAAGGACTCACCTGTGCCGGGAGCACCTGGATGCGGGCAGAGGGAGAAGGCCAGCCGGCAACACCCACAGAAACGCAGGTGGCCCCGGGAGGCCTCCCTCTCAGTGTCCTGGCACTCAAAAAAAAAGCCTCCTCCTGAGCCTGCTGTGCCCCCAGAACATTTTGCAGAGTGATAGGGTAGCCCTGGACCCTAGGAAGTCCTCTCCCTCTAAGGCAGGGTGTCTCTTCACCCCAGCACTAAGGACAGTAGGGGTCAGGTAATGTTTTGCTGTTGGATCACTTGGTACACTGTGGGGTGATCAGCAGTGCCCTTCACCTCTACCCACTAGATGCCAGGAACGCTCTGCCCCCTTGTTAAATCAAGCCTCCTCCATGGTGTTGGGGATTGGGGACAGTCTAGCAGTTCCTCAGAAGGCGAAACAGTTGTCCTGTGATCCAGCAACTCCCTCCCAGGTCTGTATCCAAATGACAGCTCGTCTACACAGAAGCCTGCACATGAATGTTCATATCAGCCTCCTTTCCTGCAGCCAAAGTCTTGAAGCCAAGGTGTCCCGCTGCTGGTAAGCGGTGAGCACAGGGTGGTGCTCTCATGTCAGGGGATAGTATTTGGCCACCGAAAGGAAAGAGGCACTGATAACACGCTACAACATGCAGGAACCTCGAAAACATGCTAAGCAAAAGGAGCCCATCACGAAGCAGCACACTCTTCATAGGAAGTGTTCAGAACAGGCAGACTCACAGAGACAGAGGCACTTGGTGGTGGCCTGAAGCTGGGAGGAGAAGAGAAAGTGGGGAATGACTGGTCATGGTTATGGGGTTGTTTTGGGGGAGGTGATGAAAATGTCCTGAAAATGATTGTGGTGTTTGGTTCACAACTTTGTGGCTACACTAAAAACCATTGCATTATACGCTCTAAGTGGGTAAATTGCATGGTATGTGAACTGTATCCCAATAAAACTATTTTCTTTTAAAAAGGCACAAAAAGTATGGCCTCCAGGAGACCACCCTGACTGCGCCAGCTCACAACGCTCCCCCTCTCTATAGCCCAGATCCCTACAGACCCCTGGCTAGGCCATGACCACATGCCATTGACTTGTCTGCTCCTCCGCGGGCTAACCCATCTCCGCCCTGCATGGGAAGCATCTCTCCCACCATATCCCTCAACAGGCCTGTAGCTTCCTATTTGAAAATGGGTTTTGAGGACAGGCCCATGTTCAAATCCAACCCCAAGGCCTTGTAGCTTGGTGGCCTTGGGCAAGTCCCTTCCCAGAGCCTCAGTGTGCTCATCTGCAGAAGTGATACACATAGATGAGTGGGCAAGAGGGACCCACCACAGGGCACCATTAATATTATTCCTATGTTGTTCCTAAGACAAGCCTATAAGCCACTCTTAGATCTCCCTGTGCCCCAGAGAAGTGGTCTATCCAGCCACTGCACCTGGAGTGGGTTTGCAAGCCCTTCTAGGTTGATCTAGACTAAGAGTAACCCCACGCTGTCTATCCTCTCCAGGAATAGATTTCCTTAGGCTCCCCAAGTCATTGCTGAGGAACAAAGCAGACCCTTCAAAGCATGGGTTCCGTGGCAGCCACCCCAAGCTCTCACCACGTTACCAGGGAGGGCTTCTGAAGTTCACTGCTCACCTTCTCTGAGAAGCCCAAATTCCTCAGGTGGACACCAGATGAGGCCCCAGGGCCACCCCGTTGCTGACAACCGCCAAGATTCCAGAAATCTGAGCAGCTGCTGTTAGGTGTGGTCTCTGGTGCCCCCTGAGGTGATGTCAGCCCGGGCTTGTCCTTGGCCCTCTTCCTGGATCCCCTTTTCCTTCCCAAGTCCCCACGTCTCCCATCCTCCCCCCTAGTCATGGACTTCAGGACTCCTGCACAGAAGCAAGAATCTAGTGTTATTTGGGCCCATGTGCTCCTTCTCTCCTACCCTTCGTGCCTACCTTATAGGGTTAGTCAGTAGTGGGGCTAATGTAGCTGAGGTGTTTTAGACAGAGCCTGGAACATAGGAAGTGCTCAATACATATTGGCTATTGTTTGTACCATGGCAAAGGCCCTTGATATATCAGTCAGGCCTCCTAGGAAACAGATAGCTCCTCTGATTAGGATAATTGAAGGATGATATAAGAAACGTGTAGGTGGCAGGTTGGGGATGAAGCTCAGTGGTAAAGTGAGAAAGAGACCTAGCATTCTTGAGGCCCTGAGTTCAATCCCCAGCACCACAAAAAGAAAAAAAAAAAAAGAAATGTATAGGTAGGGATATCTGAGAGAGTGCCACGCCCCTGAGATCTGTGACTATCCTCATCCCAAAGGATGAGGAGGGAGGTGGTGACCAGACCCAGAAGGAGATAGTCTGCCCTGAAGAAAGACCTCAGTATGGAGGAACGGGCACCTCAGTCCAGGCTGTCAGTGTTGCATGGACAGAAGGATCATCTGATGAGCCCTTCCTGAATTCCTGACTGGTAAAATTGCAAATTACAATAAAATGGTTTCTGTTTGGAATATTTTGTTTTGCAAATGTAGATCAGTAGAAAACAGCTTCTCTTGGGCTTTTCCCTGTTCTTCTGACCCCCAGCAAGCTCCCACATCTCCTTTCCCTGAGTATTTGGAGAAACCGAGAAAAGAAGAGTGCTATTGTCGCAAAATCAGGCAGAGTCTGGGGTAAGCCAGGGCTCACTCTTGCAGAAGGAGCAGCTTCTTCTTTGTTCTTGCTGACAGCTCTCCAGTGGGGATGAGGCCTGGCATAGGCATCACAGTCTCTGTGTGTTGGGAGTGTGGGCACAGGATTGACAGTTGCCTCTGCAACCATCTGGTGGTCTCTCATAGGCTGTGATCAAACTGCTGGCCAGGGCTGAGGTCTCATCTGAATGCCCAACTGGGGAACAATTCTGCTTCCAAACATGGTTGTTGCAGGATTCAGTTCCTTGAGGGCTGTTGGAGAGGGGGCCTCTGTTGCTTGCCGGTTGTTGGCTGGAAGCCATCCTCAATGCCTCTCCAACAAGGCCCCTGGATTCCTCAGAGTGTGCAGCTGAGAAGCCAAGAGAGACAGAGCATTTGCATTGCAAGACAGAAGTCCCTGCCTTGTAGAACTGAATTGCAGAAGTGATATCACCTCCCTCTTGCCCTGTTCTGTTGGTTAGAAGCAAATCACTAATGCTGTTCACGCTCAAGGGAAGGGCGTGGAACAGTTCTGAAGGACAGGAGGCAGGAACTCTCAGCAGCCATCTGGATGCTGTCTGCTACAGGCAGGCTCTGCATGCAGAAGGGACTTGATGTTGTCATGGGTCACCGAGATAGGCACCAATCTCTGCTCTGACCTTGGAGTCGACTCCTTCCTAATGCCACTTCTCCTATGGTTCTAAGATAACTTCCACTGGCAACTGGGATCCTGCTCCCTGGGTTCATTCTGCAGGAAAGGGGAAAAGCCTCCCTCCTCCTCGGGGAATAGAAGTTGTAGAGTGTGAGTGGTCAACTTAAGTCACAGGGCCGCCCTGGTCACCAGGAGAATATCATGCACTGATCTGTTTAGGTTAAGGAAGGTCCTCACTTGGCCCTAGGGTTCTGGGGTGCCTTTCTCATGGATCACATTGGGAAGGGATTGAAACCTGATCAGGAAGGAAGAAAAGAATGGATATTGAAATGAGAATAGAACATTCTCTCACTACATCTGTGTAGAAATGACCACAAACTCGAGGCCACTCGAGGAGACTTTGGGGTTGGTAGACAGTTCAGTGTGTTGATTATGGTGATGATCTCCCGTGTACACATGTATAGACTTCAAGACTCGTCAGATTGTGCCCTTTTAACTGGTATCCTTCTTGTTCATCAATTACACTTCAGCAAAGCTGTTTTTAAAAGTTTGCCATCTCTGTAGCCATTATGATATGAAAGCACAAAACCTAAACGATCATTCTTCCAGTTTTCAAAAGTGTATCTGAAGCTGGGCGCGGTGGCACATGCCTGCAATCCCAGCACTTTGGGAGGCTGAGACAGGAGAATCGCGAGTTCAAAGCCAGCCTCAGCAATGGCGAGGCGCTAAGCAACTCAGTGAGGCCCTGTCTCTACATAAAACACAAAATAGGGCTGGGGATGTGGCTCAGTGGTCGAGTACCCCTGAGTTCAATCCCTGGTACCAAAAAAAAAAAAAACAAAACCAACCCCACATCTGATTCCTCAGCAAAGTGGTTCCCATCAAGGATGAATGGATAAAGTTCTGACTTATGTCTTTATTATTTTTCTGAGTTTGTACCCACTTTGTGTAAATTAAAATGTGTTCATTTACAACATATCTTCATCAACTGTAACCAGGAGTTGATTACTCGTGAGTTTTGCAAGAGACCTGGGCCTGCAGTTGATGGACAGCCCCCAGCACCACTGCAGAGGGCCAGCTGTACCAGAGCACCGTCCCTGTCCTCACACTCTGCCGCAGCACCCTGTGGAGGATCCCTGCATCCCCTCTGAGAAGTCATTTTTTATTATCTGAGGTTTTCCCTGAGTCCACGGAGCCCTCCACGCTGGATCTCATACACATGAGGTCGCCCAGGGGTGCGGGGAAGGAGGCTACTGATGAGGGGGTTCTGTGAGCTTTATGCATCCAGTGGCCTGCACAGCATGGGGTTAGACCTGCACCTGATGATGCAATATCCCCAACTCAGGTTCTGCCTTGGTGGTGACTCCAGGAGCAGAGCTGGGAGGGCCTGTGGGAGGGCACTTCTGGGGCAAGTGGTTTATTCATTCATTCCATAAATAAGAAGTGAGTGCAGAAGTCTCGGCGCCTGGCTGCTACAGCCGACGGGCCGGCTGGCGGTGGGTACCATCAGCCCAGGTCGTGGGCAGTGCAGCAGCCCCCCTCGTGCCTCACATGTGGACTCTGGCACGAGCAAGGACCTTGGAGGACTGGGGGAGAGCGTGCGGCCAGTAGCAGTGCCTAAGGACAGCAGAGCACTGGCTTGGAGTCCACCCCAGGGCCTCAGCCTCCAGGAACCTCTGCTGGCTCAGGCTAGGCAGGCGGCATGACCCCCTGGGAACTTCATCTTGACCCTGTCCCCAGACTCCAGTGTTTCCCAGGCCAGGCAAAGCGGAGGGCTTCTGATTTCTTCAAGGAGAAAGCTACAAGACACCCACATCTCTTTATTTTCACTATAATTTCAGAAAAGAATTGGTTAAAACCAAGGACAGGAGGAGGGATGTAGCCTCAGAATGAAGGCCGTTCAAAGGCACATCTTGGGCTTTGTGGCATATTAACCGTTGTCCTCTGCCATGCCCCCAAGAGACACGGACGTCTGCAGTAGCCTGGGAGTGTCTGGGAATGCAGGGAGGAAGGCGGAAGGACCAAGGCATGGGCCCTGGTGATACGGCTGCAGGGACCTGGGGGTGGCTTCTCCTGAAGACCCTGACTTCACTCGGGCCTGCAGATGTCCTGTGGGTGACTGGAATGGGGGGGGAAAGGCTTGGCTTCTCTGTCTCCATACTGTGCCTGTCTCCTTTGCTGCCTTAACCTTTGGGTCAGAGTCTACTCAGCCCTGCACGGACACCTGTTGAACATTTGAGAAATGCTTTATGCAAAGCTATAATATGGGGTTTGCTTGACCAGACACGCCTAGTCTCCCCCAGCCCCTACCCAGGGCTCTTAAGGCTAAAGACACATACCAGTGGTCCCGACCAGAAACTCCAGACCTGAAAGGACTGAAGAGGTGGTGCCTGCCTTCCTGGAAGGTCTTCGGCCAATCCCAGAAGAGCGTAAATATTCCCCCCATCAGCCTCTCCTCCCCGCACTGTTCCCAGCCTGCATCTAGAGCCCCCGCCCTCAGTGGAGAAGACCCCTCTTCTCTGTTCTTTAGCCACTGAATAAAGCCTTCCTTTCTCCAGCACTCTTCTTCTGGACATTGGTTTTCCCCTGGGATGAGCTTTTGCTCCCGGGTTGGACAATAGAACCTTCTAGGTCTTAATAAGAGTTTGGAATTTGGCAAAGAAAACCAGAAAAACAGATTCCAGTGGCACTTAATGTCTTCTCTGGCCCATTTCAATTCTGTTTGTGAGGTGACAGGCTGTGGAGATGGTGTCGTAGTGAGAGAGCAGGGCAGCCCTGGAAGACGGCCTTGCTGTGGCCAGCTGCGTGGCCCTCTCCCCTTGGCTCTGCCTGTGCCCCTGTTTCTAAACCCTACGGTTCTGATACTCCTACATATGAACTAAGCCTAGTAACACCAAGCTTACAGGCCTCTGGAGAAGGCAGGGCTGCCTGTGAGTGCAACTGCAGGTGGCTTCCTCTCCTGACCCCCTCCAGGTTCTGCTGGATAACCTCTTGGTTCACATTTTCTAGAACAGTTTCCACTTTCACTCTGACAAAAATGACCACTGTGTATAAAACTGACTGGTGCAGGATGTGTCTGCTTTTGTAAGATGCATATAAATACATTTCCAAATCAGGATTTAAAAATTCCTAGTGGAGTCTGGTGCGGTGGTACACACCTGTAATCCCAGCAACTTGGGAGGCTAAGGCAGGAGGCTCACAAGTTTGAGGCCAGCCTCAACATCTTAGGAAGACCCTGTCTCAAAATAAACAATAAATAGGACTAGGGATGTGGCTCAGTGGTAAAGTGTCCCTGAGTTCTATTCCTAGTACAAAACAAATAAAAAACAACAAACAAGCAAGCAACAGCAAAAAAACAAGATTGGCAAATTATAGTAAAGGGTATTTTTTATTTTATTATTTTTAAAATATCAAGGCCACGAATTAGAGGTGTAACCCAAGTTGCTCTGACAATACGTTCACAAAGGTTGGGCATGAGTAGCTACCTTTCTAGAAGTTTCCTTTCTTTGTCTCCTGAAGGCACTCCCCCGCCCCAACGCCCCACAGGCAGAAGGCAGGGGCTCAGACAGCCCCGGCTGGCTTGGCGATCCATCCTTGCTCTTGGCAGAACTGGGAGGGAGTGAGGGAATGGAAAGAGGCTTTGCAACAGTGTCCTCTGGGAAACAGCCACATTTTTGACGAGAGGCCAATGATTGAGCATTAGCAGCTCATCATCTGTAAGCTGGCTGGTCTACTAGGAGAGCCAGGAGGCCAGGCTTTTCTCTGGAAGCAGAACTCTGTGTAATGGGGACCCCTGTCCTGCTGTGAGCCTTACCCATTGCAGGGGTAAGGACGTTTCCTTAGGAACTGGGATGCGGATAGGCAATCTTGAACAATAGGGGTTCAGCCGTTGGGGCTCAGGACTCGAATAAGTGGAAAAGAACAAAACTGTGCACACAGCACTAGTTAACAACAATGCATAACAAACGACCCCCTAACTTAACAACTTTAATAAACAATGAGGCTTTTTTTTTTTTTTTTCTTGTTTAACACCAGTTTCCGGGGGTCAGGAATTGGTAGCAGAATAACAGGTTGATCCTGGTTCAGGGTCTGTCATGAGGTTGCAGTCAAAATGAAGCTAGGCAGCTGTTTTGGACCATGAGGCAGAAGTTATTTGCTGAGGAAGGCAAAGTAGCCGAGGAGGCAAGTCACTGGCCCCATGGAGCTTGGCCCCAGCCCTAGACTGGGCATCCTTACCTGCTCTGAGAGGATGTTTCAGCCACTGTTATTTAGAGGTTTTCCTGGAGCAGGATTCTAACGGGTAGATATAAAGGGAGATCATCGTCGTGGGAGGGGCTGGTGTGAGGAGGCAGGGACCTTGTCTTTCTCCAACAAGTGGTGAGGGGGCCGGAATTAGTCTAGGGGCTTATGTGCCCCTGGAGAGGCTCGGCGATTAATGATTCTTGCAAGAGCTGGCTGTGCCTCCTTGGCTCTCCCTCCTTGGTGAGGGTGTGATTTGGTTCAGTCTCACTTCTCTCTCTGGGGTGGCTACTTCCCTTGGAAATCAAGTGTGGTGTCCGCAAGACTTCTTCCACGTGAGAAAAATCAGAGTGCTCATCCGAAACCATGGTGCAGCAACAGGCAGGTCAGTGGAGGGGACATCTGGACCCACACTGGTCTCCTGCTGGTCTCAGTCTGCATTTTTGCTGCTTCTCAGGTGAGAATCTATAGACAGGTGTGCACTTAGAAGGAGGTAAGAACATTCCCAAATGGGGACTCGTCTCCTTAAAGAGCTGACAAGGGTGGCTGAGTGCTGGAGGGATGGATGCTCTGGCTGCTTTGAAAGCACACACAGGGGTTCTGGTCTGTGTGACTTTGGGCAAGTTTCTTGGCCTCTCTGGGCTTGAGTTTCCTCTTTTGGAAGATGGTGGAGGGGTAACCCACCCCACAGCTGCTTGGAAGGATTTGATGAAAGGTAACTGACAGTGCCTGTGAAGTTGCAGGCTCATGATAAAATCAGTGAGAGAGAAAAATCCATGCATTGCAAAAATCAACACAGGGAAATCAATCCATGGAGCACAGATGTCCAGTGCAATGGGCTCTTTGGTACCCTGGCGCCCTGTTCCTAAGAGGTGTGGCAAGAGGTGCATTTGGGGGACTGGGGTTCGATTCAGCTACCATTGGAGAAGGCATGGTGAGGAGCAGAGAGGGCCGTGTGACATCCTGCCTCCTGAGGTCTCCCTACTGAAGCTGCAGACGCTGTCGCTGTGGGGCGTGGTCCTCACAATGACCTTGGCCGACAGCTACATAATTTCCAGGGGCCAGTGCAAACTGAAATGTGCAAGCCCTTGCTCAAGAGGTGAACACATTTTAAGACAGTGATATGACAGCACTCAGCTGACGGCGAGGCCCTTCTAGTTGTTGCGGGGACCCTCCAAACAACGGTCACACTGTGTGATGAGCCCTGGCCACTTTGCCCAGTCTGAGGGGCTTCTCAGGAACACGTGGTCCAGGGCCACCTTGGTCATAGCCTAGCAGCTGCACTGTAGCAGCAAGGCCTCCAGTGTCCCCTGCTGGTCCTAAAGAGCCCTTGGCCTCTGCCACATCTGGAAAAGCCTTATTGTTGGCCCCTATGTGCAGATCGGCAGCCCCACAGGGGCTTCTGGGTTCTGCCTGTAGGAGCAGCCTCCTGTGTGTCTGGCATGCTGGCCCTCTGAGACTCAGTGGGTGAGCCCAGCTGGCTCCGACTGGACCCCTAGGAGGAGGGTGACAAGAGCCCAGGACTTTCTTTTCTCTTACGACTTTTATCTTATGCACTCTCCTTTCCAGGGCACAATCCTGGAGAAGGCAGTTTGAGAGCCCCTTTCCTCTTGCTTTCTGGATTCCCAAGTTCAACAACCCTGTGCAGGAGGATTAGCCCTCTTTTTCAGAGAAGGGGACAGGGTCTCTGAGGGGCTAAACTGAGCAGCCCAACTCCCAGATCCACAGGTTCCAAATACTTTTGCACTAACTAGAGCTCAAGATTTGTCTTTTAAGGTGTTTTTTCCATGATTATGTTAGTTAGTATTTATTTAGAATTTATTCTTTCATTTCATTCACTTGTTGATGACCATTGAAGTTGTTTTAAGATTTTGGATATTTTGAATAAGTTGTTGAGAACATTTTCTCATTAAAAAAAATGGTTTGTACAAGTTTATTTCTGATGATACTGACTTCACAGGGCAGGGAAGGCACCTAGCCAAAGAGCCCGGGAGGTTAGGCACGTAGGGAGTACCTCTGGAGGGACTCTGAACCTTGGGGCTGGAAGTGTCAATTTTGGGGACAGTAGCAATTGGGCTGGCCCTTGCTCCACCTGGGAGGGCTCTGGGCTGTGCTGAGCTGGTCACTGGTTCCTGACCTTGGTTGTGTGTTGGAATCACCTGGGGAGCTTTTAATGATCTACATGTCCAGGCCAATTGGGTCACCTCCAGGATAGGCCCTCAGTGTCTCTGTGTTTTAAAGCTCTGCAGAGGACACCAGTGGCATCCAGGATTGAGAACCACTAGGTAGAAGAAAGAGGCTCCAGGACAGACTGCAGGGAAGTACTTTCTTTTACGGAGTTGGTGGAGGAGAACCAGGCATGGGGATGGAGAAATCGAGAAGGGGAGGAGAACCAGGAGAGCGAGCTTGTTCATTAGAGAGGACAATACCCACCGCAATGACACCTGCAGAGGGGCTGGGAACAAGAGCCCAGGATTACCATGGCCTGAGCACACATTTAGGGTGGAGGGCAAAACGTGAGACCTCACGGGCAGGAAGTGTAGCGCAGGAGAGGACAGAGGGAGGTCAGAACCCAGACCTGGATCCTCCCCCAGTGCTCCCCTTTGCTCTTCCTGGTGAACACTTGCTAACTGAGGTGGGTGACAAAAATCTTGGCAAAGGTCAGTTTCTTGAGCCATTGGATCAATGGCTACCTGCACCAGGACCCCCAGTGAACTTGGAATTGCCTGAAACAACTTTTAGAAAACATCAAAAACAAACTGATAGGGACTGGACACCCAGGCAGGTCACAGTCAGCCAAACTCTGTCACCTGGTCAGGTCTGTGCTGCCTGGGTGACAGGAGGAGACCTGGCTCCTGAGGCTGGTTCCCCTGGTCGCCTCCGCCATCTGCCCCACTGTCCTCACCTGTGCAGTGGGGACAGTACTCATTCTACATTTCACTACTATTATAAACCACGAAGGGTCACACAGACTGAGGGACTCTGGGGTATTCCGACTTTTGGTCCAGCAGATCCCAAAAGTTGATGAGATTGAGTGGAATGATGAGACCAAGCCCTTCATACATCATAGACTTCCTCTAAACAGGAAATGAGTGTAAAAAACAAGGATCTCGACTCTCAAAGAACTCCTCAGACCAACCATGGGAAAGTTTTGAAGTTCTTTTTTAAAAAATTAATTCATTGTAGGCTACATTTACAAATGCTACCGTTTGGACCTTGAATGTCCCCCAAAGTCTCACATGTTCAAGGTGGGGCTTTGGGGAAGTGATTGGATCTAGTGACCTTGTCAGTGAATTAATCAGTTGGTGGCTAGGGGAGCTACTGGAAGGTGGAACCCAGCTGGAAGAAGCAGGTGCCTGGATGCATGCCCTAGAAGGGCATGTCTTGTCCCCAATCCCTTCTTCTCTCTCTCATCTTCTTAGCTGCCTCCTCTACACATTCCCACCACCATGATGCTCTGCCTGACCTCAGGCACACAGCAATGGAGTCTGGCGACCAGGGACTGAAATCTCTAGGACCATGAGCCAACATAAACCTTTCTACCATGTTGTTCTTGCCAGGTATTTTGGTCACAGTGATGTAAAGCTAACACCATAAACTACAATGAAATGAAATAACTGGTATAATACAACAAAAATCAGTTTCAGACAAAATTACTCATCAAATTGCCATCGATGTATATATATATTCTCCCTCAATTTCTGTATTTGTTTTGCTACAAAGGGATAAGCAGCTTGGGAGCCAGCTTGGGTGCCGAGATCACACTGAGGAGGATTGACCTGTCTCCTCACTACTCGTGGACCAGCTATACTGACATCCTGGGAACTTGCTAGAACTGCAGTGCCTTGGGCCCCACCACTCTCCTGCTGACCCAGAGTCTGCTTTTTCACAAGATGCCCAAGCAATTCCCAGGCATGTTAAGGTGTGTGGTGGCACCCAGGGTGGCTGGGAGTCAGGAAAGTTTTGCAGGATGAAGGAATTAGCCAGAACGTCCATCTCCCACCCTTGATCTCCCACAACACAAGAGTGGAGGACAGAAGCCTTCTTTCTGATGAGCAGGACTGGCTAAGTAGTTTGTAGAGCCCAGTGCAAAATGTGAACTTGGGACCCAAGGCCTTAAGAATTTCAAGATAGTGGCGAGCAAGTGGGAGTCCTACTTAGGGGAGGGGGTACAGGGACCACAGGTCCCATGCTCAGGAAGCTGATGAGGTAAGAAAGGTCATTCTAAATCCAATCATGCTAGCCAGATACATCATTTGCTTTATTTATTTCCATCCATTGCAATTAAAAGCTCCAACCTCTCATCCGTTTTGACGTTTATTTTTTTCTCCATATGCAAATAGAAATGATTTTCAATGGCTCTTATTCCAGGGTAATTCTTTCAAAAAATACAAATATGTAGGTCTATGAAAACATGAATGGAAGTTCTATGTAGGGAAAGACAACTTGTGGTCATTTATTTTACTGACAGTGTACAGACTTTTGATATATTGCATTACAATACTGACCGCTAGATTTCTCATAAAGGTTCAGTTTGTATTTATTCTAGATTTTTTCTTTACAACAAAAGTAAACTCATGCCAGTATTTAGGAACCAAGAATGTCAATTCATTCAAATTTAACGACAGTTTTATTAAACTAAGAATCTCATGTCACAGAGCATTCACAGTGCAGGAGGTCACAGTTATTGAAAAAATAAATAGCGGCATAAATACATTTATTATTTACAACTTTCCAACCTGTTGCTCCTGCTCTGAGAGAATGAACAAAGATGAGGGTGCAGCCTAGCATGCTCCCAGTGTCTCGTGGGGGACTCAGGCCACGTGTGGACTGCCCCAGATGTTTTTGGTTTGGGCTATTTTTAACCAGGTTCTTTCAGGACACAAGACGACCCTCATCAATCTCCTGCTATTTGGTAAGTCAGGGTGTGCCCTAGGAAGATCCAAACACCCCGAGGAAACCGTGCCTAAGCCTGCCATCTCGTATGTGCCTGGCCCCTGCACGCTGGGTCCTTGCCTTGGTGATCTTGCATCTGCTTGTGGGCCTGGCCCCAAGTGGCCAGCAGCCTTCCTCCGCTCTAGGTAATCAAAGTTCTCTGTGTTCAGATACCAGCAGCTACTCCCAGCTGGAAGGGAGGTCCAAGCAGAGGGCACCCTGCCAAGGAGCCAGTGCTCTGAGCTGGAGACTTGGGCTCCTAGACTAGCAGCCCCCTGCAGGACTCCCCCAAAGCAGCTCAGCCACAGCTCTGTTTGCTGGGCCCCCAAATGCCCGGGTACAAGCCTGGATAGTGTGGGCAGTGTGTTCACAGCATCTACAGCTCAGAGGGCAGGGATGGAAGCTGAGACGGGATGCGCAGTGGTCAAGAAAAAAAAACCCTAGAATATTTTATTTGGAAAAACAGAACAGCCTTGCATTTTCAGGGGGAGGAGAGGCCTCCTCCTGTTAAAAGAGGACTTCGTGTCCCCTAGGAATGGACTGGGGAATCCCCTGGAGTGCCAGGAGGAAGGCTCTGCTGTCTGGGTCCCTCCCTCTGTACACAAAGGCTGGTCATACCAAGTCCTGCATCTAGAAATCAAAAGCAGCACGTTCCCTCTGGTAGCTTTTGTTTTCCAGTGACTGGGTGGGGAGGGTACATACTCCCTCCAGAATTAAGAATTTCGTTGGCCTTATAAATGGAAAAGTCCCCACCACCAAGGTGCATGAGGAACAGCTGCTTGAATGCTGGCGACAGTGTGAGCTAGGTGTGGATTATGCTGGTATTTGTCACTTGGCTTTTAAAAAGGAGTAGCCAATCCCCAGCCCCGTAAATCTAATGAATGGAAAAGCCACACAGTCAAGACCTTGCCCCTCAGAGATGCTGCATGGAGCCCCCGGTACCGGGCCACCTTACTAGGGCTGGAAGAGGGTGGGATTTCAGCACCACACGAGGCGGGACGAAGATACACAATTCGGGACAACCAGATACTGACTCTGCAAGACTGGACACGATGTCTTAGAAGCACAAAGGTCAAAGAGGACACAAAGCAGGGCCGCCAGTCCCTAGCAGTGTGTGCTCAGGGTGTTTGAGGACTTGGCAGCAAGGAGTAGAACCTGGAAGCCATTTGTGGTTGAAAAGTGGGGATTTTTTAAAACCTCCATAAAAGAATCAAAGCTTGGATACTACTCAGCCGGCTTCCTGGAAAAGAGGGCTCCAGCTGGGGGTGGACTTGGAGGAGAGGGACCCCTGCTTGATCACGCGTGGGCACCTACTTGCTAGAGCTGGGCAGCACTGGGACAAGCCCCACATTCACCCGCTAGCTGCCAGGTTCCAGGTGAAGCACAAAGCTAGCATCCGTCTGGTTTTAGTTTTTTTCTTCATTAGCAAGCAACCACAACCACCTAAATCGAAATGCCTTTTTAAAATCCGTACCCTACAGAGCATGCCCTTTGGGAAACAGTCCTCTACATAAGGTCAAGGTTCCTCAAGAGCGGACCTGGCAGACCTGGCGGGAGGCCGTGGAGCCTGTGTTCTCCGCCTTGTAGATCTGGCCCATGAAAGACCCTCCCTCTCGTTCCCACACAGCTGACGCAGTGGGGCATACTTACCCAGACCCTTCCCCATGCTTGGAGAGGCTGCGCGCTCAAGCGGCTCACGTGAGGAGCTGCAGAGACCAGAAACCCCAGGGAGTAAGCAGTCACCCCTGATGAGGGATCAGAAGCTCTTTGGGCAAGTCCACATGGACAGAGGGAGCCATGGATCCAAGGAGTGTGGGGATGAGGAACTTCCTGCCACCCAAGAGCTAACTGGAGGACATTTCCGGGAATTTTTAGAAGTTTCTAAGGACATGATGTGGCAACAGGGCTGCTCCAGACATGGACCACCCCAGGCGTCCTGGACGCATCTGCTTACTGCCAATGCTGCGCTTCTTTCCCATTTTCCCCAGAGGCAATGAACTGGCCCTGTCCCTGTCCTTTTTGTCTCTCTCCACCCCTATCTAAAGGAGAGGGAGGGGCCTTGGGATTCAGAGAGGAGGAAAGACGAGTGTGGGGCAAAGATGCCACCTGTACCCTTCCCAAGTTCCTGCCTGCTGAGGAGTCCAGGGTTCTCTGAGGGGTGGGCTGCCGCAGCAGTGACTGAGCTTGCAAATCCTCATTACTAGGGAAGAGCAGGTAGAAGGAACCTAGACCCTGGGCAGCCCGGGCTGGGGCTTTCGGTCCCCATCTGCTGGACTGCACTTGGGTGATGTGCAAACTCCACCTGGCTTAACCTGGCTCAGGGAAGGAGAGTGTCTATCGGCTGCTTGGGTCTGTAAAGGCAGGGGTGGACAGGCAAAAGCCAGAAACAGCCCTCACAGCTGAGGAGGGGAATGAGCAGGTGCACACACACACCTGTAGCCAGGTGTGTGCACAAGGTGTTGGCAGGCGACAGAGGGAGAAGCAGAGGCCAGCAGACCCCAGACTGGGTTACAGAAAGGATGCAGCAAACAAGGGCACCATGCTAACTGCCCACAATGCCCTTAGCCTTCAGTAGCTGACCCAGAACCTTCCTCCAGGGCCAGGTTCCCAAGATCCTTCACACTGACCACCCTAGTCCTTGGGCCAGTAAGGACAAATTCCAAACCAGAAGCAGGAATCCCTGCACCTGCTTCTGCAGACATTTTCTACCTGAGCACAGTGGTTCCTTTTGCTTTTCTGTCCCCAAGAGAAAAGCTTGATGTATTTTTTTTATTTGTCTATTTTTGTAACAGAAATAATTACCCCATGCTAATTAGCTTTGGAGATAAAATAAAGGGAGTGATCCTGCATGGGCTGAAAGCATAAGTTTAAAAAACGAAGGCCTAAATCACAAGCAATTCTTAAACTTGTGATGGAAATATATGCAGTTAAAAACAGAATTTTTCACCTACATTGTACATAAAGTATTCTAGGTTTGATAAATGCATAGAGCCTTTTAAGGACATTACATTGGCACATTAAAGTCCAAAGAATACTAGCTAAGAGGAGCATACTACATATTAAAAACATAATTTCATAGTCTTTCACTGCATCTGCGGTAGACTTTATAACCTCAAATGAGTTCTGCAGAGAAGGGGAGGGCCATTAGGACATATTCTCTGAAAGTTACACAAGGACTCAGAGAATTGAAATGAAGAAGATGTCCCTCTTGGGACATCTTCAGGGACCATGTGCCCTGGACCTTGTCATATCTAAAAATAATTTTTGGTCTTTTTCAGAAAAAAAAGGGACATCAGATAAGAACAAATATTAGGATATGGTCTGGGTAATCCAGGAGTCAATTAAATATTTAATGAGGTTTTGACTTGAACAAAGAAAACCAACCACAAGTGCAAAGTCATACCCACGCCCGTTGCCCCAGGCTGGCCAATCGACATGCACTGGCTCAGCTGGAGAGGGACTGTGGGCTGGTGCTTGGATGAGCATGCTACTTGCTGGCCACTAAACTAGAATCACTTGACCCGCCCAAGACTAAACTATCTACTATATGGGAAGAATTATCCCTATTTATCACAGGGCAGTTAGAAGAATCAAAACAGACACTGAAGCACTTGGAACCTGGAAGGAGTCGGAGGATCTTGTGTGTGTGTGTGTGTGTGTGTGTGTGTATTAGGTGAACTAAGCGACTCAGTGGTCCCCAGTGGCTGTGAACCCTCCAGCAGCTAAGTAAGGTTCTACTGCTGCACCTATGGGCTCCCTCCCATCCTGTTGCTCCAATTTCTTAGAAAAATCCTTCTTATCTCGATGTGAAGACCACTGAGCCCAGTCTCTAGGGAGAGAAACAGAAGCGTTGACGTGGTATCGCTCTAATACTGACATGAGTCCTGAATAGAAACTGGTGCCGGGAGCCGAGTCCCACCACAGGTTCATGCTTAAGAGCACTCGGGGACGCAGGCTTGAACACTTCCTCCTTTTGGAATTCAGGAGGCCTTAAAGAGGACAGTCACAAATTCCAACATGGGTCATGAGCTTTGTGTCTCAGGAGGGGGTTAGCGACTGGAGTTAAACTCATTGTCAAGTTTTTAAAGCGATTTCTGGTGAATCCCTAAAAACCTTTCTTCTGACATCGACATGGGTGGTTCCCACATCTTCTCCTGTGCAAAATATCTCAATATTAAAAGTGCATCAGATCTGATAGACTTTTGCAATAGAAATGTTAAAAAAATAAAAGAACACTCTATATAAAATTAATTTGTGCTTGCTTTTGAGAACCCAGGAAAGGTGTTCATAAATCTTCTCAATGTATAGTTTAGAGCTACGAAGCAGCTGAACATAGTTCCATACTTTTCTATTTGTTAATCAGTCTCCTATCCCTGGCCTTTCATGTGTAGTAAACTATAAGTTTCAAGAAAATTAGCTCTAAAATTTCCAAGATATGGTTTTCATACTTGCCCTCAGCTAACCAGAGAGCAATTCGTTGTTTTTAAGGAAATCTCTCTTCTTGTCACTAAAACCATCAGCTCTGAAATTGGCTGGGCATATAAACAATGGGGTCTTTGGACAGGGGGGTTATGAAGCTAAAACAGTAAAGAAATGACAAATGTGAACAGCCGGTGCATTGCCTCACACAGGTCTGGAACGTCGAGCTGTAAACCACAGGCCTCACCGTGTCTCTGAGTTAGCACCTGTTCCCACGTTGGTCCTTCACCTTTTCCTACATTCCAAACCAAACGTCTTAGAGTCAATGCAAGATGATACACGGAGGGTATGTTTTTGTACAGGGTGACCTTTTTAGTCCCCATCATGATCCTTTTATGTGGAATGATATTTTTCAAGTATGATGATCTGTATGATGTTTTATTTTTTAAATATTTCATTGCTCATTCTCTGCATCAATAAAAAGGATAAAGAGTATTTGCTTGCTTTCTCTCTTCTTCCATGAAAGAAATGTTTCCATTCTTCTAATTTTTTTTTTTTTCCAGAGAAAGGAATGGAATGTCTGCTGTCACGGTCTCAAACCCCAGCAGGGTGACGCCTTGCCTCTTCCAAACTGTAAGCGCTTCTAGTAGAAGTCAGAGGCTCCCGGTGGCACATGCTGCCTGAGGGTCTCACCCCTCTGACCCCGAGCTGACACTGGAGAGTGGCACTTTCGTTCTGCACTTGGCTGAGGAGACCTCATGTGCACCAACTGCCTCATTTCCAAGCCTGCCCGTGGAAGAGAAAGACAAGCTGCATGCAGTAGTCCTGTTGAGTAAAGTGTGCAAGAGATGAGATGCTCCATGTCCCTGGGGGCTGGCAGCTCAGGGGCCTGCAGAGCTGCTGAACTCAAGTAACACCGGGACCCTGCCTTGCAGGCCAACTCCAGGGAGCAGGCCTGCAGCCTGGCCTGGGACCAGGCAAAGACCCCAGTGGCCCTTCCTTTCAGCTCACGAAAGGACAGATGGTGGTGGCTGAGGCAGGAGAGGCCTGTGGTGGGGGATGGAGAGAGAGGAGGACGCCAGCTTGGCGGGGCGGCCAGGACGGCTAGGGGTGGCGGCTCAGCTCTAGTCGTCTTCTCGACACATGGGCAAGTTGACGAAGGTGAAGATGTTGAACTCTATCATTATGGAGAAGCACAGGAAGACAGCGTAGAGAACCAGCACGTAGACGCCCAGCTTCCGGTCCAGCCGCCACTTGTTGAGGTGGATGCCGAGGACCTGGGGGGACAGAGTGTCAAAGCTGGGCTTAGGGAAGAGGGACACAGAAAGCATTTTTACCCAAAAGTAATGCAAACATCACAAATCCCGGAGCTGCAGAATGGAGATGAGGGCAAATGGGCCAGCGGGGCTTCTCCTTGGTTTGACCAGAACAGCCCTGAGGGCTTTAGACTTGTCCCATGCCAGGGCGAGTCTATGGCCTGGTCCTGCTGACTCCAAGATACACAGCAGCCACCCGGGGGCACTGATCTCCTCAGGCGGGCGGGCCACTTCCTCAGGGTGCATACACCCCTGCCCCCCCAAGCCCGGGCCTTCTCTAGAGACAAGCAGGTCTTTGTCTTGGCCTCAGAACTTGACCTTGTCTTTCTTCCTTGGCTAATTTGCCAAGGCTCCCACGGACCCATCTTAGCAAACTGTAGCCTGGGCCATCCCTTTCTGTGTGCATGCGTCCCTCCTCTGCGTTTGGGGGATGGGCCATGCATCCCCCCCACTGTCTTCCCTCTGATGTCTGCAACAAGACTTGCAAGTGCTGGACCAATTACCTCTGCAGAGCACCACGCTCTGTAAATCAGACCAACCTGGTTTGAATCTCAGATTTGTTGTTTCCTCACTCTGTGACCTTGGGCAAAGTACTTAATGCCCAAGCCTTGATTTCTTCTGCAAAATGGGAATGACAACGGCACCCCCTCCTCAGGTGGAGGTGAGGATCACAGATGTCATGCAGAAGTATAGTGCTCCGCTCAGGCCTAGGCACATGGAGCAGGGCGGCCGTGACCACCAAGTGCCATCCTGAGGCCTGCCATACCCCCTCTTGCTAGCTCAGATGGATGGGCAAGGAAGAATTTCTGTCCTATCACTAGAAAGGACACTAAAGGAGGCAGCAAGAAGAAGGGAAATGTAATTCACTTCCCCTGTGACATCTCATCTGTTCAGGAAAACATGCAGTAGTGTTGGTAGATGCTCTTGGGAAAAATTGGGTTTGGAGCATGTGAGGATGTACGCTTTTCCTCCACTTCGTCTTATGCCAGGGGCAGGGGACAGTGGGTGTTTGGAGTAATGCAAGGGATGAGGCAGAAGCAGATGAGATGAGGCCTGGGAGAGGCTTCTCTTCTGGAATTGTAAACACTCACAGTGAGCGCGACAGAGCCCAGCAGCAGCACCACAGAATAGACCAGACCCCGGCTGTTGATCTTGACCTGGAAAAGCAAACACAAGAGCCCTGAACCTCTTGGCTGCGTAGCCAATCCCTTGTGAATGCCCAGCGTGCTCTGGTTTAGTCATTCCTTGGTCAGGAAAAGACAGGGGTCCTCGGGTAAGCACATGGCCTGGGGGGTCTGGACAATGTGGGTTCAACCTGGACTCTGCTCCTCTGAGGAAGGGGCCTGGGAGGGGGACAGGCTGGGAAAAATGGTGGAGGCACCACACAGCCCTCAGCAAACACAGGCTCCCTTATTCAGGACTCCTCTCTCCCCAAATCTGTTCTGGAAGCCATCAAAGAAGGTGGGTGCCCAATTCATGATATAAACACTGAGGACACTAGGAATGGAAGGAATCCACCTCAACATCATAAAGCCTATACACGAAAACCCCAAATCCAGCCTCATAGTAAATGGAGAAAACTGAAAGCATTTCGTTTAAAACCTGGGACCAGACAAGGGCATCCACTTTCACCACTCCTGTTTAATATTGTGCTAGAGATTCTAGCCAGGGCAATTAGGTAAGAGAGGGAAATAAAAGGGATGAAAATAGGAAAGGCAGAAATTGAATAATCACTGTTTACAGATGATGTGTTCTTATACCTAGAAGATCCAAAAAACTCCACCAAAAGACTGCTTGAGCTAATAACCAAATCTGGCAAAGTAACAGGTTACAAAACCAACATACAAAAACCAATAGCTTTCCTATGTATCAACAATGAACCTGCTGAGAAAGAAATCAGGAAATCAGTTCCCTTCCCAGTAGCCTCAAAATAAATAAATAAATAAATCTAACTATGGAAGTGAAAAACCTCAACCATGAAAACCATAGGACACCAAAGAGGAATTGAGAAAGACCTCAGAAGACAGAAAGACCTCCCATGTTCATGGATAGGCAGAATCAATGTTGTTAAAAGTTCATACTACCGGGGCTGGGGTTATGGCGCAGTGGTAGCGTGCTCACTTAGCATGCGTGAGGCACTGGGTTCGATCCTCAGCACCACATAAAAATAAAATAAAGATATTCTGTCCACCTACAACTAAAAAAATAAATAAATATTTTAAAAAAGTTCATACTACCAAAAGCAATATACAGATTCAATGCAATCTCCATAAAAATACCAATGACATTCTTCACAAAACTAGAAAAAAGAGTCCTAACATTCATTTTGAAGAATAAAAGACCCAGAGTAGCCAAAGCAATTCTAAGCCAAAAAAGCAACACTGGGGGCATCATAATGCCTGACTTCAAATTATTCTACAGAGCTATAGTAACAAAAGCTGCCTGGCACTGGGGTAGAAACAGACACAGCCAATGGTACAGAATAGAAGACACAGACAAACTCACACATCTACAGTCATCTGATCCTGACAAAGGTGCCAAAAACATACATTGGAGAAAAGACAGCCTTTTTAACAAATGGTGCTGGGAAAACTGGTTATCCATATGTAGAAGAATGAAACTAGACCCTATCTCTCACCCTGCACAAAAGTTAACTCAAAATAGATCAAAGATCTAGAAATTAGATCAGCAACCATGCATTCCTAGAAGCAATGTTGGGTCAACACATAGGCACAGCAATGACTTTCTCAATAGTGCGACAGAGCCCAGAAGCTCAGGAAGTTGATAAATGGGACAGCACCAAATTAAAGAGTTTCTGCACAGGAAAGGAAACAATTAAGAATGTGAGAGAGAACCTACAGAGTGGGAGACAGTCTTTTCTAGCTGCTCTTCTGACAGAAGGATTAATATCTAGAATATAGAAAGAACTCAAAAAATTTTACACCAAAAAATCAAACAACTCAATTACCAAAGGGGCAAATGAATTAAACAGACACTTCTCAAAAGAAGAAATATAAATGGCCAACAAATATATGGAAAAACATTCAACATCATTAGCAATTAGCAAATGCAAATCAAAACTACACTGAGATTTCATCTCACGTCAATCAGAACAGCAGTCATTAAGAATATAAATAATAAAAAATGCTGGAGTGGATGTGGAGAAAAGGAATGTTTTTACACTGTTGGTGTGATGTAAGTTAGTACAACCACCATGGAAATCAGTGTGGAGGTTCCTCTAAAGACTAGGCATGGAACCACCATGTGACCCAGGTATACCACGCCTCAGTATTTATCCTAAAGAATTAAAGTCTGTAGTCTTACTACAGTAATATGTGCATACCCATGTTTATAGCAGCACAATTCATAATAGCCAAACTATGGAATCAGCCTAGATGTCCATCAACGACTGAATGGATAAAGAAAATGTGGTCTAAGCTGGGCGCGGTGGCTCACGCTTGTAATCCCAGCACTTTGGGAGGCTGAGACAGGAGAATCACAAGTTCAAAGCCAGCCTCAGCAACGGCGAGGCACTAAGCAACTCAGTGAGACCCTGTCTCTATGTAAAACACAACATAGGGCTGGGGGTGTGGCTCAGTGGTCCAGTACCCCTGAATTCAATCCCCGGTACCGAAAAAAACAAAAAGAACAAAAAGAAAATGTGGCCAGGCGTGGTGGCTCATGCTTGTAATCCCAGCACTTAGGGAGGCTGAGACAGGAGAATCGCGAGTTCAAAGCCAGCCTCAGCAATGGCGAGGCACTGAGCAACTCAGTGAGACCCTGTCTCTACATAAAACACAAAATAGGGCTGGGGATGTGGCTCAGGGGTCAAGTGCCCCTGAGTTCAATCCTCGGCACCAAAAAAAAAAAAAAAAAAGAAAGAAAATGTGGTCTATATACACAATGGACTTTTACTCAGCCATAAAGAAAAAAAAATTATGTCATTTGTAGGAAAATTGATGGAACTAGAGTCCATTATGTTAAAATAAAATAGGTCAAACTCAGAAGGTTTGTTTTCTCTCATATGTGGAAGCTAGAGAGGAAAAAAGGAAAAGAAGGTGGGGGTGTGGGGATCTCCTGAAAACCAGAGAGATCAGTAGAGGAAAGCGACCAGGGGAAGGAAGGGGGAATATTGGTCAAATTATACTGTTATATTGTGTGAAGTATGAATATGTAACAACAAATCCCATCCTTCCGTACAACTATAATGCACCAATAAAAAACATGGAAGAAAAGAAAAATGAAGGTGGGTGCCAAGGAGAGAGAGCAGCGCACCTCCTAAAACCCTGGGCTAAATACACCCACCTCACTTCCTTGGGCACTGAGGGAACTTACCGTGGATCCGTAACTAATGACCATGGTCTGCAGGCCCCACGGGATGCCAAGCCCCACCAGGATGTCGAACACGTTGCTTCCTATGGTGTTAGAGACTGCCATGTCTCCAAGGCCTAGGGACCACCAACACATTACTGTCATCAAGAGCAGGTCTCCAAAACCCATGTTCTCTCTCTTAACAGTTCCCTCAGTGCTATTCCTTAGAAAGGAATCCCTTCTTCAGAGACCCTACGTTCCTAAGACCCCCCCCCTTTTTTTTTTAAATTTTTTTAGTTACACATGGACACAGTGTCTTTATTTTGTTTACTTTTTTTTTTTAATGTGGTGCTGAGGATCGAACCCAGTGCCTCACACATGCGAGGCAAGCACTCTGCCACTGAGCCACAACCTCAGCCCCCGTTCCTAAGACCTTTATTTTGAGGCTTAAAATCTTCTCCCTTCAAGAAATTTCAAGGACCCTGTTATGGGTTGAATCATGGCCCTCAGACTTACATGTTGATGTCTTAACCCCCAGTTCGTCAAGGTGGGGCCTTCATTAGAGGCAGGGCCTCTGACAAGATAAGAGGTTAAGATGAAGTCATAGGGTAAACCCTAATCCAATGTGACCGGGGGAACTTTGGACACTGACAGCACACAGGGAGGTGGCCATGTGAGGAGGAAGACAGCCCAGGAGCGTCAGGACAGGGGCCTGGGCAGGATTCTCCCTCAGCCTCAGAATCAACCCTGCCCACGCCTTGACCTCGAACTTCTGGCCTCCAGCTGACATTCTCTGAGGATCCATTGTGACTTTGCCTCACTTAATGCTCCTAGTTGCACTGGGGATTTGGGGGACAAAGCCATGCTCACGGGGCAGATGACGAAGGGCACAGTGTGCGAATGCCCTTCTGGGCCCCCTTTATGACAAGCCATCCCAGTACTGCTCGCTTGGCCGGGATCACAGGGCATCAGATCTCGTGTCTTGGTAGTTCTAAAGGGCAAACTTTCTTTCTCCAAACAGACCAGAAGCATCTCAGAGGCTGGGGGCCGTGCCACTGTCCAGTCTTGTGCCAGCTACACAAGCTGAGGATCTCAATCCCTTGACGGGGATTAAAAGGCAGAGCAGATTTATAAATAAGACTCGTGCTGGCGGAAGCATTCAGCTCTAATTTGACATGACTGTCGTCACCTGGCACACAGGTTTGCAGAAGGTGCCTATTCCATAACATTGCTTGGTGCCCGGGAAGCCCAGCAGCGCCTCTGACCAAGAACTGGATGAGGGGCCACCTCCTCCCATCCTGGTGGCTGTCATTTGCTGACTCTAGCCCACAAGGCCCCTCTCAAGATCTGCAGGGTTGGGCTGACATTCCTGCTCCTTCTTTCTAGGTACTGTTCTGAGTGACCTCAGAGTCTTGGCAGCTTAGTGTTGTGAGGGGCTGCGTCTCTGGGAACCTGGGCTCCCAGGATCCTAGTTGGGCCAAACTTAGGAACATGCAGGACTGCTCCGGACCAGCTCCTTGCACCTGGTGAGGATGCAGGTGCTCGCCAGACAGGTTGGGAGGAAAAAAGATGCTGGAGTTTGGAGAGGAGACAGGTGCTTCTCAGGGTTGCTGGAGTTCCCGAGCTGAGCAGGCATGTGTGGCATCTGGTGTGACTCCTTGAGGACTCTTATGGCAATGACTCAAACTTTAATGTGCATGCAAATCACCCAGGGGGTGGAGGGAGGCTTTGTTACCATGCAGATCTGGTTTGGTGGGGCTGGGGCAGGGCCTCAGAGGCTCTATTTCTCCCAAGCTTCCAGGTCGATGTCAGTGGGCCACACTTTGAGCTGGGAGCCTGCAGGGAGCTCAGGGTGCAGAACCTCCCCTTCAAAACTCGCTGCTGGTTCCCTGTGTGGTGCGGCACACTCTCAACACGGGCTCTACGCCCTTCGTTGTTGAGCAGCTACCCAATCTTACCATGTCCGTTGGATTCTCTGTCAATCACAGGAATGTCACCCTTATGACAACGGTGTATCCCCGGCTAGGGCCTCAGGCTCCCTCCTTTCTGTACCCTTACAGTCCATTGTAGACACTCAATGTCCCCACAGCCACTCCTCTTCCTGCTCCCCTCAGCTGCTCAGTAAGCTCACAAGGAAGACCACCAAAGCAAAACACTATACATCCTCTAAAGCCGGAAGAAGGGGGAATGAGTTGGATGTAGAGCATGCTCATTTTCCCTTCTTGGCCCTGGGACACGGTTCCTGTTAGCTCATTGGCTGTGTGAAGTCTGGCGTGGGCTCTGTTCAGTCTCAGTTTGGAGATCACAGGATAGATTCTTTTGTTTTTTGGGGTACTGGGGATTGAACTCAGGGACACTCGACCACTGAGCCACATTCCCAGTCCTATTTTGTATTTTATGTAGAGACAAGGTCTCACTGAGTTGCTTGGAGCCTCACTTTTGCTGAGGCTGGCTTTGAACTGGCGATCCTCTTGCCTCAGCCTCCTGAGCCACTGGGATTATAGGTGTGCACCACTGCGCCTGGCTTGGATTCATTTTTTGACAACCATTAGAGCAAATTCTTCCAAACATCTAGAGGAGGTCACCATGGTATTACTCTCTCTACGGATGACATCTGATATGTGATGCTTCTGGATATGGCTTTCTCCCTCATAGCAGGACTGGACACCTGCCACCCTGAGAGCCACACCTGGCCAACTCTACTCCGGCAGGAAGACAAGGGGACCTCCCACAAGGCGCTGCTGGTGGCTGCGGGGACCAGGCTCCATCCATACCTTGTCTTGCCACAATTAAGCTGGCCATGCAGTCGGGGACACTGGTGCCCGCGGCCAGGAAGGTAATACCCATGATGACATCGGGGATCCCCAGTGTGTATCCGATGATGGTCACCTGCAGGACAAGCAGGGAATGAGCCCGCTGGACACCCCCAGAAACCTTCCCCACCCTGTGTGCTTTTAGCTTGAACATGATGTTGCTACAACAGAAAAATCTGGAATATGGTTCAAATTTAAAAGTATCTCTTGAGTGTTTTTTTTTTCCTGATCAAATAAGTAACATGTTTTGTTTTAAAACATTAATAAAATAAAATGACCTACGATTTCTCAAGACCCACAGATAGCTACTGCTAACCTCTTAGGTCAGTCATGGGCCTCAAACTTGAGGAAATCCTCTGCAAGTCTGGTAGAAATGCAGACTTCCAGGCCCCGCCCCACAGTTCTGGGGGGAGGCCTGAGGACTTGCAATTCCTTTTTTTTTTTTTTTTTTAAAAATCTTTATTCTGTTGTTTGTTTACTTTTATGTGGTGCTGAGGATCGAACCCAGTGCCTCATGCATGAGGGGCAAGCGCTCTGCCACTGAGCTACAACCCCAGCCCCGGACTTGCAATTCCTAACAAGGCCCAGGGGTTGGCGCCCTGAGCCCGCTCGTCTGGGAACTGCACGTGAAAGCCGGTGGTATCCACGGTCTTGTTTTTGGTGTGTGTATATGTTAGGAAAAATGAAATCAAAGTATACCACCAACATCTATTCTGTAACTGTTGCACATAATGACATTGTGAATACCTTTCCCTTAGAACCTTCATCTACAACACATTTTAGCTAATCCTTACATTTTGTTGTATGGCTGTAAAAGGTTGGCCAATTCCTCCCTGCTAGATATTCAGCTGTTTTCTTTTTTGTTCTTATAATATCACTGCAAGTGACAGTATTTATTGAGTACTTACTCTGTACCAGGTGCACTACAAGGTGTTTTTCAGTATCTCAGGTACTCTATCATTTACCACCCACTCATGAGGGAAGCATTATTGTTATGCCAATGGAGAGTTAGAGAGGTTAAGCCACAATGCCATGGACACACAGCTGGTTATCAATGGAGCAGGGTTTCCAAGCCAAATGTTTCTGACCCTACAGTTGGTGCTCTGGCCTTTCCATCATGCTGTCCTGTGCCTACATCTTTGGCTTTTTACCACCCTAGAGTAACTTCCAAGAGGCAAAACTTCTGGATCAAACGAACCACAGGCTCTTAAAGCTCTTGGTGCACAGTCACATATTCTACTAATGAATGTTGGACACTTGAGAGAAGGTGGGGTCCTGAGCGGCTATCAGGTGGAAAGCCCTAGAAGCATCTGGACCACCTGGGCTCACCAAGCCCTCAGCTCTGCTTTGCCTCTCCATCTGGACATCAGGAATGGTGACACCCCTGAGAGCCATTCACATTTCAGTTTCTGGTTCCAATCCCAGGGGAGCAGCTATGTGACCCTGGGTGAGCTAGCTTGCTCCTCCGAGCCTCAGCCCCCTCACCTGTCAAATGGTTTGTTAAAAAGGACGAAATGAGAAAATGCAAGGTAACAGCACCTGGCTTGTGGCAGATGTCCACAGTGGTATCTTCCCTTCTGTTGCAATCATTTGTTTGCTATCTTTGGGGGCAAAGAGACGGAGGGTCTCGGCTTCATGGGGCTCAGAGAGCCCTGGATTGGACATGCTTTCAAAGTGCAAAGCTCAGCCCTGGTTGGCAGCCAGTGTCTGGACTTAATAGATATCCCTGTTAGGAGAAAGTTTTGCCGAGGGGTGTGAGGACACTGGTACCCACTACGAGGGCTCTGCTCAGCGCTACCTGAGTCCCTCCCTGCTCCCCAGTGAGGTGTCATTTTCTCAGATTGCCCTGTGCTGATGAGATTGCTCTCAGCCATGCATGGAGGGAGAGAGTAGTGGGCAAAAAGCAAGAATGATCCTTCAGTGCTCAATCCACATGGGCCGCGAAGGGGGTCTGTACAAGCCAGACCATGAGGTAGCCCACCAGGTTTAAATCTGTGACTCCAGACATCGTAAGTGCAGAAACTGGGTTACCCTGGAATTACTAGAGCTTCCCCCGCCAAACCATTGAACTCTGTGGCTAAGATGTTGAGGGATGGAGGGATGGAAGGCAGGCAGGCTTTGCGGGGTGCCATGCCCCCAGGATGTTTAGGATCAGGGACGCCACACAAGCCTTGTTTTATCCTGGACTGCAACCCTGTGCCCTCTGAGCCTCCTGACACTTAGGCTTCATAAAAAGGGAAGGAAAGACATGTCCAGAGCCCCAGGACAGGTCCCAACTCTGCCCCTGACTACCTACGTGACGTTGGTCCTCAGTGTCCCCAACCGTGCTGGGGAAATGGGTGATCCACTTCTAAGGTTCCTCCCTTTGGATGCTGACATTCAAGAATTATTTTCCCTGAAGCCTTGCAGGTGAGAGAGGGAAAGGTGAGGTACGGGGATTCACTGCTCCCTGGCACCCTAACCAGGGCACAATGATAACAACTGTTCCCCCAAACCAGGCCATCTGAAGTTCAAAATCACAGGTAAGAGGACCCCAGCAAGGTGGCCCCTGACCCTGGGCCAAGCCGCCATGTCTCTGGCTTAAGAAACAGTGGTGGGATTTGTATGTCAAGGACATGGGGGCGGGGAGGGCCAGCCCCACGGCTAACCAGAGCGGACCTGCCCGGGCTGCTGTTCATAACTAGAGAAGGCAGATTTTCACACCTTCATTAATTTGATCTTCCAAATTCTCAAACCTGCTCGAATGCCATGAAACACTATTTCTACCTGGAATGTTGTTTTGGGTACACACGTTAGTAAGGAAAACCTCCAGGTGCTGTATTTAAAATGTAAAGATGGGCTGGCCGGCAATTTTGCTTCAGAAAAGTTAAGATGTGCATATTCAAGCCCTAGTGTTTGTGATCTGTGGGGGTGTTCTGGGGGTTTAGCAGAGTAGCTCTTTCCAAGCTCTTTCCCCACCAACACAGGAAAGCCCCCTCCCTCCTGCCCTGCACGACGCCCCCCTACGCTCTTCAGCATCCTAACAGACCTCTGCCTGGACTCACGCACTGTGCTTGGGAAGGACAAGGAGGGTGTGATTGGAGTTGTCTGGGAGCAGAACCAGGACAGCCCGTGTGCCTATAAGGTGATAGGCTCTGTATGGTTTAGATGTGGGGTGTTCCCCCCAAAGCTCATATGTGAGACAATGCAAGAAAGCTTAGAGGTGAAGTGATTGGGTTTTGAGAACCTTAACCTAATCAGTGCATTAATCCACTGATGGGGATTAACTGGGTGGTAACCAGGCAGGTAGGGTGTAGCTGGAGGAGGTGGTCCCTGGGGTTTATATTTCCTTGCTGGTGAGTGGAGCTCTCTCTCTGCTTCCTGGGGGCCACAGCCTGAGCTGCTTTCCTCCTCCACCACACCCTTCCCCCATGATGCTCTGCCTCACCCTGGGCCCACAGCAATGGAGTCAGCCATCTATGGACTGAAACCTGCGAAACCTTGAGAACCAAATAAACTTCTCCTCTAAAATGGTTCTTGTCAGGGTTTTTGGTCACAGCAGCTGCTAAAACAGGCTCCAATAACCTTATAAGACACTGCCTACCTAGAGGGGCCACCTTGGCCCAGGGAGCTGGGTCACTTGCTCAGGCCAGTGGCTCCTAAGAGGTAGGACTGGCATTCACATCTGGTCTGTGTGCCTCCCCCTGGGGACCTTCATTCACACAGAGCTGCGTGGTTCCTCTGGAGTGGAGGGAAGGTGGCCCTGTGCCCACAGGGAAAGCCCCCTGGTCCCGCTTGCCTCTACCCCGGCATCAGGTGTTTGGGGGAGAATGCAGTGAACCCAGAGGGCCACCAAAGCGTGAGTGGCCAACAGGTGAGCTTCACCTGTCCAAGCAGCCACATGGAAACTACTTCTGCTTTTCTTGCTCCTGGGCTTCCACTTGGGCTGAGGAGGAGGAGAGGGACCCCTGATTGGGACATAGCACCAGGAACACCTTGGGCTCTTGCAGGGCCTGGCCCAGCCAGCAGAAGGTTTGTATAGGGAGCTGTTGAGTGTGGCCAGAGTAGCTTTTGAGAAGCCATGCCTGCAAAGCCCCCATCCGCTGACACCTGGGAATTCCAGCCACAAACTGAGGCAGTTCAGGATGGGGGTGGAGGTCACGGACCAGGAGGCCAATATTGGGGTTCTAATCCCACTTCTAGCACTCACTGATTGTGTAACGTTGGGCAAGATCCTCAATCTCTCTATGCCTCCATTTCCCCATCTGTAAAATGGGGACCATAAAAGTACTTGTCCTGTGGTGTCGTTATGAGGGTAGGAGGGAGTTCACATAGGGTGCTTACAGCATTGCTGGGCACATGGGAAGGGGAGAGGAACCCTGGGAGAGGCTTGGGGAGAGCCACCTGGGTCCATCATCATCTCCCACAGACCTGGCCTCCTTCCTAAACATTCCCCCCGGGACCCTGGAAGTGAAGGGCCGGTGATCAGCTGCCCCTGTTAGAGTCCTCCGCCCATCCCACCGTTCACCTGTGTGAAGCGAGGTGGCATAGCAGTGCCTGCGGTGGCCTTGAACCCAGCCCTCCTCCTCTGCTGGGCAGGGGCTGGCTGTCCAGTCCACCCGCCGCTCCCACTACTCACCAGCCACACCATGAAGTAGGAGAAGACAGCGATCCACAGCGTGGCGGTGATGAAGGTGACCATGAACAGCTTCTCCCAGCGGGGCTTGCTGCAGTTGGGGATGGTGACGCACAGGAGGAAGATGAGTGGCCAGGTGAACACCCACTTGGCCTTGTCCCCTCGTGCCTCTGCAGGGGGTGGGAAAGTGAGGAGGGAAAGAGAAAGGGGGGGGGGAGGGAGGTGTCACACACCTGCCAGCCACCTTAGTTTTCACAAGCCAGACCAAAGAACATCACCAAGCAACAGGCTTGGCTTCTTTGCCCAAGGTCATACCGTCAGCCCATGGCTGGTGGCAGACTAGCCTAAGGTGCATGCCTGGTGGTCCCCAACACTGGATCCTGCCAAGGAATTCACACACAATTCAGCCAAGGAAAGGTGGCCTTAATAAGTCACCAAGTGCAAGCAGTGTCCTTAATAAGGCACCCAGTATGGGTGTGTGTGGGCAGGCTCAAGACTAGCCTTGTGACATTGATGGCAGTGCAGGAAAGACCTTTGGAGATTCTCTTCTCTGTAAAAGCTATGGGGACAATGGCAAAAATAGTCACAATCTTTTTTTTCAGAATTCCAGGAAGTTCATTTAAGAGATCAGCGGGCTGATCTGGGCTTTCACTTTCCCTATTTCCCTTCCCTCTCACCTGCCCTGGAGCAGCCTTGCAAAACAGCAGCCTGCAGTCCCACCTCACGGCCACCAGAGGGGGCAGGTTGTGACTGACGTTTCCAAACCTGTGGAAAGGGCCTCCCAAGAGCCTGCAGGTGCCCTGGTGGGAAACCTCTGCAGAGCAGGTGGGAAGTCCTCTCCCACAGAACTATTGTTATGGAGCTCACCTGGGTGAAAAGCCTTTTCCTGGGGGTATTTGTTGAAAAGAGTCAGAGGCAATTATCAAATCATGTGCCTGAAGTGGCAGATCACAGTTATGAAAAATAGGGAATGAGCTATTGACAGGGCCTCTGCAAAGCTCCTATGTGTTCCTGGAGGCCTAAAGGACCCAGCGATGCGCAGCACTGCCAGGCCGTTCCCATGGCCAGAGACCCGAGGATGCCCCAAGCTCTCCCCTCTACCTGACAGTGAGGCTCTGAGACAGGGAACAGCAAAGGCTAATGCAGAGTCCTTCCTGTCTAAAAGCTGAAGGCCACCCCAAATCACACGGAGTCCCTCAGCAAAGACGGGGGACTGCTGAATTCAAGCATGTAGGAAAGCCTCTGCCTGGTTATTGGCCTCTAAGAGTGACCGAGCACAGGCTTGGGTGGCCACACGTAGCCAAGAAGACGAATTTTACAGAATTAGTTTAGAAGAATCTCTAAACAAACAAATTACAACGCTAACAGCAGCAACAACAATATCACACCCTGGAAAGTGGGAGAAATAGAATCTCTAGAGTTTTCACATTATGTTATTTTAAAAATAGGACAATATGTTGTTTCTGTAACAATAATGAAAATCTATGAGACATGCAAAATAATATTGCCCATACACAGGAAAAGAGCCAATACAAACATTCAAAAAAAAGGGGCAAACAACATAAAAAAGAGGCTGAAGATGTGGCTCAGTGGTTAAGTACTCCTAGGTTCAATCTCTGGTAAAAAAAAATAAATAAAAAGATAAATAACAAATATAACTAAGGAGTGGAAAAAGAACACTCATACATTACAGGTGAGAATGTAAAATGGTACAGTCTTTTTAGGAAACAGTCTGACAGTTCTTCAAAAAGTTAACCAGAAAACTGCTATATAGCATAGCAGTTCCATTCCTATATACCCAAGAGGAATGAAAACAAAATGTTGATATGAAATCTTGTACTCAAGTATTCATGGCAGAATTATTCATAAAAGCCAAAAATAAAACAGTCCAAATAATGCAAGTGATGAATGCATAAACAAAATATGGTGTGTAAATACAATGGAATATTACTTACCAATGAAGAGGAATGGAGTACTGACCCATGATGTAAATGTGAACCTTAAAACCATTATTACAGGGAAGAAGCCAGACACAAAAGGCTGCCTATTATTAGAAATGTTCACAATAAGCAACCCCGTGGGGACACAGTGTAGATTAGTGGTTGCCAGGGAAAGGGAAGAGGAGGGAGTGGGGGTCATTGCTTGTGGGTGTGGAATATCTTTTTGGGGTCATGAAAATGTCTGGAATTATGTATCAGTGATAGTTCTACAACTTTGAGAAAATAGCAAGAAACCCCCAGAATGTATAAGGCTGAACTTTATGGTATATGAATTAGATCTCAATTTTTTAAAATGCACTTTTTAATCTTCTTAAATAATTAAAAATAGTGTAGAGAGCCGTCCATGGGCTATGTGCAGACCACCACGCAACAGTCCCACCCAGCACTGAACATGGGCTGACCTGCTGTAGCCGCAGCCCCTCTGAGACGGGTGTGACCTGCCAAGATGTCAATCAGCCTGCTGACTGCAAGACTCTGCCTTCTTCCTACCTTGGGAAAGAATGTTCCATGGAAGGTCTTTGATATCCCCTGATATAAACAAAGCACACACTTTTTTGCCATCTGCCAGATCACCTGGCTGTGGGCCCATCCTACCCCCGCATTTTAAAACTATTTTCTGTGTTCTGTGGTTTTTTTCATCACTTTACTTCTTTTAGTCAGTCTTGTACGGGTCAGGGAATCTCATCTTTGTCATCCCCGCAGGACGTGGAATCGGCAATACAGTAGTAAGAACCCCGTGCCCCAATCCGGCTTATAATAATGAGCTAAGAGAATGCAGTTAGCCTTGACATCAGCGAATTGGTCTGCATATCCGTTCTAGATGCTGCATCTAAAGCATGCTGGCCTGCCTGGAACTTCCTCTACAGACCTTTTCTGCACTTTCTAATCCCAGCCCAAGCAGGTTTCCTGCCTGACTGGCTCGTGCGACATCTCGGGCTCTTGCCAGCCCACAGTGCAGCTCATCTGGGCTGCAGGAAAGCCTAAGGCATGTCTAGAATTGACCTAAACTCTGTACACAGGGGAAGAATTCACCTTGGGGAACTGTGACCCCGGACACCTGAATGGCCAGGACTCTCTGCAGATGGCCATAGATGACACAGGTAAGTTTCTCATTTCACAGACACCAAAGTGCACCAGGTATTTGTCCTTGTGGCTGGGGAGGGTTTTGCTGCTGGTATTGACATCCACCACCATCTTGGACCTTCCCAGGGAGCCAGCATCACCACCTACCGTTTCCCAAGAAACAATGTTCCAATCGGTGAACACTTATTTTTTTTTGGTAATGGTAATGAGAATTGAACCCAGGGATGCTTAGCCACTGAGCCACATTCCCAGCCCTTTTTTATATTTTATGTTAAGACAGAGTCTTGCTGAGTTGCTTAGGGCCTCACTAAGTTGTTGAGGCTGGCCTTGAACTTGTGTTCTTCCTGCCATGGCCTCCCAAGCCACTGGGATTATAGGTGTGCACCACTGCGCTGGGCTCAATGGACCCTCTCTAATGCTGTGTTGGATGAGATCCCTTGGTGGACTGTGCAATCAATTAAGGGATGGCAACCAGCATTCTCTTAAAAAGAAATGGAAAATTTTAGAGTGGTCATATGCAGTGACAGCTAATTATTATTCCATGAAACTTGTTTTCTTTTTATAGATATCATGTGAGAGAGATTTATTGCCGTGGGTCATGGTCAAGGTGTGGAAAACTTCCATGGTGCCTATGCTGGGCCCCCCTTCCACTCATTTGGCAAATCGTCAGCCTCCTCATGGTTCTAATTCTTCTGAAAGCCATTAACACAGCCAGCCCATGGTGAGCTCTCTCTTCTGGAAGAGTTTTAGATCTTAGAAATATCAATGATTGAAACTCTGCCCAAGTTGACCTACTGCCTCATACCTGACCGCCATCCACCCCTCCTTGCTGGGGTGCAAACACAGCTGGGAACAGCTCCTGGGGCCACAGCAGCAGCCTGGCCCCACGATCACGAGGTGGCATGCTCTCCTGCTTTCCAAGAGTCTGCTCTGTGTAATTTGGCAATTTATTGGCTGTTTTGTTACCTAATTGCTCTAAATATTGAAGTCCCGTGGTCAGAGGCCAAGGACAGGAAAGCTAATGGCAAAATCCTGGTGTCTGACTCTGTCTAAATTCAGTTGAGTAATTCCTCAGCTGTGAACACTGTGCAAGCAGTTCCCAAGCCTCATTTCCTTACCTTAAAATAGGATGATGATAATACATTGGGGCTTGGGAACAAGATACTATTTGTCATTCTGAGTAAATGGCATGCCCCACATTACTAATGAGGCAGTATATCATAAAATGCATGGTAGGCTGTAAGGGCCTCCAGAAAGTGAGCACAAGATCAGAAAAAGATCATCAGAAATAGAAAAGCAAATTTAAAACATCACACATAATGGATGCGAGAGTCGCTGTTTGAAAGCCCATTCCCGGCAAAGAATTTCTCCATACTCTGCAGATGAAATCAGATATTCCTTAAACTTGTGCCAAGAGACCAAAACATCAGCAGGCAACATCACTGAAATGGAAAAATTGGAGAACCTAATTACACCTGGCAGAGCTGGCGGCCCAGATGGCCTGGAAACGGCCTGTTGCGGAACTCAGGCCACCTGGGTCCAGGAGTTCTGATTCGCTAAGAATCTTGGATGCCTCTGGGAGCACTTGCCTGGCTCCCCTCAGGAGGGTTATTTTCTAGCAGCCATGTTTTTGCTCCGTCTGTGCATAGCACAGGGGGTTATCATCAGTCAGAGTCAACTAGCCTGGGACCAGTTTCAGTATTTGTGTCTTGGATTGTGAAATCAGGAGGGGAGGAGCAGAAGTGGGTCTGAGGGGCAAGAGATGAATGAAGGACAGGGACTGGGATGTTTCCTGGTTCCAGCTCATCCTGATACCTGCTTCCCCTGGCTCCAGGAAACACTCTCCTAAGGTCCCCTTTCCTGCTCAAACCAACTCTGGCTGGCTTTTGTCACTTGTAACCAAAGGGTCCCAAGCTAAAGAGTTATGAAGACAGAGACAGCATGGGGGGGCTTTTCCATCTGCCCCCCTGGTTCAAAACATCTGTTTGCTTTAATTTCATGTTCCCTCCCATGCAAAGTCCTGCCCCAGGATCTGGTCTCCTGACTTGACCGTGAGGCTGAGGACTTGCTAATATACAGATTTCCCAGCCCTGCCAGGATTCTAAAGTGTCTGCTTCCATGCCCTCGATTTCCAAAGTTATGCTCAAAGGCACGTTATCTTGCCAAATCCACATCTGCTTTTTAGAATTTGTCTTGATCAGGCAAGAGACACAGACACAGGAGTAGCCGTCATGAAGGGAGATGTGTGTAGGCTCTAGAAGCAGGAGGTAAGGGGCATCAGGCAGGGCCATGGGGGGAAGCCCAATGCAGGCCAGGAGGCAGGCGGAAGGGGAGAGCATGGCTTTGGCCTTTAGGGTGGTTTCCATGGCAATGCAGGCTAAGCAAGGAGACTTAGAATTGAAAGGTTTCTGTGAGAGGCTCACCTTCCAGGTGGTACCTTTCCCTGGGATGATTAGGACAGCAGAATGTGATCCCTGCAGCCTGCCAGGAAGGGGTGGCAGCTCAGATTAGGGCTCTGGGTGGTGGGATTGCATATGGAGGGCAGGCGCCTGGCAGTCAGTCATGTGCTGTAAGAACCAGCCAGACCTCGAAGGGCAGTCTCTCCTAGAGGGAGAGGCCTCAGATGTCGAAGCCTCAAGCATACAGAAAATCAGAAAATAGGTTATGTACTACATGCTGCTAACTTCATCAAATGCTTTTGAGTCTTTTCATCAGGCTCCTGAGAGTTTTGCTAATGTGAGTCAGTCCCTCACTGATTTGAGCAATTCCAGGCTCGTCTGGCCAGCAACACAGTTACCTTCACCTTAACTGCCTGCTAATTTCCCTCCAGGGAACCAATCCTCCATTCCACTCGCCATGGGGTTTAGGCAAGACCAATGACCTTGGGTGTAAGACTGAAGCTCGGCTACTTACGACCCCATAAATATTGAGTGTGTTTGTTCTCCATCCTGAACACTGTTCTAGGTACTGGGGATCGACAGCGAGCAGATGACACCCTGGCAGCCGTCGTGGGGTTTACACAGGTTCTGGAGTGGGTGTCACTCAACAAACCCATCCCTTTTGTGGGGAACCAGTGCCTCTCCCACCCAGGGCCCCTTTCCCCTTACTAACACAACACTATTTTGCTTGGGACCGTAGGTCCCTATCTGCAAGTCTTAATTTGGGGATGGCAGTTCTGGGTTGAAAGTAAGTCTACTTGGTGGAGCTCCCAGGAAGTGTCTTCCCATAAGAAGATGAACAGACTCTGGCCTGGGCCTCACCTCCTGCCCCTTGCTCCTGCCTGGCACAGAGACACACTGGAGCTTCAGGAGCCTGGCAAACCCTGAAGACAAAGCTACCTGCTGAAGATGGCCACAGACAGGCACCTAGAGCTGAGATCCTCTAATCCAGGGTTTTCTTTTCTCTCTTTTTGGTACCGGGGATTGAACTCAGGGGCACTCGACCACTGAGCCACATCCCTAGCCCTATTTTGTGTTGTATGTAGAGACAGGGTCTCACTGAGTTGCTTAGCACCTCGCCATTGCTGAGGCTGGCTTTGAACTCGTGATCCTCCTGCTTCAGCCTCCCAAAGTGCTGGGATTAAGGGTGTGCGCCACCGCGCCTGACTTCCTCTAATCCAGGGCTTTCTTACGTGAGAAAAATAAATCCCTTGAGCTTCAGGCTCTGGCACTTGAGCTTCCTGTTGTAAGCAGCTGAATGTGGTCCTTCCCTCAGACAGAGGTGCCATCTGGGTCCCAGGCTGATCCAATGGGATGGAAGCCATCTTTGCAAGCAGCTAATGAGGAGGAAGCCGGCCTGCAAGGCTAAGAGACAGGCGAGGGTCTCATAACCCCATGGGAGCCTGCTGTGTGGTTCCACCATGATGGGGGCTCAGGATAAAGCAGCCTGAATGGAGCTTCCCTAATAGAAGAGTCTGGACTGACTCGTGCATGATAAAAGTGTCATGGAGCCACAGCGGTAACGGCAGAGTGTCCACCTCAGGGGACATCCCCTTGATGCTACTAGAAGCCCACCCTTCTGGCCCCCTACTCTATCTCCTCAGATGCAGCATAAGAGAAAAAAGATCACCCCAGACTCCTGGCATAAAGGAGGGAAAGGGCTGTTTCTTTCCCTAAGCACTCAGATTTCTCTTTTGAAGCAGAACATTGCAATATAATTATGTAACAAAAAGTACTTAAAATGAACTGTAACAAACAGATGGCCAATCATTGGAGGAAAAAAGTAAGAACAGGTGTAGCTGCTGATGAAAAACCTCAAATTAATTTGGATAGTTAACTAATTAGACACTCCAACCAAGGCAGGGGTTGCCCTGTGGCATGCGGGGGTGTTGGTGCCACTGGATGACGTGGAGGCTTCCGGGGGCCCCAGGAGAGGAGCTGCATCACCTAGAGCGTGCAGCTCCTGGAATCAGAGCCCCCCAGAGAGGCCAGACCCCCAGGGCTGAGGTCTTGAGCTCTAGAACAGGGCTCCAAGGATTTGCACTTGTTTATTGTTAATGAGACAGAGTCTTGCTTGGTTGTCCAGGCTGGCCTTGAACTCCTGGGCGCCTCCGGCCTCAGATTCCTGAGTAGCGGAGACCCCAGGCATGTGCCACAACACTTGGCTAGAGAATTCGCATTTCCAACAAGTTCCCAGAAGCTCCTGAGGCTGCCGGGCCCTGGACTCCACTTCAAGGACCGTAACTGTGGGTGAACTCCATTCGAAAATAGCTGAGATATAACTGCCATATCATAAAATCCATCTATTGAAAATGTATAATTAGGTGGTTTTAATATATTCAGAAGTGGTGTAACCACCACTAGAAAATTCTAGATGACTTCATTACCCCCAGTAGAAACCCAGTGCTCAGCAGTCAACATTGCTCATACTCTGGCCTCCAGAAACCACTCACTTATTTTGTGGCCCCATTGATTGGACTGCCTTGGGCATTCCACAGAAATGTCATGGTAACATGCAGCCTTCAACAGATGAACGGATAAAGAAAATTTGGTATATATAACCAATGGAATATTACTCAGCCATAAAGAAGAATGAAATGACAGCATTTGCTGGTAAATGGATGTGACTATCATGCTAAGTGAAATAAGCCAGTCTCCAAAAACCAAAGGCTGAATGTTTTCTCTGATATGTGGGTGCTGATTCACAATAAGGCGGAGGCTGGTGAAGAATATAGGTACTTTGGATTAGGCAGAGAAGAGTGAAGGGCGGGGAGGGGTTAAGAAGGAAAGTAGAATGAATCAGATATTAACTTCCTATGTGCATGACTACATGACCAGTGGGATTCTACATCACATACATCTACATATAATTTATGTATGATGTGTCAAAATGCATTCTATCATCACATTTAGAACAAATAAAAAATAGACATGGAATCCCTTTCTCCAAGAGGCCCTATTAGCTCTTTTAAAAGCTATTCATAGCCAAAGAGTAGAAATAAGCCAAATGTCTCCCAGGTGGGCCTCTCCGATGTAAGGGAGCGTTACGCAGCTGTAGGACAGATGTACAACTGCTGCTACCACATGGGGACACCTGGGATATGGGCCAAAGGAAAGACATCGGTCACAAAATGCCACATAGTGTGTGATTTCTTTTATATGAAATATTTGGAATGGATAAATCCAAGGAGACAGGAAGTTGATTTGCAGTTGCCAGGGACTAGGGGCAAGGACAGTAACTGCTAACAGGTACGGGGTTTCTTTGGAGGATGATAAAAATGTCCTAAAATTGATTGTGGAGATGGTTGCACGCCTTTGTGAATACACTACGAGCCACCTGACTATGCCCTGGGAAGGTACAAATAGGATCGTGAGTGAGTAACACCTCAATAAAGCCACCACAGGGACACGTAAAAGCTGCTCGGCCACCGTGAGTGCTGGCTGGTTCATGACCTGCCCTCTCAGTTGTGCCCGGTGATGGAGAGGATGCTCTCTTTGGAATCCTGGCCTTGACTTATGGGGTCAGGAGGTGCACTTTCTCTGGCGGCTCCCTTGACCAAGACAGGAATAAGGTCCTTCCCACCACACAGACTCTGGGGCCTGGGCCAGGCGGAGCCACACAGGGAGTGAGCCGCAGCCACTGCAGGTTCCTGTGGTTTTCCCAGGTGGGAGGAAGGAACCGGCTTGTGGAGTGGGTGGACTTCCATTTCTGCAGTAGCAGTTCCTGGGCTTAGAAGGACCAAAGACCCCCTCCTCCCGGCCAGCATGGCCTCAAGAGCCATCCCAGCTGAGATGGGGCAGGTGAGGGAATCTGCCATTTGCCTATTTTGGATCCTACTATAATGCAGAGGAGAAGGCTTAGCGGTGCCACACAAGATCCCCAAGGGCAAGTCCCCAAAGGCAGGTCCCCAGGGCTGTTTGTCAACGCAGCTCATCACTGCACAGCACAGCACCTGCCCTCTGTCCCCGTGTGGCTGGGCGATGCTGGCATCCTGGGTAACACAGCCCGATCCCCTAAGGCTGCGATGGAGGGCGAGCCAAAGGACCAAGGCTTTGGAGCAGCGTTGCCACCCGGGCCTGTCTGGGCTCAGAGTGCCAGCCTGCGGCTCCAGCCCCACCCCTGCCTCCTCGGTGACCTTGGGAAACGGGAGCAATGACAACACCCACACAGGGCCATTGTCCAACTGAATAGCTTAACACAGCAAGCACTCTGCCTGGCCCCGAGCAAGCCCAACAAGTGCCACCCTGTTGCCGTCCCACGAGGCCTGGGATTTTGAGACGCACAGGCTCGTCCCTCGGGTTTTCCACTGTGATGAGCTGCACTGCATGCTCCTCCCAAGGCCACTCGACCGCCACGCAACAGCCCTGGGTCCTGTGACCTGGGACTTTTCTTCCCACAGGATCAGCCCCTGACAGCATTCAGAGTTTGGGAAGTGCAGAGGGGAAGAGGGGCTTCCTACGTAATGGCTGTGTGACTTGGGATGTCCCGTGACTTCTCTGAGCCTCAGTTCCCTTCTCTGTAAAGCAGGGATGATGATAATGAGCCCCGTCCAGGGCAGCTGTGAGGATCACGTGGCAGTGCACAGCACTGACACAGGACAGCACAGGGTTAGCATGAGCTGCTTGGGTAAAAACCATTTAGCTGCTGGGTGTCCATGCGTAAGTTACTTGACCTCTCGGTGCTTACTTTCATTGTCTAATCATCCTACCTGTGTTATGAGGACGCTTACGTGAGGGAATACGTGTGAAACCAGAACAGGGCACGGCCTCCCCAAACTCTCAAAGATTGTGCTATGGACTTTGGGACTAACTCTGGGCCTAAATCGAGCCTAACTCGCAGCCTTTGGGGTCCCATGTGGGAAGAGTGATTCAGCATCAGACCAGGTGGACTCTAGGCCGCTGGGTCTGCCCCAGGAATCGCATGTGTCCAGGTGGACAGAGACTGTGCCCAGGCTGTGGCCTCCCACCTCTTGTGTGGCACAAGCGGTAGACAATGTATCAGGCACATCCCGAGTCACCCGCTTCGTCTGCCTCACAGGCCTGGAAGCGCCCACAGGACAGGGACCCAGGCCCACCTGCTCCCACCTGGGTCCTCAAAGCCCAGAACAGAGGCTGGTTCCTGCACTTTTACTGCCTGAGAGGATCCAGTCTGCAGAGGGCCTGTGCCCAGCTCATCGCAGGGGCCTGAGTTGTGCTAACTCCCCCTCTGAGCCCTGGGATTCTGGCCCCTGTGACCTTTCTAGAACACTGACTGTGGCCCAAACAGGGCGGGTGGTAAGAAGCTGGGGACAGCAGCAGCCACGGGGCTACAGCCCCAGTGGTCCAAGCTCACATCTATTGAGCACCTGCTGTGTGCACAAGGGCGCACAACAACCTTAACTACCTCATCACATCTGGGGCTCAGGTCAACCCAGCCCTGAGGGGGCATCACCCACTCTGTGGATGAGGAACAGAGGTTCAGAGAGGTGATGCCACTGGCCCGGGGTCACATGGGGGTGAGAGGCGGAACTGAGATTCAAATCCAGGACGTGTGGACCAGATCACAGAGTCTGTCCCCGCCTGTCCCTGACAGTGCAGGACAGCTGACATCTGCCCGGCCCTGGTCCATCCCTTGATCCCTTGATGCTGCATGGGTTCCCAGCTGGCCCGGAGGCTGTAGAGTTTTCCCTTTCCCACAGCCCGGGTCCTGGCTTTCTTTCCCTGTCCTGTGACTCCCTCTGAGGACCCCACCTGGGAGAACCCCAGTTCTACCCACCCCTATGGATGTGCTATCGCCCAGGCCACTGTGCAGGTAGACTAAGCCATGAGCTAATGATGGGGCGTGGGGGAGTCCTGCTGCTGCACACATGGGATTTCTCTGGGCCTGGGGTCTCGCTGGCTGGCGCTGGCTTCCTGTACTTCCCTCCCTGTCCTGGCGTCTCCGTCCCTCGCTGCCATTGGCACCTGAACCTGCAGTAGCTGGCTCAGGCAGCAACTTGGCCCCTGCTCCCTGCTCTGCACACAGAGAGGGAGAGGAGGAGGAATGACCTGTGGTCTCCAAGGACATGCCTGGAAACACATCTGCGGGGACCTGGGGGAGCTGTCCCTGAGACACAGGAAGCCAGGCCTGTTCCTGAGGGCAGAGTCAGGCATGGCCAGGAAGTTCCCTGCCCTTGACTTACTGAAGAGCTCAGCCCAGGGGAACTTCTGGAGCTTCTGGCTTGAGGAAGAAAATGGGTCAAGTCCAGCAGGAAGGGTTGTACTCCCCAGAGGACTCGTGGGCAGGAAACCTGGGACAGGAGGCCCCGGCCATGGGGTCTTGGCCCCTGGGATAGCTCACTCTCCACCCTCTACCCTGGGAAGCAACTTGTCCAAGACTCCACAGCCGCGTTTCTGAGGAGTCCCAGGCCCCAGGATGAGGATGTGGGAAAGGGGAGGCTGGTCCTGGGGGCCCCGCCATCCCGTTAACTGGAGGCTTGGAGGAGTCAGAGAAGAGTTGTCCTTCCATGTGTCCATCTGCCCGACTTTACAGAGCAGGAGCTGGCCCAGGAAACAGCCCTGGCCCTGGTTTTCCTGCAGACCCAGAATGGGGGCTGTACTGGGGCCACATTCAGATCAAGTGGCCAGTGGAGGGTGGTGGCTGTGGCCCCTCAGCCCCACGTCTGTGATAAAGGGATGCCAACTCCTTCCTCAAGGAGCCGCAGGACAGGCATGCAGACCACCAGGAGGCAGCCAGGCCCTCGCCCCAGCCCTGGATCTGTCCGTTTCTTGGAGCAAGGCTGCGTCTCCATGGCTGTGGCCACAGCCCTCCTCGGTGGTCTCCCGGCCCCTGGGGCCTGAGTGCCTTTAGTCAGCCCCTGAGATGCAGCAGAGGGACTGGGCTACTGTCTGGACTGCCAGGGGCTGCCAGGGGTAGCCAGGGTGGCGCCCAAGGCCACATCTGCTCCTGTCAGGAACACAGGCCCGTCCAGTTTCAGTGGCCCCTGAGCTTCCCTCCCAGGATCCTACCATGTGGAAATCTTCCCTCACCTGGTAACTCAGTAAGGGACCCAGGATCTTGAGAAGACCACCCCATGCAGTGCTCAGTGTCCCAGATGGCCCCGGGGCCAACGTCTACCCAAGTCCAGTGTGGCCTGTACTCCTACCATTCAAGGTGGGTAAGCAGGGCCTGTTCCGCCCAGGGCTTCCAGGCAGGTGTGCTGACATGCCAGGATGCATAGGGCTGGGCTGAGGTGCTAGTGCCCTTGCCTTCTGGATGGCTAGGGGGGCTCAGGAGGCTGAACCCCAGGGCCAGACTCCCGGGAAAGGCTGGGGGCTGCTGACTGGGGACAACAGTTCCTAACTCAGCTGGTCCCAGGAATCACCTGGAGAAGCATTGACAATGAAGATCCCTAGGCCCCGCTCCAATCCCTGAAACGTGCCAGGGACTGGCCCTGGACTTTGGGAAGAGCTCCCAGGTGGCCTGGGGGCAGGCCCCGAGACTCTCATCCAGGAACTCCAGGAAAACCCTGTGGTCCAGCGGAGCCTGTATCTTCAAGCCGCAGCTGGGGGCAGAGTGACCCAGCCTGGTGGGCCTGGGCTGTCCACATGGAGGCAGGAGCATTCCCCCAAAGACGGGGCAGGGCAGGGCAGCCTCTGTCTCCCGAGAGCCCTTCCCAAATCAGGTGCTGGGCGAGGCGACATCAAACAGAACGCTTTTCAGAAAAAAAAACACGTCTAGTTCTGGCTTTGAAAGTTCTGGAATTTTGCTGCCTCTGAGGATGATAGACACCCAGAAAGAATCTCCAAGAATGGGGCCCAAGAGCTCAGGCCTCGCTTCCCTCTGGGCTACGGAGGCCTCACGGAGGGTCGGGGTAAAGCGAAAGTGAGGAGTGGGTGCTGGGTCCTCCTGCACGTGAGCTCCTGAGTTCACTTGTTCCATAAAGAGCCACTGTGCACCGACTGCATGAAGCCCGGTGACACAGATATATCAGTGAGCCAAACAGACGAAGGTGCCTGGCCCTGAGGAGCTACGCTTTTAGTAGCTCAAGAAAATATAAAGTATTTTAAATAAGGTGGTCTGGAAGGATCACGTGAAAGGATCACGTTTAACCAGAGCCTTGAAGAAGGTGAGGGATGAGCCAGGGGGTAACTGAGGATAGTTCATCCAAGTGCGGTGTAGTGCAAAGGCCCTGAGGCAGCCCATGGAAGCTTGGCTGGAGCACCCAGTTCCCACCAAACTCACCAGGCATGGAGAAGGGGGACAGGAAGACGGTCTCCACTGGCTCTGGCTCTGGGGGTGGTGGCTGGGGTGGTGGCTGCTGCTCCTGGTCCTGCTGAGGGTCCTCCGGGTTTTCCACAGGGACATTCCCGTTCTCGATGCTCTCGTGCCTTCCGTTTTGAAGTGGCTTGTTGCTCACGCTGTTGGCCGAGTGGATGAGTCTCTGCCGCTGTGTGGGCGGGAGGCAGGACACACATGAAGGCCGGTGACACGGTGACATGTGCTTGCTGGGTCCTCATGCGCACCCAGATGACAGGTTCCCAGAACAGCAGCGCTTGGGGCTGCCCTGCCTGTCATCTGGGAACTGCCCTCAGCTCTGGGGGTGCGCTGGTTCCCAGTCAGGATTCGCATCCCGGACCCTAAGGCTACTGAGCAACAGGGCTGCCCGCCTCCAGACATGGGACTACGGAATCACCGGACCCAGGCTGGGGTGGGAATCTTAATAGACGTTTTCCTGCCAAGAGTCCACAACACTTAGACCACCAAAAAGAGCAAAGGGATCTGCGTCAGCGGTCAGGCCCATATGCTGGCATAAGATTTGCTACTCAAGGAGGCTTAAATGGAAGGTCATCCTCAGAGCTAAAACAAACAAAAAAACTAGCCACACAGAATTATAATGAGTGGGGCAGCATGTAACAGCAACGTGAATGTTGTTGATGGGGAGGGTCATACCTCTAGCTTAATAAGAACCAACAGAGTTGTTACTGGGAAAAAAAAATCTAAACATAGCTAAGGTTGTGTTAAAAGAGGCATAAATTACAATACAAAGGAGGTGATAGATCTACACATTGAGAGACAAACCAGATTTCCACAGCACAGAAATGAGATGAGGAAGATTGGAAGCTTGCTATGTCAGGGAGGGTGGATGGTTTTGAGGATGGTCATATTCAAGGGATGGCAACCACTGCATGGTGCCTGAAGGGCAGCCATGTGGAAGAGGCCATACCAGCAGCTCAAGGAAGGACAAGGTATCTTGTGAGAATAAAGATATAGGAAGGGGCTGGGGCTCAGGGGCAGAGCGCTTGCCCAGCATGTGTGAGGCACTGGGTTTGATCCTTAGCACCGCATAAAAAAGAAACAAAATAAAGGCATGCTATCCACCCACAACTTCAAAAAATTTTAAAAGAAGATATAGGAAGGAGGGGCTGGGGCTGGTTTGACCCGAGGAGTCCACGCAGGCTCCCTTTTCTAGTCTAGACTGAGACCTGGACTGGAATCTGCCTGCCTCTTACTAGCCGTGCGGGCTTGGGCGAATGACTTCACCTGACATTAGATACATTGGAACTGCCCCGGAGCCTCGGTGAGGGCTGGTGGGAAGATCCAAGTTCTAATGCAGGTAAAATGCCCAGCGTCTTCCTGGCACGCAGCAGTGCCCAGTAAACCATGGCTAGTTTTACCAGAAATGGCCAGCATCTAGGTGTAGCACCGTGGGGTGGAAGGAGCAGTGGCCAGACAGGCTGGGTCCCAGGAGGGAGGAGACCCCAAGGGTGCGCGAACTTCTGGGCCCTTAGTAGCTCATCTCAGGGGCTTTGGCCAGGACAGCAAGACTAGGAACAGGTTTGGAGAAAGCCCTCCTTCCCTGTGCCCTGAGCACCCACCCTCTGCAAATAAGAAAAGGACACCCCCGGTGTCCCCTCCCTCCGTCTCATAGGCACTGCTGCCCCTGAATGATTTGGGCTTTGCAAACCTCTCTGAGACATTCTGGAATTAAAATGACTGAAAAAGATGGGCTGGGGTTGTGGCTCAGTGGCAGAGCGCTTGCCCCGCACACGTGAGGCACTGGGTTCCATCCTCAGCACCACATAAAAATAAACAAACAAAATAAAGATATTTAAATAAAATAAAATGACTGAAGAAGAAATGAGCCCCAGCGTCTTAGTAAACAACTTCGAATTGGGCACTTGGGGCTTTTATTCTCCCCCACTGCCATGTCACGGTGGATCCCAGAAGTTGTGGTGTAAGCAGCAGGTGCTGTCCATCAGCACATACCCCTGAAACCTTTATCTGTCCAACAGCCCGAACAGAGAAACTGAGGCCCAGGGAGATTGAGTTAGTGGCCGATGGGAGAGAAAAACTCAGAATTCCCTCCTCCCGAGCCCAGCCTCTCTGGTCCCCCCACAGGCCAATCCCACTACAGGGAAAGAAAAACATTCCCAGCAGCTTCTAATTGTGGGGTAGAACAATAACCAGCTCATCAAGACCTGCGATATCCCTGGCTACATAGGCCATAAAAATAATGCCACAAACCCAAATCCCTAAATTCGTATGAGTTGGTTAATATGCACCCCAGCACCCAGAAGATACGATTCTCGTGATTATGAAAAATGGGCAAGATTCCACACAATGTCATCCATGCAAATTTCACCGATTTGGATCAAAATGATTCAAAGCTTAGCAAAGTGTTTTCCTTTCTTAACATTCTTTGCCCCGAGAGGGCCATGTGTATTCAATCAAAACACAGGTGTTGAACACAGAATGTTCCATGGCTGTGAAGGTGGCTCTGGCCCACAACCTGGGTGCTCATCACAGCCCCCACCACTGCCTGTGAATAAGGACCCGAATTCCCACGGATGCGTAGAGAGCAAAGACTGCAGAGGCCGGCCAGGCACACACCAGTTGTTTCTGAAATACTGGTTAAATAATATTTTAAAAATTGTTTTTCAGAGGAGAAGACACACACACCACAAAAGGAAAGTGCATTAGGCGCACCAACGAAGCCTTCGGGGGTGGTCGCCGTTCATCTTGGGTCTCTCTCTGGGCTGTTTTTCTCTAAGTGACCTTTTGGAGAAAGACCTGATCAGACTGCCCTTCTTCGCCTTATTCCACCCACGCCTCCAGGAAGCACCTGCTGAGGTGCCCTGGGCTGGCCTGGATTGCCGGAGGGACCCTTGGCTGCTTGTGGGGGACTGTGGCCTCTGGAAGCCCCAGGGCTACCTTCCTATAACAGGTGCAGCTGGAAAGGAGGGACCTGGGGGCCAGGGCCTCTGGCAGGGCCAAGAGCCTCTCACCTCATTGATGATGATCCTGCTCGCCATGCGCAGCCGGGTCCTGGGTCCGAACTTGTTGGTGATCATGACGCGCAGGCCCGCCTCGGGGAAGCTGAACTTGGGGGGGCTGGCGCTCAGGATCTCGTCCACCATCACCACCGGGTTCTTGCTGTACTGCGCCTTCTCCTTCACTGTGGACACAACACCAGGATGTGCGCTGATCTCCCGGAGGGTGACAGCCAGGTTCTGGGACCACCGACTCCCTCTCGCCCTGAGGTTTTCCTGGGCTGAGATTCAGCCCCTGGAAGTCTGGGGGCCTGGCTGCAGCTCCCCCCATTAGTCAAAGTGGGTCACTGGTTCTCAAAGGATGACCTAGCACGTTTGCTGGTGCCCAGCGGGGCCCTGAAGAGGATGCTCTTGAGCAGTCACACTGCATCTGGCCCCTCCATCCATGGATGTCCATCTCCCTGCCCTCTGGGCCCAGCCCTGGCCGAGTGTGAGGGTCTTTCAGGCCCTGCTGAGCCTCACCAGGGATGCCCACCTGCAGTAGACAGGCCCCAGTGCCTGTCACCCCTAACTGTGGCAGGGCCCTCTTCCCCTGTCTTCTCCTTGCTCAGGTGAAACTTTACAAACTGGCAAGAAATGCTTCTACCTTAGTTTCCCACAGGGAAGGTGCAAAGTCAAGGATGGGGTCCCGGACCCTCGACCAGGTACAGTGGCTGATGAGAGGAGCTGCTGGTCTCAGTGCCCTGTGAACTGCCGGCTGACCCAGTGTCTGGGGGGAAGCCTGACATGCTCTCTCTCTGGCCACTTCCTTCCACTTGGGGGCTGAACAGAGCTCCCCAGACCTGGCCTTCTGTCTTACCTCCTCTGCAGAAATGCTCAGTGCCAGTATCCTGGGGGAGGTGACCCTGGGCTCCAGATGCCCAGGAGGGCCTAGTAACCGAGCCACTCATGAGCATAGCACGCAGAAGCAGGCAGCGCTGTCCCCTCTGAGGGGCTGTGAAAATGGGCAGCTGTCACTCTGCACCGGGTACCGGATCCCACCATGTCCTTCGCAACTAACAGTGACCAGGGAGCAGGTCCGCGAAGCACCGCCATGCAAGAGTTAGTGGGACAGAAACGCACAAACGGCACGCGCCCCCTCCCCGCCCCACGCACACACAGGCAGCAAGGCTCAGCAGACAGGAGGCGTGTGGGTTAGAAACAGCCGTGAGGCCCAGGCGTCCTGGCGACGGACACTGACCTCCGAGGCGTGCGGATGGGGCCGGCAAGGTGGTTTTGTTGGTGGTTTAGATGCATGTGTTACCGCGTGGGTGACGGTTACTTACAGTTCAGGAGAGTTAGGGAGCAGAGGCTAACAGGCTGGCAGAGGTGATTAGCGTGCGGTGGAGTCTGGGGCAGCATCTCCGTGGTGGAGGAGATGCCAGGAGGTTATTGGAAAGAAGGTGTTAGTAGCGGGCTCCCTCCACAGGGAGCCTCGATGCTTGGGGCCACCATCTCAGAGGCTGGGACACTGCCAGCTCCAGGCTCCCTGCTACAGAACCAGCCCTCTCCTGGGCACCACTTGAGAAGGACGGGGCTCAGAAGGAGGGAGACTATGGAGTCTCGTGAGGCAGGAGTCATGACCCCTGGTCCCTGGGACACCTTGTCCTGGTGCCACCCATCAAGTGACAGCATGCAGTGGCATGTCTAAGTTGCTCCAAAGGGAACTCTATTTCAGCCTGTGTCCTCAGCAATTCAGAAGCACAGGTATCACCCCTCCTCTCCTGTTCCAAGCCCAAGCCCAAGTTGTGCCCAGGGCTGGGGCAGCCTGGAAGGCCCCCTTGTGAGCTCTCTGAGCAGGCTGGCTTGCTATGACATGGCAGCCGGTGGGCTGTCAGGTAGCCCAGGCTGTCAGGCTGTGAGCAAGGTCACCTGAAAATCAGCCTGGACAGTTATCCAGTGGGTTGAGCTACGTGACCTCTGAAAACACTCAAGTGCAAAAGGGCATTCTACAAGAGTGGGGGGAAGGCTCCCCCAAGAGGCTGGGTTTCTTCAATTGTTGGTTTTATGTTGGAAATGCTCAGCCAAGAGGGCAGGGTCGGGGTGAAGAGGGAGCAGCTTCTCGCTTACTGGCTGGGCTGGGGATGGAACCCAGGCCTCGCGCATGGGGCCATGTCTCTACCAGCGAGCTGCACCCCAGCCCAAGAGGGCTTCTTGAGAGAACCCGCCAGCTGGCGGTCCTTGCAATCCTCAGTCCCCCTGGGGCATCACTGGGGGTCCTGTCCCCTCTTTGGTCAAGTCTGTTCAGGGGACAGTGCATAGCAGTACCCCACACAGTGTCCTCAGGGAGTCTTACGGGCAGTAAAGATTCAGGCTAAGACACCCCAGAGTCTATGTCTCCAGCCTTCCCTTTACAGTTCCGGGGGTGCAGACCTGTGCCTCTGACCCTTGCCTCTGGGACCTCATCCCCTTGGGCTTTACTGAAGGCATGTGCTCTGGTCCTCCCTGTTCCCCAGAGTTTGAAGGCAGTCCTGTGAACAGTCTTCCAATTTTCTAGAAATTATCCTGGACTTAAAGAGACTTGTGAGAAATAAAATTATGGGGAAGTCTTGCCGCAGATACAGAAGTGGTCAAGACAGTCAGGACCCAGCTCCAAAAGAGGCACCGCGTGTGTGGGTGACAGTCTAGGGGAGCCTGGATTTTCTGGGAGGCGAGAAGCTGTATCCCTCATTGCAAACAAGGGGTGCCTCTCTCAGGGCACCGAGGACAGCCTGTACTGCCAGCCCCGGGGACTGCAGGCAGTTTGGGGGACTAGCACCTGAGGAAATGGGCGTGTTCCTCTGGCCCACGTGACTTGCCATGTGGTGTTTCTTTTCTTTGCCACAAAGGTCCAGGGGACCAGGAATCACCACGGACATGCTGGGCAGGGGCCAGCCTGTCCTGCCAACTGCAGGACCTGTGATGGGCAGGCAGCTCTGTCACTGTGACTGTGGAGCTAAAATCCCCAATAGTGGCCAATATTGTCCTGCCCCTCTGAGAAGATGTCCTGGAGATGGGCTCCCCCTGGGACATCCTGCTGGGCATTCACGAAACACCCATGGAATGGGAGGGGCAGGCCCTCAGGTGGGCAGGGCTCTGGTACATGGTCAAGGTGGCCTCTAACACCAGAGTGCAACCACAGGAGGTGGCTGAGCCTCGACTCTTCATATCCTAATGGCAAGAACCACCAGGTTTGCACCTCCTTCTGGAGTGGAGCAGAGTGATCGTCCCCCTTCACAGAGATGCCCCCACAGCTGGGGGAGACCCTGGCAACTGGCAGGATTATTAAGAATTGAGGACAAGTTTCTAAGACAAGTTTCCCACAATTTGGAGGACCAAGATGGCAGGGGCTGGATCCGGAGGTCCAGAACCTCCAGTCTCCAGAAAAGGGGGGAGTCAAACATGAGCAGAGGTGACTAGGCTGCTGCCCCTGGGGAAGGAGCCCCAACAGGGCTCTCTGGGGCTGGCCAGGGGCCCTTTCCCCAGCCTTGCTCTTCCTCTGGGTAACTGTCCCTGGCCAGACTTGTGTCTCTGGAACAAACTTCTGCAGGCCTGGGCCTGGCACTGCAGAAACACCAGAGAGGCCCAGCCTCTGCCCTCCAAGCCCTCAGCTTCCTGTTGCAGGCCCTGACATTGGTCGAGGACAGTGTGGCTCGTGGGAGAAGCCAAAGAGGCCTCTCACCTGCTGCTGGAAGGTGAGTAACTGGAAGGTGGCTGTAACTCTTGACATTTCCTGGCTTATCTTCCCCTCCATCCTTCTACCATCTGTGCAACCAGACATCTGAACACTGACTGTTCGTGTACCCTCCTCAGTTAGGGTACACGTGACCAAAGGTTAAAGGGTGGTGACACTGGGGGACTGTGTGTGCGTGCGTGCGTGTGAGCATGTGTGCACGTGCAGGGAGAGTGGCTTCCATGACGAGCTTGTCTGCTCCTGTCTGCTCAGCCTTACCTTGCCTCAGCAATGGCACGGAAGGGTCATCATAGCTACCGTCATAGAAGTCATTACCATCTTCCAGCTCATTGCTGACGGGGTTGCCATTGGCGATGCTCTTTTGTTTGGTTGTGAAAAAGGCTTGCATCTTCACATTGTACCTGGAGGTCGGGTGAGACAGGAGGTCAGAGCAGTGGAGGGGAGACCCACTGACCAGGTGGCGGGGCATCTACTGTGGCGAGCACAGTGCTGGCCATGTGGGCACCCTGGAGGCGCTTCACTCCAACTGATGGCCATTCCCAGTAGGAACCTTGGAACAGCATGCAGGCTGGGGGCACCTGCTCCTGTTGAGCTGGGGGCTTCCTGGAGGGTCAGAGACTTCTTACCTGAGAAAATGACTGAGTCCTGCTTGCTGGACGTTACAAGCCCGCCTTAATAAAAGACTTCTGGCCCAGCCTACGGGACAGGCTCAAAGGAGCCACGGCCACTTGTGTCCTTCCCCAGCAGCAACTCTTGCTCATGTGGGCTCTGTCACTCACAGCCAGCAGTGCCGTCCTGGGAGAGGACTCTCTCTCCATCTCCAAGTCCCCCAGGGCTGCCTCCTCACTGAAGAGACCACCCAAGGAGACGCTCCTATAGTTTGTCAGTTTATCTCCTATTCTTATAAAACACTATGAATGTTTTCTATCAATGTGAAGATTCTCAAAAAAACCCAGTGTTGTCTTTCTCTTAAATTACTTACAGAGGTGTGAGGAAAAAGGCCAACCTAATATGGCTCAGCTCATTAATCATTTGGGGGTTTATTTTTCTATTTGGGTGGGAAAAACCATATATAATAAAATGTGTCACTGTAACTGTCATTTTTAAGTGTGCCCTTGGTGGCATTAATTACATTCACATCACCATGAAACCACTATCGATATTTCTAAAACCTTTTCATCCTCCTGAACAGCCACTCTGTACTCATTAATCAACAACCCCATCACCCCAGCCCCTCACCGGTCCCTGATCCTCGTCTGTGGCTATGAACTTGACGCTTCTGGGTACCTCGTGCACACAGAATTGAACATGAGGCCTTTTGTGACCATCTTCTTCCACTTAGCATGGAGGTTAATCCATGCTGATCATGGGTCAGAACTTCCTCTTTAGGGCTGACCAATGACTCTCATGGGCAGCTGTGAGATGATTCAGGCCCAGGCCACTTCCCGAAGGGCTCAGGGTACACAACCCAGAACGTGCTTGCACTCCCAGGACATGAGTCAGCCCTACAGATGTGCAGGGTGGTGGCCTCTCGAGGTGGTATTTTACAGAGCCCAGAGCACAAGGGGAACTGGGGAGTGGGCAGGACAGAGGTCCTTGTAGCTCAGTTTGGAAACAGTGTCGCCATCCATACACCAGCCACCCAGTATGACTCCCCTGGCTGAGGCAAGGATGGCACCCCCAAAACTGCATCTGTGAACAGGGGCTGTCCCAAAGGAACTTAAAGAGAGGACAGAGGATTGTCCTCTGCGCTAAGCAAAGGCAGAAGCAGCCACAGCCCCAAGGAGAGAGGAGAAGGAGGAGGAGGAGGAGGAGAAGGAGAAGAAGGAGGAGAAGGAGGAGGAGGAGGAGAAGAAGGAGAAGGAGGAAGAGGAGAAGGACAAGGAGGAGGAGGAGGAGAGGAGAAGGTGAGGAGGAGGAGGAGGAGGAGGAGGAGGAGGAGGAGGAGGAGGAGGAAGAAGTACTTACTTCATGATCAGAATATAAAACCCATACAAGACGATGAGCACCAAGCCTTCCCACCTCAAAGAGACAAAGAAGAATGTGGTTAGAGCCCAGAGGTCATGGCGCAGGGAGCCTGGGACAGAATGGTTGGGGCAGGCCAGGGAGCCATGTGTCCTTCCCGCCCCATCCCAGGACTTGGGCACACAGGTGGGACGGGCCAGTCTGAGGCTGCTGTGCCATGAGGAGTCCTCCTAGTAATGGAATGAGAGAGGGTTGAGGGGGATTCATCTCAAACACAGAGGTCTGCAGGACCCAGCCAGAGCCCTACCGCCTAGCTACCTGGAAGCCGGAAGATGGGGCTGTCATCTCTAGAACTCATGGTCACTTGAGAGTCCTGAGGAACTATGGTACAGGCAGAAGGGACTCGAGTCCCCAGGGAAAGGGTGGGGCAGGGCGCCAGAGGCCCCTGTATCACCCACCAGGAACGTGGCATGGTGGTGGGGAGTCTTTCTGGAATGCACTGCAGCTGCTCTCTTTAGAAATGGTCCCACCCAGGGCGCTGTAGTCACTTGGGGAATACTTCTTTTGCTAATAGGGAGTCCACAGGCCAACAGAGCCAGACAACCCAACCATCCACCCAGCTCCTTGAGCGCTTGAGGAAAATGAGACCCAGGAGTGGGGAGACTCTTGGGGCTGCACGGTGGATTGGGGCCAGGACGGGACCAATATCTGCTTTCTCTGGGCCCACAGCATACAGCTGCTGTCATCAGGAAGCAGACACCCTGAGGCTGACCATCTGAGGACATTCCCCAGAACAGACGCCTACACTGTGCACATTCTGAATCACGTCAATGAGCCGGCGAAGGGCACAGCTCTGACCTAGGAGGCACTCGAGCCTATGGCATGGAGTGGAAGTCTCTACCTGCTCCTTAGGAGTTTGTGCTTTACGTATCTTAATGAAGGAATCGATTCCTGCCTCAACATCACAGTCATCCTGATATTTTCTTCTGAGTTCTTTTTAGGATTTTGCTTTTTATAGTAAGATTTTGAATTCACCTGAAGCGAGAGGGAGGGATTTTGGGGGTTGTTATGGGGACTGCCAGTTAAGGCGCCACCCCGCACTGGCTGCCATGACACCCCTGTTGCATCCCACCCCAGAAACAGGCCTGGAATGGCTCCCATATCAGCCCGAGCCCATCCTCGTGTAAACCACTGTTATTCTAGCTTTATGACATATTTTGATATCTGTCAGGGTGGGAATATTGAGGGGAACCACCTTTCTCACTTTGAAAAGATAAAGGCAAGATTGTTTAGAATGACACCCTTTGACTTTCACCAGTTAACAAGTTTAGGTTTGTTAAAATAATTCAAAAAATGATTCCACAAATCCAAGCAACCAGGACACAGGAAACTAACAAACACGAAAGAAAACTCCTTAAATGAAAAATAAACTTTAAAGACTTACCACACAATTTCTTCATCGTATATAAACTGGAAGGCAAAAGAAACAAAGGGGGGAATATTTATCACAAATGAAAAAACAAATGCAGACCCCTAAACATCCAGGGCCGACACCTACTGGCCTGTGGTGCATTTCATAGGAAGCAGACTCTGCTCCTCTGCTGCTCAACCATCGCAGGTGACCTTTCCTTAGCTGGAACCCGGGCTAGCGGTGGGCTGCCACATGTGGCCTTGCTCCATGTGGCTGTCCCAAGACAAGCAGCCCATGCTTCATGACCTGGCAGGAGCCCCCCTCATGATGAAATAATTGCTAAAATCAAGGAATTTCAAAGACCAAAATTCACCTACGTATCTATGTCTACACATACGCTGTGTGTGGCAGGGTGGGGCATTATCTAAAAAAATTGAGTAACCCCTTTGGGAATTCCAAAGGAGAGGTTCTGCTTGTGTACTTTGAAGGCAGCTGAGGGGTGACAATAGGGACAATGACATTGCTCCATATGGCGCTTGATTTTAGGTGCTAACTTGCCTGGGTTGAGGATATACAGATTGTTGGTACAATATTATTTCTTGGTATGTCTGTGAGGGTGTTTCTGGAAGACACTGGCATTTGAGTTAGTGGACTCAGTAAGGAAGGTCCACTGCCATCCAACATGGCAGGCACCATCTAATCAGCCAAGGGCTGGAGAGAACAGGAGGCAGAAGAATGGTAAATCTGTGCTTGCCTGCTCACCCTCACCTCTCCCTCTCTCAGAGCTGGGGTACCTTCTCCTTCCTCTGGGTACTAGAACTCCAGCTTCTCTGGTGTTTAGACTCCAGGACTCACACTAGTGGCCCCCTGGATTCTCAGGGCTTTGGCCTAGGACTGAGCCACATCACTGATTTCCCTGGGTCTCTTGCTTACAGATGGCCTGCCATGGAACCTCTCAGCCTCTGTAATCACCTGAGCTAATAACCTAATTAACCTCCCACCCACCCCTTTCTTTGTCTCCTATTCACTGTGTCTCTCTGGAAAATCCAGATTCATAACCCAGCAGTGCCATCCCCACCTGGAATCTCTGGCACAGACAAACACTGCTTGTGTGGTTGGGGGTGGGGGTGGGACTCCTGTGACCCCCACACCCTCACCAAGCATGGCCCAGTGTGGAGAGGAAGAGGATGAGCTGCTCCCACAAATCTGATCTTGGGGACACAAAGGTCCCTACACATGGTGCCAGGAGAGGCTGGAGGTAGTTGCCTGGACTTGGCCCCACTGTACCCGGCCTCAGCCATCACAGTGGGCAGCACACACACGACCGGCTTCAGGAAGCCATTTCTGAGGAGGTCACCCAGCCAGGCATGATGCCGAGCCTTCCTCAAGGCTGAGGAACGGCCCCCAACAGAAGGGCAGGATGGGACTATTTCCTGGGGAGCTTGGGGACATTTACAGGAACCTTCTTAGTCTTTCCAACCTGAAGGAGGGCTACTAGCATGTGGAGACAGTGAAGGTCAGGGAGGGAGGACAGGGAGCATGAAACATGGGGTACAAGTCTCCTGGATCAGACTTTCCCTATGTGGCACGTCTGAAATGTCCTGATGTCCTAGCAACTGGGGAAAAAAAAAGACCTGAGCCTTGATCTTTTTTTTGGTTCCAGGGATTGAACTCAGGGGCACTCGACCACTGAGCCACATCCCCAGCCCTATTTTGTGTTGTATGTAGAGACAGGGTCTCACTGAGTTGCTTAGCGCCTCGCCATTGCTGAGGCTGGCTTTGAACTCGTGATTCTCCTGTCTCAGCCTCCCTAAGTGCTGGGATTACAGGCTTGCGCCACCGCACCCAGTTATAAATTTCAATTTTATAAATCAAAGTAGTTTTCAATGGTTTTAGTAAATAGCTCAATTTGCTAGTTAAGTTTACTGTCCTGGAAACTGAAGGACGATTGTACTTGGGCCTGTTTAGAACTGTGTCAGGAACCATTCGTTATTTGTAAAACACAGCATGATACTGGCGTCCCCCTGGTCTTGGCCTGCATTTGTCATTGAAGGGCTCCGAGCTGCTGTGTATGGGGTGCCTAGCTCTTCTAGCACCTTCCTGCCAGAACATTTACATATGGAGAGCTGCCTCCTTTCACAAGGAATTCCTTCTGCTTCTCCTTTGTGTTACAGGCAAGGCATGATGTTGACCGTTTTGTTTTTGACTTGTGTGTAGGTAGCTCATTTTCCCTATGGATTTCACTTTTGGGGTGTGGCAGGCGCCCTCTCAGAGGGCGCCAAGGATCCCTTTGCCCCACAGTCACGCTCCCCTTGAGCATGGGCTGGACCTAGTGGCCTCTGACAAGCAGAATGTAGCAGAAGTGGTGGGGTGCCACTTCTGAGACCAGGCTACAAGAACACGAAGGCTTCCACGCTGGGCCCGCCACCCTGCTCTGGGGGAGGCAGCCTGGTGAGAGACCCTGGCCCCAAGGGCCCAGCTACGCTGCTGTCAGACTTTGAACCCCCAGGAGATTTAAATGCTTGCTGTTTGAAGCTGCTCCGTTTGGGGGGCCCAGCAGCCATGTAGAGTGGGCTGTAGGTATGGCAAGGTGGCAAACTGTCATGTGAGGGCACCTTCCTCCCCCAATATCTAGGCGTGCCGCATACCTGCTCTCCCAGCTCTACAAAGCTCTGGATGGAAACTGCCGTCCTGCAGAGGACTCGCTCCTTGGCAGGGTGCCTCACCATCATGTGCCATGATGTCACCCAGCCCATGGAGCCAAAGAGGTGAGGCCATGCTGGCAGGCCCCAGGGACCCCTGTGTGGGCTCCTCTGCCTTTTCTTCCTTCCCTCGGCTCCCCGCTGTCCTCTCTGCTTTCAGGTGCCCCCCACCTCCCGTTCCACAGTGGTGGCAAAACCAGAGACTCTGCTTCCTAGTGTGGGGCCTGCCGCAGAGTGGGGAGGAGGGCTCAGTGCCCAAGTCCCCCGCAGGGCCTACTTGGCACGTGCTCCGGCTTTTGCAAGGTCTGTGGATTTTCTCTGTGGCCAGAGTGCCAGGTATGAGGTTTTGAGGGAGGGAGGCACGTGGTAGAGGCGCAAGGACCAGGAGGGGCAGCGTAGGATATTGCTGGGCCAAGGCCAGGGCCAGGCCAACCCTGTGTATCTCTGCAGGGTCCTGGCCAACCCACACCAGGGTCCTGGCAGGAGGGGACTCACCACAATGAGCACGATGACGGACAGGGTGTAGTACACGGAGTCCCGGCACACGGCCCACCACGTCAGACGCACCACCTGCCGAGCACAGGGCCTCAGCTGCTGCTGGCTGGGGTTGAAGGCAGGGAAGGGAGGCCCAGGCCCCTTGCAGGAGCAGGGACACGCCCTTGGGGCTCCGCCCAGGCCACCCCACCCTGCCTCATTCAGGGAGGAATGCCTCCCCCTGATTCTAAGAGGTAGTAGCCAAGCACACTTTGCAGCAGAAGCCATCTGTCAGGGTGGAGAGCAGAGATGCCACCCTGTCCCTTTCAGGGGTAATCAGCTACCCACCGAGAAAGGCAGGGCCTGCCTCTCCAAGGTCAAGTCTGACATCCCTCCAGGACTCTAAGGACACTAAAAGGGGCATCAGCAGCCAGCCAGCCTCAGGCCTGCAGGGAGGCTATATAGTTCTGGAATCTCGCTCAGGGACAGGGTTACAGGAGGCACTTCTTAAATGGTTGCTGCTGTGAAATGAATGCTCGTCTTTGGACTGGCCATGGTCACTGACCCTACACATCCCAGGCCCCAGAGTGTTGGAGAAGAGGGAGTCCCGGAAGCTGGACATGCTCAAAGCCACCAACCTGTCCAGCGAACAGCCCACACACTCCAATAATACACAGGATGTTGAACACGGCAGAGCCCACGATGGTCCCCACCCCAACGTCTCCGTGGGTGATGAAGACACCTAGAAAGGACAAATGAGTCCTGGCTTGGGCTGCACAGATAGCTGAGGGAGCAGGTCCTTTCCACCGCCCAATGGCACCTGGGTGTTAGTGAGAATGTCCGGACCCAAAAGGTGGAGGGGCCTCGGATCAGCAGCTCCGATGCTCCCCCTTTGATGAGAGCCTTCTTGAGATGTAATCCACATGCCATAGAAGGCTCCCATTTAAAGACGACAATTCATTGACCTGGCACAGTCACAAAATTGTGCAGACAAAGCCAACATCTCATTTTAGGACATTTTCTTCACCCCCATGCCCACCAGCACCCCTAAGAGCCACCGACCTAATCTACCTCCTGTCCCCTGCTTCTGTCTCTGGATTTACAGATGAGAACATGGCTCAGAGCTAACTCAGGACCCCGCTGCTCTGGCACCAGGCCCCGGGCTCTGTCTGGACCCTGCCTCTTGGGCTGCCGGGGATTTCTCACCAATGACAGAGGCAAACAGCTCTGGCGTGGAGCTTCCTGCAGCCATGAAGGTGGCTCCTGCCACATCTTCACTCAGATGGAGTTTCTGAAACAGAAGAGACCACAGGCCCTCAGAGTGGAATGCAGGGTGCTGGACATAACACAGGACATAGAAGCCAGGGAGCTCAGGGGACATGTACTGGGGATGAGCCCAGCTCCCAGCTGGCAGCCCCTCCTCCTTGGGTCCCAAGCACATGCCCTGCATACTCTGCCAGGCCTTCAGGACACAAGCCCCCTGTCCCGTCCACTGTCTACTTTCTGTTCACCCCCAAGGCTCCTGAGTACTGTCCCCTTGATGAAGCCTTTCTGGCACCCCCAGAGCCAGCCTTCTCGCTTAGACTCCGGCATGTTTTATCCTCCATTACTGAGACATGGATTACACAGTGAGGTCACTCTCCCTGCTGGAGCCTGAGGGCAGAGGTTGGCCTGCATCATCTTTGGACAACCAGCACTTAGAACAGGGTGGGGTAGGCAGTGGTGCCCAACAGCGTCCACCAGTCTGGAAACCATCACTGAGGCCCATCTGAGAAGATCAGGGTTGGGACCTAGGGGCCCCAACACGCAGTCTGGGTCTCGCGTTCAGGAGACACACTCTCCATGGCCTTCTCAACAACCCCTGCTCACAGAGAGAGACCCTGGGATTGAGTTGACACCAGACAAGGCTGGGAAGTCTCCAAGGCCCACTCTGCATGAGGAAGACACGTTCCAGCCGAGGAGGATCACCCTGATCTAGAATGCTGGGGCTGGAGTACCTGCCTCAAAGGAATCTTGGCAATCCTGGGCTCTGGGGCCACCATGGTAGCCCTGGGCCATGGGGGCTGGAGTCACGGTGTCGACCCCTAAGGCAGAAGCCCAGAACCCCAGCCCCACCAAAGAGGAGGGCTTCACAGAAAAAGTTCTGCTGCTCCCTGCCCTGTAGGGACACCAAGCTGCCCAAGCTGTGCCTGGCAGCGGGGAATGTCGGGGGTAAGTGCCTGTTCCTAATAACTGTGTTCCCACCTGCCAGTGTCACGGCAGCATGGCATCCCCGGGGAGCCCTCCAGGGGCACAGATCCCCACCTAGGACCTGCCACCTACAGGGCATGGGGAATGAGCAGGCTGCGTGGGTGCCCTTGCCTGCCAGGTGGGACACGTGTGGCTGCCCAGGAGCCTGGCATCCTACAGCAGCAGCTTCTGCCAAGCTCTGGAAGAGGGTGCCTTCGGCCAGCACTGATTGGGTAGCTGCAGAGAAGCGTCACTGTGGGGCTAACACCAGGCGCTTAAAGTGACGTCTTCACCACCAGAGTGCTCCCCAGCCCAGTGCAGGCCTTCTCACCCTGTCACTCACATGCCACATGTCTTGATCCCTGTTCTCCCACCTACCTCACAGATCTTCTCTAGGGACGGAACAAAGAAGTCATCACACACGATGGCCAAGGCGTAGAACATGTACAGAGCCTGCCACGGGAAGAAGATACACAGGGTCAACGAGGGCTCCTGCTGCAGCCCAGCAGAGGCCAAGGGCAGATGGGAGCACAGAGAAAAATCCCAGCACCCTCAGCTCCTCCCTGGCAGATGGGGAAACTAGGGCCCAGAGGCACCATAGCACACAGTGAAGACGATTAAAACCCAGGCTACATGGGTTCATGCTGGTTCTCTTAAGATGCTGTGTCATTGGAAGAAATATTTATTTAATCTCTGTCCCTGGTTCCTGGCACACAGCCCCTTACGCCCTGGGGTCTGTGGGGTCTTCTGTGTGCTAATGTTATGACTGGGGCCGGCCCTTCATAGCTTCTCAAAGGGGGATAGATTAGAGGTTTGGGACATTCAGCCCCTCTCCCCTAACCTGGGGGCCAAAGGCTGAGCTGATTACCAAGGATGTAGTCAATCTTACCTATGTAATGAAGCTTCCAGAAACCCTGAAGGACAGGGTCCCGAGAGCTTTGGGACAGCGGGACATGTAAAGGTGCCTGGAGGGTCGAGCACCAGAGAGAAGTGCCGCCTCTTGCTCTGTCCACCTGGATCCATGGAAGATCCCTCGTAATGCACAGTAAACAGGCATAAACACAGTTCCCCTGAGTTCTATGAGCTGTTCTTGCAAATTACTGGAATCTCAGGAGGACACAGGAGCCCCTGTTCATAGTGTTGATCAGAAGCACAGGGAAGCCCCCAGGGATGGACAGGCGTCAGAAGGGAGGACACTCTGCTGGCCGAGCCCCCAACCTGCGGGTCTGACACCACCCCCAGGTGGACAGCATTGCGACTGAGTTGAATTACGGAATATCAGCTGGTGTCTGCTGCTTGGTGTGCGCCCCCCCCCACTGCCCTCCACCACACATTTTGGTGAGCAGAGGTGTGCACATGGGGATAGCAGGAGACACACTTTGCTTGTTTCAACCCAGACACCTCTTCTGAAAGAAGCAGGTCTCCCCCTGGAGCAGAGGGAAGACAACCTGGGGCCAAGAAGGAGGGTATCTAGAACCGCCACTTAAAACACGCCAGCGTCCCTGGCCAAGATCAAGGGCAACTCTGGTCACCCTGTGGGTCAGTGTTTCCTGGGTCCTGCTGGCCTCTGCACACATGGAAATCCATGGTCCATTTGTTAGGGAAGGCTCACGGCATAAAAGAGCCCTGGTCCTAATACTGGTTCTGGGACTTCCGTGCCTGATGACTTTGGACAAGTCATGGTACTGAGTCTCAGTCCCTTCTCTGGTTAATGATGACTGATGAGCAGATCAGTAGTTTTCAAGTGGTTGTCCAGCTGGTCCCTCTCCCTGCCCTGCCCACCTATCCAGCACCCAACATGGCTTAACTGGGCTGGGTTGTGTGCCAGGTGTGGGTGCCTGCAGCCGGGATATGGTGGTGACAGGACCAGGAAAAGCCCCTGCTGCCCGTGGCCCCCGTACAGCGGGTGCAGAGCCCTGAGGTAGAGGGTGCTTGAGAGCTTGACAGACCAGCAAGGTCAAGGTGCGGGAAGAACAGAGCGAGGAAATGGGAATGGAGGACAGGAGAGGCAAGGCCCAGGGCCCAGGGAGAGGAGGGGCTCTCTGCTCTAGCAGGGATGCCCTGTCTGCAGGAAGAGAAGGACCAGGACGCTCTAGCCCACACAGCCCAACACCCAACGACCTCACAACTCATTGCGATAAAATAAAGTAGAAGAGACACCATCCACGGCCCCGGCACCTGAGGCAGGTCTATCAACTGGAGTCCACGGATGACAGTCCCTGGATTTGACTCATTATCTTTTGGGCACAAGCAAAAAGAAACCAAGAATGGGGATATGGGTGGGTGCGGGGACTGGAGAGACTCTGCTATAAACCTCGGGAGTCTGGCTTGAATTTGCATCCACGACAGCATCACCCATGGGACCACATGGTATCTCTCTCCTGTGATACCCACAGAAACACAGGAGAAAGAAGGGTCAAGATGGTGCCACAGTGTCCATTCCTTGTGCTGGGAGGCCAACTGGCTTCTACACCTGATGTGTTCATGCTCTAAAGAAGTCTGGCAAATGCCCTCTGTAGGGGGTTAGATCATAATACTTCGGACTTTGTAGGTCAAAGGGTCTCTATTGCAACTACTCTGCTCTTGGTGAACCAAAGCAGCCCTAGAATGAGCGTGGCCATGGTCTAATAAAACATGACTGACAAAAACAGGTCATGGGCTGGATTTGACCCTCTAGCCACAGTCTGGTAATCTCTGTTCCAAAGGGTCCCTGCAAAACTCCTGAGCTTTGTCTTTGCTATGCCAAGACTTCTGTGGGGCAGGGCCAGTTAGCCAAACTCACACCACCTCAGTGAAAGGGTAGAGCCAGAGTCACTAGAAAGATGACACCTCTATTATAGAAATAATATACACACCCATAACTCTCATTTTAATCCTCCATTTTTATTAGAGGATTATCCTATTAATTAAAATTTCACTCATTCATTGCTCTCCAGTTGTTGACATCTACGTGAGAATCCCAGATTTTGCTTCCTTAATTATCTCTTTTAAAAGACTAATGTCTGCCTGGGATTAAACATACAAGCAGATGGTGCTGGGTGGTTGGACTGTGATCAGAAGGGAAATTTGCTGTGGTTGATCCAAAGTAGCGAAGCCAGCCTTGCCCAGCTTCGTCTCCCCATTCTGTTCAACAGAGTCAACAAATGGTTTCTGGGAAGGGACAGAAAGTAAACATTTTTGGCTTTGTGGGCCACATAACTCGGATGCAATTCCACAGTGCTGCCGCTGGAGCACAAGGCGGATGGTAATGCTCGCATCCCAAGGAAAGCTTCTGTATGAAAGCGGGCAGGGAGCCAGTCATGGCTGTGTCTGGAGTTTGCCTGCCTCGTCCTAGAGGAACCACCTATGATTTAGGTTTGAACCTATTATTCCCTATTTGATTTGCTATTTGAACTTCATCATGTGCCCTCAGGGCTCAGTGGCATATGGAGGAAAGTTTGAGAAGAAGTGTGAAAGGTTTTGAACTGTAGGTAGGTAAACATGGGCAAATTGTTGGGGGTGGAGGTCGTTGTGGCATCAAGACGGCGAGCATTTATGGAGGATCTACATGCCATGCGATGTTGGACGCCCTGGACCTGTATTTGCTCATGGTCACACATCAGGAAGAGGTGCTGCCATGCTTATTTTAAAAAGCAGAGAGTAGACATAGGACTGAACCACTTCCTGCATTGGCTCAGGGACACTCGGTGCTGAACACTGAGTGAGTCACCTAGCATATTGGAGATACTACTTGTCAGTGGGCAAAATGGTCCCTATCTGTTCTCCTCTCGGGGCTGTTGCAAGGACTAAATGGAATCTCGCAGGTTCTATGGCTCTGCCACCCCATGACATCGCACCCGCAAGGACCACTTACACCGAGGATATGCAGCAGGACTGCTCCATGTTGTCGCTCCTTATTGGAGAACAGGTCTGCGGGGAACTCGTGGATGGCTGGAAGACAAGAGGAGATGGCAGTGTTAGGAATCAATGGGTGCCCCCAAAACCTCACTTGAGACCTGGGAGTCCAATATGGAATTGTGGAATCCACTGGCTTCGGACTGACCAGCAAGAAAGCCAGCTATTTCTCAGCCCAGGGCAGACCAATGCTCTTAGGAAAAGGTGCTGGATACTGGATTATACCCAGCTATTCTAGAACCTTAAAATCCATCATGTTTACGTATTTTGAAAAACTATACAAAATACTTTACAACCACTAGGATGGCTACAATCCAAAAGACAGAATAAATATTGGCAAAGATAGAGAGTACCAAAAGTCTCACATGCTGTTGGAGGGAATGTGAAACGGGATGGCTTTGGGAATTCATCAAAAGGTAAGAGTGACCACAGAACACAGCAATGCCATTCCCAAGTGTATATCTTAGATAAATGCAAGCGCATGCCCACAAACTTGTGCACAAATGCCCGTAGCTGTATTCATAATAGCTAAAATACGGAAACCATCCAAGCCAAATGATCAGGGCTCTGGAACCATCCCCTCCCAGGCAGCTCTGAGCAACTCACCAGCCTCTGGTGCTCTTGGGAAGAGAGAATGATTCCTTGATCCCTTCTCCCCTTCCCGCCACCTGAGATGACCAATGGGTGAGCTCTCTCATGAATGTACACCAGGAGGACGCTCCCAGACCCCCTACGGGTCTTCTTACACTAGATAGACTAGAAACTTCTGGAAGACAGTGACCCCTCGCTACCCAGGTCACCACAGCATCCTCCATGCCCAGGCCAGGCCTGACATACAGGTTCTCAATAGACCTTAACAATCCATGAAATAAGCCATGGTAAAATGTCAACCAGAATAACAATTGTTGTTTCATCTTATGAGAATGCTATCACCCTTGCCAGCCCTCAGGTGCCTGGAGTGACAATGGGTTCATAGTAGGCACTCAATAAATGCTTGCTAGATGCTTGCTAACTGATGTCCAGGACAGAAATCCCTTCTCTGTAAATATCATTTGGCCATAAGCTTTGACAATGATGGTCTCTCCCTCATATGGAAACCTTCTGATTTGAACATCAGATTCTACCAACAACAAAGACAACAGCTCCCCAGGCACCTAGAAAAGAATACATTCTTTAACTTATTTGTAATCAAACTCCCTTAATACAATTGCCGCTGCTAGTTCAAGGGCATGGATCTGCTACAAGGTTTGTCTGCCCAGGGATGGAGAGTTACTTAGAGAGATCTGGCAGTCTCGTGGCCAAGGTCTTGTTTCCAGGACAAGTGGAGCTGCCTGGGAGGGTTCAGTGTAGATCAATAGACATTTCTGCCATGAGAATCTGAGGCATTTCCTGATTCTGCAAACCAGTGTTTTGAGAGCTGGTGATTTATCCAATCCTGAGGTGTCTCTGAGAATCAGAATAAAGTGGCTCTGCTGGGATACATCAGCTGGCCAGCAGGCAGGGGATGTGGGTTATCCGCGGTTTTTGTCCTTGGTAGGAACAGACTTCTCGTTCAGCCCTCTGTCTTGCTCAGCCCCCCTGGTGTAGGCTGGAAGGCCACAGAGGTGATCTTGACATTGTCACCAAGGGCAGCAGGTATGGCACTCCCAGCCACTTCTGACCCCCCATTCTCAGTGCCCACCTGAGTCTTCTGACAAACCCTGAACCCAGGGGGCTAGCATTGCAGCCCTATGTGTTCCTGTTTTCAGGTGAGGCTCAGAGAGGAACGTGGCCAGCTCAGGGCACCCAGCCACATAGGCCAAGACTGGGAATCATGCTGTGTTGGTCACTCATGGGCTTGAAATGGCCCGGTATTTCTCCTGTCCAGCCCTCTGTCTCTTCAGTGGCGATCTGCTGCTCTTTACTGAGTGTGGCATGCCCTAGCCCCGAGGTCAAAGCCTACAGCCCACAGAGGACTGCTCCACCCTCCCAGCTGGTGGCTGGGACTGTCCACTCCCCTCTTTAGGACTCAAATCCTCTGGCAGCTGGCAAGGTGGCAGGGGATCCCTGTCCCCCCCGGCCACCAACAGCAGTGACTATGGACTGCAGATGTGTTGTATGTTTGGCACATCTGTCGTCTGCAGACAGAATCAGGTTTCGGGAAGTGCTTCTGCCCCTTACGACCTGTGTGACCTTGGCAGGCTGTTGACACGCCAGGGCTGTACCCTCATAGGAGCCAGGATCACAACAGGTCCTGGTGTCACAAAGGTTCCGTGCAATGACTCTGAAGATTGTTAGCCCATGGGGCACACAGACCCCACAGCTCCAGAGGACACAGCTTTGGTGAATAAAAACAGGACAGAAAGCAGCAGCAGCCTGGAGGGGAGACGGCAAGAGAGCAGAGGACGCAAGAGAGCAGCAGATTCCACAGCCACAGAGAAGCCATGCTCCAGCCCCGTGGCCCCGGGTTCCCAAGGAGATCTTCCTCCTCCTCCCACTGCTTCTGGACACCCAAACCATGGTCCCTTGTCTGAGAGGGGTGGAGCCTGTCCCAGCTGCTCTGACTCCTGTGAGGAGGGAGAAAAGAGCAGGGCACACATGTGACTTCTGAGGTCTCACCTAAGCCTTTAAGCTGCAGGAATCCGGGGGTGGTGGGGATGGGGAGCAGAGATTTGTTTGCAGGTGGAACTGAGCTCAGGGACCTCAGGGGTGATCCCAGGCCCTGGGAGGGGATGGGGGGACAGGAGGGAAGGCAGCTGCTCCCTACCTCCTGTTAAGGTTCTTGCCTTTGTACCTTGGTACCCAGAGGGACTCTTGGTCCTGGACACGTCCAGGTGTCCTTGCAGGCCAGACGTCTGCCTCCCTCCCACATGACGGTCCTGGATTGTGCGCAGCACCCACAGCACTGTAGGCAGGTCATCCCTGCCAGCTGCCTGCCCAGCATCAGAGGAGGACCCTAAGGGCCTGGGGCAGAAACTTCTTCAGTGCCCCCAGCACCCTCACATGTGTACTCGGGGTCTTCCAGGCACAACTGAGCTTTTTTTTTGGTACCAGGGATTGAACTCAGGGGTTCTCAACCACTGAGCCACATCCCCAACCCTGTTTTGTGTTTTATGTAGAGACAGGGTCTCACTGAGTTGCTCAGCCCCTCGCCATTGCTGAGGTTGGCTTTGAATTCACGATTCTCTTGCCTTAGCCTCCTGAAGTGAGCTTTCTTGTTCACACAAGAAGCTGCCCGCGCGAGGCTCTGAATTGCCCTTCCCAGGCTCAGCACCTCTGCTGACATTACTGCTAGTTGTCAAGTATGAATCTGTTCAACTGGCATTTAAAGATCCCCTTGAGACTGCGTACCCTGAGCATCACTGAGCACAGCGGCTTCATCTCAAAGGTGACCTGAGTTTCCGAGAGCACTGAAGCTGCTCCCAAGGCAGGAAGTTATCAGGATGCAAGATACCTTGATCCTGAAAGAGTAGAGTCAATATGTGTTTCTTGAGCATCTACTATGTACCAGGCACTAAGCCAGGTGCTATTTCCTGGATGTGGCCTTGCCACATGCTCAGCCTGGTGTAGATGGACAAGTAACAAAGGATGGACAGAGTAGGAAGCTTTTTGTGATGGTGAGGGGTGGACCAGGCCAGCGGTTACTGACTTGGGGAGGTGGAGGAGGTGCAGGGAGCCCATGCAGACAGTGGCACCTATGTCTGGTTCCAAAGGTTGTGTTTCTAACTTTTCAAAGCCCCTTGATCTCTCAGGCAATCCTGGGAAGCTCATTGTTCCCATTTTACTGATGAGGAAACAGAGGCCCTGAAAGGCTCAGGTATTTGCCTAGAATCATACAAGTCCAGCCCAGCTCTTTCCCAGCAGAGCATCCTACCTATAACAGGTGTGTGTCTTGGGGCAAGTCTCCTGACCCAAGGGCCAGGCTCTGTTTTCCTGGCCAGCAGCTGTGTTCCTGGAGGGAGGAATTAGCTCAATTCTGCCCATAGCCCGAGACTCACTCAGACAGAGGTCTAAGGCATCTGTCAACTCACCTTCCTTTGTCTCCTTGGAACATTTAACAGAATAAACCACTTCCTATTTACATATTAATGAATGTACAGGAGAATGGGCGAAAGGACCTGTGATCTGTCCAATTGTCCATGCATTTGACGTACAGTAAAACCCCTTCCTCGTGGCTAGCAGCTCTGTGGGCTTTGAGAACCGCATGGACCTTCATATCCACCGCCACACCCCCAGGACAAAATCATTCCAATGCTCCCCAAACTCCCTTGTGCTGATGTTTTGTAGGCAACCCCTTCCTGCTTCCCAACCCCTGGCCACCAGTGGTGTGCCTGCTTCCTCTACACTCGCCTTTTCCAGAACGTCCTATTAAGGGAACTGAGTCACGTGTACCCTTTCTGGTCGGCATCTTTCACTTAGCAAGACACTTGATGTCTACCCGTGTCATGTGAGCTCCACCTTCGTGAAACGTTCTTGCTTGGCTTCTGGGACTCCCACACTCCTCCCTTACCTTAGGCTCCTGTAGAGTCCCCTGAATGCTGGTGCTCTTGAGGCTTTGTCCTCGGCCCTCTTCTTGGCTCTGACTTTTCGTCTCCACAGACATCTCTCAAACTTCAGTCTTTGCCGAGCTCAAGACCTAAACCCCCAGCAGCCACTGGACATTCTTTGTTGACATCCGATGACTGCCTGAAGCCCAGCCCTGGAGAAGGGCCCACTGTCCATCTCAGTGTGCAGGAGGGAAATGGCGGGGGTGTCTTTGAAGCCTACTCCTCCCTCAGAGCTCATGATGGGGCAACAGGTCAAAAGGCACTCAATGTCCATTCCTACTTCCTTCTGTGAATCTTCCATGGGGGACACAGCTACGGGGTCAGGCTGGGTGCTGCACGGTCACACATGTTAGCCCTGTGTCCTGTTCTGAGGAGCCTTGGCTCCCTGGCAGCCCCAGTTCTGTTGACCCAGGAGACTCTAGGGTAGGAAAGCAGCAGCTTGCTCTTCTTGCTGCAGTTGTTGCTGGCGACAAGGGCTGCAGAGAGGGGCCAGGAGGCTCCTGGCAGCGGTACCTGCTCCCCTACTCTGCGTAGAATGCTTTTAAATTTGATCATTTCATTGCCTGTGTATCCGAGTCCATTTGGGCTGCTATAACAAAAGAGGCCAAACTGGGTGGATTAGAAACAATGGTAATTCATTTCTCATGGTTCTGGAAGCTGAAAGGCCAAGACTAAGGCCCCTCTCTCTGGGTCAGAGAAGGTGCCTTCTCGGTGTCCACACATGCTGGAGAGGACACAGGCCAGGCAGCTCTGGGGCATCTTCTATAAGGGCAGAAAGCAGAGCTGGGACCTGAGCACCTCCCGAGGCCCCTCCTGACACCACCCCGTGGGGGTTAGGCTTCCCCCTGGGAATTCTGGGGACATAAGCATTCAGACACAGTGCTGCTCCTTCTGCTCGCAATTCTGTAAGCACCTAATTCCCTGAATTAAATCCTCTGTGTTTAAAATACTGAGGGTGGCTTCTATGTCCTGTGCCCAATGCCAACAGAGACACTCAACTCTTGGCAATTTCACTTCTCAAACTCCTCTCAAGCCCACTCGCCCTCCACCTGCACCCCAGCAGCATCTCTCATGGACCACCACACTGACCCCTAACCAGCTCCCCCCAGCCCGCTCTTCCACAATGCGATCTAGCTAGCCAGGTTTTCAGCACATAAGATAAAAACCAGAAACCCCATGGAGACCTTCAAGGTCTGGCCCTGCCAATCTTCTCAGCCTTGTTCTTGCCAAGTTGTGGCTCAGCTCTCATCACACTGGCCAGACCCGTGTAGCCATGCCCTAATACCAGCCTGGCACAAGGTAGGTACTCAGGAAATGCCTGCTTAGCAAAGGAGCATCGGGCCTGCTATTTCCTTTGGTTGCAATTCAAGAGCAGGTAAAGCCACTGGGCCCGGAAGGCTGTGCAGGGCCCGGATGACTGGCCTTCCTGGCTACAGTGCTTCCAAACTGCTGCTCAGCAGCCGCACAACTGTGCAGACAGAAAGCTGTTGACAGAGATGTGCTTTCTGGTAGATGCTGATCTTTCCTTAAACCTTTCAATTAGCCGATTCTCTTTAGGGAATGCAAACTGTGAATTGAATTTTTTTTTTTTTAAAGCTGCCTCCAAACATGTCATTCTCTCTTTGCTTTCTACTCTGGTTAAAAATAACCTCCCATTCTAAGCCCTGACGTTTATTCTGAAACTATGAAAACAGACTGCAGGGCTGGGAAGTCATTTAAATAGCTTGAAATTTCTATCATTTCAACTTACATAAGGTATGTGGTTTAGAAACCACCCAAGCACCAGGAGCCCAAAGCAAGAAATTGGGATTGTTTTTTATCTCCCCAATTCTATGGTTTAAAATAACTTTGCTAGGAATCTTATGCCTTTCGTGGACAATAGTTGGCATGTGGAGGTTTTAGACCATCACCTCCTGTCCCAAATAGGAGTAAATAAAATTAGATCAAATCATCGGCTTAACCAGCATGAAAAGGAATTTAAAATCCTGTCCATCTTTCTGTACATTCCAAGAGATTATGTACTGAAAAAATAAAAATATGATTAGAAGCCTTGGCAATGGGATCGCTCTTTCCAGGCAACCACCGTGGAATTTTGCAACTGGATGGAGCCCTTGATTCTGCGTGGCTCAGCTGTTCTCCACCCAGGAGGGGGAGCAGGCTCGTCACTACACCCGGGCAGTAGTTTCTAAGTGGTTCCTGCTATCTGCACCTCTTTCCCAGCTCTGATGTCAAAGATCCTTGTCCTGTACCACCAAGGACCCCTTGAACTCCACTTTACAGGACAGACACCAACATCCAGAAAGGTCAGACGCTGTACTTGTAACCCACAAGTAGTTAGCCACAGGACTGTGGGGCCCAATAGGACAAGGGGACTCCAGACAAACTCTCTGCAGCAGCTAGCTCAGAAAACCAGACCACAACCTTGTAGCGACCAGCCCAGAATGGCTAGTCCTGGTCAATGATGGCCAGCCTCCCTACCATTGGCTTCCAACTCGAGACCAGCTGCTTGAGTTTGGATTTCCCAAAAGGGGCATATGTTTAAAGCATGGTCCCCGGTGTGGCACTGTTGGGAGGTGGTGGGGTCTTTCAGAGGTGGGAGCTAGCTGGAGGTCCTTAGGTCTTTAGGGGCATATCCCCAAAGGGGACCGTGGGACCTCAGTCCCCAGTGACAAGGTGAGGAGCTTTGTGTCTCCACAAGCTCCTTCCATGGAACCAATAAATCCTGGATTAAAATCTCTGAAACTATCAGCCAAAAAATACCTTCTCTCTTTATAAGCCGATTATCTCAGGTATTTTTTAAAGTGACCAATGTTGACTAACACACAAACCAGAGAATGTTAAATAGTCTCCCTGTAAGGAATTGAATAGTGTCCCTCAAATTCATTCTACCAGGAATCTTGGAACGTGACCTGATTTGGAAACAAGATGGATTAATTTGCTATGGTTTCCATAACAAGACCTTGCAGACGGAGTGTCTCAAACTATAGGCGTTTTTTCTCAGTCCCAGAGGCCGAAGGTCCAAGATCAAGGTGCTGCCGGGGTTGGCTCCTAGTGAGGTCTCCCTTCTTAGCTTGCAGGTGGCGCCTTCTCAGGTGTCCTCACTTGGCCTACTCTCTGTGTTCTCCTGGTGTCTTTTCCTACGAGGGCTCCAGTCCCACCCTGACCTGATGACTTCATTCAACCTTAATTGCCTCCCTGAAGGTCTCGTCACCTTAGGGATTCAACCTTCAACACAAACCTGGGGGACACAACTCAGCATGCAACATGAGGTCTTTGCAGATGTAGCTAGTTAAGCCAGAGTGAGGCCACACAGGACTAGGCAGACCCTAATTGCAATGATTGGTGACCTCTCAAGGAGAGGAGAGAACATGCAGAGACCAAGGCCAAGGAAGACAAAGGCAGAGATGGCGGAGTTGGGAGTGATGTGTGCATAGGCCACTGCCAGCTAGGAAAGAGGCACGGACAGGTCCTCCTAGAGCCTCAGGAGGAACAAACCTGCCAGTCCCAATAGCCATTGCAAACCTCCTAAACCAGGAGAGAATAAGATCTGTTGTTTTAAGCCAACCAGTTGGTGGTTCTTCGGTATGGCTGGCCTAGGGAACGAATACTCCCCACCCAGGACGCACAATGCCCCTTCTGTTCACCCACCCCCATCCATCACACTTGTGACTAAAATATCTAACAAGAACAACTCAGAGGAGGAAATGTTGATTTTGGCTCACAGTTTTGGAGGTTCAGTCCGTGGTCGGCAGACTTCATAGCTCTGGGCCCACGTGAGGCACAGCATCATGGCGGAAGGGTGTGGTGGGGGGAAGCTGCTCTCCCCATGGCAGCCAGGGGGCAGAGAGCGGAAGAGGAAGGGACTATGGGGAAGACAAACCATTCCAGGGCACACCCCCAGTGACTACCTCCTCCAGGCATGCCCCATCCAGTTAGTTTCTTCACACTAGTTATCATGGGGTTAGTCCATTCAAACTAGGCTGGACTGATTGGGTTACAGTTCTCAATCTAATCATTTTACCTCTGAGCAGTCCTGCATTAACACAGGAGCTTTCTGGGACACCTCATACCAAGCCATGATACCCACTATAAGCTTCGCCTGAGGAGAAGTCTGTCAAGTGCAGGTGATGGTAGCCGACCCCCTGGGGGTGGACTCTGAATAGCTACCTGGATTTGTTTTCATGTGGGTGGCCTTTGTTTACTTCCACAATCAGCAACACCCTGTAGTGCCTCAATCTTTCCCACGCACTGGGTGTTGTGCTCTCAGATGGCTGCAGGGACCATTTGCTCATTCCTGTATTGTCCCCACCTTTGCCAGATGACATGAGATAGAACATTTGATGACGTCATGTGCTCATACCCAGAGTGCATTGGGAACCGAGACTCCTGCCAACTATGCAGCAGACTCTGGACCCGTCACCAGCAAGCAACACAAGTACTGCTGTTTATCAAAAGGAGAAGGATCATTAAGGGAAACCATTGCTATTTGGAAAACAGGTACGATGTGTTTTTAGCATGAGAGAATGTTCTATGTATAAACACACACACACACACACACACGCACACAGGCTTAGCGCATGCTGGGTGCCCTAAGCACTTGCTATCGTTTGGACTGTAAGCATCCCCCAAAGGTCAGTGTGGTAAATACTTAGTCCCCAGGGTGGCGCTATTGGAGGGAATGGAATGGAGCCTTCAAAGCTAGGGCCTAGTGGGGGGCCTTTAGGGCCTGGGGGCACGCCCTTGAAGAGACCCGTCTCCTCTCTTCCTCCTGAGGTGAGCAGTTCTGCTCTGCTACCTCTTCCCTATGTCAGGCACTGCCTTGCCACAGGCCCAAAAGCATCAGCGCCAGTTTATTACCTCCTGGAATCTCCAAAACAGGGAACCAAAATAGACCTTTCCTTATAGAGACAGAAAACTGGTGAGCACGGTACTTTCTACACAGAATTTCATTTAATCCTCACAACAAGCCTTTGCGATACTATCATCAGAATCAGCCCCATTTCACAGATGGGGAAAGTAGGGCACAGAAAGGTTAAGTAAGTTGTCCAAGGTCACACAGCCAGTAAGCGGCAGAGCACAACTAAAATCTGAGTGATCTAACTCTTAAGAGCCTCTGGCTGCACGTCAAGAGCCAAAACCTTCAGCTCAACGATTTGACACAGCCACTCTCCACATGGAGTTTGTTCTAAGGTTATTGTTGGAAGCTTGAGAAGAAAGCTACACGTGCGGGACACCTGCCACCTCGAATCGAGACAGAAGCCGCTCCGTTGTCCAGGCCGAGGCTGCACAGCTGTGACTCCTGCTCCAATCTTTCCGCACACATCCCACACAGCCGGCACCGTTCCAGATGCTGGGGGCACCCGTGACCCAGGCGGGCGAAAGCCTCTGTTCTCCTGGCATGTTAGACAGATGCCGTCTAGAGGGACAACCCAAGATGCTGGAAGAGTGCGCCTCACAGGGGAAAAGACGCCGCGCACAACATCAACCTGCAGAGTGTCTGCAGCTGCGAGCGGAGGAGGAGCAGACGCCAAGAACCAGAAGGCAGACACGCCAGCCATTGCAGGGTGCAGCGGGGCTCCCCGCCACGGCCCCAGTGCTGTGCCAGGGCTTCTCCTGCCCTCGTGGTAAACACTGAAAGCCAAGGTACCACGATTTATTGAAAAAGCCCGAAGCCTAAAAGCGACACATGGAGGACTCCAGCGCCCAGAGGACAGCGAGCAGGGCCCCATTGGTAGCAGCCCCAGCACAGCTGAAACGAAGGAAAGAGACACTGGGGCCGGGAGGGGCTGGGTAGGAAATCACAGGGAACTTTCTGGGGCGACGGGAATGTCCCAGATCTTGATCTGGGTGGCAGCTGCGGGTCATGTTCATTTGTCTGAATTCCCACCGTGCACTTCCAAACCAGGGCCCTTCGCTGACACAGCTCACGTCTCACAGCTAGAAGAGGAGGTGCGACCCCCTGACCTCAGAGGGCTCTGCCTGGCCTCCGCATCCCACCTGGTGAGGATGAATGAGCATCAGGCACCTGGATGCACGCACCCAAGTGGACGGCGTCAGCCATCACTGCGCCCCCCAGTGAAGACGGGGACTGCTGGACCTGGTCCCAATGCTGCTGAGCTCATCTACGGAGCTGGAGGGCAGCTGCAGAAGCTTGGGCAGCAGCGGGGCCTGATCCGGGGCCCACTCTCAGGTCGCTCGTGTCATCAGGTGGTCTGTACCCCAGGGAACAAGACGGCAGTGTCCCCTGAGCCATCTGGCCACCCCACATGACAAGAATGAAACCAGGTTTCCTAGGAGATCAGTCCCCGCAAGGCCAAGGGCCCTGTGTGTCCTCAGCTGCCAGAGGCGGCCCCAAGACTTAATCAGGGCCACATGTTAATCCAAGTTGTCCAATCAACCAGCAGTAAAGGTTATTTGTTGTCTGAGCAGGACAAACAGCCCGCAGTGTGTGGCAGTCCCAGGCATGGACTTTGGAGGTGCTCGTGGTTCTTCCCTGCACTTAGGTCTAAACCTGGCACATGCAGGGCACTTGGGTCAAGGTTTTAACAAAAGTGCGTCCTGAGGCTGTCGTGACAAAGTAGCACACACTGAGAACCCCTGAAGCTTGGTCCACCCCAGGCATGGCAGGGTGGGCTCTTCTGAGACTCACAGAATCTGTTCCTGACTCTTCTAACCTCTGGCGACAGCTGGCCAGCCTTGGCCTTTCCTGGCTAGCAGATAACGTCCCTCCACGGTCACCTCTGCCGTTCTCCTAAGTCTCCACGTGGTTTTCTCGTGGTCATTAGATTTAAAAGACCCCATTTCCAAATAAGGTCACGTTCACAGGTACTGGGAGCTAAAACTTCATCGTATCTCTTTGGAGAAGCAACTCAACCTAAACCACACTCACGCTTACTGATGTGACTGACCCCTTTGTCACAGAACACGGGCACCAAAAACACCTGCATCAATGAGCTCCTAAGACCAACACGGCCTTGGTCCTGATGCACACCTGCTGTCCAGTGTGAATATTAGCATCCCCTCTGCTCTTAAAAAGGTCACAGTCTGGATGAAACAATCCACGGTCACTCGACTCATTAGGAATACAAAGACTTGGAATAAAAATCAATACCTATTATCCAAGAGTGTTCAGACATGCTGGGAAAGGCAGCCATTGTGCCAGCAAAGACGCTAGGTCCTTCCTTGCCCTGGGCAACCTCAAGTGCAAAATGGAGGGACGCTGGGGGAAGGGCTGGCACTGAGCCTGGTGCTGGGCAAGGAGGTGGCCAGCGGTCCAGGCTCCCCACTGCCAGGGCGAGGACCTGCAGGAAGGCAGCAGGCACCCCTCCTCTCGTACACGCACTGTCCTGGGGCCTGGGCAGGGCTGTGGGATGGAGCGATGAGCTTCACGTGCCCCCTTGGCTAGGCTGGAGCACCCCATTATTCAACCAGACAAAACTCTAGACAGTGCTGTGCAGGTGTTTTATACATGAGCTTAATATCCACAGCAGGTTGAGCTGAGGTACAGGAGACCACTCCAGATAATGTGGGTGTGACATCGACTCCACGCGGTTAGCTGAAGTTCTTAAGAGTCAAAACTGGGGTTTCTGGAAGAAGGGATCCTGCCTTAAGACTGCAGGGTCTGGCCTGCCCTGCAGATTCAGACTCGCCTCTCCCATGACTCTAAATCAACTCCTTAAAGTAAATCTCCTATGGATACACACACACACACACACACACACACACACACACACAGTGCTAAGATTTGGATGAGTGTCCCCCAAAAGTCCAAAGGCTTGGTCCTCAGGATAGCACTATTGATGGCACTGTGGACCTTGAACGGGTGGGGCCTAGAGGAGCTTCTTAGGTAAATGGAGGCATGTCCTAGAAGGGGAGTGTGGGACCTCAGTCTCATCCTCTTTCTCCCCCTCTCTTGCTTCCTGGCACAGGTGGTGAGTGGTTTGCTCTGCCGTGAACTCCCACTGTGATGTATCAGCCTTGCCAAAGACCCAGAGCAATAGGGCCACTTGATCTTGGACTGGCATCTCCAAAACTGTAAGCCAAAAATGAACCTTTTCTCTTTATACATTAATAACCTCAGATATTTTGTTATACTGACAGAAAGCTGATAAACACACGTATATTCTATCAATGCAGATGTACAAATTTATATATCCATGAAGAGACACAGAGCATATGTATGTGTGCCTCCTACTGATTCTGCTTCTCTGGAGAACCCCAAGTGTTACCCGGCCATGGAAAGTCAGCTGGGCTGTGAAGAACGAGGAGCCACAACTTCCTGACCAAGGCAGAACCAGGAAGCCAGGCTGGCACTGGGACAAGCACTTTAGGGAGGGAGCTGAGAGGCCACCATCACCACCTGTGACCCATATCTATGGGCCAGGGTCACCTTCCCTCAGTGCTCAGCTCTCACCCTGTCGCCTCACGTCCATCTGGCCTCTGCTTGCTTGGCTGCCTCTCTCCTGAGCAGCATGGAGGCAAGAGGTTTCCAGCCAGGATTCAATGCAAATAGGAGTGGAATTCACTAGTAACTTTGGGAGGGCCCACTGAGATCTTTCTGGAAAGGACAGAACAGCTTCTCTTTGTAGAGTCGCCTGTGCAGAGCGGACGTGATCACTGGCTGAGCAAACACACCAGCCCTGTAAATATTTACACTTCTAACCATCTGGCCACTAGGGCCTAGCTAATAGGATCAAGCAAGAAAATAGGTAGACAGGAAGGAATGGGCAGGCTTAATGCGTGTGGTCTGTCCCTCCCTCAGCACGTGCTTAACCAACACAGTTGTGATTTGGACACTGGACTCCCTTTTCTCTAAAATCTCAGGAGAACAAGAAAGTGCCTGATTCCTTCAGGGTCCTTTGCTTATGCTCTTCCTTGGCTCTGGCAAGCCATTTCCAGTGAGGAGTCACTGGAGTCCGAATCGCATCCTTCCTCTCCTCCCTGAGCTGGTAGGAAACCACGGCAGCCCTGGCCATGGGGTTGGAAGAGATTCCTAACTTGAGATAAGCGGAAAATTCATCGCAATCAGAGGATAAAACATGGGATGCATCACCTCCGTTCACTGGGCCTCTCCTGGGCCCTTTCCTTCCCTGGATACCTTTTTGAGTTCGTCATCTCAATCTAAAACACAGGCACTCTCCCCCACCGCGTCTCCCTCGGCCCCCGAGCTTATTCTGGGCCACAGGACAAAAGGTGAGGGTGGCAAACGTCCAAGGATGATCACTCAGCACTGTTGTCGCCAACCTGCACTCCTGGGCCAGGACGTGGACCACACCTTGCTGTGTCCAGCACGGAGCACCACGGAGCTCCTGCGGAGGTGCGTGACCCAGGAAGTGGCCCTCACCCCTCTCCCACCAGGACACAGTCACTCCCCCCATGCGCACGCACATGCCCAAGGGAAGCTGCGCACACACAGTATCAAGACAAGAACCCCCTGACCTCCACCCAGGCAGAGGGTGCTCTCTGACCTTATTTCGAGTCTGAGGCTAAAGTGTCACCTAGGGTCCCTCTGTCGCCCACCCAAGACAGGCAAAGGGTGGAGTGAGAGCAGGCACTTAAACCCAGGCAAAATCTGCCGACGTTGCCCCTGCCAAGCACAAGGTCATTTTTCCAGGCTTTACTCTTTAGTATTTTATAAGCACATGAGTCAAAGAAACAGATCTTTCACCAAAGAAGAGTGTGGGAAGCATCCACGTGGAGAGATGGCTCTGAACCAGAAGTGAGGGTGTGTCCTGCCTCTGGAGACTTTTTTGGTTGTTACAACTGGGGAGGGTGAGTAGGGACATTGTTAAAAATCCTACAGTAGCTGGGCGTGGTGGCTCAAGCCTGTAATCCCAGCACTTAGGGAGGCTGAGACAGGAGAATCATGAGTTCAAAGCCAGCCTTAGCAACAGTGAGGTGCTAAGCAACTCAGTGAGACCCTGTCTCTACATAAAACACAAAATAGGGCTGGGGATGTGGCTCAGTGGTCGAGTGCCCCTGAGTTCAATCTCCAGTACCCCCCCCCCAAAAAAAATCCTACAGTGCACAAGACAGCCTCCACAACAAAGATTTATCCAGCCCCACATGCCAATAGAGGTCAGGCACAGAAACCCTGGTCTAGGGAATAAAGCAAATTTAACTGATAGCTGCTGTCCTTGCCAGTGAACACTGATGCCTGCCTCACTCTTCCTCCTTGTAAGTAGCTCTTCACTCTCTCTCAGTTCATGTGTTGTCAAAGCACACATCCTCCTTCCTCAAGAACTCTCTATCCTAAAGAGAGGCTAGGAACAGGCAAGAACATTCCCTGATTCCCACTATTTCCCTTTGCCCCATCTTCTCAAAGTCCCATTAGATCAACTTCAATCTTCAATCTTCAACAATGGCACGTCTCTTGCCTGCAGAGGTGAATGCCGTGAATGATGCAGAGCGGTGACAGGGCCCTGTTCCTCCTGCTTTCATTCACTCTCTTTATTCCACCAGCTGCAGCCCTTCAATGCCTGGGTTCCTACGCCACCAGCGCAGCTGTCCTGAGAACTCAAGAGGCTCCAGCCAGAGCTTCGACCTTCCTTCCTTCCCACCACATGGAGCAGCAAGGCATCAGCCAGGGATCTGTGCTCAGAGCTGAGAGCAAGGAGGGATAGCCCAGCAAGGCTGCCCATCTGCTGGGGTGGTCAGATGTGGGGCAATGGATGCCTGTAGCAGGACCAGTGCCTCAGGAGGAGGGTCACCCAGAGCTTTAGCAGGAAGCAGAAGAGGGAACCATCCACTCGAGCTCAGCAAAGATGACTTGGAAGGGCTGGGCTCCCAAGGGTTTCCTGGGAGGTCCAGGAAGGAGGGAAAATTTCAAGGCGAAGGAGCCAGCTGGTGCTGCGGTGGGATGGTGGAGGGAGCAGGTGCTGGAGGCCTGTGCCTGTGGGCCCAGGGCATTCTGGGAGGCAGGGAGTCTGCAGCGGCAAAAGAGAGAGGAGTGACCCAGCCTCCAAGGCCTTGAGCGATGGGATCAGGACTCTGCCACCTCCAAGGACACCAGGGAGCACTTGATTTCTGAGGACTTGCTATTTCACACCAATGGTTGGCAATGTTTCTTCTGGAAAGGGCTGGCTAGTCACACCTAGGCATTGCAGGCTGTGTGGGCCCCTGCCACCACTCAGCTCTGTCCTGCTTGAGAGCAGCAGCCACACGGAATCTGCATGTGACACGTGAGCACTGGAGCACAGCTGCATGCCAAGAAAACTTTATTCGCGTTCACTGACTCTAAATTCTAGATCCTTCCCAGGTTACAAAGACGTGTTCTTTAAATTTTTTTTTCCAACCATTTAAAAATACAGACACTGATTTTAGCTGGTGGGCCAAGAAAGGGGGTGGGAGCTGGATCTGCCCACTGGCTGCCACCAGCTGACCCTTTCACAAACATCCTTCCAGGGCAAGGGGTGGGAAGGGACGGTGAGCTCAAGGAGAAGCTGCTGGGGTGACCTGGGAAGGGACAGTAAGCACAGGTACAGACAGGCTGTGGCCCTGACCTGTACCCTGAGCTGACAGAGGGACAGGGGATAGACCCGTGGTCTCCACCAGAGCAAGGAGGACACTGTGGTACCAGGAACTTAGACAGGTCCTGTGGAGGTGGAGGGATCAGGGTGGCTTGTGGGCTGCGCCCACTTTGTGCCCAAGAGAAAAGAAGTGTCCGGCCCCAGGGCCCTAGGTCAGTCTATCTCAGAGAGAGTCAGGGCACACAAGTTGCTACTCAGTGCTGGGATGTTGACAGTTGGCAGCTACCATTCTTGCCTGCTCAACGTCTGAAAGCCCTGGTTCTCCAGAGTATTCAGCTCAAAGGTGAGTGTCCAGGTCTTACCTTTTTGGACAGGCACAGATCTATTTCTGCTATTCTTGAAACCAGTACACTGCAGGCTTGTACTTCCCAGGACTTCTTTGTAGAGAGAGAGTGGCTGGGAAGAAAACCAGCAAGGAAGAGAGCAGGGCCAATCCTGATGCCACCCACTGACACCTGGATCCAGCCACACCTAAAGCCAATCGGACTTCCTCAGTTCAGGAGCCAATCATCTCTCCTTCCCTGTCGATGCCATTCCAGGCTAGGTTTTGTCACCTGGTACCAAAAATCCTAACACATCTAGCTGCTGTTAGAACAGGTCTTGCGGGGCTGGGTAGAGGCTTTGATCTCTGAAGTATGCGTGACTTGGTGCCTATCTTAGAGAATTAGTTGACAACCTTGCTTAAAGCTTTTGCATCTGCCTTGTCTCTAGAAGGTGACCCTATACACAGGAGATGCTTGATAATTGCTGGTGTTAGAATGAAGGCACAGAATCCCAGGGACCAACACCTTGGGCTCTGGGAAACTGAAGGAGCACCAGGGGCCAGCCAGGCTTCCTATGCTCCTCCACCAGCCAAGGGCACACAGGGACAGGGCCCCAGGGACCCGGTTCCATCTCGTGCAATAAGCCCACAGACTCCGGCTGGAAGAGCGCGGGGTAACTGAGTCCTAGCCCCTCCCTGTGGACGCTCGGCCTCTCCTCTCAGGGATCTGGCTCAGCCGTGGTGAGAAGGTGAGGTCTCGGAAGAGGGTCTCCCTCAGGGCAGAGCTCGGGGTCTGTCCAGAAGGTGCTGGATCCCCACCGGTGCAAGCCTCAGCAGTGCAGAGATGCTCATTTTGGGAGAAATCTCTATGTTCTTAACTGAATTACCAGCCTGGCCAGATCTCGGGGTCACTCTGTCTTCTCAGTTCTGACCTCAAACCTGACCTTCTCCCAGAGATGCCGAGGCAAGGCCAGCTGTCCCCACCATTCAGATCTGTGCTCCAAGCTTGGCAGCTTCCTGTCTGTAACCCAGGCCTAGTACTCATGCCCATGCAGAGGATGGGGAAGAGGGGGCCCAGCGGGGGTGGCTCCATCGCATCTGCTATCTGTGGGACCAAGGACATGGTAGAGTTTCAACCTCAAGGGGCCTTGTAGACGCCTCTCTGCTGTCAGGAGAGTGGGTGCCCTGTCCTGGGGGCCTGCACTGCAGCCTGGGGACAGGGGGTGATGGGGCTGGTGGCATGAATCTCTATCCCGGGTGCCTGTGCCACAGGCAGGTTGAACTCATGAGAACCTGTCAAGGTGCTTTCCTTTGAGAACATGAAAAGTTCTAAAGGCAAAGTTTCTCTGGACCATCAGAGCAGACTGGGTGGCCCAGCTCTCCGGAAGGACGTCCCATGGCGACTGGCACCTTCCACTCCGATTGCTCTGCTCTGGGCAGCTGCATGGGTCCTCCATCTGGACACTCACCTTCTCCTCTCTTCTGACCTGGCGTTGCTGGTGCTGCTTGCTGGACACCTGTGGCCTCAGAGACACCAGGTGCCCCAATGACAGGTTCCAGCTGGGCAGCCTGTCACGCACCCCTGGCCTGCACGCCTGCCCATCCACAGGGCCCTGCAGAGCCAGGCTGCCCGCACCTGCAGACCTCGCCACGCCTCGTCCAGCGAGGCTCCTCCCCCTGCAGCCTCAATCCTCTCAGCAAACTCCACCTCGAGGTTGCTCAGCACCAACAGCTGTGACTTGGACTCACAGACCCCAGAATCAAAGGTCCCATGTCCTCCCACCGAGGAAAGGGCCGGGGTGGGCACAGCTCCCCCACCCCTGCACACTTCTTTTCAGCAAGAAAAGTAGAGATGGCCCTACTTTAGGACACGGAAAAGGTCAAACAGTGCTCCACTCCGGTAGAGAATAAAGGAACCGGCATGATTAATTCTGATTGCGAAATGAAGGCAAGATCTCATGATCTGCATTTTGCAGATGAGAAACCTGAGGCTCAGACAGGGTAAGTGACTTGCCTGCAGTACCCAGCCTCAGAGCCCAACTCACCCGCAAAGCCGGGGGGCCTGGCTCCAACCCACGGGCTCACTCCTCACCCCTTCCACACTGCCAGCCTCCACAGTGCCCAGGGGGACAGCTGCCAGCCACGGCCACAAGGGACACCTGATGCTGCTGTTTCCAGTGCTCTCGGCTATTCTGACATAATCGAGTAGATAATGAGGTTGGCTGCTTCCTCCAACCAACCAGCCCAGAGGACGCCTCGCACCATGACAGGCACAGCAACAGATCCAAAGCCCAGGTCAATTCAGCCACCTCCCTTCTTTTTTTTAACAGTTTTTTGGATGTTGATGGACCTTTATTTTATTCATTCATTTATATGCGGTGCTGAGACTCGAACCCAGTGCCTCACACATGCGAGGCAAGTGCTCCACCACTGAGCCACAACCGCAGCCCCAGTCACCTCCCTTCTTTATTCTTCCATCCTGACTCATCCCCGGTGGATGTGCAGCTGTGCTTGTGCACGCACACGTGCACGCACACCCCTTGGTCCTCGGGGGCTCCATCTGAATCACCCTGAAACACGCCTGGCCAACAGTAGAATAAAAACCCACCCCTCACACTCCCTGTGCACCTGTGCATGCCACCGTGAGCACTCTGGTCCTGAGGCTGTCCCCCACCCCTGGCGCTGGAGCCCACTCTGGAGGGAGGCCCACGCTGGACAGCTCCCGCCGGGCCATCTCTGAGACTCAGGATTGGGGCTGACGGAATCATTGCTACTCCACTGTTGAGATTTACCTTTGGCTGCAAGCACAAACACCCCGAAGGTCTGTCCTCACATGGACCTGTCGTTTCTCTGGAAGGTATGTGACTTCCAGTTAGAGAATCTATGTGGCCTGCCTGCCAGGACAGATGTGCCACCCCTGCAATATTGCAGAGATCTCTAAAGTAGCTGAGTTAAAGGCACAGAGAAGCTGAGAAACTTGCTCAGTCACACAGCAAGTGGCAAAGTTGGGGTTTGTGCCCAGTCAGCACGTGGCCACTGCTGTATGGCCTGTCTTCTCAGGGAGACAGATATGCAAGGAGCCCACGGCACCAAGGAAGTGGAATTTTTTTTTTGTTTTTTGTTGTTTTGTTTTGTTTTTATCAGTTTCCTTTTTTAATCATATAAGCACAGAATATAATTTGCTCCACTTCAGTCCCAGTGCTTCCCCTTTCCCTCCCGCCTCCTCCTCCTGTTCCCCTTCTTCACTCTACTGGTCTTCCTTCCATATATTTATAGTTTTTTAAAAATTTGTGCTTTATAGTTATACCAAGGGGGAAATTCACTGTGTCATTCTTTTTTGTTTAAATCCACAAGCCTCACTCCTTTCTAAAACGGTCACTGAACCGGAGGCTCTAGCAAGCCCACAGAGAGGCTTGTGCAAACATTTTCCTTTAAAAATACAATTTCCAGAGAGAAAAAGCAGTCAATTACATGTTAGTATAAATTAGCTTTACTAATTTATACTTTACTTCTTAATACTGGGCATCTACAGCCCTAAAAGGACTGGTTTGGATGACAAGGAGGTGCACAGTACAGGAATACCTCCTGCATGGACAGGGTGGGGACACAGTGCTGGAATGGCGGTTTGGAGCAGAATCTGTGGAGAGGGGTATTTGAAGGTTATAGAAGAAAAAAGTAGATGAGCGTCGCTCCTTCAGATTCTGGCTGAAAGTCAGTCCTTAAGGAAACCCAGAGGCTGGGGGAGAGTCTCCTGGACTCCCGAGGGCCTGGACATAGCGGCCACTCCGGCCAGCGCTCGGAACTTCAGTCCCTCATTCCGAACCCGCTGTGTGTGGGACTGAGGGACCCCCACTGGTGGCTGCGGTGCAGAGGGAGGAAGGGGTCGCTCCCCTCCTGCTGTGCAGGGGTGCTGCCGAGGCCAGCGGGCCTGAGTCCCCGTGGCACTTAGAACCCAGAAGCAGGGGTGCGCTCTCCCCCTGGCTCCACCTGCCCCAGAGGGCGGGGCCTGGAGGCCGGGGGGTGGGGCCTGGGGCGGTGGCGGGGCCTCGCGCCTCTCCTCCCACTTGGCGCCACCAGGCCAATGTGCCGCTCACTCGGCCTCAGCAGGAAAGTGACTGCGCGTGCGTCCTGCCCCGGCCACAGGGCTTCCTGCTTTCCATGGTCACTGACGCCGTTCGGCGTCGCCTAGGGAAAGCTGATAAACGCTACCTGAGGGCCAGGCCAGCCAGCCACCGGGTGCTGGGTGTCGTGGGACTGACGTCTTCGTCACTCTTGGCCACCCTGGAGGAGCTCAGGCAGTGGGCCAGACTCCACTGTGTGTCTCACGTTTCTCCCGCACGCTTATGGGTGCTGGTGTGTACCGGAAACCAGGAGTGTGCTGTCGGTCATCTGCCTATCTGGACTTGGTCTGGCCCCAGGGACAAGATGGAGCATTGTGGGGAGAAGTCCATGTGGGCCCAAGATCTCTCCCTGAGCTGGCTTCTCCTACTGCTGGGCAGATGCAGATCACCAGCCGTTGCAGAACTAGCACAAGTACAGCACAGAGAGGTTAGGCAGCTTTCCCAAGGTCACACAGTAAGGAGCATTTTTGGGATTTGAACTCAGGCTGCATGGGTGCTGAACACTCTCTCTCTGCTCAGAGCAGTGGTCTTCCAAAGGGGTGCCCTTTGCAAAGCCCTTGTGACTTAGACACACGAGGTGCCCTCTACTAAGTTCTGTGCTTCTAACACATGGCCATTCAGGACATTGTCACGTTGTACTACAGTCATTTCTGTCTTTACATGTAGTCTATACAAGCCCAGGCAATCTTTTTAGACTTACAAAAAAAATTCTCAAGACATTTTGCTTCCATCTGTTGGAATATTGTTATCACAAAGAGACACATCAACTTCTGTGATTTGAATGGCACCCACTAGGGTTATGCAGTGCATACCCTGAACAGCTGGACTGGTCTAGTACTGGACCTTGACAAGTTCCTTAAGGACAGCCTGTGTTTTCCCACTGGCGCTCCAGCTTCTAACACAGCCCAGGCACCCAATGGGGCACAACCAGCTCTCGTGAGCTTGACTAGCAAATGTTGCTGGAGAACTCAACTCCAAAGGCAGCTGCTTTCAGACGCTCCCTTATGAGACCAAAGGATGGGGCTGTGGTCTTTGCGCTGTCTCTGCCTATTGGTGAGGCCGAAGGGCTGTGGTGCTGCTGGGTACCATGCGAGGGTTCCTCTCTACGAAGTGAAGATAGTTGGCAAAAGAATCATTTTTTCCTGGCCTGTCTCCCATTTCCCAGTTTCTCTTACACTGAGCTTTTTTTTTTTTTTTTTGGTACCAGAGATTGAACTCAGGGGCACTCGACCACTGAGCCACATCCCCAGCCCTATTTTGTGTTTTATGTAGAGACAGGGTCTCACTGAGTTGCTTAGCACCTCGCCGTTGCTGAGGCTGGCTTTGAACTCGCGATTCTCCTGTCTCAGCCTCTCAAAGTGCTGGGATTACAGGTTTGCGCCACCACACCCGGCTCTTACATTGAGCTTTATCTCCTTCCTCAAGTCAGTGACTCTGGTCACTTGTCCACACCAGGCATCAAAAGCACTGCCCAAAGCTCTAACTTGCATTATGTAAAATGAGCCTCTCCCAGTAAACACCCTGTACCCAGAAAGAGGGGGAAGACACAGAGCAGGAGACCAGGGCTCGGGTCCTTCAGGCCAGCGGGCAGACACCAAGCGAATTTACTTTCCGCTGCTGCGGCTGCCCATGATGTGGCCTCGTCCTACAGACAAGTTCTAGGCGGCTTGATGCTTTGCCAGTTTCCCATAATGAAGTCGAGGTTCAAAGTCAAGGGTAGAGGAACCGCAGTCTGGCAGCCAGGCCTGGGGGCCTTCCCTCCCCAGGTCAGCGGCCTTCTGGCTGGCTCGCTCACCTCCTCTCCCCACTGTCCACGGCCCACTGATGTTGGTATCCCACTTCAAACTGCCCTGAGCGCCGTGCAGTCCCCACCAAGGCAAGTTCACGTCCACTGCAGACCTCCTCCCGCCCCTTTCCCACTCCTCTCTCCCTCCGCAGTTAATAAATTCCACTGCAATTGTCTTAATTATCCAATGTGACAGAAACTCTCCCTAGCAGAACGTGCTGGATCTGGAGAGGAGGGAAGGCCACCAGCTCCTCCCTACGGCAGAGCACTGGTGGCCCGTGCTGAGTTCAGGCAGGGCTGGGATTGTAGCTCAGCGGTAGAGCGCTTGCCTCGCATGCGTGAGGCCCTGGGTTCGATCCTCAGCACCACATACAAAGCAATGAAATAAAGACATTGTGTCCATCCACAACCAAAAAAAAAAAAAAAATTAAAAAACAAAAAAAACACGAGGCAACACTCCATTCATGAGTCAACGCCATGACATCTGGATTTCTTCCTCAGGTGGCTGACACCTGCCTATGGAAAGTAACAGGGAACAGGAAATTCCCTTCTATCCAAATCTGGTTCCACTGCTTGTTGGGGGAGGGAAATCTGATTCGGGGGCTGCTGATCTGAGCGGCTTGTGTCCATCCTGCCAAATGGGAAATCATTCTCAAGCAGTGGGTGTCAGGATCAAGGTGAGGCTGGGCTGCCTAAGCCAGCTGATGGCAATTCAGACCCCAGGGGATGACGTTTTTAACTTGGTGTGCATGAAATTAACAGTGTGTTCTTTTCCGGAGAACCTGCACCTAGAGAACAACGTATACCCGAAAATGCATTTTAAGATCAATTGAGGCCTGAATAAATTAGCAGGGCTCTCCCCAGGTATCGCCCGAGAGCACTGGCATCTAAATGTCCTCTAACAAGGCTCCACACAGACTGTGATGGTGGTTAATTAAGATTCTAAATCTTTCCAGAATCCCCCTGAAGCAGGATGCTTGATCACTCTCAAAGGCTGCACAGTCACAGAGCGTCATCAGATGTGAATCAACACTGTCCTTGACCTTGAGCCTCCCACTCTGGGAAAGCAGCAGGCAGCGTGGAGAAGGGAAGGAGGGGGTCACCCCCCGGGGGAAGGCAGGCCATCTCTCTGGGATTCCCATGAAGGGCAGGGTGGTCTGTCTGTACCGTGTGGCCCAGGGTGTCCAAAGAGCCACAGGGACCCCCTCTCCACCTCTACTGCATGAGGAAGGGGATGTTCTAAGCTGGTCCAGGTCTTGGGGCTGTGAGGGAACCTGTCCAAGCAGCCCCAGGCAGCAACAGGCTGAAGCTAACAGGCCTTTCTTAGGACCTGAAAGACTTCAGAGCAGGAGGAGAAAACCATAGAATCAGGCCCTGGAGGCTGACCACACCCCTTGTTTTTTTGCTGGGTGGTACCCAGGGCCTAGTGCCTGCTACCTGAGCTGCACCCCAGCCCTGCCCCTTCCCACCTCCCGGCCTACTTCTCTAGCTGTCCCCAGCGAGGCCTGCTCCAGCCTGAGCCCGGCCACCAGCCTCACCTCACCCCCCAAACCCAGCGGTGCCAGACCATTCCTGAAAAGCCCTTGGTGGCTTCCACTGACCTGAAGATGTGAGAGGCCCTCCTTAGTCGCCCACTGAACCAGCCCCGTTGCCAAAGGGGTTCCAGTCACCCAGTGCCGCATGGCCATGGCCCATCTGCACACTGCCAACCTCCGCATGATACCTGCTTGGGGCTCAAAGTGACTGGGCTGAGGGAGCCCAGAGAACAGGTGAAGGTGCTCCTAGGTGTGTGGGTGAGAGAAGACGGTGTGTGGGTCAGCCAGCTAGGTCAGGGAGGCATACTGTCCCCGTGGGCAGCACCGTCCAATGCGCAGGGAAGTGGAAGAGAGGATGCTCCCTCCTGCTCTTCTAGGTCAGACTGTGGCTCCTCCAGCTGCTGGACTCTGGGACCTGCCCCTGTCACGTGACCTGGGACTGGGCTGCCAGTCTTGGTCTGGGCTCCATCACGGGCCTCCCTCTTCTTCTGAGGCTGCTGCTGACTGCCTGGCTCTCCAGCCTGCGGGAGGCCCCTGGGGAACTGCTGAGCCCTGGGGCTCTGAGGAGCCCAGCCCTCGAGTCTCCTCTTCCGTACCCACCCCACTGGTTTGGCCTCTGTGCAGAACCCTGGCACTCCAGAAATAGTTTTAAAAAATAGCTCAGACAACAGCAGTTGTCCTCACATCCAGGGCCCAGGTGTGTGGGGATGTGACAGAGGATGTCACATCTGCTCAGGGATTGGCACATGGGGCTTATTTTTGGTTTTGTGACTCCTGCTGATCGGCACAGTGTCCCAATTCAAGGCTAATTTGGGGCCCAATCACATATGTCCCGTGAATACTAAATATCAGCGTGTTGTTTGTGTCTATGTTTAGGGTGAGAAAAATAATACTGGTAGGAAAACTCTAGCAGGTGGGCTCTTCCTTTACTACATCCCAACTGCAATGCTAGATCAAGACAAATGGGTGTCTCCATACCTTCCAGACCCGCCCTGGCCACACTCCAGCCCCATGGCAGCCCTTCCTCTGACCCCACAGCTGTCTGCACACGGTGGCTTTCCTTCCTGTCCCTGCCCTGCCCCTTTCTACTGGTTCATTTTCAACCCCTTGAGACCCAGCTAGGAGGTGCACCCCTGCAGTCTCAGCTACTTGGGAGGCCAAGGCGGGAGGATCACTTGAGCCCAGAAGTTCAAGGCCAGCCTGGCAGGTTAGGAGACCCTATCTCAAAACCTGGGCTGGGGTATGGCTCAGGTACAGAGCATGGGCCTCATTTGTGCAAGGCCCTGGGTTTGATCCCCAACACTGCAAAATAATGAAGACAAATAACCCCTCTGATCCCAGCCTAGGGAGGCCTCGGCACTATTTTCCTGCACAAAGCTCTCTCCTCCTTCCCAAGCAGGAGACGGAGCACGGGCGTGAGGCAAGGATGCCCGCTCGGCTTATTTCAGATTCATCTTCAAGCCAAAGACAGAAACCCAAATAACTCCAGGCCCTTATCCTTCACAATCAGTCACAGACGGTGGCTCCACATGGTGGCTCAGGGACTCCTCTCTACGCCGCCAGAAGCCAGGCAGGAGCAGGAGGTGTGGGGTGCAGGAGGGGGCTCATTATCCCTGGGATTCTGAGAACAGATGGTCCAAAAGCAAATTTCAGGGGATCCACTGTGATGGATTTCACACCACCCTCAACGTCAGAGCAACTGAGAACCATGTGGATTCCCACCACAAAAGGGGCACAGCTCAGTCCCTTTCACCTCGGGCTGCATGGTACGCTGAGATGACACACAGTCACAGCCAGAGGTGACGAAGAAAACACTTGCTTCCACCTCACAGCTTCTTACCAGGCTAAGAAAAACTGCTGTCAGTGTTCGAAGGCACCAGGGACTCACCTGCAGACTTATCCAGGTGAGCCCTGCAAAGTCCCCAGGTGAGTCCCCGGCACGGCTGCATCCCCAGAGCTGGGGCCCTGGAACCCCACATGCTCCAGCAAATCCTGGGGAAGGGGGTGCACGGACAGCCAGCCTCCAGAAGCCACCTAGATGCCCCCATTAGCTCTGACGGCATGACATGTCAACACGACGGTCAGTCACACAGATATGACAAAGAATCCAAACTACCCGGGGACGCGGGAAAAAACAGATGAACAACAAAGCAGAACATGAGATCCTGCACACTGTGTAACCTACCCAGCTACAGATGCGGCGCGGCCGACAGCTTAGCAGTAAACGGGCGCAGAGAAGCAGCCGAGGACACACTTTAAAACACGCCATTAAGTTGTGGGATGACGCGGGGACACATTCCTAGGCTGTCCCTGCTCCTTCCAGTGCCGAGTCCACTCCCTAGTCTTTATAGGAGCACGGATCCCACACTGGTTATTTTTTTTAATTTATATTTTTACACCTTTGCCCACAAAGGAAGCACTGCGGTCACCTGACCGTACCTGTCTCCGCTTCCCAGGTGACAAAGACCAAGCGTCACGCCACAGTGCATTGCAGGGTGGGGGCAGGGCGGGAGTATGATTTGTTCCAATGAAAATATACACAGGTTCCAGTCTAATTTTTAGCAAATGATAAGCCAAAATATGCAAATAGGGCTGACACCCTGAGAGGCAAACAGCTGTCACCAAACTGAGCCGGCAGCGGAGCTAAACTAATAGTGATTTGCTTCTAAATTAAAAGAAAGAAGAGTGACGAGGAAAAATGACGACCATCCCAAGACAATGAACAGGCAGGACTCCTCAAGCCCACGTCCCTGATTCTGCATGGACACATGGGCAGACAGCTGGGAGCATCGTCAGTGGCTGAGTGGACTCCAGATCCGTTCAGTGTTCTGCATTAGGGACCTCAAACTCCAGAAATGCACTCATTTTCCTTTTCAAATAAAAAGTCAGCAGAGCAACTGTTAATAGCTTGCTTAGGTAACTAGCATCCCTGAATTATCTCTGCAAATGAAGTTTTTGGAGCTAGCTGTAGGTACATCGTGTGCCCACAGAGCTACAGAGATAGCGCTGGCCTGTGAGGAGCCCTGGAGGCTGAGCCCTCAGCCTCAGCTCTGAGGGTCCTGAGCTAGATCTTTTGCCATACTGCATCTTCCAAGCAGTGGGGTTGGGAGCCTTGGCTTCTGCGTGTGCCAAACACAGGCAAGATGAGTAACCCAGGGCACTCATCCAGGTGAGGCAGAAACCGCTGACTGAGCCTGGTAAAAAGATCCATCCAAGCTTTCTCACCACTTCTAGAGGGCAGGGGGTAGCCTGCAAACCCTTCTCACGTCAAGTTCGGGTTCTGTTGGAGCTGCCTCATCTACCCAGACCCACACAGGCCCTTCCCACCTACCTGCATCCCCTGGGCTTGTGCCAGCCCAGGCACTGCCCAGTCACATCCTGCTCTGGCCTCTGAGTGAGCCTGCAGCTCAATCCCTGAGCATGTCTCCAGTGGCATTCTCTCAGGTTGAGGGAGCTGGGAATTTTGCTCAGAAGCAGAGATGCCTTGTCTGATGGAGTCTGATTTTTCTTCTCTCCTGTTCCACCCATCATTAAAAAATTTAACATTTAGAAAGAACATGGGAATGGTATTGTCGACATCCTATGTAAGGCATGCATTAAGTAGATATTTCTGGTTCAGAGTAGTTTTAAAGGCTATTTGATGAATAATCAGAATTTCTCCTGAAATAACACCATCCGATCCTAATCTCCTTTGTGATTATTTTGAACAAAATTTTATGTAGGATTAAGTGTCACAGTAAAAACAATAATATTACCATCGCAGTAATTTCCCATCTGGATCACCATTTCACTGCTAGCAGACGTCTGGGTTTCTTCTGCATTTTAAAAACATTGCAAATGGAGGTGATTTCCCTGAACCCAGAAAAACAGGCTAATTTATAAAGTCAGAAACTCACAAAAACAAACTGAGAATTAAAGATAAAAGAAAATTCGCAATCGGAGGGCTTTGTCTACCAGGATGAAGCTGGACACTGAATGGCACTGGACACTGTGGCCGTGGACTTCGGCGTGTGACCAGGCCCCTTTCTGATGGGACATGCTGCCCTGAACCATTTATGCTGCAGGGGACAGTTGGTAATCATGGTAAGGACAGTGACAGAAGTCCTAGGACCTCGAGGCAGCAACTGTTCCTTAGAGGCTTCCAGAAAGGTGCTGGCCATGACCGGCTGGATTCTATCTACACATAATGGACAAGGAAAGTCAGCCCTAACTGACTGCTTCACCCTCTATGCTCTTGGCCACCTAAGAGGACTCTGCCATGCCACTGCTCAGGTGTGTCTGGGCCTGTGCAGGCTGCTCTAACAAAATTACTTACATCTGGTCATTTGTACACAACAGAAATCTATTCACAGTTCTCAAGGTGAGGAAGTCCAAGATCATGGCACCAGTGAATTCTGGTCAGGTGAGGCCTCCTCCTCATACTCGGTGGCTTTTATGGGGTCTTACAAGACTGAAGTGGCAAACAGGCTCCTACCAGGCTCTTTTGGAAGGGCACTGATCCTTCACTCACAAAAGGGCCCCCCCCTTCTCAAACAACCACACCAGGGAGGAAGTGTCCACATATGAATTCCAGGGGGACGTTAACATCTGTCTGCATCCCAGCAGCTCCCATTGCCAGGGTCTGGAAGTTTCTGTGATGAAATGTGGCTATCCGAGGGTCCCTTATAGCAACCAGGAGCCGAAGCTGAGAAGTTTTGTTAGAGCCAAATATGCCATCACCACCCAGACGGGAGATGCTGCAGCCTCCATATATAAACCCAGGTGCTGCTTACGGTGGGAAACAGCCCCAGAATCCCATGATCAGGGCCCAGAGTCCTGCAAGACAAGTGACAGGCTGAGGGGGCTCCAGAGAGACCCTGTGAGATTCCCACCAGGCTGAAACCCAGCCAGGTGACAAGATCCAGACCCCAAGGGGAAAGGAAGAAAATTCTCTGCTCTCATCTCGTCTTTCAATGATCCTGAATTAGATGAGACATTGACCACTCAAGACATATCCGTTTCCTAAACACTGACCTCTGGAGGCAGAAATCCTGCCTTCCTTCTAGATCACACCATGGCGAGTTTCTGACAATGTTCAAAGAGACACGTCGATAAAATCAGGGTCCTAGGGAGGAGGAAAGAGCTGGCCAAGAGGGACAGGGGCCTGCCAGAGCGTCCACAGGTGGCCAGCGCAGGCGGGCATTGTGCCACCTGGGTCAGCACTGGCTGCACTTGGAGTCTCACCCAGCAAATGTCAGAGGACCCCACTGCTCACGGTGCACCTGCCACAGAGGTCACGGGGAGCCAGGGTTTCCGCACAGCAGACAGAGGATGAGAAGCTGGCCCTGCTCTGCTGAGGGACCCGCTGGCCTCAGACCAAGTGAGCAGGAGAGGCGCAGCTACCAAACAAGACAGGAAGGGAGAGGATGCTGGGGAATTTGAGTCGCAGGCCACGCGGGAGCCCAAGGGTGAGGGAAGATGTGAGCAGCAGGTTTAGGAGCCCAGGGAAGGCACAGGAAATGAGACCTGCTAACGAGGTGACGGCAGAGGCCCCAGGGACTTGGGGCAGGGAGGAGGCCACACTTCTGGGGCAACTGAGACAGAGGATGGGGATGCTGGGGGAAGGAGTCTCAGCTGGGCACAGGGAAGGTGGCTTTGCTATGCAAGAGCTGAGTGACCTGAACAAGTCACTACCTCTTCACCCCCAAAGCCACACAATCATCTCCACCCAGGTCCTCACAGGCAGGGCCTCCCAGGGATGGTCAGGGAGATAGAAAAGCCTCTCAGGGCCTCTGGTGAGCTGGATTTTCCAGGGGCTGAGCTGGCCCTGGCTGTGCAGACCCCCAGGGTGGACAGTCCATCCAGGAGCAGCAGGTCCGGGGGCAGAGCTTTGGGAATGAGATCTGGTTCCAATCCCGCTAAGCCTCTGCACCCCGCACTGCTGCCAGGGAGCCTCACCTGCTCACCTGGAAAAGGGGCGGGGCATCCACTGCGAGGGTGGGGGAGCCCAGGCAAGCTGTCCGCAGCTGGAGCGCAGGGCTGCTCTGCCTTTCGGTTTCATAAGGAGAGGGCCACACATGCGTGGGAATCCAGAGCAAAGCGGCTGAACCTCCACGTGCCACCACCCAGTTCCAGCCGGCAGTTCGGTCGGATCGGCTGCATCGCACACTCAACTCACACTCACACACACGTACACACACCAGCCCTGCCCCCGCCTCTCGGCTTATTTTGAAGCAAATCTGAGTTGTGCCATTTCTACATGGAATGACCGAACACACCAGGTCTGGACAGGGAGACGCCCTCCGCTCGATGTGCGGCTGACTGGGGGTAAACATGTCTCCTGGGTGCCAGTGTCAGCAGGGCTCCCCTGGGCTCTGAAGCCCTTGTCCCAGACACCTGCACACTACCAGCCTTGACACCCTCCTGACATCGCAAGTCCCAGAACCACCCCCTGGAAACAGATGTGCCCTGGATAGATGGGTGGAGACACCTCTGACCTCCTCTCCACCTCTCTCTGGGGACTGTGAGGCAGGTACACAACCACGGAGGCCACACCAAGGTAGACGTTCATTGGCCATGAGCCAGGGGGAAGGTCCAGGCCATGGGCAGTTAAGGTCCATCCTGGAGGACAGGAGTTCCCGGTCAAAGCCTGTGGGCTTCTTCAACCAAAAAGAAGGTGGGAAGGCAGCCACCAGGAGCCACAAAGGACCACAGAGGGCACAGCGGGAGCCCAGCTGGGACCAGCAGCTGCAGAACCACTGGCCCGGGCTGGGGAAGACCCCTTCCTGCAGTGACAGGGAAGTGACATGTCCTGGAATGTCCCCCGTACCCTTCAGACTTAACTCTCTCACAATGTCCTCTGAGGTCCCTCAAGGTTTTGTCAGGTGACAACAGAGGAAAAGCATGCAGGCATGGGCCAGCCAGGGAGGCTGGGGCGCCCCAGGAGAACAGTACGCACAGTGCCCAGAGTTTGAAAATAACACGGACAGTCCAGACTCACCGTCCGACCCAGCAACCCGACTTCAGGCCCTGAAGACCTGAAGGCCTGGGCCAGAGCAGAGCTTTGCCCACACGAGCACCCTCAGCACTGTTCTCAATGCAGTGGCCTCTCTGCCACCAGAGAGTCATGGTGAAGCTCCTCTGGAGACCCTCACCATAACTGTTCCTATGAACAGAATATCAGCAAAAATGTCTGCAAAGAACTCGGTGTGGGTTGACACTTCCTATTTTCTGTAAGGGCTACGTTGCTCTGTCTCGCAAAAGCTCAATTTGCCCACAAACTTGCTTATGTACAAGAACCGTTCCTTCTGCTTTCTGTGGTAAAACCTGCAAACGCTTTGTCTAGCCTAAAAATACGGGACAAAGAGTAACTGTTATGTCACCCACACACCGAAGATAAGGATCAAAGAATTTCCAGACTCAAGGTCCAGAGATTTTTAGGTGAGAGCTACTCTGGACTGCTGCAGCTAACACACCTGCGTCCTGCTCAGCCCTCGGTGTCCAGCCTCATCTGTCCTCCACCAGCAACAGCTCAGAAGTGGAAGCGACTCAAGTGTCCCTGGCCGGATGAATGGATGATGAATGCCTGGTGTCCACATGGAATGGATCCATGACTCAGCCTTAAAAAGAAAGGAAGTCCTAAGCCGGGCGCGGTGGCTCACGCTTGTAATCCCAGCACTTAGGGAGGCTGAGACAGGAGAATCACGAGTTCAAAGCCAGCCTCAGCAATGGCGAGGCGCTAAGCAACTCAGTGAGACCCTGTCTCTACATAAAACACAAAATAGGGCTGGGGATGTGGCTCAGTGGTTGAGTGTCCCTGAGTTCAGTCCCTGGTACCAAAAAAACAAAAAACAAAAAAAGAAAGGAAATCCTGATGTGTGGGACAACACAGAGCAGCCCTGAGAATGGTATTCCAGGGGACACAAGCCAGTCACCAAGGGCCAGATCCTGCAAGTTCTGCCCACTTAAGGCACTTCAAATGGTCCAAACCACAGGGACAGGGAGTAGATCGTGGTTATCAGGGACTTGGGGGAGCTGGTGTTTGCTGGGTACAGAGTTGGGTCTGGAGGTAGCAGTGGTGATGGGGGCAGAGCCATGTCAGTGTGCTTCATGTCACCAAGCTATGCACCTACAAATGGTTAAAATGGTCAATTTTATGTTGTGCATATTTTACTACAATAAAAATAATAAAAATCAGTCAACTTCTGGAAACTCCTGGCCAGTAATTTTAAACAATATCAGTGATTAAAATACTTTTCTCTGGGGACAGGCCACTTCCACAGTGTCCCCTGCCATCCAGCCCCTGGCTACCCACTCTGGCTCCTGCCATTCCCTGTTCTCCCTTAGATGGGTGGAGGCTGCCAAAGGCGGGTCTACAGCGCTGACGGCAGATCCCACAGGTACCAGGTACTGGAATGACAGCAGCTCTCCCTGCCTGAGACTGGATGTCAAGGTCCACCTGCATTTGTGCTCATGAGCTTCTTTGAGGATACTTTCTCACAGCTATGGAGCCTCCACCCACTGACCAGAGATGTCACCAACATGGACCACCTGGAATTTCAACACCAGAGTGACCCGAGCCTCAGGGTGCAGGCCAGGCTATCGTCCCCCATGGGAGTCCTACTTCTGCTCAGATAATCTGCTTATACATGAACCACTGATTAACAGCCACATCAGATGAACCCTTTTAGTAGGATAGGCTGGTCTCGTGGCCTTCTTTTCTGATTTTTGCTGGTTTAACCATTGTTTGGGTTGAGGGGAGAATTATGTTTGCTTTAAATGTCCCTTCTGGTCAACAGCAGCTACTGCTGAGAGCCTGCCCTGCGTTAGGCCCGGTGCTAGAGGCTCCCAGGGGGCCTGTCAGCTCACAGCTGGAGCCCTGCTGGGGGTGGGCTGTCAGCTCACAACTGGAGTCCCGCTCGCTGCTGGGTCCTGCCTGAAGTTCACCTTAGCAACGGTGAATCTGTTATGATCCCATTTTACAGCTGAGGAAACTGAGGCAAAATACGGGCACCTGGCTCAAGGTTGCAGGTGTCAAATCCAGGCTGTCTTGCCAACAGCACTCTAGGGCTCATCATGACACCCCATGCCACGCCCTTCCCAGAGGACCACTGTGCCTCCCCAAGTAGCTGCTGCAGAGCTGGAACATCTACCGGAAGGGAAGATCCTGAACGGCTACGGGAAACTCCATGAACTCCTCAGAACTGGGTTCTGGAGTCTACCGCTGCCCTGCTGAGGGACTTCGGGCATCTTTAAGATGTCCCTTTAAGGGCTGGGATTGTGGCTCAGCGGTAGAGCGCTTGCCTCGCATGCATGAGGCCCTGGGTTCGATCCTCAGCACCACGTACAAAGCAATAAAATAAAGACATGGTGTCCATCTACAACTAAAAAAAATATTTTAAAAAAAAAAAAAAAAAAAGATGTCCCTTTAAGGAGTGCAGGGCCCACACCCTGCAGAGGGAGCAGCCTCCAGGCTCCTTGGGACAGGAGGGCATCCACGAGCCTCTCCTCCTCCACAATAGCCCCCTGTCCTGGCACAGCCCCCTCCCCTCCTCACATCCCAGGAGATGGAATATCAAGGTCAAAAACAGCACCAAGGTACAGGCTGCAGGGTGGAAGGAGGAAAAGGAGCTGGCCCTGTCCTTGACACCCAGCTCCACCGCACAGGACAGGGCCTGGGCTCCTCCTGAGCACTCCAGGGAGAGAGCTCTTGCACAGAAGCCCTAAGGTGTCTCTACATGGGCTTCGTGCCCAGTGACCTTGACCACTTGCTGATTACCAGGCATGGTTCTGAGTCCCACAGGCTGCTCCTTTATTACCCAGAACCCTCTTATCCCTGAGGTGCAATCCTCATCCCACCACATTGCAGACAGGGAAATGGAGGCTCAGAGAGGTTTAGTGACTGACCTGAAATCGCACAGCACTAGTGAGAGCCAGGATTCAAAAAGCAGCATGCTGCATCATGCTGACTCTCAAATATTTTACTCTTCTTGCAGTGGCTGATCTGAGCCAGGATGGAAGAAAGATGGGGAGATGGGGGAGAGAGAGACAGAGAAGCCACGTCTCTCCTTTCTTGGAATAGCCAATGGGATCACTCGCAACCGACCCCTATGAATAGCTCTTTGACAACAGGAGCCTAATGGGCACTGAGAGCCTCGCAGTCCTCCAGAGCCTGCCTAGAACACCACCTCCAGGAAGCCACCCAGATTGGCTTGGTGGGCCTTTAAACTTGATGCCTTTTTCCTGAGTCCCGAGACCTGTCCTTTCACCTGATTGACAGCCTTCTACTTGACGTCAGATTTCTCACCTCATTCACTTTTATATCTCCCACCCCTGCACAAGCTGATGAAGTTTCTAGAAATCAGAATGGATCTTTAAACCCTCTTTCTATTAACCCTCCCATTCTATTAACAACATCAACTCTGGAATGATTCCGGTTGTACTGTGCACCCTTCGCCTCTGGTCTTGATACAGTCCTGAAATTTAAAGTAAATTTTTAATTACAGAAGTGAGGCTGAAACCTTGGCCTGAGAAAGCCTTTCTTATGCTGATAATTGCCAACATTACTCTACCCCAAAGGCCCTGCTCACAGGCCCTTGTGGAGGCCTGGAGAATATATTTCCTGCTTCGGTCGGGAGCAGGGGGACACCAGACCAGACAGGAATACTCACAATGCCCGAGCGGTAATCAAACATTCATTTCTTTCAGTGTTTACGTGGTTCATATCTCAACTGAATCACACCAGAGTCGTAAATGGTTTGCCCCAGACGCACCCTGCCCCAGAACGGCCCTGCTCTCTGCTGAAGGCCTGCACTCGGCGGCCATGGCACAGCTTTGGGACACCCTGACAACCACCCCAGGAAGCGGGGGCATCTGATCTGGAGGCCCCAGGAGCACAGCCTCTGACCACAGGCGGGCAAGGCGTCTGCGAGCACCTGTCGCCTTCAGCCCCAGCATTCAGTCATTTATGGACTGTTGGGCTGTCCTGCGCCTTGCTGGGGTCCAGGCAGCTACTCAGAAGGTTCACGCAGCCTCCCTTGGCCCGTGGCCAGTTCCTAGTGGGGCAGGGAGGCCGGGTGGGGAAAGCAGGTGGCCCTGGGCTTGTGCCCACAACGGTGGGTAGGGACGGGGGGGGGGGGGGGTTAAGTTCAGTGGCAGCCGAGAAGAAAGCTCATTCCACCTGTCCCAACAGCCAGCGTTCCAGGGGAGACGAGCACACACCTCAGGCCATGCCAAGAAAGGGAAGGAAGGGCATTCGTCCCACAAGGGGAACAGCATGTGCAAAGTGGAGCACTCAGGCCGTGGCCCTCGGTGGCTGACTCTGCTCCCCAGCCGTCAGTTCCACATGGGAGTGTCATCACGCTCAGGGCCCTTCAGGGTCTGTGCTGACCAGTGTGTAGGGAGGGCCAGGGGCAAGCAAGGTCAGAGGGCAGGGCATGCGGCCAGACACAGGGTGCCCTCGCAGCTCAGGGCCAGGCTGTTAATGAGCGTACGTCTCTGCTGCCATGAGGACCCCGGGGGTATTTTATGTGAAAGTGACAGGGACATTTCTGCTGGTTACCAAGACAACTGTGAGGCCATATGAAAGATGGAGACAGGGAGACAGGCAACCAGGCAACTGCCTCGTGGTCCACACTGGCCAGTGGAGGCCAGGTCCAGAGGTGGGCGGAGCCCAAAGCTGACAGATGGCAGCCCTGGCCTCGTTGGTGAGTGGAGAGACAGCCCAGGACAGGCTTTCTGACACTTTAAGTTCAGTGACCTTTCTAACCAACAGGTTCCAGGGCCTAGAAGAGATGCACTTCCCGTGCCTGCCACTGGAGGGCAGAGTGCCCCAGGGAGGACCCTGGTGGAGCCCCAGAGTCGGGTGTTCAAACAGACTGGCTCCAAGGGCTTCCCTAGGATGCATCCCCAGGCGCGCCCACGCCCTCCTTCCCGGTGGCACCAGTGTCCACAGGAGACCTACGGAGGAGGCAGCTTGGACCCACATTCCAATCCCCACTGTGCCCACAACAGCGGCCTCTCCCTCGGTTTCTGCCTCCAGGTTACCAGCTGACACCAGGTGCGGCCTCCCGTGTGGGGGGCGGTTCTGAGCACATTGCTCCAGGTGCGGAGCCTGCGCACTCTGCCTTCGGAGCAAGAGGGTCTTTTTATTACTATTCCTCATTATGGATAGAGAGATCATTTTTTCTTACATATGTTCCTCTTTTTTGAAGCCAGAAACATGGAAAAATGTAAACCTCTCTTTAAAACTTAATATTTCTGTTTGTAGAAAACGAAGGTAAACTACAGGCCATTTTCAAAATATCCAACAAGCACGAAGAAGAAAATGAAATTCACTCCAATACGATCATTCGATATTCGGGCTGCATCTTTACGTCTCTCTTAATCGTATACAACGGTCCTGTGATATCGGAAGGGATTGGCTCCTATGGTCCCGTGGATGCCCAAGTCCACGATGCTCGTGCTCCTTAAATAAAATGGGGTAGCATCTGCCCACCGCCTGCGTGTGTTCTCTTGCAGACTTGGAATCCTCTCCACGTGACTTGCAATGCCTGAGTCAGTGAAGTGCTGTGCAAACAGTTGTCAGGCTGTGTTGTTTAGGGAAAGACGATAAGAGAAAGCAGCCTGTCCACGTTCAGCGCAGATGGGACTTTCAGAAAATGCTTTGGGTGTGCGGTCTGTGGAATCCCCAGATGCATACCCCCCCCCCCCAGTGCAGAGTGCCGACTGGCTCTAGGATTCCACACTGGCACTGTGCATTCCTATCTCATCGCCCACGCCACAGCCCTCCCCTGGTAATAATCTAGAGCCAGAATGTTCTTTTAAGTTCAGATGCTCAATAGTATGAAAGACTGGCGGCATATTCATGCGCTGACACCAACTGTGCCCCCGCCCAAGCCAGGTCCTGAGAGGCCACAGGGACATCAGCTGTCAAGAGGCCTACAGACACCAAAGATGCACACTCAGCACTCATCCCCCTTGACATTCAAGAAGCACCTAGTGGGCACTTCCCACGTACCAGGCACCAGGCCAGGTGAGTTCCCTCACCTGGTGAGGCCAGCTCTCAAGGGCTCATGTTTAAATGCAGAGCACCCAGCAACATGCAAGTAAAAACCAAGGTAATATCAGCACTTCAGATGACATGAAAGCTGCTGAGATTGGGCCAGACTGTGGTAGAGCCACTTGTGATGGGGAAGTCTGGGAAGGCTTCTCTGAGGAGGTGACATTTAAGCTGGGGCTTGGATGACTCAAAGGATCCACACTGTCAAGACCCAGGACAATTGTTCCAGAAAAGAGGAACAGCAACTGCAAAGGCCCTGAGGCAGAAAGGAGTTGGAAAGGAAATTAGCGCAGATTATCAGGCAGGGAGTTGACTGATCCCCTAAGATAAGAGATGAAATGGCAGGTATAAATTGCTACAATAAGGTGAGATTTAAGAACTTAGATGCATTTTAAAATAACCCACCTTGAGTTTCCTACAGGTTTCTGAATGGGGGATTGATTAACAATGGCAGGCTTGGAGTCCAGCCTGAGCCCTTGACCTCTAGAGGCTCTGCCTGCCTGGCTCAGTATCAGTGCCGCATGTGGACCAGAGGTGTCCCTCCCTGGCCTGTAGGTTCAGTGTCCTGATGTGGCCCAGCTCTGTGTGACCCTGGACAGGTACCACAAGCACCTCCTGGGGTCTACAGTCACTCCCGCCCCAACAGCAGGAGCCCATGAAGGCTGCCATCCCTCAGGGGTCACCCTCAGTTGTCACCACGGAGGCCTAGGGGTTGGAAAGCCACCTCTCTCACGCAGATAAGCCCCATTTGGTGTGGGGTGAACAGCCAAAAACAAATCGCAGATCATCACAGATTATCCGAATCTCAGCGCTGACAGCATCTGCCCTGATGGCAGGAGCAGCTTCCACCACACCCGACCTGCCAGGAAGGGCACGGTGCCCTCTCCAGCCTGGGGACGTGGTTCCTGGGGGGCAGAGACCTGCCTGAGTCCAGAGGCAGCTGAGTGCCAGCGCCCCTCATAAGTGACCCAGGCCCAGGATGTGAGGGACCAGAAGGAAGACTGGCCACCTCCCAGGAAGCAGCCTGTCCTTAGGGCCCAGCGTCCCCCTGTGGCCCTCCTATGGCCAGGAGTTCTCTGTGCCCTTGGCGGCTGCTCTGCCTTCCAGCGTGTGTCCTCCTGCCTTCCGTGTCCGCCTCCCCAGCGTGCCCCGCAGGGTGGCCATGGGCGCGCTGCACAGCAGCCTCGGGAGGCTGAGGCCCAGGGCTGGGAGGGGCGGGGCGGGGGCGGAGCCAGGAGGGCCCGCCCACTGGGGGAGAGGCTTCAGCCCCGGGCAAGGTTGGAGCCAAGACCCGGCAGGGAGCAGTGACTTGGTGGGACTGAAAGGTCGGTGTGAGTGGGCAGGGGATGGCAGAGGCGGTGAGCATGATGCCAGCCTGAGCCTGCGGCCCTGGCACCTACCAAGATGGCACCTGTGCCGTCCAGGCAGCCAGCGTTCCAGAAGTCGCCCCTCTCCAGGGCTCCTGCAACCCCAGGCCTTGAATGGGACCGAGGAGCCTCCAGCAGGAGGCCAGGGCCGGGGGCTTCCTGCCATATCCACGGTGCCACTGTTCCCCAACTCTGCCATGCCTGGCCCTTTCCCTCCTGCGTTGTCCCCACAGCCGGCCCCGGACCCCTGCAGCCAGCGGGACCCTGTGGGTCCCGGGCAGAACCGCTGAGAACGTCACGACAGCCACGCAACCGTCCTCCTGCCCATCTGAGCATAGTGGACCCCGTGGCTGGAGGAGCCAGCAGACGGCACCCACCTTTCACAGAGGGAGAAGTGGGGACCTGCCCAACAAGTGCAAGACCCGAGATCCACCGCCCCAGGCTGGGCTTGCTCTGGGTCCAAGTCACCGTTTTGCACCACGTTTGATAAAGACATTTGCTTCACTGCTGCTGTTAATGCTCACTTACTAAAATTAAAAACTTCCACTATGAAAACACCAGTGACACATTTCAAAAGGACTAGAAAAGAAGAATACGAAATCCCCAGCACATAAAAATGACTGATGTTTGAGGAAACGGAGGTGCTGCCGACTCTGACTTGATCTTTACACATTGCATATGTGAGCTGAACTACCACAGTGTACTCCATGGAGATGTGCAAATTTTTGTCTCAAAAAACGTTTAATTAAAATGTCCATTCAAAAGACACCAATAAGAGAAAATGAAACATCCAGGGGTGAAATGCTACAGTGCAGATATTGAGTAAAGCACTTAGATACAAATCAATCAGAAAACATGATGTCATAAAAAACTGGACAGACTCTTCCACCTCAGGAGGCTGAGGTAGGAGGATGGCAAGCTGGAGGCCATCCTGGGCAACCTACCGAAACCCTGTCTCAAAATAAAAGATAAACAGGGCTGGGGTTGTGGCTCAGTGGTAGAGCACCCCTGGGTTCAATCCCTAGTACCAGGGGAAAAAAAGAAAAGAGAAAATTGGACAAAGACTTGGACACATCACAGGTGGGGTGGGGAGGGGTGTGAATAGGCCGTAAATGCCCCAAAGGTCCTCAGAGCCTCTATTCTTCAAGGAAATGCACATTAAAACCACAAGGACAGAGACAGTGGCCAGGACAGGAAGCACTAAAAGCTCCTGCACGTTTGAGTGTGACACAGAAAATCCACATGGCCTGTGTCCATGAATGATGCACAGAGACACCCCTGCCGTGGCCCAGGGAGTCTCCTCTGTGCCCAACCAAAACGATATACGTGCCCCTGGACAGGAAGGTGCAAGAATGTCAGTGTGGCATCGTGCCTGACAGCTCTCCACAACGTGGCTCAGCCACTGCCCTGGGGACAAGCCCAGTGCTCCTGCGTGCGCCACAGGGCCCTTCAGAGCCGTCTTTCCCTTCCTTCCCCAGATCATCCTGCCTTTCAGTGAGGTATGGACAGCTGCTCCACCCAGGCTGGAGACCACAGTCACCTGGCCTCCTCCTCCACCACCGCGGGGCAACTAGCCACCAGGTCCCTGGACTCTCTCTGCTCTCCCTCCTAAGGTGCTGGTCAAGCTGCTGGTCACACCATCCCACTGCCGGGATGGTGGGTCTAGAATGTGCTCTGCCCCCATTGCTCGCTCAGGCCCAACCCCCTCTGCACAGTACAAGAGGTCTCTGTGAACAGATCCTCCTCCCTCTGGGGCTACACTTCTGCCACCCTGCAGAGTCAGTGGCCCCTGCAGCCCCACCCTGTCATAACCCCGTCCCCTCGTTGATGTGGTTCCATTTTCTCGAAATGCCCTTGCTCCCAGCCTCCGGTGCCACCTGCTTCTTGTCTTTAATACCCAGCTCAAGTGTCACCCCCCTAGTCGTCTCCCTTGGGCTCCTGGTTCTTAACATGGCATATTTATCTGCTCTAAAGTCTGTGTCCCCATTTCATCCCAGGCACATGGTGAGCAAGGACTACACCTACCGCTCTCAGCAAGAAGAGGTGCTGGGTAAATTCCAGTCTAACTAAATGAAACAGGTCTCCCCCACAGTCTGCAGAGGGCAGGCAGCTCCGGGCTGTTCTGCCCATTTTACTGATACAAACAGGTTCCCAGGGACCCAGACCCAAGCCTGGACCCCTGCTCACCACATGGCCGTTGTGGGGCCTGGGACGAGTTCCTTGGGGGTGCTGGACCTTGCTGTTCCCATCTACGAGGTGGGGAGATGCCTCGCTGGCTACCAGGATAACTGAGTTGGTGCACACAGCAGGGTCAGGGGCCTTGCCCTTTGGGGAGCCCCCTGCCCCCAGGGCAACAGGCTGGCTATGACAGGGGTCCTCAGCCCGGCACTGTGGCGTGCTGTGGGAGACGGCTCTGTCCTGTGCATTGCAGGACGTTCAGAGGCTTCCTGCCCCTACCTCAAGGTGTGACATCCAAAAAAAATGTCTCCAGACACAGTCAAATGTCCCCTGGGAGGTGGTGGAGAACCAACTGCTGATTTAGATTCTGATCCCAGGAACCTAAAATCTCCCCAGGCACCTGAGCTAAAGCAGCTTTAGCCAGCTGACCCGGGGGATAATCCTGCATGGAGAAATCTGCCTGCCCAGCTGCGCACTGGCTGCCTCCCGCAGGGGCCAGGCAGGTACGGACCAGCCCATCCTTGTAGAGGCCTGGCGGGCTGGGCCCAGGGTCCTGTAGGCAGCACACAGGAGCCAGATCACATGGGGAAAGAAAACCAACCAACCCCCACCAACAGCTTTCTGTATTCACAACCCGAGGCCTGACACACAGACAGCTGGGGTGCCTGATCTCCTCTCTCCCGTGATCTCTTCACTCACATGTCAAGGATGTGCCAGGTGGGGGTTCTATTACTCTTACAGCAGAGGCAACTAAAGCTTGGGAAGGTGGCACAGCCAGCAGCTTAAACCCATTTGCGACTGATCTGAAGAGCTTTGTGTCCTTAGCAACCCTATGAGGTGGGTCTTATAGGCAGCTCCATCTTACAGATGAGGCAAATGAGGCTCAGAGAGGTTAAGTCACTTATGTAATATCACACAGCTTGGTGGAGCTGGGATTTGAACCATTTCTGCCTCTCTCCAGAGACCATTCTGCTAATTCACCATACAGCTGGCCTGCCCACTTCTTTGGCCTCATAACAAACAGAACATGAGGAGCATGTTATGAGAACCCAAATTGACTTTTTATTTTAGTTTTTAAAATAACTAGGGGATCAAATAGCTGGGGATCAAATCCAGGAACTCATGCATGCTGACCATAAGCTGTATCGCTAAGCCACACCCCAAAAGCCCTTTCTAACTGAGGTGAAATTCAGCATGAAATGAACCATTTTCAAGCGCACAATTGACACTTGGTATTCAAAATATTGTGCAACCACCACCCAACCAGTTACTCCCCACACCCCCTGGCCCTCACAGCCCTTGACGACCACCATCTTTCTGCCTCTGAATTTGCCTGCTCAGGACATATATGGCCTTTTCCACTCAGCATAATGTTTTCCAGATCCACCCATATGGTTGCTGATATTAATTCTTCAATCCTTGTTACGACTGTGTAATATTCCACTGTATGGATATACCACATTTATTTATGCACTCATCTGTTGATGAACATTTGAGTTCTTTCCACCTTTTGGCTATTATAAATAATACTGCTATGAATATTTGTGTCCACGTTTTTGTTTGAGCATCCGTTTTCCACAATTTCAGGTAGACACCTGGGAGTGGAATTACAGTATTATATAGTAATTCCATATTTAACTTCTTCAGGAATATCCAAACTGTTCTCCACTGTGGGGGCACCATTTTATATTCCCACTAGCTACGTATGGAAGTTATAGTTTCTTCATGTCCTTCCCCAAAATCACAAATACCCTACTGGATATAAACTGTTATCCTCATATAAACCTGATCACTCAATGAGCCTCGTTCTAGAGTCCTCAAGTCATTCATGGGAGTAAAGGGTTAAATTATGCTTCATCCTCCCAAGCCAGGTCCCTGGGGAGGCATCTGGTAGCTTTCATTTGTCATGTTTCCCTGGTCTCCTCATGAGGAAGTTCTGGGGTGAGGACTGGGAGGGGGACAAAGCGCATTTCTAATCAGATTTAGGTTAGTGTCCTAACGCTGCAGGTCGCGGGCAATGAAAAAATGTACTCTTTGGTCTGTTGACATTTTGTTGCCCAGAGGACTCAAAACTACATGTGCCTTTCAAAATTTAATAAAACCAAAAGATAGGAGCCGATGTTTGAAGAGAATTAAAGCTCTATTAACAAAAATAGGTCAAGCAAGCAGATTGCAAAACATGCCACCCAATGTTTGAAGGTCCCCTAACTTCTTATAATAGAATGCAGAAATCCTCTATTTTAACATTCAATATACTAAGGGCATGAATTTAAAATTCAGATTCAGGTCTCAAATGCTGAAGGTAATGGGAAAATGCAGGAAGACCTGTTGGTGCCGAGAAAGGAGGGGAAGGTGGAGCTGGGGGGTCCCTGTGCCCTCTGCTAACCATGGGGCACCTGCTGGGGTGCAACCTGGACACCACCTGTGTGAAGAAACTCTCTTTTTCTCTTTACTGCCACCAACTGCTCAAGTATCCTTGGCCAGACAGTTGAGTGCTTCCAGATGACCTTGAGTTTGATCTTGACCTTGTCCCTTACTTCCTGAGGACCTAGGGACAAGCTGCTCCCCCGCTCTGAGGCTCCAACCTCTCAGTTAAGTGGGAGGCGGGTCCCTGGGGACTGCTCACACAGAGCAGCCCAACCAATACCAGGACTCCTTGATTGCCTTCTGGGCTTCAGCTCTGGGCTGACCATGGCACAGTGGGCCCTGCCTGGCTCAGGAATGGTGAGGTTAAAAAAAAACAAGCCCCAAACCTATTGGTTCCAGAAACCTCCAGGGACCTCCGGAGATCTGTAATCTCCAGGACTTGGGCACAGAGAAGAACAAGTAAAGAACCTTCTGGGGTTTCTCTGCATTTTGGCAGGAGATGTTCTTTCCAAGGAGGCAGCTGAGGCCCAGGTCTAGACTGGATAAAGAATAACCACCCAGGTGCAGTAATCGCCTGGCGGTGATGGGATTTTACACAGTCTTTGAGGAATACAGATTGGAATATTCATGCGTGAAATGTGATAAATGGGATTTGCATCAAAATCGTAGGGGAAAGGGTCAGTGGAGGGGACATTGATCCCAGACTGACCACAGTTGACAACTGCTGCAACTGGGTAATGGCCGGGTGGGGGCTCAGTATGCCATTACCTCAGATTGTATATTTGTTCAAAATTTTCCATAATAAAACACATCTTAAACAAGGAAGAAAAGGCCAAATGAGGTCAAGCACTTACGGACTCAGGGAAGGGTGTCCTTTTTCCTTCAGAAAGTCTGGTGTGGGTGACCTAAACCCCTGGGGTTCACAGTTGCCATCCCCGGGGTCTTCCCAAGGCAGGAACTCCTCTGATGTATGAAAGTCCTAGAATGAGGAGTCTCCAAGCCCTGAGGGGCTTCTGCATGGAGGATAGCTCTTAGTGCATATGGAAGTTGGGGACCCCACGGACCCGGGGGAAGCCAGACCCTGGACTGAGGCTGGTGTCCTGGGAGCACATCTGGGCCCTCTCCATTCTACACTAGACCTGGGAGAAGCTCTGTCCTCCAGGGCTGTTACCTTCCAAATGTCTATTTTTTACTTAAAACTGGTGATGCCCCCTTCTGTTCCCAGGAGCCCAACAAATGTTGCCCCAACCCTGTCCTTGAAACCTGGAGATAAACGTCATCCCTGCTGGATGCACAGGACAGGTGCTGGGAAAGGCCAGGGAGCTTGTGAAATGCCCATGGGAGTGAGTCGGATCCTCTGCTTCTGAGCCCAGGCAGGTTTTCCACAAAACACCAACTCAGAGGCCCCCGATCACACAATGCTGTAAAGTCCCCTCTCTGTGGCTCACGGTCTCAACAGGGTCGGGTGTGTACTTGTGGCCGTGACACTCTGACATGTGCAGTATCACTCACTAGAGGACCCCCCTGTCCACTCCACACCTGCCAGACTCCCCAGGGGCTGAACAGTGTCCACCAGGGCCAGCCAGGGACTACCCACGCCCCCCCCTCTGGGGTCCTGCTCAGGCGGCCAGCAGCTGGTCAAGGTCAGAACTGGCCAGGTCATGGCCCCCGCACACTCTGCGTTCTCATTTATCCACTGTGGAAGGTGGGTCTCATCTGGTGAGACCTGTCTACCCCACACCAGTTCCCAGGGGCCCCTGGGACTTTGCAAGGGCTGGCTCTCCTCCTCGAGACCCACCCCCCACCGTCACAATTCAGCTCAGAGCCCTGGTTCTTCTGGCTACCCCAGGCTGGGGCCACCCTGTCACCTGTGTCCCCCTCCATCCCACTCATTCCTCTGTTCTTGATTGGTATGTCCACTGAGTACGACAGTCTGGAGGGTGGGGAGGGGCCACCCACATGTGGATACTTCTCAAGACAAAGCCTGAGTCCAGAGACTGAAGGAAGAAGCTCAAAGACCTGAGGGGACACTAAGAGCCACAGGTGTCTTCTTCCTGGGAAACCAGGAGTCCCCAGAGGCAGGGGTAGCCTCAGACAAGAGAGACAGCATCGGGAGGGAAGAGGCCTGAGCCCTGCCCGTCGAGGACACTTCATGGGGCTCCAAAGCCTGCCAAGGAGCAGAGCCAAGAGTGAAAGGGGGTGCCTGCAAAGCCATGGAGATTCTGAGACACATTTTGAGACCCTGCACATCTGAAATGTCTTTGTCCTGTTTTTGTACTTGACTGCAGGCACAGCTGGCAAGGGAATTCTGCAGGCACAGCTGGCTAGGGAATTCTGGGCTGGGATAACCCTTAGAATTCCCAAGGCTCCCTCCCTGTCTTCCCAGCACCCACTGGGGCTGCTGTGAAGTCCAATGCTGCTCTGTTCTGGATCCTCTATATAGGAACTCCTTCCCGTCTGGAAGCTTCGGGTACTTTTCCAAACACGGGTTACAATGCCATGCGGATAAGCCGTGGTAAGGCCTCCCGGCATGCGTTTTCATAAAGACTTACTTACTGGCTTGTGATTTGGAAATTCAGCTCCAAGAGTTCCTAAATTATTATTTTTTTAAAAATTTTTTTTTAATATTTATTTTTTAGTTGTAGGCGGGCAGAATATCTTTATTTTATTTTTATGTGGTGCTGAGGATCGAACCCAGTGCCTTACGCATGCTAAGCGAGCACGATACCACTGCGCCAGAACCCCAGCCACCTAAATTATTATTTTTAAAAATCATTTCCTCCCTCCATTTCTTTCTGTCTTCTCTTTCTAGAATATTCTCATTATTCTAATGTTGAACCTTAAATTAAAACTTGGAGACAAGACATGCCCAAAGCTACACAGCAGGGTGTATAGGTGCAGGTGCCTCCTGACTTGATAGCTTGTCTTTCTGCCCCACAATGTGGGAGACTTGCTCAACCTTTTAAGTTCTTCACTTTGCACTTAAATCCCACAGGTTCTCCTCTGCAATCTTCTATCAACTTATTCTGACATTTCTCAAACCTAAAGTTTAAAGACCAGGAACATCATGGGCCCTTCAGCTAAATTCACCAATTGATGTTCGCCACAGTTACTGTCTCTGTATCGTGTTTGCCTTGCGAAGCCATCTAAAAGGAGATCGCCAATGCCACATAATTCATCCCTAAATACCTAAGAGCGCTTTTCTCCTTAGAACAAGAGTGTTCTCCTCCCTGCCAACGGGTCTCCACCAAGGGCATATTTGCAAGCCCCCAACTCCCCACCACCCTGAAGGAGACACTTAACGGTGTCTGGAGAGATCTTTATTCCTCGGGGCTGGAAGGGGGGCTGTGCTATGGCATCTCACGGGCAGAGGCCTGGGGCTGCTAAACATTCCACAATGCACAGGACAAGGAATGATCCAGCCCAGCGTGCCAAGGGCGCCACCGTGGAGAGACCCTGCCCCAACACGGGCACCACTATCGAGCAATCGAATCCTCCTAGAACATTATTTCACAGGCAGCCCGTGTTCAATTTCTCCAGTTTGCCCAAAGTATGTTTCATAGAGATTTTTTTTCCAGGTCTGGATCCAAGCACTGCATTTGGGGGGCGGGGCCACATTGATGGTCCCCACCGCTGAACAGATCTTTTCTTCTTCCTCCCTTGACATCTCTGAAGTCTCAAGGCAGTGCCCTGAGAACCGCCCCATGTGCGGACCTGCCTCCTGGAGTCCTCAGTGTCCCCTTTCTGAACATCCCGGCGAGAATTCTCCATGGGGAACGCAACCCTGCTCTCCTTCCCTCAGCTTCGCCTCCCTCCCTGCAGGGCTGGCCGCCTCCGCGTTCATGTCTCCTGTTTGTCCTGGGCTCACAAGGTCGAGGTCCTCAATCCATCATGTGTCATCATTCTTGGCTGCCTGGTCTTGGGTCAGAAGCACAAGAGCTACCTGGCGGCTCTGGGCATGTGGCTGACAACTGTAGGCCTCGCTGTAGGATGATCCAGTGGTCTGGGGGCTCCTCAGGAGGCAGGGTCTTCAGAGCCTGGCTCTCCAGAGAAGAACTTTCTGGTCATCTCCCGAGCGGCTCCAGAGCTGGCTGCCTGGAGGAGGGAAGTGCCATCTCCACTGTCCTGGGCACACGTCCCTGTACCCTCCCTCACTTTCTGCCAAAGTTGGGTTGGCCAAAGCATTCTGGCTGTGCTGACTGAAGGAGGGGAAGGGGGCCCTTGACCGTCACCAACCTGGAGTGTCAGCTTCACCTGCCATTTGCTCAAATCCCAACTCCATGTACCAGAGGAAATTCAGGGGCACTGCTCCCCTAGATGCCTCCAAAGACTTCTAGGAAACAAATTATCCAAAACTCCAAACAAGACAGGTGAATGTCCACTGCCCTTCCACTGTCAGGCCGGTGTCCCCTCCAGGCCATCAACCCTCAGGGGAACGAGACTCTGAGGATGCGCTCTGGACTGTGGCTTGCGCTATGCTCACTCAGATGCTAACTTGTTGGGAGTCGGTGAGCTGTCCGCTGTTCCTGTCTACAAGGATAAAAGACAGTCCCTAAGGTCACGGCTCCACCGCCCGAGGGATGTCAGCAGGTTTTGTACCTAACTTAGGAATCGTGTGTCCTCACTGCCCCTACACTAACCAGACACGTCTGCCCCTGCAAGTGTCCTGGAACCAGCCATGCCAGGAACTCATCAGTAAGTTAAATGAGGCTTTGACACATGCTCGCTGTCTGTCTCTATGATAGTTCTGGGTTCAACTTTCTCAAAAATACCCTTTGGCAATTTAAGCGGGTTCATCTCTCCAAAGTTCCTGTTCCTGTGAATTCCATGCTCTGCCTCTCGAGGCTGCACGTCCTGGCCTTGCTCTTCCTCCACTGGCCCGAGCATCCAGTGGCTTCTCCCCTGGACCACTGGCCCCTGGCCCTTGGAGGGGGTGCCACCTGCTCCACCCTGCCCCGCGCGGTTCTCCATGCCCCTTTGTTCCAGCTCATCTCCAGGACACAGTGGTTCAGCCCCCTGCCTCCATCTCCCCTTCTTTCCCACCAGGCTGGGGCCATCGCTCTGCTGGCGGGTTGGGCGTGAATCCCAGTCCCACCGTCACTACCTGGGCTTTCTTGTCCTGTTCTCTCGTGTCAACGCACCTGTCATGAGGATCGGCATGTGCACTGGCAACAGTAGGAGCTTGAGAACCGCTCGGTGTTTAAGCCCCGATCTCTGCTATGGTCAGAGCTGGACCTCGGCACTGGGCACACTCTGTGTTCTAGTGATCCAGGTTCAAGGGCAGACCTGCCAGCCTCAGGCTAAGCATTCTTTTCCCTTTCTTCATGCTGCACTCGAAGATGCTAAAGGGACAAGTGAGGACTTGTGTATATTTCCTGGATGGTACGGAGGCTGGTACTTGTTTCCTCACTCCACTTCTGGGAACAGTTCACCCCAAACTGTGCAGAAAACATGTTCCTCAGTCAAAACCAGGAGGCTGGGAAGAAACTGACCTCAGAACGAGGCCCAGGTCTAGTCTTAGCTCACAGCCTACTTGCTGTGTGACCCTGGGCGAGTTACTTGTACTCTCTGTGCACTGAATTGAAAAAGAAACCGGAGCAAACACCCTTCCCTGCCTACAACAGGGTTGTTTTAAACATTTAAAAAGACAGGATTTGTGAAAACCCACGGAAAAGTGTCAAGTGAGAATTATCACCATCGTCCTCATTATCTGGCTGACACAGCAATTAAGCCACATTAGTCCGGATTCTGTCATCCGAGCTGTGCCTGAAAACATTCCAAGGTTGTGCTGGCCCCAGCGTTTTATTTCAAAGCACAGGGTATTATTGCAGGGCAGGGAGATTCCACCCTCAGTGCCAAACTCACAGGGAAGCCCTGTGCGTACTCCATGAAAACATGACACCAACTGATACAGTCCCCTCTGCTGGAGCACACAAGGTCATTCTTTCCAACAACCGTCCCTGCTGAAGAGGCTGCCCCTACCTTGTCCTGACGGCTGGGGCCAGAGCTGTGTTTATCCAGAGCAAGTGGCTAGCAAACCACCTGCCCACCAGGGGCTCCTGAGGCACGGGCAGGTCCGTGGCCCCTCCTTCCTGGAGACCTGGGCTCCCAGGGCAAGGCTGATGGCCAGTACATCCAGCAGATAAAGCAAGCCTTCCTCCAACCTTGGCCAGCCATTGCTAGGGGTTAACTTATTGGTGCCTCAATCACCTCATCTGTAAAATGGGCATATGCCTGTCCCACAAGAGCCTCGGAGCTGAGACTGGTGATCTGCATGGAGGATTTTCAGCTGTGCCCACCGTGCGGCTGTCTCTCATATAACTATTACAATTGGTGCCTGGAATGCGGTAGAAGGCTGTAAGCAGCCTGTGGCAGGGGCCTGCTGCACACAGAGCTTCCCAGCTCCAGTCCTGCCTCTGCTGCCCACATCCTGTGACCTTGAGCAAGGGCACCCCTCTGTCTGCCTCAGCGTCCTCAGAACTTACTGTAAGAATTAATAGACAGTATGCCTGAAATTCCAAGAGCCAGGCCCCGTCCGTAGCAAGCAAGCAATCACAGGAGCAGCTGTTCTGAATCATCTTTGACCTGCTCAAGGACTTCAGTGTCACAGCACATCCCCCCCCCAGGTGATTTTAAGATGCTGGGAAGTGAAGCTGACTGGTCACCAACATGTCGCTGCGTAAGACAGGCCACAAGGGGTCTCCAGCTCAGGGGCAGGTCTAGGAGGGAGGGACACACCAGCACCCAGAGGCCCGCCCTTGTGCCCAGAGAGCCTGAGAAACCCGGGATTCCCTGGGTAGACCCAGCAGATATGAAGCCCTTGAGCACAAGTTAAGAGCCAGCGGTTCCACTACACGGGTGCTATGGCGCATGCGTGTAATCCCAGCACTTAGGGAGGCTGAGACAGGAGAATCGCGAGTTCAAAGCCCGCCTCAGCAATGGCGAGGCGCTGAGCAACTCAGTGAGACCCTGTCTCTACATAAAACACAAAATAGGACTGGGGATGTGACTCAGTGGTCAAGTGCCCTGGGTTCAATCCCCAGTACAAAAAAAAAAAAAAAAAGAAAGAAAGAAAGAAAGGAGGTCCCTGCAGCCAACAGCAGGCTTGGGGATGCCGGAGTTCCTTTGAAGCCCAGGTGCCTGGACCCAACCTCACCAGCATCCCACAGCCTGCGGGGGGAATTTCAGTTGAACTCAAACTTCTCACTCCAGCACAGGCCAGGCAATGTGAAAATGACCAGCAGGTGACCCTTTCCCTCAGGGGGGTGGCAGCAGGGCAGTGGGAGGCTGGCAGACGTGGAGGATGTCCACGCCAAGTGGCCTGGCTGTGCCCAGGGAGGCGCCCTGGTTTCAGACTCGGGGCATCCAGGGCGGCCTCGGGGGGAGGCGTCACAGCAGCTGAGCTGGAAGCCTGGGGAGGGAGGAGGCAGGCCGAGGGCAGGGCAGGGCCGGGCCCAGAGAAAGGGACTCGCGGGGTGCCTTTGGGAACATGGGCAGAGCGCCGGGTGGAGGGCGGAGGCCCAGAGATGAACTCCATTCACTGACCGCTCACTCTGCACTGAGCCAGGACAGGTGCCACCTGAGATTCAGTCACATACACTCAAACAGGAGCCACCCACCCTGGTCCCTGCTGTGGCTTGTCATGGGGTAGGGGTGATGGAGCGGCCCCAGGCTCTTGTGGAGATCACGGAGGGACCTGGAGGAGGAAGAGGAGGGTGGGGGCGCTGGCTGTGCAGAGACAGGGAGAGCTTCCTGCGGGAGCAAACAAACTGCCTTTCTTTCTCTGCTTCCCCATCTCCTGTGACTATGGCAAAGGCCTGAGCAGGAAATGCTATCTTCCGTCGGGCTGTGTGTTCCAAAGTCACCTCTTGGTGCCCTGGCCCCCCGCCCCTGCACAGCTGCTGCTGTGTATACACCCGTTTCCATCCCGCGTGTTTATGGGTAACTATCTGCACTTTCTCTGCCTCTTCCTTACTATTGTCCTCAAGGGCGGTCACTCCACCCCCTGCCCCACGTCCCCCAGGAGCCTAGCGGAGAGCCCGGCCCAGAGAGCGAGCCTCGGGCGTGATTCAGCTCATCCTAGGGAGGCCTGGGACCGGCACCTGCCAACCACTGCTGGGTAGAAGCTGAGGCACTCGCAGCCTGTCTGGAAAGACAGCTAATGGTGATAAGCTAATCACACGGCATACTAATAATTATAATCTAATTATGTCACGAAAGCAGTAGAGGAAAAACAGTAACTGGCTGAGCGAGTCGGAAAATGTTTCCGGGAGAGATGGCACATCTCGAGGGAGCTGAAGGACAAGTGTCACCAAGAGGAAGAGGGTAGGAAAGCGGCCATCAGGGAGGCCACCCCATGCAGAAGCAGGACTCACTCGAGGGGAACACAGGGGCACTGGTAGGGGTCAGTGTGGCTGGAATCCAAAGCAGATGGTGGCCAGGCAGCAAGCGCTCAGGACCGCAGGCTGAGAAGCTGCTCCTGCATCTCCAGGGTGACGGAGAATCTTGGAGACTTTGACCAAAGGTGGAGGTGGGTAACCAGGGCTCTCAGAGGTCAGTGTGGCAGCCACATGCAGCGTTTGGCAGACCTCAGGCATCGTTCATCTGTACTGTTAGCATGGAGAACATCAAGTTCAAAGGTGCACTGGGCATAGCAGCCACCAGCTGCACTGGCGGCCACTGAGCATGGCACATGGGCTGTGCTGGCCTTGGACAGTCTCTGGAACATGTTCACTGTGGCTGCAAACGTGTGGACACCCTATATAGATCGACTCCCTGACTCTGCGCTCAGCCCCACAGGGCTTATCCTGTGACTCTGGTGGCAAAGGCCCTCTGACTCCTGGACCTCATGTCATGGAGCAGCACCTGCCCCAGAGGGAAGCAGCGGGTGGAAAATGTTTTCCCTGCTTCCATTCTGCTTCTCTCTTCTTCTCTGTCAGTTTTTGAAGCTGACCACCACACTCCGAATTCCATGAGGGCTTGGCGGAGGCAGGGGACACCAGCTGGGGGTGTCCAGCCAGGCCAAGCCCGTCTTCCAGTGCTCCTCACAGTACACCACCTCCTAGTAATGTCATGCATACAGCAGGTATCCAATGTTTGCTGATTGGCTCTCAATGACATTACAGATTCTGCCCAGAGTGGCTGCATCTCTCTGCAAAATCGTTCTGCAAAAGCTGTTGACCAAAACGTGTTGACCCGGTTGGCCTGGGGCCAAGCACCAGGAAGTTCTGTGGCCCAGCCCAGAGTGAATGCCAGTGCTCCCTCAGGGGCTGTCACCGTCACAGGGGTTTCCATGTCCTCAGCTAGCAGCCATCTCTGGCATGAGCCCCAAATCCTTCCTCTAGCTGCAGCTGTGTCGACGCCAGGCAGATGCAGTGGTCAGTGGATGCAAATTTGCAGAGGGTTTCAGTCCAATCCAGCTGCCCTGCTGGCTCATCTTGCCCATGCCAGTCCTGCAGGAGGTGACAGTGAAGAGCCCACAGCAGGGAGCTGGAGGAGGGACAGGAGCCCCAGGAGGAAGGGGCCGGATACAGGACATGGCCCAGCCTGGAGAGAGCCTGGGAGGCCGCACCACTCAGGCACCTTGCACATGGAGCCAAGGACTCCTCCCCAGAGACCGGGAGGCCAGAGAGGAGAGGGCTGGGCCTGAGCGGCAGAGCCTAAGGAGCCACGAGAGACCTGGGTCACGGGCCAGGGCCAGACCAGCTGGGGCTGCACGAGGAAGCCCAGGCCTGGGGCTTGAACTGTGGCCCAAGGAAGGAAGGACAGAAAGTTCTAGGCGTCATCCTCCAAACACTTGGTCAGGAAACCAGGCCTGTTCTGAGCTCCGGGGCCCCAGACCATGGGCAGCATTCACAACTTCCAGACACTTCCTGGGCCCCTCGGACCAGGGCGCTGCTTAGCAGTCCTTTATGGTCCCCAAATAGGCTGTTTCCAGTGGTGCTGTCTTTACCCTGACCCCGAGATCCTGCAGCCAGCCCGCCCCCACCACTCTCTGTCACTCTTGGTTCTATTTCCAACACCAGCTGGACACTTGGGTCCTCCTGGAAGGACCCATGGAAACCCTGGCCACACACCCGAGCTGCCTCATCCTCTGGCTCCATGTCAACACCAGCCGCTTCCCCAGACCACCGCAGCCACTTGTCTCCCACTCTCCATGAAGGCACCTGCTCTGTTGGTCCCCCAGACACGGTGCCCAGCACATTTGCTCACTATCCACCCCCACCCCACCCCGTGCATGTAAAGGCTCCCTTCTTGTCCATGGCTGTCCCCGGCACCCAGCAAATCTCCATTTGAATCTGTCCCCAGTGGCTGGAGCCATTCTGCCCACCTTGAGACTCTCTCCCCTTCCTTCTTTTCCTTTCCACATTGACCTCTGTTGGCTTTAATTTCCACAAAGTGACTTAGATGGCAACCAGAAATGCAGCCACTTGGTCTTATGGCTTTAAAAAATTCATCCAGCGGCCCCATCCCTCTGACCTGTCCCTGCCCTCCTCCTCCCTGATCCTGACTCTCTAACCCATGTCACATGCTCCAAGGAGGATACATGAAGCCAAAGGCATTTTTTACAAAACGTTTTTTTAGCTAGTGCAGAGAACATTTTTGCACTTTCGGATGCTATCTTCAGCAAAAAACAAAAAACAAAAAAAAAAAAAACATTGTTACATAATCAGTCAACATCCTTTGAGCCGAGATGTGGGCAGGGGAACGATGTCAACCGTCGTGACACCTCTGCCTGCCTCACAGCCACAGGTGTACTCTGGCCATGGGCACCTGTGGCTTCACACATCCTGAGACCTCCAGGCTGGAGCCAAGGCTCCAGTGCTTGCCGGGACATGGCAACGCCATCTCCTTAAGATTCGTGTCCCCTTTTGTTCCAAATGTGCGTTTTAAAGGTTGACTGCTTGATGCTGTTTGTATATAGAGCATCTTCTCTCCTGAAGTTCATGGATAATACTGTGCAGCTGAGTTGAGTAGTCCAGATTTTTGTGCAGTAGGAACTCTGAGAGGAGCCTCTGTGGTCACCTCGATATCGGGGTGCAAAGGGAGAGGGCCAATCAGAGTGTGTCTGCAGCATCCCAGCTGGGTGACTCCAGGAAATGGCTAGAGCCAGAGGACACGCAGCACGTTAGGCACCACAAACACGGTGACAAGACCACCTTCTTCAGAAGCCCCGCCTCCACCATGGTGACAGAGCACAAAACTGCCCAGGAGGACTTTCTCACCTGTCAGACGGGGTGTGGTTTTATCTATAAACTGAAACAGGACTCTTCTTCCTACCTCATGGGGCTTCTGTGAGATCCAATGTGGGGAGTCAAGGCGTCCGGGTATTGGAAATTATAACCATCACAAAAATAGAAGCTTTAGTATTAAAGTGCTGGGTAGGCCTCTCTGGCCACAATGTCTTCTCCATCAACTTGTAGAAATGGTTCATGTTCACCTTCATTTCATATTTTCTCCTTTAGATTTTTCCTCCTGGACTTTGGAGGTTTGGATTCTTCAAGATGCTATTAAAATGCAGATGACTTGGAGAAAATTAACTTCTATTTCCTATTAGCTCAACTGTGGACAGGAGGGAAAATCATGCCTTGGCCCGTGGGGGTTTCACATGTGGCTGGGCTCAGCCTGAGAGGGAGGCATCCCTGGACCAGGACTCAACTCTGACGTGTCCCCACTGGGAGCCGAGTCCCCAGTGCCACAGCCACGTGCCTCTCAGTCTCTGACCAGCCTCCACTTGGTCTGTTGGACAACATGGAGCCCATGTGCTCAGAGAATCTGGGGGTCAGAGAACAGACCCCCAGGCAGAAGCAGAAAAGGTACCCGTTATCTACTTTACAGAAAAGAGAAGTTATAATATTTGACATGAGAGAGAACGATTCCCATAAATGGTCTTGCTTTTGCACATGGAAGATTTAATGGTAAGCATACCAAGAAATCATGGCACCAATAAACCAACATGTAGTGGACTCAATTAAAAATGGGCCACAAAAGTGTTTAAAAATGAGAGAGTGTTACTCTCCACAGTTGGCAAACTGGCATGATGCTTTTGGAAAGTGGTTTGGTGGCTCAAGGCCTTCAACATGGATGGCCCCAGTAATTCTATTTTCAGGAAAGAATCCTCAGAAGTCATTATAAATGCTTTTTCATAGGAGACATTTATCTCAATGCTATGGACAGTAAAAATTAGCAACCAGGACATCTAACAACTCAAGTAAACAGGTTAGTTTCCTCCATGGGTTGGCCACTCTGCAACATGGAATGTAGTCAGCAAATGCAGTTTTTACAGGGTCATAAAACAAGATTTATCTATGAATCAAATGCTAAGCGGAAGACAAATCAGGATAGAAAACGATTCATTACCATCAGCTGTGTTTCAAAGTGCTCAAACCCAGATCTTGATAAGCACTGGTTGGGTGTGCATGTCATTTCCGCCCCCATGCTTTTTAAATCAACTGAACTATTTAATGCAATACACTTATTTCAAAAAAAAAAATGGTCCACAGAACACTGACAGGTGGATTGTTACTAATGAGGCCAGAGGCGGGATGTGTTCATGTAAAGCCGGGCAGTGTGGGCTCCACGGGAGAGCTGCCAGGACCCCTCTTTCCCCTCTCTCCAGAGCACGCAGATACACATTTCCCAAGATCCTTCACCAGGGAAGGATCAACCATCGTCGGGGTTGGTAAGCTCTAGGATGCAGTAAACCACTGTGCTTGCTGGGCACAGGAGGCTGGAGAATCCCCAGAGACCTGGGTTCTCCATCCTGCCCTTCCCAAGTCACAATTCACAGAGCCCCTGTCTCCCACAAATCCTGCCTGGAAACAAATCCCAGCCCCTGCCTGTCCTAGTCAGGTATCCTGGGATATTTCATGTCTCTTTCCAATCTTTTCCTCATCTGCAAAATGGAGACAATAATAACAATACCTACGCTAAGTAGTTTTTTGATAAGAATTAAAGGAGTTCGTATTTTGAAAGCAATTTCCTGCTGCGTGTTTAATACACAAAGACAATCCTCACAGCACTTGTTGACATGTTTTTCAATTTTCACACACCGAAGTCCTTAATTGTACTGGGTGGCCATCTTTTCATGGGATTTCTCATTTCACAAAATTCTGATTTCTTTATTCAAACATTCAATAGTGAATGAGTACCTACTAGGAGTTGGGTTCTGCTTTGGGACCAGAGATGTAACAGGGATAAACAAACCTCTATCTCCAGAGAACTGCTATTCTAGTGGGGAAGATGAAGAAGTTAAAGAAAAACAACTCAGTGTGGTCAATGCTTTTAAGAAAAGAGAACAGAGAAGGGGCTGCTTCTATTGAATAAACAGGGAAGGCTCTCTAGCAGGAAATACTGATAGGAAAGATGATACAAAAGAATGAATTACCCAAAACTCAGGGGAAGAGGATTCCAGGGACACGGACCAGCAAATGCAAAGGCCCTGAGGCAGAAATGAACTTGGCCTGTTTAAGAAACAGAAATAAAGTCAATGCCATTTAGAAGCCACCTGAGAATTTAACACCTTGGATTAAAGGGGAATAGTGGCATGATATGATTTGCGTTTTCAACAGGTCACCCTACATTAATGGGACAATTGGTTTGGTCCACCAGAAAAAGTGACATTCACAGACATAAGCAACAGGTGAATGGCAGGCTTAGTTGTAACATGAAAAGCTGCAGAATTTTTGGAAGAAAAAGCTGGCAAATACCTTCAAGATCAATAAGGATCAATCTTTAACAAGACAATGAGAAATCCCATGAAAAGATGGCCACCCAGTACAATTAAGGACTTCGGTGTGTGAAAATTGAAAAACATGTCAACAAGACACAAGAAATATTAACTATATTGCATTGGACTGTATTAAAATCAAACCTTTTTTTTCTCATCAAGATACATCATTAAGAGAAAAAAGGCCAGTCACAAACTGGGAGATATTTATAACCAAAATCAAAGCATTTGTATTGAAAACATAGAAGCTTCTATGAATCAACAGGACAGAACCAGCAAAACAAGCAAATGATTAAAAATAAAAAAAAGCACTTCACTTAGAGCACAACCAACCACAGCGCACTGGGGAAACGGTGCCGGATCTTATGAGAAAACAGGGAGGAGAGATGGTCAGCTGTGAGGACGGGGAAGGGCCAGCGACACTGATCTGAGCACCCACGCTCTAGCGCCTTGCATTGCCACTGTTCCCCATAAACAGGTCCTATTACTATTAAATTTTTTTCTTTTTTTGGTACCAGGGATTGAACTCAGGGGCACTCGACCACTGAGCCGCATCCCCAGCCCTATTTTGTGTTTTATGTAGAGACAGGGTCTCACTGAGTTGCTTAGCGCCTTGCCGTTGCTGAGGCTGGCTTTGAACTTGCGATTCGCCTGTCTCAGCCTCCCTAAGTGCTGGGATTACAGGCGTGCACCACCACGCCCGGCTCCATTACTATTAATTTTTTATGTAAAATTTTTTAAAAATTTTAAATAAATCAAGGAAGAGTAACCACAACGCACTACTATTACACACCCTGGAGAAAGGCTGTGATTTAAAAGATCACGGTTCTGGTTTCAATCCGGAATGTCCCTCAGCGCCTCATGTGTTGAAGGCTGGGTCCCCAGAGCAGCAGGGTTCAGAGGTGGGGCTTTGGGAAGTGACAGGATCCTGAGGGCTCTGCCCTCCTCAGTGACCAATCCACTGAAAGCGCAGGCAGTGGGGCGTGGCCCGGGAGGGAGCTGTCTGGGAGCGGGGCCTGGAAGGGTGTTTCTGGTCTAGACCCGCCCTCTGCCCCCTCTGCTTCCTGGCTGCCCTGAGCTGAGCAGCCTTCCTCCGCCCTGCCCTTCGCCTGATGCCCTGCCTCACCTCAGGCCCAGAGCAATGGAGGCGGCTGACCATGGAGCGCAACCTCCAAAACCATAAACCAAAACGAACCTTCCTCTTCCAAGGTGGCTTCCTCAGGCAATGAACACAGTTACCATGGCTTACCATTCTGGTGAAGGGTAGAGCTACCAGAACGCACAAAAGAAACAACTCGAGAAACAAATGGGTACAAATGCTTGGGAAGCTGCTCGGCACAGGAACCGGCAGGTGTCACTCAATGGGACATAGGCAGGTGTGTACCCGATCACAAGGAGGTGGTGGTGGTTTATGGGAGCACATAGGAAACCATCACCCAAGTACCCAGCCATCGGAATGGATGACCTGCACAGTCCCATTTATGAAAAAATCCCAGTAAACATGAAGGACAGCTACCAGGAGACCAGGAACAAAACTAATAAAGCCCAGTAAGGAAAGACAGCACATGTTTGCATTTTAGTTTAACTCCATTCATGTAAAGGCTTTTTTTTAAAAGGAAAAAATCAAACTAGCTTTACCTGGTTTGGGTAACACAGTAAGAGTTACTTCTAGGTGGGACAGTGGTTTCTGGGGTAGACAGGGAGGCGAGCCTGGGGGAGGGACAGCAGGGCAGCTGTGAAGGGCCAGGCAAGGCTGCTCCTCAACCTGAGGGGTCACTACATAGATGCCCACTGGCCACACATACGTGTGTGTTGTGCTCTTCTCTGTGTAACATTTAATACTGTTTTAGAAGGGCTTGAGAAGCCACCCTCCTTGTATTGGATTGTGGGGGAAAGGAAAGCAGGTAGCACATTTGGAGGTTCTGTGCCAAGCCAGACAAGCCCACCAGGCCAGCGAGGGGCTCCTGCAGAGGAGTCCCTTAGACAGGACAAGCCGCCCCCGTTAGATCTGGCCCCAGATGACATGACAGAGAATGGCCCCTGGGCCTGGGCAGCTGAGAACAGAGAGGGAAGCAGACAGGGTGGGGATGTGTGGGGTGGAGACAGATGGGGCCAGACGAACAGAGGGACAGGAGGAGAGCTTGTGCTGTTTATATGGACAGCTGGTGATGTCACTGAGATGGCGAGGGCTGGCCAGGATGGGGGAGGGTGCAGAAAGACATGAAGGGTCCCTCATGGACCATGTTAAGTTGGGGATGCTCAAGAGGAGGTGTCCAGAAGGCCAGTGGATATTTGAGTCTGGAAGTCACCACACCATGAGTAAAGGTGAGCCATGCAGTGCCACCGGGCAGCCCCAAAGCCCTTCCCCGTCCTGCACACCAGCCCCCCGGCACCTCCAGAACACGTGGGGCTCAGCAAGTAGCCGGTTATTCCATGTAGCGGGATTTCAGCACGTGTCCTGGAAGAGCCAACCCCAAGAGCATTACAGCCATCGTTGCCAAGGGTCACCTTAATTAAAAATAAACATGTTTCATCATAGGTCATTACCACTGGCTCTTTAGATGGGGAGGAAAAAAGTCTGCTCCAGTTGCGTGTGTTTAGCTGGCCTGGCTGAATGTCCCGTTTTTCTCTTCTGGTTCCCTACACACCAGTTCCACCTCATGTGCCCCCAGGCAGAACTGGAACCATTTTAGTAAGAGGAGAATTTTTTGAATAAAGAAGAACCAAGTATAATTCTTCTCTCCATTTCACACTTTTTAACAAAGCATCCTCAAAGAGCAAGCCTGCCCGGAGCATGTCCTCAGAAGGTGACCCTGTGACAACAAATGCCCACTGCCACTCATGCTTGGGCTGGAAGGGGTCCCATCCACAAGACCAGCTTCCACTTAGCTCGCCCCACCAAAGGCCACCCAAGACGGCTCGAGACAGGCTTCCTTTGCTGATCGCAGTTTTGAGATGCAACACATTTTTCATTTTTTGAAAGTTGGTAAGACGCGCGTACAGCTTTGTGGCATTAAGTGCATTCACAGTATTGTGCCACCATCACCCTTATCCACCGCCAGGACCGTCTCATCTTCCCACCAGAGCCTCTACACCCGTCACACCCCGTTCTCACCTCCCTCCAACCCCACAGCCCCCGTTCAACTTCATATCTACGAATGCGACGCTGTAGATGATTCATATAAGTGGAAATAAATAGTATTTGTCTTTTTGTGAGTTGCTTATTGTACTTGGCATAATGTACGCCAAATTCATCCGGTTGGGGCACATGTCTGCATGTCCTTGCTACTTAGAGCTCAGTGACCCTCCTGTGTTTGTCCACTCCACACTCGTCCATCCACTGGGAGGCACCCCCAGGCGCTTCCACCTTTCAGCTATTGGGGATCAAAGCTGCTGTGAACATGGAGGTACCAATGTCTCAGGTCCCAAGATGCCACAGTTATTTTTCAGAGTTAAGTTTCCCAAATGAAATTTAACCAAGCTGGCTGATTTCTGTTCTAAAAAAAAAAATGATATCTGATTCTTTCTTGCAAACCACCTTCCTGGGCAGATATTGATGGACTTTACAGGTTATTCTCCCTAGATCTTAACTGTGCACAGCCCTACCACAGAGGCCTCTAATGTCACTGCTCCAAGGAAGTCAGTCTTCACTGAGAAATGGCTCACATCTCAAGGAACTGGGAAATGCTGTTCCAATACTGAGAGGAGAGTGTCATTACCCAACTAATGCTCCTTGAGGTAGAAATACGATTAAGATATAAAGTAAGAAGCCAGGCGTGGTGGTGCACACCTGTAATCCCAGCACTTAGGGAGGCTGAAACAGGAGAATTGTGAGTTCAAAGCCAGCCTCAGCAACAGTGAGGTGCTAAGCAACTCAGTGAGACCCTGTCACTAAATAAAACACAAAATAGGGCTGTGGATGTGGCTCAGCGGTTGAGTACCCCTGAGTTCAATCTTCAGTAGCAAAAAAAAAAAAAAAAAAAGATATAAAGTAAGCACCTCCATCCAGTCCAGCACAAGCAAATGCCTGGCCTGCAATTACCCTGGAAACCTGAAACATTCCACAGGGCATCTGTGAGAGCCACACAGCCCTTAAAGTGCCTCCCAGGACTGAGCCAGCAGTGAAGCTTTTGGTTAGTGTTAGATCCTCAAGGATGTGTAGCTGTACCGAATGTGTGAGGGAGACCAGCACACCTGGGTCATCAGGCAGGCGAGGCGCCTGAGGAGGCAAAGCTGGGGACAAAGGCTGGGAACAGATCCCAGGGAGAACTAGATGGCTCCACTGTATCCTGTACCTCATCCTCCAACCCTGGGGGACCCACTGAAGCTTTGTCAAAGACATAGATGTGGTCCACATCGCTACAATTTACTGAGCAGGTACTGAGTGCCAGGCACCGGGTGGTGTGATTTCTGGGTACCAATTCCTCACGTCAGTCCAGCTTGGGGCTTTGCCTTCTGTCTTTTGCCCTTTCCCTGAGCCCAGTCTGGGCTTGAAGTATTTGAGCATCACTAACCCCCAAATCCAAAATGCTCTCAACATCTAAAACCTTTCCCGCAACATGCTGCCACAAGTGGAAAAGTCCACACCTGACTTCGTGTGACAAGTCAAAGTCAAAATGCAGATACACCAAAAATATTATGTCAAACTGCCTTCAGGCCGTGTGTATAAGATATGTAAGAGGGCTGGGATTGTGGCCTAGTGGTAGAGCGCCTGCCTCCATGCGTGAGGTACTGGGTTCAATCCTCAGCACCACATAAAAATAAAGATATCATGTCCATCTACAACTAAAAAAATTTTTTAAAAAATATATGTAAGAGATACAAACCAATTTTTTGCAAATATTCCAAACTGAACAAAAGCTGGACTACTTCTGGTCTCAAGCAAATCTGATAAGTGATACTCAGCCTGTGTTTCAAAATAACCAACCAATGTCTGCATGGATGGCGAAGTTCCTACACCCTGCACCTTCAAGCATAAAACCCGGGGTTGAGGGCCTGGACTCCAGGGCCAGCTCTGAGCCTTTGAGCAAGTGGCCTAAGCTCTCTAGCCTTGGCTTTGACCTAAAAACAAGACCACACTAGGGTCTCATCATTGTATACGTGAAGGGTTCACGGTGTTACCGTGACCTGTATGACCCAGTGCCACATCTGCCCTCTGCCCCACCTTACCTCCAAGTGTCCCCCATCCTACTCTAGCCACTTCACCTTGCTAGTCCCCCAACCAATCAGGTCTCTCCTGCCACCTTAAGGCCTCAGCATGGTCTGTCCCCTAGATCTTCCAGTCTACCTCATTTCCTCACCTCCTTGGCCACATGCCACTATCTCGGTGAGGCCTTTGCTGAGAAACCTAGGTGATACTCCAATGACCCAACCCACAGCACTGTGAGTCCTCTCACTCTGCACCTTCCAGGGCCTTGCTGCTCACAGCCATGAATCACCACCTGGAGCTCATCAGAAGCTCAGAATCTCAGAACCACCCGGAGATGCTCAGAATAGAAGTTGCATCCTCCGAGATTCCCCAGGTGATCTGTGTGCACACTGATCCTATGCTGTTAGAGATGTGGATGTGGAACTAGGAATTCTGTGCTAGCACTTTGTATACTTTGCTCATGGGTTGTGTCTGTTTCCTCCCCACCAGACTGTAAGCTCTGTGAGGGCAGCATTTGTCCATGCTAATCTCTACTGTGGTCCCCAAACTATGAAAGTACTTGTTCCACTGTGTCACTGTACAATGATAAATGAACAAACCAAAGGCAGGAAGGTCAGGAAAGTGGAGTCTGATCTCTGGCAGGGCTGGACAAGGAGCTGGACATCCCAGTGGCTGAGTTCACTAGGAGGAATGGGAAAACCAGGAGCTTCTCTTAGCCAGCGATGGCAGGTGGCTCTGGCACTGTGCCAGCACATCAGCATGTCTGCGCTCTCCAGGCAGCAACCAGAAGGCTTGCCCGAGGGCTGTGGCCGGTGCAGGCAGGGCAGGTGGAACTGAGCTCTGATCTGCTGCAGGGTCACAACTGCTTAAAGTATCCTGAACTCACCAGCCCCCCCCACCGGGCTGAACCACACTTCCCTTTGGGGAACTTGACCATGACAATTCCCTTTCTGACATCAAATCCTGCAATGGATTAAATACCTGCAGAGAAAAAGCACACGAGCAGTAGCAACCACAGAGGGACCACAAATGATCCAAGCAGGAATAAATGCTCAACCCGGCTGGTTGAGATGCGACAACCCACCCTCCAGCCTGCACATGCAGCAAGTGTGACACCACCATGGGGGCGGAGGCCCTGTCCCTCTCACCTATGGCTGGTGGGATGGAAGCACAAACTTGATGGAGAACCATTTAGCACCATCCCTGAAAATGACAAATTCACACACCCTCTGATGGAGCAATTCCAATTCTAAGCTGTCCATTGCAACATTGTTTTCTATTGTTTCTATAATCACAACCCAAATGGATATGAGCCACTATGGAACCAGTTAAATAGATGACAGCCCATTTGTACAACATGATGCTATGTAGCAGATTGCGGGAGGGGGGGCACTTTTTACTAATGATCTGGGCCTTCAGCAGCCAGGAAAGAGGCCCAAGAAAACATGGAGGCTATGCTCCTAATGGTGGCACGAATTCTGAGTCAGCACATGGCTCAAGTTCTATGGATACGCCGGTCCAGGAGCCCTCATCCAAAGTGCTCAAGACCAGAAATGTTTCAGATTTTAGAGCTGATCTTGGAATATCTGCACAGACTTTACCATTTGAGCATCTCTAACCAAGAGTCCAAAATCCAAAATGCTCCAAAATTCAAAACTTTTTGAGTGTCAGATCAGTACTTGAAAATTTCCCAATTTCAGAGCATTTTGGATGTTAATTTTCCATGTTAGGGTTGCTAACTCATATGGGTTGTTAACTCATAACTTGTAAAGGGCTTCCTTTGAGGAAGGGGCTGGGTAGCTGTGGAACACGGTTAGGAAGGAAAATTTTTATTATATCAGCTTTTAAAATTTTTTTGAATCATATAAATATATTAGCTATTCAAGGACTTTTTTTAACCCCTGATCCTGAACTGTGGATCCTCTCCAGAGTCATCTTAAAAGCACCACCAGGAAATCCAAATTGGAATGTGGGGACCCCAACCAGAATCACAGTGTCAGGCACCTGTACTTAATCTGTAGATGCTGATGACATTTCCCAAATGAGGACTTCACTTTTAACTCAGCAGGCAACCTCGATTCCTTCCTTAGGTGCTCGACAGGGGGGCGCCATGTCCATCCCTCTAAACTCTAAACTCTGATGTGAGTTGGAAGGGACCTCAGACGTCAGCTGTCACCTCCCCTCTGGCAGACGGAGAACAGGATCAGCGAGCAAATGAGTCTTGGGACCACCTCTGGCATCCAACATACCTGACCTCTCATTCAGAGAATAAAGATGGTACCCCACATCTGACAGTCAGCGTCTGAAAGCAGAATCTATTCTAATGGCATGTAGAAACCAAGGAGGTTTAAAATCTATTCCGTTCCCTGGGCTGGAAGGTCCTGCTCCAGTCCCTGCAACCTCTTGGCCTCATTGGCCATCTCTTCCCCCATCACTTGAGTCCAAACACTGCCAACTCGCCTGTTTTGCTGTGACATACCACAGTCTCCTCTGCCCCAGGACCTTTGTATCTGCCTCTTCCTTTCCCTTGCACCTAGTAACTCCTGCTTGTCTTTGTCCCTGCTTTGGGTAGCTTTCCCACACCAGGTCACCCCTATTATACACTCCAATTGCTCCTTCACTTATACACAGTGCCTCTCGCTGTCAGCTCTTTGCTTAAGGTCCTTCTCTCCTGGCAGACCCACACTGTCCTCTTGGGCTAAGGACTTAAGTTTACCCACAATCATGCTGATCAAATAGTAGGGTCTCAACTGTGAGTTCCCTGCCTCCTCCTGTTCACCTCCAACACCTGCCATGCTGACTGCCATCTTCGTAAGGAAAACTAAGCCTGGGCCCTTCCAGCCAGAGAAGGAACCCTTCAGGATGGTCACCAACAGAGGCAGAGAAAGCTGAGCAGCTGGGTGCAACGGCAGCCACCTGGAATCCCAGCTGCTCGGGAGGCTGAGGCAGGAGGATTACAAGTTCAAGGCCAGCCTGGGCAACTCAGTGAGACCCTGTCTCAATTTTTTTTTTTTTTAAAAGGACTATGGAAGTAGCTCAAGTGGTAGATGCTTGCCCAGCCTGTGTGAGGCCGAGTTCATCCTCCAGGAATGCAAGAGAAAGAAGAGCTGAGTGGGTTTTTTTGTTTGTTTTTAAATGACAGCAGTGGCTGACTTCCGTAGTGCTCTAACAGCAACCCCTGGGGTAGGCCTTAGTATCCATTTCACAGGTGGTGACATGGACTCCCCCCCCCCCCGTTAGGGCCGCCACTGTGAAGCCCTGCCGTCCTGCCGACCCCTTCTATGATGGCCGCAATGCATTCTGGGCTCTCCTCACAGACAACGTGATAAAGCGGTCTGTGTACTTTGGACTGAGCCCCAGGGACAGGGTCAGTTCACTGCCCTGACCAGGAATTTAACCACAGGGGTTGGTATCTTCATTTGGGTTAAGATAACGAAGTGCCACAGACTGGGTGGCTTATAAACGACAGACACATTTCTTCTGGTTCTGGAGGGTTCCGCACAGCTGGGTTCAGAGAGGGCCACTTCCAGGTGCAGACTGCTGGCTTCTTGTATCCTCACGTGGTGAAAGCAGCGCCCGCCCCACAGGGCACTAACCCATCCTGCCAGGGCCCCACCGGGCCCCACCAGGGCCCTGCCCGCATGACCTGATTACATCCCAAATACCATAGCCTTGGGGATTAGGATTTCAATATACTGAAATTGCTGGGTAGGGGGGACTAACTTTTGGTCCTTGGTAGATAGTAAGTTAGCGTGAAGGATTGGCCAAACTCCAAACTCTAATTTCTCATCAACATCAGGAACTCGAATCTGCAGATTCATTCAGGTTTGCTGATAACTCAGTGACTTGGTAATTAGTATCCTGCATGTCCCCAGTGGACTGCCATTGACACAATATCATTTCAGACACAAGGATAGGGTAACACGTATTAGCAGTCACCCCCACCTTGGGTGACTGGGCAGAGGATCCTGTGTCCTCTGTCCTCAGAGACAGTCCCTGGGGCCTGTGCAATGATGATCCTGGCTGAGGTCATTGGTTTGGAGGTTCCGGTTGCCTGATCCTGAGCAGGAGGCTCACGGAGCCCTGACATGGAGCATTATTGGTTCTCCCTGGAGTCAACCCTTCTTGTGAGTTGTGCTCGGGACACCTGAAAGGACAGAGTGCTAGGTTTCTTTGTCCTGCTGAGGGTTATACATCAGTGTGAGGCCCTGTCTGACTGACCCTTGCTTTCCACAGAAGCTGGCAGCCGGGTTTCTAGGGGGCAGCCTGCCCTGACCCGCCACTCCTAGCACTGCCCAGATAGCACACCTGCACGTGATCCTACAGGCATACGCTGGTCAGCAACAGCTATTATTCTCCATCATCTAGTGACAGGGACTTGAATCGTTTTAATACATGCGTAATCTCACAGCCTGTGTGTTCTGCCAAACTCCCGCCCAGTTTCCTCTGAAGTCAATGAATCCAAGGGTAGAAGACCTTCACGGTCAGCCCCCAGGGACACTTTTGGTATAATGTCTGTGAAATGAAGAGGCACGTGGGACCAGTGAGGTGCTCATCCTCGAACCCACAAGAGGGGCCACTTAGGAAGACAATCAGTCACGAGGCCCTTCGAGCCACAATTGACAGAGGAGACATTCTGCTGTCAGAAACAAGACTTTGAGTCCCAGGCGGCCTCTGAGAAAGTGACCTACTGAAATGGCTGAGCCAGCCGCTGGTGGGCTGCACTTACAGACTCCCCCAAAAGTTGACATTTTCAGCTACCACTAGCAACATGAGGAGTTCTGGAGATGACGGAAGTGTGCTGTAACCCACTGTACCCAGGTCAGCAGATGATACACCACAGTGTCTCAAAACATCACCACCAGGGAAAGCAGGGTCAAGGACGCGTGGAATCTCTACGTTGATCCTTACAACTGAGTATGAACCTAGAATTATCTGGGCAGCATCTTTGGTAACCAATATTCTGACCTTGACAAGATTTGGGATCCACCCCTTGGTGTCCCTGGGCTCCAAAATGCCTTCACCAAAGGGGGCTTAAGAGCACTTGGCTTCAAAAAGACTTTCTCCATGCACAACAGAATATTACGCTCAGGGAGAACACGTGGGCATGCTGACTATGTTTCCAATTCCTCACCCCAAAACTTTGCCCTAGTGTGGATCTTGGAAAAAATAAATTAACCCAGAAAACAAACAGATGTACCACATAAAGGTAATTATTGTGCAGTCTCAATTTCTGAGGGTGTACAGTGTGGGTCCAAAGAAAGGGCCCAGGGACTGGGATTTGAGAAACTGCCAGCTAACTTTGTGACCTGGAATGGGGTCGGCCAACCACAACCCAGTGTTAATCAAGTTTTACTGTAACACTTTCATTGACAGATTCCTCCTAGAACGGCAGAGCTGAGCAGTCGCCACGGAGACTGCATGGCCCACGAAGCCTGACATGCTTACTATCTCTATGGAAAGAGCCTGTTGACTCCTGCTGTAGAGCGACTCTCATTATAAAAATACTGTTATGCCATTGTTCACCAAGTACCAGGCACTGTGCCAAGTGTCTCGCGTGCCTGAGCCCATCTGATCTGCACAATGATCTGCAAAGCTGGGCTCATCTCCATCTCGTTAATAAGGAAACTGAGGCTCAAGGTGGTTCAAATATGCCAAGTTCACACCCTCAGTGAACAGAGCATCGGCTCCCTCCACCACACGGTTTAGCCTCCTGAGCAAGGCTTGCTTAGCTCACAACGACACCCTTACCCAAAGATGTTAGGGTGAGAAAAGACGCTTCAATATCTCACCTGTTATTTTGAATAACAACTCTTTTTCAATCAGACACAAGGCACAAGGCATGATTATTTTCTTTAGAAGTATCTTATAACCCAAATGTTTCCAAAAAGGCTTGAAATCAGAGTAAAAGGTCAACAGTTGAGTAACAGTTTGGAGAAGTAATGGTGAGGTAGGAATCAATAATTATGCTTTTTTAAAATTTTGAAGGCAGTCAAGCATTGAACACCTTTGAGCTTCTTAGCAGCCAAAGCAATAAGGGAAATGATATGAAAAATGATAATCTTGCTACCTAATGAGAAGCATCATGTCTTCCTGCCTGCTATTTTGCCTTGAAACTTCAGTGTTCCTGGCTCTGCCTTTTGCCATTAGTGATGTTTTATGCCAGGAATTGACACACTAGTCTTCTGGCACCTTTGGCCAGAAAGGTTCAGCACATTCCAGCACATACAAAATACATAACAAGCCCACTATGGGACACTGGCCGGGACCAAGAACTCATAACACTGATTCCCTTTAACACGTTGGCTAAAGGTCATCAGTAACTCCTCAAGAAAAAGGAATAGGAGGCTGATACCAGAGCCCTTACTTTCCTTTTAGAGGACCAATTGCAAAGCACTCTCATTTTTATGACATTTTTTTAGGAGGCTAAAAATAAAGTCACATCCCATTGCATAAGCAAGCCATACTAGAAGTGGGGTACAAAGGAGGCAGCTGAGTGGATCCTGGGATCCACTCTCAGGATCACTCTCACTCTAGCCCCAGATCTCGGAGGCACAGATCCTACAACATGCAGATCTTCCAGTGAAGGGAGGCCATGCCCCACCCCCACCCCCACACTGCAGCCTGGGTCCACACCCAGGGTCATGGTGGGTCTGGGGAATGGCCTGGGCATCAGCATGTTCAAAAGCTCCCTGGGTGACGCCAAGGAATAGCCAACATTGCAGACGGCAACCCGAATTCAAAATGCCGATGATCATAGCCGTCATGACCACAGTCCCCTTTCGCTAGTAACATGGCAACCACAAGCAGTCATTACCATAACCCAAACCACAGTGTGAGCAAGGCCCTCCTCGAGTAAGTGGACGCTGCAACAAGGATCCGCTACTCCCTTATGACCTCAGAGTTCACCCCTAGTGCTATCTGGGAGAGACCCTTCCCCTGGCCTCTGATCACTGTCTTCCGAGGCTCACGTGGCCCGTGTTCATCACACACCACCTCTGCAGACTGAAGACACAGCCCTGGGTGTTCCCCACGACCATCCCGAGAGGTAGAGAAGACCATTCCCAGTTTACAGATGGAAACCCTGAAGCTCCAAAACCAATCTCAGGTCTCAGACCTTCCTATCCCCACGCTGCTGTCCAGAGCGCCACGTCTGCGGGGCAGTCCTAGCTCGGAATGGAAGCAGAGGGCTTCAATTTCCTTAATGGAAACGAAGTATCTCCATGGGCTCACTCTATCCCAGTCACAGGGGCTGCCTACCTGCTTTCAGAACAGAGAAACACATGCCTCCTTGGGGCCTTCGCACTTCCTGTTCCCTGAGCCAGAAACAGGAAGTGCAAAGTCCCTGTGGTCCACTTTCTTCTCCAGATAGATACACGTCCTGATCATTATCTCCCTATCCCAAGATATCGTTCCTCACAGGATTTATCACCTGACTATACATTTACTTATTTGCATATTTATTTTATTCTCTGTTCTCCACTAAAACATCAAGTCCCAAGGGAAGGGATATTTGGTTCACTGCTGTCTAGAATAATGCCCAGCCTGGTAGGGGTGCTCCATAAATAGCCCCTTCCCATAACACTAACCCTAAGAGAACCCACCTCAGGACTGTCATTAGCATCCCCCATGGGGAAACTGAGGCAAGGGGAGGTTTACACATCACTTACCTGAGGTCACCGCCAGGAAGTGACAGGGCCAAACCTCAATCCCAGGCACCGCACCCCACAGTCGTCACTCCTAACCACACTGTTGAATGACTGGCAACAGGTTGTTGCTACTGAATGATGAGCAGGAAAGGGCAGAGCTAGCCCTGGCCCAAGGAGAGACCCCGAGTCTCTCACTGTGTTGCCCTGAGTTTTGCTCCTGGATGAGCCCACCTCTGGCCCCCGCATCCCATCTGTCCCTCAGACAGATCTGTTGCACCTTTACCTTCCAACAATACTTATAGCAGCAGAATTTCAGGAGGTTTCAAAGCATGGGAAGAACTCGAAGTCCACCGTGCACTGGGCCTGCCTCCCTAGATGGGCAAACAGCTGCCTTTCAAACAGGCAGTGCTTGGATGTTTGGCAGCCCAGCCAGATGGAGCACCCTGGGCAGGCCTTGTTCTCCCTGCTGGAAGGAGCCCAACAAGACCAAGCTCTCTCCCTGGCAAGAAACTGGCCTCTCTGCCCCTCAGTCCCAGGTAATTACATGTCTACATCAATCTAACCAAGACCAGTCCCTGAAACCGCACCCTCTCTCTACTCTGCTATCTCTGCCCTCCTCTCCTTATGCCTGGACTTCCAAAACAGCCTCAAAACACCTCAAAAGAATCTGTTCTACCCTCTGCCCTGAGTTTGGGGTCACTGTCCCAAAACACATCTCTCATCATATCATTGTCCCAGAAGCCTTCCCCAACTCCAATCTCCTCAATAAGAAATCCAGACTCCTGAATAACATGATAGAAGCCTGTAGTCATCTAATTCTAAGAAGACATCTCTCCCCCAATGACTTTCACACTACACATGAGCAAACCACCCAAGTCCACTGCTGAGAGACTGTTATCAGCCAGCTCTTGCCAGGTTTTGCTGCAGTAACAAATAATTCCAAAAAACCATCAGAGCATACAATACACCTTTATTTCTCATTTGCCTCACAAGTTGGCAATTAAGGGATGACATCTCTTGTGTTCCCATTCTAGAGTCCAGGGAGAAGGGTCAGTACTGTCAAGGATACAGTGTCCTCATGGAAAAGGGGAAAGAACAAGAGCTGGCAGGAACACACCTGGCTTCTAAAGCTTCTGGTCAGACACAGTACAAGTCTTATCTGCTCACATGCTACTGGCCAAAGCCAGTGGCCAGTCCATGCCCAATGTCAATGGATGGAATGCTCTCTAATGCAAGTCACACCCCATCAGCACAGGAAGAGCTAGGCGTAAGTAAATACAAATGATAACACAGGCCACTGAAAGCCCAGTCTCAGGGCCTTGGTCCCTCTGGCTCACTCCATCACTAGGGTCAAAGGTTATCCACACCTTCAAGACCAACACCTCCATGGAGGCCTCGAGGAAAACTCTCTTGCTCCTCTGGACCATGACAGGTCTCATCTGCTGCTCATGCATGTAAATCTGTGTATCTCTTCATCCCTCGAGTGTCTTTGACTGACATTTCATAGTTCACCATCCCTCTCCCATTACACTTGAGGAGCCCTGGACATGGCACCTGGGGTACTCCGCACATGGTCAGCATCAAGGTCATGGTTGTTTGGTGAGTGAGTCTACAGAGGGAGATCCGGTTCCCACTGGCTTTGTAGGTGGGGTGTGCCTGTGCCTGTGCCTGAGTGTGACTTTGCTCGTGGTGATTCTCCCATTTTAGATCCACATCTCCCTCTTGTGCAGCGTGCTCCTCGGGGTGAGCCTTGTTCCATTCATCTGCATTTGGTGAAGTGCTCCTCACATTACAGGCTCTTGGAGTTCTTGATAAATAAACCAATGAGTAAATAAACAAGTGAGCAGATTTCAACTGCCCAAGGCAGCAGGAGAGGTAGGAGCTGAGAACCCAATCTGCCTGAGAGGCAGGGAGAAGCTGGCTGGGAAAATCTGGCCTCCAGGATGAGCTCAACTTGAACATGACCATGAGTCAATCCTATGGAGATTGATGGTGAATTTCTAATCAGTCTGCAAAGGACTCCTTCTGCCAACTTCTCCTGAAGAGGAATCTCAAGGTGCTACCACTTGACGACAGCGTCTGTCCAGAAGGCAAGTCTTAAGATGGCAGAAGGGGACGAGGGGGCAATGAACAGACACAGTAACCCAATCCTATCTGGCAAACAGTGAGGAGTGGAGTCCACCGTGTTGTTTCAAGGGTTGTGGCTGCCCCTTGCTGCTAAACTGACATCATCTAATGTGCAAACAGGGAAGAAAAGAATGGGAAACTGCAGTTTCCAGGCAGATGAGCTGGGCAGGCAGCCACACAGCAAAAGGGATGGGTGAGGCAGGGCGATCGTAACAGCTCCCCGGGGAAGAGCTGGTTGCTCCATGACCAATCCTGACACCTCCCGGGCTCAGAAGTCAGACAGCAACTTGCCCAGGCAGTTCCACTCTTCATGACAATATTTTACACTCAATTTAGTGGATGCTGTGAGAAGACCAGCATGCCCGATCATAAAGAGGGGGACGCCACCCCGCTCTGCAGTCTGCATACTAAGGACCATCCGTTCAAATTATTTTTGCAGTACTGGGGATGGAACCTAGGACCTCATGCATGCTAGGCAAGTGTCCTACCACTGAGCTGCAGCCCCAGCCAAAAAGCCACAAAATGTCTTTGAAAGGGGAATATTGGTCAAGAATCAAAATCATTACCTTTGCTGTGGTTTAATCTTTCAATTTGGTACAGCAGGTCTCAGTACTGTCAACCACTCGGGGACATCTCTGCAAGTTTGCTCAAACCATGCCCGTCATACTCTCCAAGTGGAAAGAGCAGTGGGGACAGTCCACCACCCCGTGACACTGCAGTTGGGTGTACCCAACCGGAGGCGGGTTTTCAGGTCCCTGGGCTCTACTACTTGGCTGGGGACTGGTTCCTAGGTTTGAAGGGAAATGTGGGCTCAGTTGCCATAGGTTCACCAGCTCTGCTCCTGCAAACAGCTCAGATTCTCCTGGCGTCCCAGGTCCAGCCCTGGAGCATCACCCAAAGGATGTGGTACACTGCCTTCGGGACCGCTGAGGCTGGCTGCTTTACGGCCAGTGGTCTCCTTGAAGATGACCTCAGGGTCATACACTCCAGGACAGAGAGGACCGGGTTGAAAGCTTAATTTGGAGTAAAAACAGACTTGTGGCTTGTTTCCCAAGGCCTATCCTCTGCTTTAAAAATAATAATTTGAATGCCCTGAAGTCTCTCCTCGGCACTATTACACATCAAACCAAAGTGAGATCAGGCCATTGAGACCACCAGACAGGACCGGCAGACCACTCAATAGTGGCTGCTGAGGTCAGACCACACAGAGGCAAATCCCTGCTTCAAGGGAGAGGGGCCGTTCACAGGCCAGGGCCAGGTGGCAAGGACAGCTGTCCATCTCCAAGTGACAAGGAAAAGCAACAGCGGTCATCTCGGATGAGCAATATTCCCACTGTGGTGTGCTTAGTGTCCCCTCCTGCTATCAAAACCTCATCCTCAAAATGAGAAAGACTCCTACAACCTTGCATCAGCTCTGCACGCTGCCTCACGGCAGGCCCGGACTCTGGCACTGGATGGCACCCTGTCACCTATAGCTCGCTGGTGCTTCTGTGTGCCAGACCTGCCTCCTGGCTGGGTTTGCCCTGTGTGGGCAGGATCTTCTCCAGCCTCCCTAGCAGAGGTGGACGAATGGGCACTTGTCCCTCGGTGGAACTACAGGAGCCAGAGGCTGAGGTCATTGCCATTCACAGGCCATCCCCTGGCTCTGTCCTAAGCCATTCTCAACCTCCCTGAGTCCTGGTGGGCCTCCACCACCAGGACCTCCAGCACAGGTGGTCAATCTGGGTGAGGGTGACTCAGGGCTGCAGTGTGTAGTGTCCTGGGACCCAAGAACCCTGAGTCCTCGACCTGACTCTCTACTGCCACTGGAAGTGAATCTCAGCAAGTCTCCACCTGGCATCTCTCTACCTTGGCTACCCGCTAAGCTCATCTGGGAGTTTGAAAAATAATACCTCTGCCCAGGTCCCAACCTTAGAGAGCCTGACCTGATTGGCTCAGGGTGGCACCAGGGCACTGATACTTTTTTTTTTTTTTTTTAAAGATTTTTTTTAGTTGTAGATGAACACAATGTCTTTATTTTATTGCTTTGTATGTGGTGCTGAGGATCGAACCCAGGGCCTCACGCATGCGAGGCAAGCGCTCTACCGCTGAGCTACAATCCCAGCCCGCAATGATACTTTTTAAAAGCTCCTGGGTGATTCTAATGCACAGCCAGGGCTAAGGACCTCAGTGTTCTTCTCTCTACTGTGACAGGGGGTGCTGGCATAGTGGTTGGAGAGTCTGATAGTTTTCTACTCACTCAATGCCCCCCCCAATATGTAGCAAATACCAAGCGTACTGAAGCCGAAAGCTCGAACAGTCGGTTGCACAGCCACATTCACGGCAGCATGATTCACAAGTCAAAAAGTGGAAACCACCAAGGTCCACCAAAGGATGGAGAGACAGAATGCGGTCTCCACGTTCAATGAGATGCCACCAGCCCTAAAAACAAAGGCAATTCTACAATGAGGATGGGCTTTGGGGACATCATGCTAAGTGTAGAAGTCAGGCACAAAGGAACAAACACTGCATGGTCCCATGTTTAGGAGGGGCCTGCAACAGTCAAGTTCATAGAGACAAAGTAGAAGGGCAGTCTCCAGGGGTGAGGGAGTGGGTGCGAGCGGGTGCAGGGAGAAGATGAAAGCATTCTGGGGTGGGTGGGGATATAGTTATGTGAGAATGTGAATGTACTTAATGCCACTAAACTTACACCTAAAAATGGTTAAGAAGGCAAAGTTTATATCATATGTGTGTTTTAGTCAGTTTTTTCATTGCTGTGACCAAAGCCCTGCCAAGAACAAAGAGAGGAGAAGCTTATTTAACTCAGGGTTTCAGAGGGTCTCAGTCCATAGATGACACACTCCACTGCTTTGGGTGAGGCAGAACATCATGGTGGAAGAGGGTGGAGGAGGAAAGCAGCTCAGGATATGGCAATCAGGAAGCAGAGAGGGCTCTGCTCACCAAGGACAAAATACATACCCCAAGCCAGGGGCAGTGGTGCACACCTATAATCCCAGTGGCTCAGGAGGCTGAGGCAGGAGGATCAAGAGTTCAAAGCCAGTCTCAGCAATTTAGCAAGAGTGTCCCTGAGTTTAACCCTAAAGACCAAAAACAAAAGGACATACCCCAAGAGCACACTCCCAGGGACCTGCCTGGGAGGTGCAGGTACCACCCAGTCAATCCATATCAGTGGATTAAGACATTGATTAGGTTACATCTCTCATAACATGATCATTTTACTTCTGAACACATCCTAGCGTTGTCTCACACATGAGTTTTGGGGGAGGGGGACACCTCATATCCAAACCATAACAATAAGCTAGTATGATTTTTTAAAATTGCTTTTGAAGTTTAAAAGTTTCTTAACCACAGAATCTCTCAGAACCTTGACTTCATCATTGTGATCCAATCTGCCTCCAAGAGAGGCCAAGTTTGCAGGTTTCCCCAAAGTCACTTGATCAGGCTGCTTTGAGCAGGGGATGGGAAGATGGGGAAGATCACCTTGTGGAGCCGCACTTCTTGAAGCAGCTCGGGGAATGCTGGAGCCAGCGCTTGGAGTTTTCTCTAAGTTTTCTATTACTGACATGGGTCACAACACCGGGCAGCCAACATGCATGGTCTCATGTCATTCTGCCAGAACCCCTGCCAATTATGTCCTGTGATCCCATTTCATTGCTGGAGAAACTGAATCTCTAGGAAGTTAAGTAACTTGCCCACTGGCTGAGCTGGAACACAAACCCAGGTGAGGCAGACGCCACACTGTCACGATTCAAAGTGTGTGGCCTCCCAACAAACTGTCAGCACCTGGCAGCTTATTAGAAGCACACACTTTCAGGCCCCGAACTAGACTCACTGCTTCTGCATTCTAACTAGGGCCTGGGTGTTCACATGACACTGGTGATGGAGCAGCACTGCCTTCCTCCACTGCCTCGCCAGTCCCTTCCGACTCACTCATGAGTCGTGGAGACTAGGTGTTCACAGTGAGCTCGGGGCTGGAGAAGCAGCAGCGCTCTCTGCTCAGTGTGTGATCTGCCAATTAGGTACCACGGCCCCCACCTTTCCTTTCCTCCTCCTAATGCATATGGGTCACCTAAAGCCCACAAGTCATTTAGCTACTTGTCACAGTGCACCGTATTGGGATTTTTGCCAGCTCAGGAAAACACAAGCAAGGTTCAAATGATCAAAGGGATTTCAAAGCGATTCTTTCAAGGGCTTGCGTCTCTGTGTCCCACAGAAGTATTACCCAGAAATTAAAGAATGAAAAGATGCCAAGATGCAGCGAGTCCATTCTGTAGCCGGCACAGCATCCCCCTCTAATAAACTGCCTGGCGCGCTGCTCTGTCTAATTGAAACATCCTAGGCGGTCGGATTTCCCTGCAGCTTCCTGGGGAGCTGAGAAGGCAGGGTTTCCTTTTGGAGACACTTAGTAGAGAAGAGCTGTCCCTCGATTCTGCTCCTTCCTGCACCACCAGTTCCCCAGGCGCAGCCCCTCACGGCCAGGGGAGTCGCTCCAAATGACTGCGGTGCCCCTTCCTGCAGCCCTCCTTCGCAGAAGCCCAGCTAATAAGCAGAGCTGCTTAGCTCCTCTAATCTTGCTTATAAATTATTCTATCTACTCCATTAATCGCCTTTATCAATGCTCCTGCAGGTTTCCGGAGAGCTTCTAGCTCTCTCCAGAAACAGGCTTCTCCAGGTTGAAGCCCTTCCAGCACAGTGACCCCCATTTGGGGCTCTCATCCATATCTTGTGATCTGGCGCATCCCATGTTACCAGAGCTCCCTATCTAGCATGCTGTTCAAGGCCCCATGGTTCCATAGGGGCAGCCACCTTCCTGGGGAAGCTTATTCAGCAATAAGAAGGCATTCCTGTCACACATAGGGGGCCACCACCCCAGGTGCTCATCTCCAGCTGGGGAATGAAACAAAGGCCACCAGCCAGGAAGGAGACTGGGCTTCAACCACCCTACTTGGATCCCTTTCAGGAGGGGTGCTCAGCAGCCCCCTGGCAGATTCGTGTGGGGGCAGGGAATAAAAGGACACCAGATGAGCCTCTGAGTGTGGGTATCTCCACAGCAAGGGCACAGGCCTGTCACCTCTGTGTTCTAGATAATGCTCGGTTTCATAAGCTTTTCCCTATTATTTTGTTTCAATGCCTCCAACGTTGCTTATAGCAGATGCCTCTGCACAATCCTATGGGGATTAAGCCATGCTGGTTTAAAAAAAAATGTAATAAACTGGATGCCTGCAAATAGATGGAAGGAGCTCAAGGATCAGAGGGCCCTGGCCCCACCTCCACTGCGCTTCTCCAGGGTGAGAACCACACCTTCGCCATCCCTGCCTCTCCCAGCTTGCCTGCCAGATGCCCGGAGGTGAGAGTCCTCCTTCCTACTCCTGGCACCTCATGTGAGCCAGACAGGAAGCTGCACACATGGAACTTACATGATCTAGCCTCAGAAGCCACCAGGACCCGAGCCCAGGACCAGCTGGAAACACCTCTTGCATCACTGATCTAGCAGATTCTCTCTCCACCCTATCTCTGCTGTCACTGCACCAAGAATGTCCTGCCTTCCCCCATCTGTCCATCAAAACATGGCTCAGATGCTGCACACTTGGTGAAGCCTTCCGGCCATGCCGTTACAGGCAACCACTACAAGCCTGTGTGGTCCTTCCAACCTACAGGCTCACTGGGGACAGGGATTTCTCTCTAGTCCTAGCATTCTCCTAGCATCCCAGCAATGGATGCCAAAGAGTGTCTGTCAGAAGCACACTTTGGAAGGTGAGATACAGGATAAAACCTAGACAGTGCACTCAGGAAAAGGCTCTTCTTGGACAAGGGTCCACATAGAGGGGGAAAAAGGAAGGCACACTTTCCATACTCCCACCTTGGAAAATGGCAGGGCCACAGACCTTGGATGTCATCTGTGATCAGAGCTGACAACTCCTACCTTGCACGTCCATGAGATTAGTCCCACCTGTCCATTCCCTGACACCCTGCAGGAGACCATCCCCTCTGCCTAAATCTCTCTGTGGTAGCTACTAATTGTTCTCTCCTCACTTTCTTTGGCCCTGAAATGCTTATTAAGCTTGATGCTAAGAACATTCCCAGATCCCAATTTGAGCCAGTCTATGCTGCCAGCCAGCAGGGCTGTCTTCCTAAACACAACTACTCAGAAATCACCAACAGTTCCCACTGCCTACAAGGTAAAGCGTGAATCCTCTGAGTGTTTAAGGTCCTTGGTCCCATCTTACATTACAGGTGACTCACCAGCCAAACCCACCCATGTGCCCCATGCCCCAAGCTCACCCAGCGCTTATGCTCTCTCAGCCAGGGGACCCTGCACCTTCTTCCTCCAAAGAGTAGATGCTGCAGCCATACTGCCCAAATGCAAACTTCTGCTCGGCCAACTCTGAGCTAGGAGACCTTGGACGAGATTTTGATTTATTTTTGTTTTTTCATTATTTATAAAATAATAAAATAATCCTGTAATCAAACCCACATAGATTTTACAGATACAATACAGTGCATTATCCCTGTATAAATGGAAAAAACTTAAGTTTTGTATTTCTAGACCAATATGGTTATTAAATTAGACAAGTTATTTAACCCCTCTGTGTCTTCCTGGTAGCTTTCGTAAAATGGAGATGGTGACGTTCGCTTTGACCCCAAGGTACTGTTAAAAGGATCAGCCAGACAATGTGTGCAAAGCCCTTAGAACAGTGCCACCTAAGTGTCTACCCTGTCATCCTTCAAAAGCATCTTCAATGCTACCTTTTATGTGATGCCCTCTATGACCTTGACATCAAGGACTTCAACTCCTCCTCTGCAATTAGCATTAGCCAATTTCCACTCCCCCTTTAATTCAGGATGCCTTTGTAGATTTCTGTCCTCCCAACCAGAATAGGAGCTCCCTGTTCTGGTAGCAGGGTCCACATCTAGGTCAATTTTAATTTCCCCACAGGCCCAGCAGACAGGGGCACTCAACCAATACTCACCCAGCGGTCACCTAGTAACCCGAGGATGGCTTCTTACCTACGGAAATGCTCCCAGGGGCCTCCTTAGCAGGGTCCTTTTCCGCATATGTGGCTCTTTTAATAAACATACATCTTAGTACAGAGCCAACCACGAGCAAAGGATCTGTCCAGCACTCACTGAACTTGGCCTATGTAATAGAATCAAAAGTCTGACATCCGTAGCATGAAGTGAGAGGAACCAATGGTGAGGTCAGGAGAACTAGCCTGTGCAAAGGTAGTCTAAATGGTCCCCTTCTTCCATCTATTCCAGTAGCCATCCCATCCCTGAGATCTCTGCCTTCCTTCAACCAAACACAATGCTCCCACCAAATCTTACTCAGAAAAGGACCAAATCCAAAAAGCTGCCAAATAACTGATTTTCTTTACAACACAAAGAAGGGATGTTCTCTGGAGCGAAGCATCTAGCCCATTGTGCAAACGTGGTCGCCAATCCGCACGGCACGTGACATTGAATCCTTCAAAGCCCATAGACTTATGCCCATTCCCACAGCCAGGAATCTAAGGCTCAGATAGTCAGCGACCTGCACAAAACCACACAGGTTGTCAGGGCACCAACCGTGGCCTCCACATTTCAGACCTCCTCCACTCGGTCTCACATGGCCAATGGAAAGTGCTAGATTTAGTACAAACACACCCAGGATCCTGTGCCTGCAGAGCCTGGTCAGACACACGCAGTCAACAGCTCTGGTCCTCAGAGGAATAACAAGAAGCAAATTCAAGCTCCAGATAGGAAGCAACCTGGGAAGAAGGTACCATATATAACCGTCACATGCACACACACAAGGTATGCACACTCGTGTTGAGCCCCAGCCACGGCTCCAGAGCTCAGGATCCATCAGTGAATAAAACAAACTTTGCCCCGTCCCTCAGGTTAGAAAGTAGACAAGTTCAAGGTTACATGACGAGTAAAGACAGAGGCAAGATTGGAAAGCAGCAGGTTTGTCTCCAGAGTCCACGATCTTGGACTTCTGACTGTGTGTACTGAGCCGCCCCAGGCACGGACAGCCTGGAGGGCTGTCAGGGAGACAGTAGCCATGTTTGTGGAATGGGGCTGACTAACAGGCAGCACAGGGGTACGTGTGGCTGCTCACTATGCGCTGTAAGCTGACGTCTGACCCCAGCCTCAACACTAGCACCGAGGGAGAAGGAGTCCTAACCCTGCCCTCAAGCAGCTCACGGTGGAGGGGACTGTCAAATGCCCACGTTGTTCCCACTGCCATCTACCATGGGCTGTCACTGAACCAAGCACACCTGCAACACAGGCATCTGCCCTAAGGGTGGCTTAGTGCAGCCACCGAGAACCAGTTTGCCAACTTCATCCTGGGCCAGCAGCATGTACCCACATTTCCCAGCCACCAGCCCCCCACTCTTGTGCTTTAAAAAAAATTTAAAATCCAAGTAATCTGATTCAGTTGTAGCCCAAGCTGAGCGCCAACTCCTTAAATCCCCAAAGCCTCATTACCTACTATTGTGCCGGGCTCTCCAGCGGGTGTTTGTTTTCTCTTTTCCCTTGGACAACCAATGAGCAGGACGCAGCGGTTGCCAGTAAGCGTTCCTCCAGGTACAGAGACGGTGCTCCGAGTTCTCAGGAAGCACTTTGAAATGCACAGTGCCATCCGCTTAGATGTCCCTCTGAGGCCACCACCCTTGCCCTGAGCACCCCTCTCCTCCCCAACACCCTCCTCAGGAGACCCTCCTCTGTGGTATTTGCCACAGGCAGCTTTGTCTCGGAGCCTGGGCCTGTCACTCCCTCCCCTTCCCCCATTCCATTTCCTGTTCCCTGGCAGTAGGGACTGGGTCCCTTTCTGTGCAGAGCCCAGCGCACCACAGGGCATGTGCACATTCAAGAACTGCATGCTGCACTTGATTTCTTGGGCAATTACTATGAGAAGCAGGGAGCTATAGGACCAGAAGCCAACTGGTTATGGGTCCCATCTGCAAGGCGTAGACCCCCTGGCAGAGTGTGCTTTCCCCTCTCAGCCACACAGTGACCGTCTGTGCCTTTCCCAAGGGGGACATCCATTGCTTTCTTAGGACAAACAGCACATTATTCCTGCACAGAGTTTTTCTCCCTTTTCAGTGAAATGCCATGCTCCTATGGCCCCTTAGCTAATGGACAACATTAAATCCAAAAACCCCTTGTCAAGCATCCGACTCTGCTGCGGAGTCAAGGCTGGATCTCTTCCACCCAAGGCAGCACATGGCAATGCTTAATGAGTTCCATTTTTAACTCAGGGAGGAACGTTCCTCAGAGTTCAAGAGGAAGCCGAGTGGGCGCACTCTGGATTGCGGGAGGCCGGTGTGTCGCCGTGTCGTCAAGAGCGGAGAATCTGCAAGTCAGAGGGTAGCAGATGGCCCAGCAAGGAGGAGAAATGCTAGCAGATGGCCACAATAGTTTGGATGGGGGGGAAAACTTTTGATTGCAAACAAATTGATATGAGAAACAGACCGAGAAGCAGCCACACCAATGTTGGCTAGGCAATGGACAGGCATTCTCCGTTCCTCAGGGGGGACACTAGTGACAGGCCAGTACTTGCCACAGAAATTCTCGCCTCTAAGTCAACTTTTTTTCTGCCTCCTTTGTTAATAATTATGGATTATGATATACACTCACGATTCAGAATACCCCAATTTTTCAAGCCTGGCTGAATTTCCTGTTGGTGAAATCATTCTGTATAATACAGTAAGGATGGATACACGTCTACCAAAACCTCAGGACCTACTAGTAGAAGAGTGAATGCTAGGGGCTGGGATTGTAGCTCAGTGGTAAAGCGCTTGCCTCGCATGCGTGAGGCCCTGGGTTCAATCCTCAGCACCACATACAAAGCAATAAAATAAAGACATTGCGTCCATCTACAACTAAAAAAAATATGTATTTAAAAAAAAAGAAGAGTGAATGCTAATGTCAACTGTGGGTTTCACTTAGTAACAATGTATCTGTATTAGCCCATCCATTGTAACAAAGCTACTACCCTAAGGCAAGATGTTAATAATAGGGGAACTAAGAGAGACACTGTTTTCTGTAAACCTAAAACTATTCTAGAAAATAAAGTCTATTAGTTAAACCCACACATACTTACCTGGTTGTGTTAACTGGGTGACCTTGGACTAGTTACTTAACCTCTCTGGATCTCCTTTTCCTTATCTGCAGAATGAGGACAGTAGTAGCTCCCACCTAAGGGATTGTTATTAGAAATAAGTTCATAGATGGGAAACACTTAGAACAGTGCCCAGCACATGACACCCTGAGTTGGCTGCAGTGACCATACTGACAGCAATTACTGTGTGTTCTTGGCTCAGCTTACTTCCATACATCATGTGGGTTGGGGCTCATAGGAGCTGGGGAGGCAGGGAGGGCGGGCTGCTATCCTCACTTTACAAAAGAGAAAACCTGAAGCTTAGAGAGATTATGTAACTTCTTCAAGGTCACGCAGCCAGTGAGAGTTGAGCTGAGCCTCAAACCCTTACACCTGTCTTTACCATGTCTGACCACCATCTCCAGGACAGACGCACAGGAGCCTTTGCGGGACACTGGTACGTGCCAGAACCACCTCATTTTGTCAAGAGACAGACGAGAAGCAAGCCCCAAATGCCCGCAGGTGGGATCTCGGCACGGTGGCCACTGGAACTCACACCTTTGACTCCCCAAGTTGCGGGATCACGGGACACTGCTCCACTCCCCAAAATAGAAAAGAGTGGGCACATTGATGACAGGCTGCCGTCTTCCTCAGCCTCCATTTGTGATCAGATTGGTGGCTCTGCCAGTTCACTGCTGTCCCAAAGTGGCTGGTGACACTTCGTCCAAGGAGCCACCTGGCTCTCAGGAGGCTGCCTTGCCCAGTTAAGCCCCTTCCCTGCCTGGAACTCCTGCCTCTGCCGTCGGGCACTGCGCTCTCCCTGCCTCCAGTGCTAAGCTCAGTGCTTGCTCTTCCAACTCCAGATTTGCCTTTATGTAACAACTTGAGAACTTGAGATGTGGGACTCGCCTCTCAAGCCCGCTGCAGCAGTGTTCTAGCAGACACGCCTGGCCCGGTACCGCGCTCCCCGCCCACTTGTCCCGCTGTACTTCGTGCAGCTCTGGGTTCCTCCTCCTCCTCCTCCTCCTCCTGATTTCTCCTGCTTTTTGCACCTGTGCCTCCCATACTAGGTGTCTATGGAGACCCCTGGCTGAGGGGACCTGCCCAATGGCCTCCTTTCCTCCTGGCCAGCCTCAATGCCATCTGTACTCGGGGTCCTGTCCCCCCTGACTCTGCTAGTCTTTCTCTTCCTCAGCTGCCCTTAGAGAAGGAAAAGCAAGGGTAGAACAGAACCAAGAGGCCACAAAAGATCCTCCATCTAGTGCCTGTGTCAGTCCCCTGTCTCCCTGAAACCCCTTCCCAAGCAAGCAATGCCTTAAGGACATTGTGTCCATCTACAACTAAAAAAATATTAAAAAAAAAAAAAGCCCGAATTAGGGGGCTGGGGTTGTGGCTCAGTGGTAGAGCACTTGCCTAGCATGTGTGAGGCACTGGGTTGGATCCTCAGCACCATATATGAATAAATAAAATAAAGGTCCCTCAACAACTAAAAAAAATTAAAAACAAACAAAAAAACCAAATTAGGCTGAGAGCGGTGGTGCAGCCTGTAGTCCTGGCAGCTCGAGAGGCTGAGGCAGGAGGATCGTGAGTTCAAAGCCAGCCTCAGCAACTCAGTTGACACCCTGTCTCTAAATCAAATACAAAAAATTAGAAAAGGGCTGGGGATGTGACTCAGTGGTTAAGTGCCCCTGGGTTCAATCCCCAGTACCTCCCCCGGCCCCCTCAAAAGCCCAAGAGACAAAAATGGGTTTTCTACATAGAAACAAGTTTTACAGATATGACACCCTCCAGCATCCCAAATTCTCCAAAGATTTTTTAAAAAATCAAACCGAGAGATGTTTGTTTCCAGAAAAGAAAAACTGTCTGATGAGATGTTTACTTATTAACTTGTCCTCCAAATTCAGTTGACAAATAGTTTTCTGGCATTTATTACCCACTGGCTTTGATCAGTGCTGGGCTAAACAGATGAGAAAATTATGAGAACAGAAGCCAAGCTCTGAGCACGTGTTATGTGCCAGACACTGTTTTAATTTGTGTAATTCTAACAACCCTAGGAGGTAAGAGAGTAATCAGCCCTGTATCCCATTTTACAGATGGAAAAACTGAAGCATATACCATGGTTTTACAAAGCAAGCAAGGCAGGCGAATGTTCTCTCTGATCAGTGGATGCTGATCCGTAATGGGGGGCGGGCATGGAAGAATGGGGGAACTCTGGTCAAAGTGGAGGGAGGGAGGGGACATGGGGGCAGGAAAGATGGTGGAATGAGATAGACATCATTGCCCTAGGTACATGTATGACTGCACATATGGTGCGACTCTACATCGTGTACAACCAGAGAAATGAAAAGTTGTGGTCCATTTGCACAGTGAATCAAAATACATTCAAGGCTTTCGCCTTCCATGTTGGAAGAGGCAACTAGAGGGATGCATGGCACTGTACCTGCAAGGACTTCCAAGATGCCACAGCAGCCGGAGACTGAGCAGGCTGCGTGGGATTGCTCACCAAGGAAAGCCCCTGGGATGTGGAGAGACGAGTAAGAACCTGCCATGGAAGATCTCGATGGCAAGAGCATGACTTCCAGAAGCTCCCACGACAGCCTTTGGGACACAACCGTCACTGCTTCTGATTTCAGGGTTGGGGCAGGGCCGAGACATCTGCATTTGTCAGAGCCCCCTGCTGTCCTTGCCATGTGGGGCACAGTTTAGATGCACCAAGTTCCAGCCTCAGCTGTCTTCAAACACTCCTGCCTGCTGTGGACACATGCCACCAGGTCTGTGTGTCTTAGTGACCAACTCAGCATAGAAACTCATTGGTTCTTTCAAGGGACTGAATGTTTGTGTTCCCCCAAAATCTAACACAAGCCCTAACCCCCAATGTGATAGTATTTGGAGGCGATTAGAGCTATATGAGATCATGAGGGTGGGGGTGCCAGGGCGAGATTAGCGCCCTTATGAGAGGAGAGACCAGACAGCTTGTGCTCTCTCTCTCCACCGAGTGGGCACACAGCAAGAAGGCAGCCAACTGCAAGCCAGGAGAAGAGCCCTCGCCAGATGCCAGGCCCATCAGCATCCAGGTCCACCTTGACTTCCAAGTCTCCAGAACTGTGAGAAACACGTGTCTGTTCAAGCCACCTGGACTGTGGCATCATTTTGTTCTACCAGCCCAAGCTCAGATGGTCCCCAAGGGACTCAAAGTCACTGCCACCTATCCTTATTTCATGCTCTTTGCACACAGGGCCTTGCTTCCCTTTTCCAGCACTTACTCTGGGCAGACCATGAAAACAAACAGCAAAGGCCTAGGGGCCCGGATCGTGCCTCAGATCTCTGGGGAAGAGGGATGAATTTTACATAGACATCACTGGTCAAAAACAAAGCAGATCGTTTAGCGGCCCTATCTCCGCTCCCCACCCCAGAAGAAACAAACTGGTCTTCAGGAAACTCGCTGTTAGACAAAGCCTTAGTTTTCACTCAAAATTCAGATACTTATTGCACACCTACCAAATGTCCGGCAGTGTGCTGACCAGGAGCTCTTGGACTTGGGTGTGCAGGTGAATCACGTGGGAACCTTGTCAGAAAGCAGATTCAAATCTAGTGGGGGCGGAGCGGAGACTCTACATTCTTTACAGGCTCCCAGGTGATGCCTCCACACCGAACAGCACAGCTCCGGCCAGGTGAACGTTACCTGTTTTCCAGTTAGAATTCACCTTTTTTTAAATATATATATATATTTTAGTTGTGGATGGACACAATACCTTTATTTATTTATTATTATTTTTTGATACCAAGGATTGAACTCAGGGGCACTGGACCACTGAGCCACATTCCCAGCCCTATTTTGTGTGTTATGCAGAGACAGGGTCTCACTGAGTTGCTTAGCGCCCCCACCCCCAGTTGCTGAGGCTGGCTTTGAACTCCACGATTCTCCCAAAGTGCTGGGATTACAAGCGTGTGCCACTGCGCCCGCCTACCTTTATTTATTTTTATGTGGTGCTGATGACCAAAGCCAGCACCTTGCACGTTCTGAGCAGGCACTCTACCACTGAGCCATCACTCCAGGCCTCCAGGGAGTTCTTTAAAAGCACAGATACCTGGGCCTAGCCCAAACCAATTAGGTCAGACACTCTGGGGGTGGGGCCCAGGCATTTCAAAAGATTTCTACAAAGCCCTTGGGGTGAACTGTGTGGCCAGGACTAAGAACCACTCCTTCCGGCACAGAGCAGGTAGCCCTCAAGGGCTACAAAAGTTATTTCAGAAGATGACACAAGGCATCAGTGATGGGGGAGTGTCTGGGGCACCTAAGCTGAACCACGAATGACAAGATCAAGACTTCCCACAGAGGGGGACAAGTGCAAGCCAGGAAAAGAGATGCTTTACCCCATGGAGTCTTTTGCGACAAACAGAGCAGCTCCTTTTTATACTTTTAAGCAAAAGCCACTCCTCTCAGAGAAAAAGGGAAACCTCCAAGAGGCCCAGGGAATGAGGCCTATCCCCAACCAGAGGCCCTAACAAAGATGAGGGCTAGCACTTGCTGGTCACCCCTGAAGGTCGGGGTTTCAACAGTCAGACATTCTGAATTCCTCTTCCTTAAAGAAACTCCTCTGGAGCCGGGTGTGGTGGCACATGCCTGTAATCCCAGCACTTTGGGAGGCTGAGACAGGAGAATGGCAAGTTCAAAGCCAGCCTCAGCAACGGCGAGGTGCTAAGCAACTCAGTGAGACCCTGTGTCTACATAAAACACAAAATAGGGCTGGGGATGTGGCTCAGTGGTCGAGTGCCCCTGAATTCAATCCCCAGCACCAAAAAGAAAAAAAAAAAAGAAAGAAAGGAAAAAACTCCTCTGGGAGAGGAGCACCAGAAGACCTTGGGCTGGTGGAGACGAGTACAAGGTCCCAGAGGACACAAGAGCTCATGATGCCCTGCGAGGAAACTCACTCAGCTGTGCAAGGGAGTCAGCCAGCATGCTACCCTCCACTAGAGCCCTGAAACTCAACATGGAGTCCTGGGTGCCTTCATCCCAGAAGCGGCCCCAGGAAGGGAGCCTTTGGTGTACAGTAATACAGACTCAGTTGAGGGAGGTGGCTTTGCTCTCTCGCTCCAAAGACAGAGCCTGGGACCCAGGTCTAAGCCAGTCCCCCAGCCCAAGCAATTAGGGTGGTCACATGCCCAAGCCAACCCAACTGCAACCCCTCACTCAGGGCTCCTGCAGAGGCAGCCCAGCCTCAGGGATGCTTTCCCCACATTTTTGAGTCCGAGAGGACGTAAAGTTGGACCCCTGGTAACCACCTTCTCACACTGGAACAACTGAGTTCAGAGATAGAGAGAAACTACGTTGTGGACACCTCTTAACCCTTGATCCCACACTTCCAGTTACTAAGCAATAATTTCCTACTGGGGCTAAACCCACTTTGGGGAAGTTCCTGTCATTGCTATTGAGGCCAGCCTGGTCTACGCCCACCACGACACAGAGCTCCATCAGGCCAGCCTCTCACCTCTGAGCACCAAAAGAGCCTCCTGGGCTGCTGCATGGAGACCTCTGTGGTCCTGGGTCATTGCCTGGTGTTCTCCAGGGGAGATCTTGTCTGCTCTATTTGGTCGTAAGCCACTCCATGGCAGGGGCTGCATCTTGATTTCACTTATACTCCCCAGTTCATGCCACATGTGGGCTGGACACACCTCAAAGCTGGTGCTTGCGACAGATGTAAAATGGAAAGGGGCAGAGCTGCTCACAGGCAGGGGATGAGGAAGCTGGAAGGGAAGGTCCTCCACCAGCCGGGGAGGAGTCTGGGTACTGGTGCAGTGGAATGGGCAGGGCAGGGCATCTGCAACCAGATAACCCAGGGATGCTCCTGATGGAGAGAACTTGGGAAGACATTGAGCTTCTGAACTTTGTGCTCATCTTTGCAAAACATGGTAAGGCCAGGCGCAGTGGCACACACCCGTAATCCCAGTGGCTTGGGAGGCTGAGACAGGAGGGTCACAAGTTCAAAGCCAGCCTCAGCAAAAGCGAGGCACTAAGCAACTCAGTGAGACCCTGTCACTAACTAAAATACAAAATAGGGCTGGGGATGTGGCTCAGTGGTCTAGTGCCCCTGAGATCAATCCCCAGTACCAAAAAAAAAAAAAAAAAAAAAACAACAACATGATAAGGACTGAAGTACATAATACATCAAAATATACTTTCATTCCATCATTCAACCAATGTTTACTGAGTCCTTTCTATGTTCCAGCCTCTGTACTGGAAACAGTCAACATGAAACATAATACAGATGTTTATCACTGCTAATGATTTTGTCCATCTCCCTCCTGGCAAGAGGGTCAAGGTCAGACCTTCCTGTAGAATAGGACAGGCTACTTTATAAATCTGTGGAATACTTATTGATTAGACGGCATGCTGAAGACACCAGGGCCAACTGGGGCACGGGAGAACTCCACCATTAGAAATAGGTCCAGTCCAAGCCAACGTGCTCATATAATATGCATGTGACAGAAGTTCCTGGGGGAGGGCACAGCTAGCCCAAGATGAGGATGCCAGTGAACTAGAACCCCGTCAAAAATTCCCTCACCTCATTCTTTCTCCAGAGTAGTAATATGTTCCCCACATGGATAGTGCCAATTGTAGCAATCCAGGTCCCTGAAGCAACAGGATGGGCCCTAACATTGGCTGCCCCTGGCCTTACACCTGTTCACCATTACAAGTCCACGCCCCTTGACACAAGTCAGGGCAGCCCAGACATCCACCTCCCTGGACAGAAAAGATGTGCGGGGTGAGGTTAGTCACCAGGATGGACGGGATCACTCAGGAATGGGTGTCCAGGTTCAGAGGGAGCCCCAGCAATGCTCGGCAAGCCCTCATCTCTCTCCACACCCCAAATCCTCCACAGAGGGCTCTGGGGGAAATTGATGGTGTAGCAAACAGCACAGTCTCTTGGAGGGAAGACCTCGGCCTTCACAAACCCGTGAAACCAACAAAATATCCCCGTTACATGGGCCTGGGTTCCAAAGCCACCAGCCCCACTTAGAAAATTTGTGCCTTTGAGCAACTGGGTCTCCTCCCTAGTCCTTTTATAAAATGGGGAGATGGCCTCACAGAGGGGAACCATAAGACACATGAAGACTGAGAGCCAGACCTCCTCCTTTGCCTAGCATTCCATCTCCTTTTAATCCATGCAGAGACTTACCAGATTCTTCTTACTAACAACCCCAGAGCAAGCAAATGTTCTGCCCATCCCACAGGTGATAAAATAGAGGTCCAAAAAGGTTATGTTGTGCCTGGTGACTTGGTAAAGAACCACTGAGGATAAAATCCCCCAGTTTCCTCAGAGTTTTCAAACACCTCACCCCACCAGATCCTCCTCACAAAGACCCCAGGAGCTGGCACCAGAGCTAATGCCTAGAACTGCCCCATGGGAGACCTGAGCTGCCCGCTACGTTCTCCTCTTGAGAATCTTCTTCACGCCCATAAGTGAAGCCTGCCTGTGGCAGAACAGATGAGATGTCCTCATTGGGTCCCTACCTCCACCGACTCGCTAGAGAATTCTGAAGAGAAACATCAAAACCACTTCAAGGGAAAGCAGAATCTATCTCTTGGAGAGGAATGGTACCCTGCGGATGTCCATCCCAGAAAAAGGGCCCATACCCCTGAGTGTCCTTCCTCCCCTGTGTCTGTCCCCGTGCTGTCTGACCTTAGTGGGTCATCCCTTAGCACCGTCTGCCAGAGCAGCTGGATCTGCTGCCCCTCGACCTCCATCAAGCACATGCAGGGGCCACAAGGGAAGAAAACAAAGACACTCAGGCCAACCAAGGGTAGCCAGCGGGTGGGGATACTGAGCCTTTAGGAGCACTGTGAGAACAAAATAATAACATTTTAAAACTCTCAAATGTGACCTTCTGAGTTATTGGATAAAGAAATTACTTGCGTTGCTTAGCAGTGTGACAGATGGCTGTCTGCAGGTTACCTTCCAGCACCGAGCAGGGACCCTTTCTTACTAGGGTTCATAAAACCATCTTTCCCAGCTCTGGCTGGAACTGTCCACACAGGCATCACCATCCCCAGCAAAGCCAAAAGCCTGTGGGGGAGGACCTGGCGGGCAGGGAGGAGAATCTAGTTCTTACCAGGATCTGTGCAATTCTTTGGCATCTGGGTTCCATTCACGGGGGCCATCAGCTTTCTGTTTCGCCACGTGTCTGGTAGAGCACGTTTGCTAGCAGAAGCTGTTTTGTGCCCTGGATTGGAAAACAAGACAGAGATAACATTAGGTCAATGTGATACCTGCATTCTCAAAATGACCTTACAGGTGCGTACCTAGCCATGTCAGCAACAGCCCCATTTGGCTATTTAGAGCCACCTGTAGAGAGTGAGCTAATGATTGGAAATATATCACCTGCTTACCCACAGTTCTCTGCTTCCTGGGGTCTAATTCATTGTTTCTAGTCCCAGATAGACCAGCAAGTGATCTGACCTTGGACATGACTGAGCTGGTCTCAGGCCCTCCCTTGTGCAACACAAAGGGTTTAGTTAGGTGACCATAAACTTCCCTTTCAGTAAAGAGTCAGGGAGCCCCAGCCCTGGAGGAAGTACAAATGGATGGTAAGTTAGCAAGCCAGACAGTTGATGGGAAATAGCCTAGGGCTTCTCACACTTGTGCACACAAATCACCTGGGGGTCTTGTTGAAATGCAGATTCTGATCCAGAATGGTATGGAACTTGGGATTCTACATTAACAAGCTCCCACATGATGTTGATGCTGATGGTCCAAAGGCCACACTGAGCCCATGGGAGAAGGCACGGACATACGACATACCTACGCCTGGGACCAAAAGCAGTTAAACTCCTGAAGGTAATTCCTGATCTAGCAAATAAAATGATTCTCATTTTCAGACTTTTAAAGTATTCATTGACCTCTCCTGAGGTGCACTGTTTCAGCTGGGTAATAATACCTCTTCTAGAATGCTGACAGCTGAGAGCATCTAGGCATTTTTTTAAATTATTATTTCTGGTGTGTAATTAAGGGGGAAAAACCCGACTTGCCCAATTTGCAAAGTACCAGGTATTAAAACATTCAAAATGAACTCTCTGGGTTTCTTTTGAAAGAGCCACTTTTTAATACTCTATGCCCAAATCACAAAATTTGGATTTTGTATGGCAGTGGGTTTAAAAAAACAAACAAAACTTTAATCAAGTTTTACTTGATTTCTACATGCTGCTCTAAACCTCTCTAAATGAATGGTCACTAGACTAACGGTCTAACTTCTCAAAAGAATACCATCCACCAGGGAGAGGGTGCAGGCCTGCAATCCCAGCAGCTCATGAGGCTGAGGCAGGAGGATCACAAGTTCAAAGCCAGCCTCAGCAACTTGTTGAGACCCTAAGCAATTTAGTGAGACCTCATCTCAAAATAAAAAAATAAAAAGGACTGGGGATGTTGCTCAGTGGTTAAGACCCCCTGGGCTCAATACCTGATCCCGGACCCCGCCCCCCCAAAATCCACCATCTGCTGTACCTCCATGTCTCCGTTGCTAAATAGCCTGCATTTCTATTGTTTTTACATTGAGAGAAATTAAAAGGTTCACAGTATCCAACTTGCCACAGGAGCTCTGGGGCAGTGAATGTGCTGAGGGTTCCACATGGGCTCAAACCCCAAGACACATGTTGCCAAGTTTCTTCTTTCCTTGCTCCATATGAAATTTGCATAACATAAGTGACTCCCCATTCCCTGTCCCTTCTTGAAGGAATGTGGATCTTGGCCCCACATACCAGCCCTCTCCTTCCGTGGGGACTGAGAGGAGAAGCGATGCTGACACACGGCAGAAATCTCCCGCGGGGACAGATTGCCCCAATCCTTTTAGGCTTGGGGGAAGACGTGTCAGGAAAACAAGGGGACCGCTTTGGTCTAAGGCAAGGACGAAGAGAATGCTGAGACCCAGTGGCAGTTTCCAGCTCTGGGGCTGGGTTTTCGAGGGAGGCGGAGAACCCTCATCGCTCTGCAGAATAGGAAAGCGGACCGTTCAGTTTCACCCAACGCACAAGCCAGAGAATTCATCCCTGGGCGCTGGCGCTGCCCATTCTCCCTGAGCTCCAGGGGCAGAGGCGGTGCAGGCTTCGATCTTAGTAACACACACCTACAGCCGCGTCCTGAGCCCCCAGGGGCCGCGCGCCGCTCAGAGGAACGAGCGCCACAGCTCAGAGCGTCCTCCTGGGTGCGCACTACTGGCCCGGCAGGGAGGGGGCTGGACAAACCCTTGGGACCAGCCTGACGAAAAAGGAGCGAGAACTGTCTCGAGGCTTCTCAGCCCAAGCCCTCGACTCCCTCCGCCGAGGGAGCCGCTACCCGCACCTACCCAAGCTGCCGAAGAGGCCAGACGCGCAGCACACCAGGGCCAGCACCGCGCACACGAAACCAACTTGCTGCGGCAGCATCTCTCGCCTCCTGCGAACTTTACGCGTCCGGAGGGTCCCGCGGAGAGCCATCTCCGAGCGCCTGGGCGCTGTCCCTGGGAGAGGATGGGGAGCTTCAGGGGTCAGAGTTGCTGTCTGTGGCGGAACAGCGCCGGGGCTGGAGCGGACGATGCGCAACTCAGGGGCGAGCGACTCCGGGCCAAAGCTTCATGGCCCGTGAGCGGAGCTGGCCTGGAGCGAGGTCTCCCGAAGGGAGAGGAGAGGTGGGGGCGCACCGACTCTGTCGGAGCTCAGAGTCCCGCTCGTGGCATGCACTCTCCGCGCACCATTGCTCGGTGGCAAGGAGGCGACGCCGGCACGGTGGCGCTGGCGGCCCTAGCTTGCAGGCTTGGCGCAGTCCGGGTGCTGGAGCCGCTACCTGCCCGCTCAGCCTCAGCGTGCTCGCCCGGCAGAGCCCGCCGGGAGCGCTCAGTGCGCCCACGCGCTCCACGCCGCCGCGCCCACTGGCAGCATCCTCCTCCTCCAAGTTTAGCCGCGGCCGCCCGGACTGCCCAACTGTGATGCTCTCCTACTTCCCGGCGAGCCGAGGCCCCGGGCGGCCAATGTGCGCAGCTGGTAGGCAGGCTGGACGCGCGGGACCTGCGACCCTCTGGGCGAGAAGCCTCCAGGTCGGCCCTCCCGGGGGCGAGCTCTCCCCGGGAACTTTCTCTCGGGTTCCTCAGCTGCCGGTGCTTGCGTCTGCGAGGCAGTGGCGCCTCCCGCTAGCTGCTCTCGCCTCCCTACTCCTCCCCTCCCGCCCGCCTCTCGCCCTCCCTCCCCAGCACGTGTACTCCTCCCCTAGGGCGCACTCGCCGGTGCGCTCCTCTCTTCCCCCCGCGAGGCCCCACTGACCAACGTAATCCCCTTCCTTCTCCCTTGTTCTCTCCCTCCTTCCCTATGGAGCCCAAATGAGTCTTTTATTTATCTTCTGAGGCTGCTGCCGGGAGGAACAGGTTAAGGCACCGTCAAGGAATCTCGGAACCAGCGTGTCTGCAGAGCGTTTGCTCTTGTTCCGCCTGCCCACTACCCTCCGGGCGACCCTAGGCCAGTACCTGGAGCGGGAGATGCATCAGAAGATTAATTGCTCGTGCAGAGCTAACAAGCAGCCTGCACCAAGCCAACAGGCGCCCGCACCCGCAGGGACCAGCTCCTGCAGGGCTTTCACTGCCAGCCTCCGCCACCCCAACCAGCAAAACGCTGGAGAGCAGGCAGCTCAGCCACCCGGAGTTGAGTTTTTGAGGTTCCGGAGCCTTACTGCTTCACAGGGCTTTCTGGTTTTGTTTTTCCTCCTCCTCTCAGATCAGCCCTCTACTGTAAACCGCTTTAAAAATGGGGCAGGAGGGACATTTTCAGAAAAGCAGGGAGATGTATAGTCCACGTGCAGGCCTGGGGAAGGGACCTTTTTGCAGGACCACCTCTAGTTCTGACTTCTTTCCCTGGCTAATTTAGCACAAATTTAGGGCCTGCCAGGAGTTATGTCCACTTAAAATCCTTTTTGGAACAAGACCAACTCTGTTTAATTAAATAAATACATACCCATTGTGTGTGGGCCCTGTGCCAGGTGCTAGCCAGGGAACAAAACAACAAGAAAATGTGTAAGAAAGCCCAGTCTCTGCTTTCCAGGAACCCTAAATCAAAAGGAAGCCAGACCCCAAGATAAAAGGCCTGTGAAACTGGGGTTCTAAAAGTCACCCTTCTTCCAATGTGCAGTGTCGCCTCAATTGCACCTAGACACTTGTGAGACACGCGGACTCTGGGGTTCCACTCCTGACCTATTGAACCAGAATGTGCATTTTAAAGATCCCTGGAGATTTGTGTGCACAATCAAGTGTGAGAAGAGTTCCCTTTCTGAGCCTGTCTCAATGCCTCTGGCAGGGCCACCACCTGCAGGGTTCCCTTTGGGCTGGGTAAGCAGGGTTGTTCTGTGTGTGTTAGCCTGGCACAGGGCCATGGGTCAGAGGTGGTGCCCTGGAGGAGTCACACTAATTATTTTCAGCAGCTTCATCTCAATATTGACAAAGATACTGAAGGTATGAACACCCTGAGGACATGAAATGGAAAAGGCCAGGGTTCCATTCTTGTCTGTAGAGATGCCTCCACACTGAGGCCCACCCTCCAGTGTAGTGACCTCTGCCAAGCCCACCAGCCCCTGAAAGGGCACATTTTCATACTTATGCAGAATTTTCTTCCCACTGACCTGAACTACCAAAGATGCATTCTTCAATAACAAATAGAAGACCAGAAAGCATGTTACTTGAATAGCTACTTGCCAAGGGCCTTTGGCATCAAATTTAAACCAAAGGAAAAAGTTAGAGAATACACTTTCATCCTATTCATAAGACAGAAGTTTGGTCACATTGGTCAAAGCAGTGCCAATGAGGAAAATTGTTTCCAGGATTTCATATTTTCATAAAACTTGTGTCTATGGAACTTACCTAAGGCTGGTGAAAACAGAAAGGTTTGAATCCAGAATGAGTCAGAGGAGTCACTAGGTGTCTGCCTTGAAAACACTTAGCCAGCTCTTTAACAGAATGTTTCTTCTCTTTGACATTTTTCACCTGCTTTCAGTTAATAGTTAGAACCCTTGGAATAATTTCACATGCACAAATGGATTCCTTTCATTTGACAGCTTAAAAAGCAATTTGTTTGAAATTGTAACTTTTTGCCTCATTTAAATAGTGCCCATTACCAAAGAGCCTCAGCTATAGCACTAATGACTCACCCTACGGATGAGAGAATTAGGTTTTTATGTATTTTTCAGATTCAAAGAATTCAGGAGACATTTTTTAGAAGGCCAAGTCATGGGCACAGATGGAAAGTGGATTCCTGAGTTTATCTTGGGCTCTGACTTTAAAGCCATTGGACGTGGAGTGTCTCTTTCTGCAACAGTGTGTTTTCTTCTGATCTGACACTGTAAGAAAGAGCCAGTTTTAGCCATTTTGATAGAATGGTTCAATCCATGGGGGATGGGTACAATGATTTTTTTATCTTAAAAATATTCTCCTATGACATGATGAGCCTTGCTAATTAGTATCTTACTCACATTTTTAAAGTTGCTAGAATGACCTTCTCTGTAATTTGTCATTCCTCCTACTCTTAAGATGACTGTATCAATCTGTATTGACTAGGTGGCACTTCTCAGCTGACTGTGTCTCTGTTAAAACTCACACTGCTGAGCCCCACCCTAGAGTTTCTGCTTCAGTTAAGCCAGGGTAGTACCTGAGAATTTGCATTTCTAGCACATTCCCAAGTGAAGCAGATGCACCTGGTCCAGGGACCACACTTTGAGAAGCACTGGACTAGGTTATGCTATGGTAACTGGGACAAATAAAACAACAGACATTTATTGCTGGCTGGTGCTTCTGGTCTGTCAAAAGGAGCATGTCTTAAGAAGGGCCACTCAGGTACCTGGGGGCAGCCACAGACTCAAACATTGTCACCTGCCATGCCAGAGGGTAAAGAGACCTCTGCTGTCTCTGGTGCTGGCCATCGAATGCTCTCGTCTGCAAGTGGCATGCTCACCACTCCTTGGCCATGGCTAGTCACGTAGCCTGAGAGGTCCCAAAGTGCCATTCGTCCCCTGCAGCTGAGACCTGAACTCTGCAACAAGCAGCTCCAGTGATCCCAAGTCCATACAGACCTCGCCTCTCTTCCTGGCTTTCTAAGACCTTCCTGGCCGGGCCAGTCCCTTCCTTCTCCCTAGTGTTGGTCCTGCCGTGTCCCCAATCTCCTGGTGTGCATCTCCATCATAGCATTTCTATAGCATGATTTTGTGCTGTGGAGGAGACTGTCTTCTCCTAGGGATGAAAGGCCTTAAGGACTTGCCATTTTATCCACAGCCTACAGGGCCCAGCCCACTAGGTGCTTAGTAACCAGTTTATGGAATGAATGAATAGGACAAAGACTCGTCCCTCCTCTTCGGTGGTGTCTGCTCTGGCCAGCGCTTCATCACCGCAGGTCTCCACCCATCTTTGCTGAAGCTCATCGATGACGAGTGGCCACATCTCAGCAGAATCCCACACTCTTCTTGCAACAGTTACACCCTAACCTTTGACAGTGCCTGCGCGTGCTTTTCTCTGCCCAGCTCTTCTCAGCGTATTGCGGGCATACCTCTCCCTCCATCCACTAGACTGCATTCTGGGCCCCCTGATCTTCTCCCCATCTTCCCAGGACCACCCCTCTGTTTTCCCTCTGCTGCTGACTCCCGCGTCTCTATCTCTAGCCAGAATCTTCTCAGTAGTTCTGACCTTGTGTGTTCAGGGAATTGTCTTTGTCTTCCCACTGCTTCCCTGTCCCCCTATCCAGCCCAACATGAACCAGGCCATCCCCATGTCACCACTGGATCCCTTTCTCACCTGGACCATGGCAGCAGCCTTCTGAGCCCATTTTTCTAGCCCTGATCTTCCCGTCACGTCCCCCTCTGCATGCAGCAGCTTGAGTAATTTTTTTGGAGAAAGAAAAGTCTGATTATGTATCTTCTTTAAAGAAAAAAAAAAAAGAATTCCATGTTGCTCTCAAAATAATCCCTCTTGTTCTTTAGCTCGACCTATAAGGCCATGCATGGTCAGCGCTTCCCACGTGGCTGCACGTCAGAATCACCAGGGAAGCATTCCACCATGAGGGCCTAGACAGCAGTATCTCCTCCAAACTACAACCAGTTTGGAAACCCTACCAGACCCTCCCATCGTGCTTGCCCTGCCATCACCTAGGACCTGGTCATCGTTTACGTGGTCACCACACACAGCCAAGCAGGAAGGAGAACCGAGTGCCCGGTGTTGTAAATCCCGCACCCAGAAGTCACCCACAGCACTTCTCCTAATCCACTGGACATGTAGCCACATGACCACGCCCAACCCAGGAGAGCTGGGAGATGTGTAACAGGGCAGCCTGTGCCCAGCGAAGGTTTTGTTACCATAGAGGCAAAGAAAGATCAAGGGGAGCGGCCGCCAGCCTGCACCAGAGGTACAGAATTGTGACTAGTTGAATTGACAAAGTTCCCCAAGTAGTCAGCCACCAAGCCAAGTCCCTCCCCAGGTGCAGACCCCAGAGTGCCCTCCACCCAGTGCTCCTGGGCTCTCGCAACCCTTGTCAGTCTGATAGTGGACACAGGACAGGTAAGGCATCCCAGGACAATAGCAAGGGCTATTTAACAAGAAATTTGGATCCAAAGGTGCCCCCATTTAGACTCTTTTTTAAAAAATATTTTTTTAGTTGTTGATGGACCTTTATTTTTTATTTATTTATATGTGGTGCTGAGGATCGAACCCAATGCCTCACTCATGCTAGGCAAGCACTCTACCACTGAGCCACCACCCCAGCCCCCTCATTTAGACTCTTGATAATTTTATGCCCTTGGACTGGCCTCTTCTTATTCAATACACAAGGAGGAGCAGCTTGGGTTTGTTTGCGGATGTGTTCTATTGTGTTTTCACGTTGCTTCATTTCTAATGGCTCAGGATTCAAAAGCTCTGGCCAGGCCCCTCTGCACTTCTGGAAAGGCCTTAAAACATGGGTCCAACCGAAGAGTAAAAAAAAGTGCTGGGTGAGAGAGGCACAGGGACTTGCATCAAAGGAAGGAGCAATCTGTCCCAAGGGGAATTACTGCCGGGACTGCAGGGACAGAGGCTTGACCTACTCAGGCCCAGACCCCCACATGCCTGTCACTCTCACCAGAAGCCAATACCACATGGTGAGCATGTTTCTGGCCCCGTGTTTTGTGATGAAGTGTGGTTTGTTGGGGTTTTTTTCGAAGTTTTCATGAGGACAAGTTTTTGCTTTGCCCACTTTGGAGGCTCCTGTTTACACCATTCCGGCTAAGTACCCTTCTGAGGGCGGCCAAGGCTGGGAACACAGGATGGGCAGAGCTCTGTGGACTGAAATTATGTATTTTTGAACCTAGGCTACTTCCTGGGTGACCCAAGTAGCTCCCTGTGGCATCTGAGCAGAAATGTCACTCCATTGTCCAGGAAGTGGGGGCAGTCAGCCCAGACGGCCAGCTTGGGCGGCCATCTGCAGGGAGCTTGCCAGATACCAGGCCAGCATTTGCCAGACATATGAGCTCTTGTCCCCAACTAGAGAACTGGGAGTCCTCTGGTTGTTACCCAGATGACATCAGAAACTTGGAGTCCAGCAACAAATCCATTGTATCCAGGTTCAGCGCCTCTGGGAAGGTGTCCCAGTACAGATTTGTTATCTAGCCCGGGGCCTTGTTACGGGAACTCCAGCTGCCCCCCAAAACACTGACTTATCACTTCAAAATATTATTTCTCACCCACCTGAAGTCCAGACTGGGAGTATCAGTAGGTGGCTCTTCTCCAACTGGACATTGAAAGATTCTGGTTCCTTCTGTCTCCTAGCTGAGCCATCTTCAACACGGGGCTTCCAGGGGCAACAAGTTCATTTGTACTAAAACAGCAAAGGGGGAAAGACATGGAAAATCTTATGTGGAAGGTTTTTATGGAAGTGGCAACTTGGAACTCATGGGGTGCGTGAGTTGGAACTCAGCCCTTGACCATGGCTGCCAGGGAGGCTGGGAAATGAGGCTCTTATCGGGAGGAGCAGAGAGGACTTCTGCCATGCATAAGCAGTCATCTTGTGCAGGGATCATGTTTATCCACCCTGACAAGGCAGTGTTCAAAGCTCTTGGTATCCATCGACTCACTTAATCCTTCCAACAATTCTATGTCATTATAATCATTAGTTTGCAGATGAAGGAGCCCAAGGCTCCAAATAGTTAAGTAACTTGCCCACAGTCACATAGCTAGTAAGTAACAAAGCTGGGATGCAAGGCCAGACAGTGTGGATCCAGGATTCCTGCTCTTCACCATCCTGCCAAGAATGAGCCTCCCCATCCAAGCCCTTCTTTTGCCAATGGGGAAACTGAGGCCCCCAAACACAGCAAGACCAAGGCATAGATCTATCCTAGGTTCAGAGCTCCCTCTCCTGCACAGGCGAGCTCTGTGTGTCCACGAACACTTAAATGAATGAACTGACAGTTCCGCCTTTGTAGGTGATCCAAAGTATGAAAAATACCAATACCTCTTTCATGCTTATGTGGTCCACTGTGCTTGCATGGAGGCCACCAGATAAATAGGAGGCTGGGATGAGCCCAGATTCAGCCCATTTGAAAACAAATTGGTAGACTGCAACTCTTTGTGGGAATTAAAAAAAAAAAAAAGGGCCCAGAGGAGATTTACCACTGGGTTGCATAATGAAGTACCCCCCAAAGTAATACTAATACTTTAATGGCTGTTATGCAATGTTATGACTCAGCGTTTCAAATTAATTTACAGGATTTCTGATGCATGTTGTTGGTTAGCTTTCAGGGTTTCTCCCCGCCTTGCCCTTCTCAACCTGGTTCTGGAAGCAAACTGTCTAGCAAATTCTTAACCTGAGGGGAGGAACTATTTTAGGTAGGAAAATGCAAATACTTCCAAAGATAATCAAAGGAGGCAGAGAAGAACTCCTGGCTCATCCAAACAGCACAGAGTGATGTCCATCTCTCCGCCAGCGGCTGAAACCGTCCTCCTCGGGGTCATGCATGTGAGTCGTCATGAGGCTGTTCAAGCCCAGAGATTTCTAATCCCTGAGGCTATTGGTAAATAATAATGTATAAACTTATGATTAGTATTCTGTTTCAAAGGCTAGTGATCAAAAGACAGCAGACAGGCAGACTGGTGAACTTCAGATCTCTGCTTTTGAATTCACACTTCACCATCTCCCTCTGTGGGTCTGAACTTCTCACCTGTTATTCTTGGTTCCATAAGAATCTTCTCTTGCTCCTCTCAGGCCATATCTGTCCGTGCAGACTGTGCTGTGTAAGGGCGGCGGGGGGCCTTCCACCATGGCTCGCCTTCTCAGTGCTGCTGTCCATTTGCACAGGGAGCACATCGCGGAGGGCCCTGGTGTCTCTGAGCAAGAGAAGAGTCCGGGCTTGAGGGGACATGTACTTTCAGCACATTTGTGTCCTTGAGCAACAATTTAATAAATGGAGCCCCGGTGACCTGTAAAAGATGGAGACTTTCAGATACAGCAGTAATTTTCCCTCTGCCACAAAGCATTAATATGCAGTAGCCAGGTTTCATAAAGAAGAATCACGTGGTGGTTTTTAGAAGCATGCACGCTGGGACCAGGGGAGGAAATGAGAAGGCCGTAGCCTGCCTGTCCCTCTTGTTTTCATATCTTCTTGCCCTTTTCCATTGTTTCTCTTCCCCACCCACTCCAACTCCCATTCAGACAGGCAAGCATCATGTAGTATGTTTTCACCTCCAAATTCCTACAAGATCAAGCTTCATTTCCACAGAGATATTAGCTGGTAGGAGCTTGAATACAGTGGTTCACCATCTTGGGGCTCACAGATGTCCTTGAAAATCCAGTGACCCCTAAAATCCTGTCATCCCATGCACAAATTAGCTGTGTCAGGCTTTGAATATAGTTTCTAGAAAAGTGGAATCTTTCCCCCAAACCCACCTTCAAAGGGCTTTTGAGAACTCTGAATTTAAGGTAGATCCTCATCCCAACCTTAAGACCTCACCAAAGACTCTTTCTAGTCTAGAAATAAATTAAAAGACCAAACAGCCTCAGATATTCAAAGAAGTAAAGATCAATTTCTTGTTGCTTCTCAAAGGAAATAAAGAGAATTCTAATGTGGACCCTGAAAGAGTTTAGGGGTTCTGTGTTTAAATAAATTATGAAGACACCATAGGCTATAATGTCCTTTTGGAGATGTGTAAGGCATATTAATGGCTCTGGCAAAATCCACAATGAAGCATCTTTTACTTTGCTGCATTCAGCATTTCTCAAATTTATTTCACCTGGAATCCTTTTTGTCCTGCCACTATTTAATATCCCCATCGAATGTTCTGTGAGCATTGAAGGGGGGCCATCTTCCCAGCCTCTTCTTTCCTCTGGGAAGGAGACTAAAGAACCAAAAGTAGAGACAGCTATGCCCGAGGGGCTGATGATGGGCGCATTAGCTGTGGCCCAGGTGTGATCTCAGCACCCTCCCTTGGTCATCATAACCAGGACCCCTGATCTACTCATGGATTTTGTTTCATTGGTCACATTTCAAGGACCTGGGGGTATCATGATGGGAGTACTGGCAACAGTGGCCCAGGCCACAGAACAGGGAGCTGGGGGCAGCCCTGCCTCTTAGGGACCCTCTTACAGATTGAGTGACCTCAGCCGGGGAAACTCGACAGGCCACCCCTAGGAGCAGAGAACAAGCAGGCCCCCATCACTGCTGAGGCCAGGAAACCAAGTCCATGGGACCCGCCATGCTTGGACAGCTGAGTGGCACAGACCCGGGGTCCCTTTAGGATTCCGGAGAAGCTCCGTACCAACTGTATTAGGAACGAGCCTCACTCTCTGACTCTCGGTTTAAAATCTTCCACTGATGGTCTCCATGTCCTCCCTGCTGCAAAGCCTGGTTAGCAGCCCAAAGGACACAACCCTCCCACCCTTGGATACCTGCCGGCAGCATTTATTGGACGCACTCTCAGAGCCTTTCTTCAACCTCCTGAGGCCACACGTGTCCTTTGGCTCATTGCTCAGGACGGAAACCATGTGATCATTTGCTCAGAAGTCAAAGGATGCTGAGGGTTGCTAAGAAGTTGAAAGAAAAGGTCTGAGGTTTTCCCATTGAAACCTTTGCTTGCAACTCTGTGGAAATAGCCCGCTTTACTATGTGTTGGTGGAGACTAGGAGTAAAAATAACTCCTTTGATAAAAAGAAAATAACACTGCCTCTTGTGGGGGTCCTGAGCTATTCCCAGGACAGCAGGCAGAGCCCCTGCTTTCCTTAGTTGAGGGCTCAGAGCCCGTGGGCTGCCTGAGCAGCTGCGGGCCCTCATAGATGGTGCTTCTGGGCTCCGTGGGACAGAAAGCCAGGCACGCCTTGAGCGCGGGCTAGGGGTTGCAGAGGAGCACAGGCTGGCCGAGCATTCCCAGTCCCTGGACAAGTCCTACTTCTGGTCTTGGCTCTGTCACAAACTGTGGGACACTAGGAATGTCACATCACTTTGATGATGCTCGAGGTCCCTCATATCTAAGTGATAGGGGAGCCCCTGCCAGTTCTACAGGTCACTCTGAGCCCCTCCTCTATGGAATGCCCCCTGAAGAAAAAGCAGAATTCTCAGTGAGTGGCCTCTTGACCCCCAGACCACTGTGATCTGGTGTGGGCACCCCTTTTGCATGGGTACCCAGCACCTACTTCCCAGCCTCTGCCGTGATGGCTCACCCTTCTCCCTGACAGCAGGCCTGCCAGCTTTGGCTCTGAACCCCTAAATTGGGAAATGTTCAACTGCAGATTGTTTACATTGTGTATTCAGAGTACGAAGTGGTGTTTGAGAAGGGTTGCCATGGAAACAGTGAAGTGAGGAGGCAGCTAACTATGAAGAGAAATAATCCAACCTTAACACGTACAAACTCCACTGTTGGGCGGCTGTAAATGAAATATCACATTACTGGGCAGGTGTCCACCATCCATGTGCCTGATCTTAGTCTTAAAAATGGAAAGAAATCACCCCTTGGGTCTAACTGGTTGAAGAAACCATAGCGCGTTCTGAGGCTCCCTGACTTTGGGCACAAGGCCCTCCAGGCTAGGCCTCAGGCGCATAGCTCTCAAACTTTGTTGAGTGGGGACTCATGCGGATCCCAGAGCCCACTGCCCCATCTACTCCCCTTGTCCAGTGGGCGAGGGACTCTGTGATGATGTGTCATGCCACTATAAAGCAGATTTGGGGAAGCCAGAGGTACGTGCACACATCTGCCTTTGCAAGAGGGATACAGATGGTTGAAATGTGAATTGTACCTGTAATAGTGGGGTCTGGTTATTGGAAAATGATGGACTCCCCCAATGACGCATGCAGAACAGGCACCGTGCCTCCTGCAGACTTTACCAGATGCCCCACAGCAGACTCCACAGATCTGACTGGAACTGAATTAACGGTAACATATAGCTCAAGAGCAGCACTCAGAAGGTGCCGCCAACCAGAGAGCACCGATGGGACACTGGCCATGCAAATCCTCCCCCCAACATGCAGGATCCCCAGTCTCTGCTGCCAAGAGCTGGGTGGCAGCCAGACTTCTCAGCTGAATGCTGAATCCGAGCCCTCAGTCAAGTCTAGTGAGAAGCTCAGTCTACTTTATAAACACTGAATATTAGAAACCCTCAATGCTCATTTCACTAAGGACTTTTGGTCATTTGTGACAAAGGCTGTCTCTAGGACAACTGGAAGAATGATCAGCCCGTTTGCACCAGGAGGGTCCTCGAGGCCTCACAGGGGGTGCAGGCTGCTGAGACGTCAGGTGCAGGTGCAGGGACATCAGGTCAGGTCTGCCTGTGGCTCCGTCCTCCCTCTCCCAGCCACCCCGTGTGGCAGGAGCTGATAATTGTCATTAGAAACCCTCAATGCTACCCCTGTCTGTGGGCCATTTGCATTAAAGTCACCTGGGGAGTTTAGAAACAAAACAAAATTTCCTGGGTCACAGCTTTGGAAACTGATTTACAAGGTCAGGGATGGAGATCAAGGATCTACATTTAAAAAAAAAAAAAAGTTTCCAGAGTGAAGAACACCCAGATATGAAAGCCATGGGCTCTGAGCCCAAACAGACCAGGCTGGACTTCCGTTGGCCTCTTCCTTCTGTCTGGGCTCCTGGCCTGGTTGGGAGCCTCAGTTTCACCATCTCTTTGTTGAGGGTGAAATGCCTGTCCACAAAGATGTGACCGTCTTAAGACAAATGGCCGCAGAGCACTCAGCTCCGCCCAGTCCCCAGCAGGTCTCCAGCAACATCCATGGAAGCTTTGAGAGCTTGAGGTGGGGCTGGGGTGTCACAGGGGAGGCATTTAACTGTTATGCCCTATAAGCTACATGCACTACATAGATTCTAATGCTTGGTAGTTTTAAAAAAATCTGTTCAGGAAAAAAAGAGGGAGAGAGAACGAAAACACACAACTTGGAGTCAAGACAACTCGTGTTCAAATCCCAGTTTTGCCGTGAGCCATGCCTACCAGCTGCGTTCTTCCCTTTCTAAGCAGCCGTTTGTCATCTTTAAGATGGAAATAATAATCTTTACCTCACTGGGCTTTTGTAAAGGTTGAAAAACAAATTTACCTTAAAATCATTTTGAGAAGAATCCAGATAAAACTCTGTGAAGAGAGTCAATGAGGGGACAAACATGTGCGAAAGTGCAGCCTGCTGGGCACAGTGCCCTGGGCAGGGGAGGCAGTGTGGGGGACCCTGTTCTTGGCTGGTCCTGACAGGTCATCCCAGCAAAGCCAGCCTGGTGGCTTGTTGCCAGATGGGCGTCAGACACCCCAGACGGACAGAATGGGGGCTGGCAGCTGAGGCTCTGCTGGGTGGACAGGGGCTCAGCAGCTCCCAAGTCCAAGGAGAGATTCCCAGCAGGTGAGCGGAGTCCAGCTTCAAAGAATTGAAAGGAACAAAATCTGGAGTCATCAGCATTTCTCGCCTCCCAGACGCAGGAATGCAGACATACTGTTTGCAGCAGGAGCCAACAGCAGGCTCACTCTTGAGACACAGGCTCGGGGATCCCTCAGCGGTGCCTCTGTGTCCCCAGGGCTGAGGTCCAGTCCTGGCTGCCCTCACCCAGGGTCCACAAACTTGGAAATCCTCTCAGTGAGAACAGCCTCAAATGCTGCTGGGGTCAGGAATGGCTTTGAGTCCCGACACCTGGCGGTGGTGGGTCCTGCGCAGCTCAGTGTGGCTCCTCCAGGCATAAGGCAGGGCACAGTTACATACAGATCTCAACCCTGCTCTCGGCATTTGGGGCCCACAAAGCCACACAAATTCTACAGCTTGGTAGGCCAGGACCTCAACACCCCAGGATGGTGCTGGGGACTGCTGTGACTTCAATTCTATCAGAGACCAGGCTTCCAGGCAGTAACCAGGACAAGTCTTTGGTGCAGAGAAAGGCACAAGCCCTGATAAGAGAAGCATGGCCCAGAGAAGACAAGAAGGAGCAGGAAGGGTCCCCATGATTACTGTGGGAACAGGAAAGCAGGCAAGATGCATGGGAGCCTGCGTGAGATGGGACTCGGCCCCAGCCTTGCTGCCGTGTTAGTAATGAGGAAGGTTAATCTGCTGCAACAAAAAGATCCCAAAATATACTGGCCTAAAGAACAAGAAGTTGGGTTGCCAGATAAAATACAGGATAGCCAGTTACATTTAAATTTCAGATAAATAACAACATTTTAGCTTAAATATAGTCTCATATAGTATTTGAAATTATTCATTGTCTATCTGAAATTCAAACTTAACTAGGCATCCTTCCTGTTGATTTTCTCAGTCTGGCAAACTGAAGAAAAGAATTTACTTCTCTCTTACTTGAGAGTCTGGCTGGTTTAGACTGGTCAGAAAAAGTCATTCAGGGACCCAGGTTCATCTTCCTATTCCTCTATCCCTGGAGGCAGGAGATCTTAGGTGTGGTTCACAGACCAGTAATAGCATCACCTGGAAACTTCTTAGAAATGGAGTTCTTAGGCCTCATCCCAGAAACCCTGGAGGTGGGTCCAGAATGAGCTCAACTTCCAGACCCACTGTCCTTGGGTGTTTTCCTCTTTGAGGTCTGCCACATCCTGTATTCTAGCTGGGGAAGGGAGGACAGGGACAAAGAAGATAAAGAACATGAAACATGGAGGAGGCTGCCAGCTTTTTAACCTCCAGACCAATAAGTGGCTCACATTCACTGAGAGCTGGTCACATGGCCATACCTAGTCACAAGGAGGACTGGAAAGCGTCATCTCTGGTGACTGGCTGCATGTCCACTCTATGAAGAATGGAAGGAGAGGACAGATTTGGGGGGGCCGCTGGCACCTTCAGCCATACCTGTCCTCTGGTCACCCTGGTGCTCACCTTGGCATGGGGAGCCGAAGGTGTTCTGTCAGCAAATGAGGTCCCTGAAGGTGGGGCACTAGTGGAACCAGGCTTGAAAAACAGAGGGACAACCAAGGCCACCATGTCTTAGTGCCGGGCTCTGTGCTTTTTAGCAGCCCTGGGCACTGGCAGGTGCCCACCATATGTCACCAGGGTGACCTACTCACTGCAGCATTTCCTGCTGTCTAGGTTTCCTGTCATCAGATCTTGCCTTCTCTGTATGGCATGATTCCAGGAGAAAGCTAGATCAGGTACAGACTGTTGGCATTTACAGAAGCGCAGTATGCTAACCCAAAGACGTGATAGGAACAATTCTGTTTCTCAGGCCACGTATCAAATATTACATCAAGTTCTGATGATCCTATTTTAAGGGGCATATTAACATTTTAAAACACATTTAAAGGAAAGAGACAATGCTAGATTGTTTAGCTTGAAGCAGAAGACCTAGCAGTGGAAGACTTGGGAACCACCTTCACACGTTTTGTTTTGTTTGCTTTGTTTTGTTTGGAACCGGGGATTGAACTCAGGGACACTCGACCACTGAGCCACACCACAGCCCTGTTTTGTGTTTTATGTAGAGACAGGGTCTCACTGAGTTGCTTAGCACCTCCCTGCTGCTGAGACTAGCTTTGAACTCGCGATTTTGCTGTCTCAGCTTCAAGTGCTGGGATTACAGGTGTGCGCCACCACGCCCAGCTGTCACTTTCACACATATGAAAGACTGTCATAGAAAAGAGCTTGACTTAGCCTAAATAGCCAAAGAGGAGGAGCTATAAGCACTGGGTGTAAGAGACAATGGACTTGGGTTCCATGATGTAGAGGAAAACTAATAGAGAGGCTTAGCCAACAGTGGAGTGGAGCAATTATCTTGTGAGGTCATAATTTCCTCATTGCTAGAAACATCCATGCAGAATTTAGGTGACCACCTGTCTGGGATATTGTAGAGCATGGGATTTGAATCAATTCCAGCAACAGAGTCTTGGGCCCTAATGCACATTAGCTGGTGACCCTGAGCAGGTCCTTTCACCTCTCTGAGTCTCAGTTCCTCAGCTCTAAGTGTGGAGTCCCTGCCTCGCATACCTCAATAGAGGGACCACAAGGGCCAAGTGACAAAATGATGGGAACACATCTGATGATGACAAAGACAGCCACAAGCACTTCTGCACTTCTGTTATTTACAGGGAAGTTTTGGGGACGCCATGCCTCCAACGATCTCCAAGAAAGGACTGAAGATCAACACTTCAGATATGAGAAAACGCTTGTCAGCAGGGAGCAGAGGATGACATTTTTACCTAGAAGGATATTGTAAGCCATCTCGGGCCACACCACCTCCGGGCCTTCATTTATGACCAAGTCTGGTGGAAGCCATATTAGCTGGAACTCTGCCAGCCCAGCGGGACATGGCGTGCACCCTCTGCTCCTGAACGGAGAGCTCACCTGGCATTTGAGTCTATTGGTGGAGATTCTGCCGGCCTCTCTGCTGTGCTCAGAAAACCCCTTTCTGCTCACAGCCTGGCTTGGTTTCACTGAGGTCTCTTTCAAAGTTCCCAGCAGGGTAGGGGTGGGGGGCACCTTTGTGTGCGTTTCAAGGCGAATTTGTTTCAAAGTGGGCTTTGAATAGTGCCACAGTGCAGAACTGGGCCATTGTCCGGCGGATCAATGCAGGGCTGACGTCCGCGGGCCTATTATCTGAGCTGCTGCAGCTACCCAGAAGAGCCATCGCTTACCATTGTGAAGGTGCACTGGCCAAACAGCAAAAGGGGACTGGGGGTGGCGGCCAGCTCTCTGCTGATCATTTTGCTGAATGTGTGACTAGGAGGCCAGAGAAAGTTCCATCTACTGGCATTGTACAACTGCAGCAGAGAGAGGACTGGGGGGCTTCTGTCCCTGCTCTGCCTCTTGGGAGCCATACCCCAAAAGACAACAAAGGCGGTTCCTCGTTCTATATTTTACTGTCTCTTTTCTGTTGGATTCTTAGTCTGCCCTGTTTATAGCAGCAATGAGTACTATCTAGTTGAGGCTCAGAGAAGTATATGGTAGCATTTTGGAAAGCATATGTTTATAATATTTTGTTAGACTGGTTTCTCCCATTTGGGTAGAAAGATACATGGGGATGTGAAGCTGTATGCATTCATCATTAGGATCAAACTTAATTTTCACTAGGTTAAGCAAGCTGCTGTTACAGAGAAGGCAACTGCTTGTAGTTAGATTCTAGAATTCAAACCCAGGTATCTGGTTGTTATGGTTTGAATCTGGAATATTCCCAAAGCTCATGTATTGAAAGCATGTTCTCCAAGGCAGTAAAGTTCAGAGGTGGGGTTTTTAGGCAATGATGGGATCCTGAGGGCTCCTCATCAGTGGACTAATCCATTTGATTAATGGTTCCATTAATCCATTGGATGGATTAATCCGTTGATAGCTGAATGGACTACTGAAAGGTTGGACCTAGTTGGAGGAAGTAGGTCACTGGGGGCATGTACTGGACAGGTTTATCTTGGCCTTGGCCACTTCCTAGCTCTCTCCCTCTCTGCTCCCTGGCTGCCATGAACTGAGCAGCTTCTTCCACCACATCCTTCTACCATGATGTTTCACCTCACCTCGGGTCCAGAGCAATGGGGCTGGTGGATCACAGACTGAGAACTCTGAAACCATGAAACAAAATAAACTTTCTCTCATTTGGTAGATAGTGATTAAGCCCCCACTATGTGCTAGATTCTGTTATAGAGATTGACAAAAGAATAGTTCATCTGCTAAGTGAAGTCCTTGCTCCAATGAGCTTACGTTCTGGGGTTGGGGGAGGATTTATATCCTCTCATACACATGAATGTACCTCCTACATCTTGCCTGATGCTGGGTGCTGAATCAGTTGTTAATAAATATTTAATAAGTGAAAGGACGAATGTCCTAACAGTGACCTTGATCCATGACTCTTCTTTCCCTTCCCCAAGGCCACATCAATGGAGTGTTCCAGCTAATAGTGCATCTAGATGAAGGTGAGGTCGCTTCTGGATGGGTACATCAGCTCCCTTCCAGGGAGCAATTTGTAACTTCTCTCATGAAGCATAAACTTGGACTAATTTCCAAATGGTAGGTGCTCGAATTATTTCTCCAAGGAGAAGACAATTTCCTCTTCCCACTGTTCATCATGCAAACCTTGCAACCGCAGGGGTGATAAGTAGAAACATATAAATGAGATCCAAAATTTACATTTAGCTATTTGGAAAAAAATAGTGTCAGTCAAAAAAGCAGTTGAACAAAACAGAGGACTGGGGAGGGAAGAGTTTGTATCTGAGTCACAAAGTCAAGGTAAAAGTCAGAGCAGAGAAGACAAGAGGTCTGCGATGAAGAGATTTGTTTTTCACTTCTAACAATTCAAGGTGCTCTACACAGCGCTCAATCCAACTGCTCCCGCTCTGCCTTCCCCCAGCTAAGGGCTCTTCCAGGACACATCCCTTTCAACCTTGTGCCTCTACCCTGCCCCTGCCTGTTTTCTCCACCTGGAAAGACCCTACTCCATCCTTCAGATGTCATACATCTGCAAAGCCTGCCCTTGAATTTAGCCCTCCTTCCTCCGCATGCGTATGGCTCTTGGTTCACACCCCTTCATAGCACATTTGAATCCCTGCTCTGGTGAGTTTGCAGGTCTGTCTTCTCTACAAGATTTTTAGTTCCTCGGATCTTCATTATCTTCAAATGATCCATGGTACCTAAAACTGTGCCTGGCACCCATGACTATTGAGACAAGAGACTTAAATATCCACTAGATGTGAGGCTTAGGTTGGGGAAATACTTGTGGGATGGAAAGGACTGAACACTGTACTCAGTTACTAGAGCAGGATTATGGAACAGACTTTTAGGAATATCTTAACAGGCATCCATTAGTTTGAGATACTTTAGGGCTTGGAGCCAGCAGGATGAACCACAGGCAGAATGGAGGTGAAGATGGGTGATCAAGCAAATATGAACTCTGGGAAAAACAAACAGCAAAGAGAGAGATCAAGGTATTTGTTCCTCTCTCCTCCCTCTCTTCCTGGCTTGGGTACCAGGCTAGCACAGCCACAGCTTCTGCTAGAAGCTTCTGCTAGACTCTTCTCCAGAAGCTGTAGCTCAGGCTTAGCCTCTGGCAACATCACTGCCTTTCTCTGCTACTCCAGGCTGAGGGGTGTTGATGACTTCCTGCTGTAGTGGGTCACCAGAGACCTTTGCTTACTTGTTTCTGTCCCTCCCTCCGTTTGTTCGTTTGTTCGTTCGTTCGTTCGTTCGTTCCTTCCTTCCTTCCTTCCTTCCTTTCTTCCCTCCCTCCCTCCTTCTTTCCTTCCTTCCTTTTCCAGTACTGGGGATGAACCCAGGACCTTGTGCATGCTAGGCAGGTGCTCTACCACTAAACTACACCCCCAGTCCACCCATACCATTTTTAACACACCCTTGACCTTCCAACTTTCAGCTGGGGACTATGGTTGATAACTCTATTCTTACAACTCCTTGACTCCTGCTAATACAAAATTCTGGTTAAGGAAATGGTGGGTATCACTCTCTCCTAGAGATCGTATCTGGCCCACTTCTTAGTTTTATAAATAAAGTTTTATTGGCACACTGCCATACTCATTGATTCACAAATTGTCTGGCTGCTGTCAAGCTACTACCCCCGCAGACGGACGTAGTTGTAACAGAGACAGATTGGTCTCCAAAGCCTGAAACATTTACTCTAGTCCTTCACATTAAAAGTGCCCCCCTGCTCTGCGCTGACTGTGGATACTTGGCCATTACTTTAATGCCTCTGTAAAGTGTCTTCGAGGGATTTCTGCTTCTAAAATCTGGTTCTCTCTGGTTTCTTCCTTCCAGTCTCATTGCTTTCAAATCCATTCTTCAAAAGACTTCCAGGCAGATCTTACCAAAACACAACTTTTTTTTTTTATTGGCACTGGGGATTGAACTTAGGGGTACTCGATCCTCAGCCCTATTTTGTGTTTTCTATAGAGACAGAGTCTCACTGAGTTGCTTAGCCCCTCGCCGTTGCTGAGGCTGGCTTTGAACTCATGATTCTCCTGTCTCAGCCTCCCAAAGTGCTGGGATTACAGGCATGCACCACTGCACCCAGCTACCAAAACACAACTTTGACCCTTTCCTTTCTCTTTCACGGGCTCCACCAAATGGAATCTAAGTGCCAGAGCACATATTTCTCCATTTCCTTCCTCACAGGCAGAATTGATTGTCACTCTGATCATTTGTCATGCTGGCTGCTCTGATTCAATTCACCATGGATTATATTGACTTCTCAACATCTTCTCAGGACGCAAGAAACCGAAATGCTAAGTGTCTATGTCCATGCTCACACACATCTGCATTCCAGAAAGGTCACCACATATTAAAAATAAGGCTCACCTCAGAACTGAGGAGGTGTAGTAGTGTGGAAAAAAAGACTGTGGTGGGTAACAACAAAAGGACCTCCTGGAGGAGCCCCTGGGTTCAGGCGTTGTGGGGCCTTGGGTACCAGGCAAGGGAGAGAGACCCAGGGTTTCTCATAGGTGAGTCGCATGGTCCAGTTTGGGTTTCAAAACCCCATTCTGTAGCCAGCATGGAAGGATGGGCTGGAGAGGGGAAAATTACAGGAAAGCAAGTCAGATGAAGAACACCAGGTGTGGACAGGCCTGACGGTGGGGCCAGATCCCAGGGCATGGACAGGGAGGAAATGTAGAAAACAGAGCAGACGAGGTTGCTGGTGATTGGAAGAGGGCTTAGGGTGTCAGGAGAAGTGGGAGGAGCTGGGAGGGCTCCCAAGCTTCTTCTATCTTGAGAATCTGGAAGAACCAGCTAAACGCTGGACTGAGAAGTTCATAGGAAACCTTGTATTTCCTAGATCCTGAAGGCCAGGTAAAATCATTGACCCACACAGGCTCAGGGTGACCAACGTGCCTGTTCTGAACCCCCCACTTAGAACAGCATGGGAGAAGGGATGGCCACCGATGAATTTCACATGACTTAGGAAAAGCTCAGAACTGCTGAAAGGTGGAGGTGGGGGCAGCTTTCCCCTCCTGCTGGAAGTTTGCACTGAGTACAGGTGCGTGGCAGGAAGACACTGGCAGGAGAAAAGAATGCTGGGCTCTGCTGAAGGGCTGCCTGCAGAACAGTGCCAGGCAACTGTGGCCTGCTGCTTTGCCCCTTACCAGCCCCACAGAACATGGTGCCAGTTAAGGGGGTTGAGGGCTGCAGCTGTTGGCAAGAGCATCTTTGAGGAATGGTCCTGTAGAGAAAGGAGCATCCGAGCCCCAGGGCAGGGACCACGCACCTGCTGGGATAGTACTCTGGGAGCTAAGGGCCTTTCCTTGTTTCCTCAACTCTTAGACATGAGTAGTGATCTGACAGAAGTGAGGTGTGCACCTTGGGCCCAGGGTTGGCTTTATTCCCACTTTTCTGGTCAAAGGTAGAAGTGCCAATCAATGATCTCCACCATCTCTGAAAAATCTCCAGCAGGAGGCAGCCACTGGGCTTGGACAGCAGGTGAAAGTTTGTGCTTATGTCCTAAGGGACCATCTGTACCTCACCTGGTCCTCTGAGGCCTTGTCTTCAGGAAGAAAGACCTGGGAAGACTCAGAAGCAGCAGAATCCAGGGCAAATTGAGAGACAAAGCATAGATAAACTAGGTTCACTGAGACAGATGCTTAGAATATAACACTTTCTTTGCGAGTGGTGCAAAATCAATGAGGATGCCATGATAGGAGGATCAAAAAGTCCCATTTAGATGATGTATTCATCCATTTTCCATAACTATAATAAAATGCCTGAGGCTGGGAACTTTATAAAGAAAAGAGGTTTATTTGGCTTAGTTTCTGAGATAAAAGTCCAAACATCATGGCACCTGCTCAGATGAGCCCCTTTCCACTGCCCCCATGTTACCTTATGGTCAATGTCATTACAACAGGAGTGCATATAAGAGGGAGAGATCACAGGGCAGGACAAAAAGCCAAAGGGAGGAGGCAGTAACAACTTCCCACCTCCTCTTAAAGGGCCCACTGCCTCTTAACTTTTCCACACTGAGGACCAAGCTCCCTGCATGTGAACTCTGAGGGGCACACTCAAACCATCTACCTCACAGCAGATGAATAAGGGTGGAGGAGTGTACAGCCTGGGTGGTGGTTGTTACCCCCAAAGGGAGATGATAAGCTCATCCAACAGTCTCCCCCATACCTGTGATCAGGTCTTAGAACAGGTCCCTGGAAACAATTAAGCTTTCCTTGCATCACAGAAGACCTCAGGTGGAAAAGAAAGACACTTCCTAGGCTGATCTCCAGCTGTGACCCAAGCTGCCATGGCTCAGGTTACAGGTTCCAACCTTTGGGAGAGAGGCATTAGACAGAACAATGCTCTGACTCAGCCAAGATGGGGTTTTTTTAATGACAACAATGTGGAGATGATAAGTGCCCCCCCACAAAGTTGAGTGGATTCATCTGGAATATTTGATTAGTCCTAATCACCAAATATTATTAACAAATCACCTACTCAATTAATTGAGCCTCCAATTACAAGGAAGTTGTAACATTTTCTGAATGCTTCTTAATAAGGCTTTTAGTTTGAAGAGTATAGTGTCATTTTGTTTCAAAACCACAAAAACCTGCCTTGGAGGAGATTAAAGTAGAGATTCTTCAAAGGAGATAATTTTTGTTGAAGTGCGTAGTGAGCTCTTTATGCGGAGAGGAACACTGAATTCATTCTACTTTTCAAAGGGAAGAGGAAGGGAAAGGCTGAGAGGACAGGAAGGGCAGAGAGGGGGACAGGATCTGAGAGGGGAGAAGTAGGGAAGACATTTCCCCAGTTATAAAAATTATTTAGAGAAGAAAATAAATAGGGCAGGTCGGGGATGTGCATGTCACTGGGGGGACGGGGATGTGGCCAAGTGCCCGATTTAAGAGGCTCACATTCTGGTTTTAAGTCTTTTCTAGTTTTGAGGGTTAAGCTTGGGCAGAATAGATCCCTTTGTCCTAAGAAGCTGCCTGAGTTCCACCTGAGAAGCACGTTGGTACTCAGAACCAGGAGCTTCTCCCTTACCTTCTCCCTCCCTCACGAAAAACTGGGTTTTGTGGCCCCCCCAGAACTGTCAATGCCTTCGATTAAGGTGCAATTTCCATTTCAAACTGGTTTGCTCACATTTTCTCATTTGATGCCCGAACAACCCTAACAAAGCACAGGGCAAGAGTGAAAGAGTGACAGGCCCATTTTATGGATGAAGAGTCTGAAGGTCAAATAGCTTTAATGTCGTATCCACACCTCCTGGCAGGGAAGTGGCCCAAGTGGGTCTCGAGGTCAATGCCCTTTGGACCTAGGAGTTTAATTCATGCCCAGAAAGCCAGATCCAGTGTGGTTTCTCTATCCAAGTCACCCCTTTTCTGACTCAAGGGCATTGCCAAGTTGGTGAGGGTTCACTCCGAAATTTGGGGGTTCTTCGAGGAGAGTCAGAGGAGTGACGCAGCACCTTTGGCAGGTGGCCTCAGCAGAAGGGTGAGGTATCTGGGAGGTCACTTTGAGTCAGACTGGCAGGTTAAGGACACGTGTTTTTGGAAGAGCCAGGAAGGAAAGGGACCTTGATCTTGCTCCATCTGAGAGAGCTTAAGACCCCTAAGGGCTGCCATAGCAAATCACCACAAACCGGGTGGCTCAAAACAACAGAAATTTATTCTCCCACAGTTTTGGAGGCTAGAAATCCAATATAAAGTGGGCAGCAGGCCACACCCCATCTTGAAGGCTCTTGGAGAGAACCCCATCTCACCTCTTCCTGGCTTCCGGTTGTTGGGGACCATCTTGGCATCCCTCGGCTTATAGAGGCACCAAAGACCTCATCTCCAAATAAGGTCACGTTCATGGGCACTGGGGTTCTGACTTCAACTCATCTTTTCAAGGAACACAATTTTACCCATACCAGAGACTGTCCCTATTCTATTTGCTTCCTAGAGTTTCATAAATAATATTCAGGAAGGCTTCCTAGGATGGACACATTTCAAATGCTTCAACAACTTGAAAGAAAAATATTTTTTCTGTATTTGTGCAAGAAGGAAATTGCGATATCCTCAGGCCAATTTCCCCCAGTTCTACATTACTTACAAGAAAATTGAAGCCCCTCTGTTGCAGCTCCCCACCCCCCAGGTGTGGCAATCTACTTGAAGCTAAATGGGGTTAAGAAGGTTCTCCGAATGGAGTATCTATTATAGAGTTTGCAGAGCCATCTCACTCTACGCTCAAGATGCCCATTATATGTAGTTACAGGGGGGAAAAAATGTAGCTTTGGTCTGATCCATTTGAATACTTTCCTTAATTCCCACTTTCTGAGAAAATGTGCCTTGACCAATGTCTGCCCCGTGAACTAAACTGTGTTCTTGCCAAAACATTTAGGAACACGGTGCCTTTCTCATGACTGATATGGGCTAGCAGTAATCAAATCAAATAAAGCAATGTAAAAATTATAGAAAAGCTATCTACTCTAATTTTGGTACCTAATTTCTTGTGCTATCATAGGAGCAGTATGTCTTCTTGCCAGTTGAAACTGGAGATGTATGGTGCTGTATCCACTGTGTTATCTCTTTCCAGTTTCATTACCACTCTTTCTTTCTCCATTTTCAGGGGAAAATATAGATTGCAATAAATGTTCCATATACATGTCTTTGCTTGCTCTATTTTGAGCTTTGAAAGAAATACCCATTTGTGTTCCTCAGGATGCCCTGGAAAACCGTTATTTCTACAGCTGAGAAGCAAAAGCTTTCCTCAGGAAACACTCAATATGGAAGCAACCAAGGCCAAGGCAGGTTATATAACATGACTGTGGCCCTGCTGTAGCTGCTGAGGGGTTTTCTTCCATTCAACCCAAGGCACCTACACCCTATGCTGAAATGTGAAAAGCAAGGAAAAACAACATTTCCCCCATTTCCCCATCTCCTGTCAAGTCCATGTCCCACCTCTAGTAGGCATCTGTGGGTGACTCTCAGCATCTCTGTTCCTCTTCTTTCCTCCAGACACTCCCAATCTGTCAGAGGACCCTCATAAGTTAGCAAAAACTTATTCTACATAATTCCAACTAGCTCAAGGCCTGGGACACGGGACCAGATCCAGCAAGGCTTTCCTCAGACCTGACCGAGGCCACAGTGATTGGTTCAGGCATGGCATGTGGCCAAGCTGAGCCAGTCGGAGTAGATCTCGAGACAAAATGTGAAGATGAAGATGATCTTTTCCTATTTGGACAGGAATGAAGAATATTTTTACTTTGGAAGGGGCTGGCAGCCAATCTATGTCCACAAGCAATGCTAGCCTCTGGGGAAAGTCATTACTGTGGATGGATGGTAGAAAAGACAGAGGGACCTTGGAAAAGACAGAGGGACCTTGGTAGTGCCACTGGGTTGCTGGATCAAACCAGAATCAAAACCCATAGCCACTTAGTTATGTGGCTTAGTAAGTCCCTTCATTATTTGAGCCTGTTCAAAATACATTCCATTTTACCTACAACTGAAACTATCTTTTTTCACTTCCTTATTTCTCTTCACTATCCTTTTCAAAATTCCATGGATAGTATATTTGGAACATGATGAATTGAGGTGCTTACAGAATATTCAGGTGGCAATAACTAAAACAGAGCTGCTGGCACTCTCTGTGAGGGTGGATATGTTCTCTAGCTATGTTGCCCAACACAGAAGCCACATCCTGCTGTCCAACCCTTAGTGCATGGCTTATGCGAATGAGGGACTGAATGTCTAAAATCAATTTTATGTGAAGAATCTGAACTTAAACACACAGGGTTAGCAGCAACTGCACTGAGCAGCACAGAAGGATTTGAAAACATGGAAATCGGACATATATTAGGTGAAGACAGAAATTCGGGAGTCTCAAAAGTGCTCAGAGTGTGTGGAGTGAGAGGAAAAGAGAGCAAAGGGCAACCCTTGGAGAATAGCAACATTCAAGAACAAAAGGAGCCACCAAAGATACTAAGAACACAGGGACAGGGGATAGGAAGGAACACATGAGGTATAGATGTGTAGAAAGCTAAGCGGCATTACAAGGAAAGAGGGGACCAGGACAGTGCCACAGGCAGAAGGGGAAAAGATAAGACAAGTGCCCATTGACCTCCCAACAAGGTCACTGGTGGTCTTCAGAATAGTGGCACCGTGGGAGGAAAGCCAGATGGCTCAAGACACCAGAACCGAGGTGCTCTCGGTCATGTCATTCATGATCATAAAGAACCCAGACCACTGGACGTCCAGTAGACATCAGCCAAGTAGCAACTGAGTTCCTGCTTCCCCGTCTTTACCTAATTCACTTTGGAATGTTTCTGGGGGACACAGTAACATTTTCCCCCAATTGCTCCTTTAAATTTTCCCACAAATCAAATATGGTAGCATCTCCATGGTTACAATCATGATTCCAATTTCCGTACTGTTGGTTTGGATCATCAACCAACAATTCCTTGTGAATTGCCATTTTCTTTTTTCTTCCTTTGATATATATTTATTTGAGGCTTCTATTTTTAACCTGTGGGGGGCAGGAAGTAATGGGAATTCACAGAATTTATTGCACAAATTACTTCTCTGGCTCCCTCCGACCTCCATCACATCTTCTGACAGTGGCATTGTATTTCTTATTTATTAGATCTTTAAGTGCTCTGTTAGGCAGTTTACAAGCTTTCCTTAATGTCTGTGTAACCCAAGTGGACAACAGACACTGAAAATTGATCACAGGTCATATCAGGCCCACCTTTACATTTAAATCACATAAAGCTTTCTTCAACTCCGTACTGGTTTCCACACAGAGATTGCTGTGAACCTTACATAAAAGCCCAAGGAGACTAACTTCAAAGAATAATTTCAAAGTTATTTATAATATACACACATGGAGGGTCGCTTTGCCTCCATGCTAATGGTAAAAGTGAAAGCGAAATAGTCTAAATAATTTCTGCAAAACACTGTATTTCCCACACTAGTTATCAGACTTGTAGCTCCCTCTCTAGCTACTGAGTAATAATGAGGCTTTGAAAGAATTCTCCCTGATGTTCTGGATGGCAAGAGCTGTCATCAGGACACAAGATAGCGGAATGGCTAAGGGCATACCCCACTGCTACTCAGTGGGCCTTGGGGATCCTTTGGAGTTGCCCTGGTTCATAAGCGAAATCACATCTTCCACTGCAGCTGATGCTGGGTCTTTTCAAGCTTGTTGACTTAACAAAAGCCTCCTCTCTGCTTCAAATGCCTCCCTTGCTTATGCATTAGTAAACTCCTATTGAACCTTCAAGATTCCTACTATGGTTTGAGAGTGTCCCCCAAAGTTCGTGTGTTAGAAATTTGGTCCTCAAAGCATCAGTGTTGAGAGTGGGATCTTCAAGAAGTAAGAGCCCTTGAATGGGTTGATAGACTTATGGCTGGAGTGGGTTCCTGGTGGAAGAGTGGATTTGGTCCCTCCCTTCACCCCCTCAGGCATGTGTGCACCCGTGAAATGCCTTCTGCCATGTTACAATGCAGCAGGCAGGCCCTCACCGGCTGCAGCCCCTTGATCTTGGACTTCCTACCTCCAGAATTATGAATCAAGTTAATTTATGTTCATTATAAATTAGCCTTTCTGTGGTATTCTGTTATAACAGCACAAAACAGACTAAGATGCCACTTAATTTTTATTAAGCCTCAGGAAGTCCCTCCCAAAGACCACTGTTCCTTCCTCTGGGTAACCACATTCTTTTTATAGCTTGAGTACATTTCCTTTTGTTTATTTATGGGTCTTTCCCCATAACTAGATTCTTCCAAGTCTAGTTCATCTAACCCCATTGACTAGCTCAGGGCTTGGTGTATGATGGCTATTTCCCAAGCATTGCTGGAGGGAAAAGGAGTGTGTGAATGGATGGGTGCTGTCCGTAGAACCCAAAGTCAGGTCTGCAAGGTCAATGCTAAGCAAATATTTTGGAGAAAATACACAAGGAATTTGAATTAAAACAAAATAATCTCTAAGCAAAGAAAGCATACTGTAATTAGGTGCTAGATTACACACCACAACACAAGGACCCCAGAACTGGCTCTGGTACTAATACCCTTTGGGATATTAGTGACTTTGGGAAAAATTATTTTGATTTCTACCTTCTTAATATAAAACAGAAGGCATGGGCTGGGGTTATGGCGTAGTGGTAGCGTGCTCGCCTAGCACGCGGGAGGCACTGGGTTCGATCCTCAGCACCACATAAAAATAAAATAAAGCTATTGTGTCCACCTACAACTAAAAAATAAATATTTAAAAAATAAAAAAAAAACAGAAGGCATGACCTATTGGTCACTAATGCACCTTCTAGCTCTAACTTCTTTTAGTCACTTGGCAACTTGCTGTCTGACAGATGCCAAGAAAACATCATCTCTGGAGAGAAAGGAAGCTGTTTCACAGGTTTGGATCTAGCTTGTTTCCAGCATGTGGATAAAGATTATGTCTATACATCTTTGTAAACACCTCCTTTTTTTCCTGAGTGCTCCTATGCAGCACAACATTGGCAGAGAGAAGACTCTGAAAATAGTTTGTTTATGCTACAAATTTGCAAGTTGGCTTCTTCCAGGTACTAAGGCATTCTTTCATTCATTCACCCATTTATGCATTTATTCAACTACTTATCTATCCAGCCATTTATCCATCCATCCTTGTATCCATTCAACAAATATTTGAGTGTCCTGATTGCCTAGAGCCATGCCGAGTCCTGAGAATAGCGTCAACCACCATTTCGGTGTGGATGGCGGTCCTCAGCGTGGGGGATAATAAGTAGCTACACCACTGGGAGCTCTCCTGCAGTGGCTCTTTCTCAGATGCCATCATCAGATGGAAGAAGGGTAAAAAAATGTGGGTTCCCACCCCTACAGAGGCAGCATGTGGGAGCTAGGGATGTTCGACACAGACAAGAGAAAATCTCACATCTTGGAAGACTTTTTCTGCATGACCCAAGCAGGCACCAGCAAGGCCATCCCCTGTAAGTGACAGAGAAGACATCAGTTGATATGAAGCAATCTGAAAATGGAATGGACTGCCTGAGAAGGTAATGAATTTTCTGGCCCTGTCAGTGATTGTACAAGGGCTAGATAATCATCATTTGCTGGAGATGTCACAGAGGGAATTCGATCATGGAACAGAAGAGTTCCATGAACAAGGTGATCTTCAAGGTTCTTTCCCCACTTTGAAGTTGCAGACCTCTAGGAGCAAGACAATTATTTGCGTCCTACTCAGCACATGGCCAGGCCAGTTCGTGTTTGCCATGGTTCTTTCCCCTGTAGCCCCTGAATTCTGCTGGAGCTCAGAGAGCAGAGAACACAACAGCCTCTCCACTTGGAGTCGGTTGGTTAGCATCCACGAAAGCAGTTCAGCAGCAAGAATCCTTAGAGACAGAAGATACTCAAGTGAGAAAAACAGAAAGATCTGTCCTGAGAAAATCAGATGGATTTCAACCCACCCACCTCTTCAGACTGAATGCACAGTGTCGGGCAGAGATTTACCAGCAGTCTTGGGTCACCAGGAACTGGAAATTGTCCTCAGTACGCAGTTCTGTAGTTAGAGCCTGTTGGACCATGTTGGTCTCTAAGGGAGTTAGGTGTTCACTAACAACCAGGCCCGTTGTCCCTACATTCCCTGATAAGTGAGCTGTCCTCTTCAAACACAAACTTGAGATTGTCTCCCTCACCCGCATTAAAAATTAAAGCTGTCAATAGAACAAAGAAAACAGTTCTAAGTTCTCCAACCCATCCCTGCCCCCCACACGGAGAATCTCATTTAACTCTGCAAACAAACAAACACAGGAGACAAATGCCAGCAAAGCCACCTTGATCAACAGCAGGCAGAGAGATTTAAACTTTCCCTGGCCCCATTTTGTGTGTTCACTCACACGGGGGTTCTGGGTGCATCCCGGGCAGCCTTTCATTTCTCTGCAGGAGGAGCAGATGGATGTGGCTGCTTAGATAGTGGCGTTTATTGGAGAAATAAATCTCTTTGGCTAAATGTGAGCCTCGCAGAGCAAACAAAGGAACCGCTTTTTAATGACCAAGGTTTCAATGAAGCCCAGCCACCTAAGGCAGAAACCCAATTAAGAAGAGATGGGAAATTAGGGTCCCAGAGACCACTTACCCATCCAAGCCCCCACTGTGCACCACCAATGGTGTTGGGGATTTAGGTTTAAAGATAAACAAGATAGCCCCTGTGCCCTCCCGAGGCTGGCACTGGAGGCAGCGGTGGTGTGTGGGGTGAAGTCAAGTGGACAGAATAAGGTGAGAACTATAATCTTGGTATGACATAGTGCTGTGGAACCAATTCTCTTCAGGAGGGAGCAGGGGAGGCTTCCAAAGAAAGTGCTGTTTGACCTTGTCCTAAAAGATGTTAAGAATTCACGAGAGGAAAAGGGGATAGATTCTTCCAGACAGAAAGCAGAGCATGGCAGAGGAAGTGGGGAGGAGCAGGGCCCACAATGTCGGGGGACAATGTCAAGGTCAATGGGAGCCAGGTAGATAGGTAGCCCAGAGCCAGCTGTGAGGGTCACAGGGCCCATGGAAGCATTTGGACTTTATTCTGTAGGCAAGGGCTCCCAGACACATAGACATAGAATCACCTAGGGAGCTTATAGCAAAATACTGATTCCAGGGCCACATCTCCAGAAATGGGGATTTTGTGGGTCTGGGTAGGGGAGCTTTGCAGCCAGGACTTCTTGGCTGGAGGCCTATGGGATCTCAGGAGTCAGATGGAGAATACATCTTCACAGTGCTCGTGAACAGGAGGTGTAGAAAGGACAGTGTCACACTCAGAGGGACACGTAGGAGGGTTCTGGCATGATACCAAGGTGGCCTCTCCCTGGTGGCCTTTCTACATTACCTGGCACCATGTACCCAGGAAAAGTCACCTGGGCCGGGGAGTAAGGTAGGCAGGATCTGCCTGCTCAGTGGCAGTGCCCAGGGGATGGTGGCTGTCCCAGGGGAGCCAGACTTCATTTACGTGTTGTGCCACTAATTAAGCCCAAGGCCCCAAAGTGGGCAGGGGCGGGCTCCCAGTCTTGAAGCAAAGCTGGAACACAAACAAGTGGGGAGGGAGGGGAGCGGCCTGCCCCTGAGTGCAGCTCCTGCCAGTGCCCTGCCCACCTGGTGACGTCGCTGATGATGACCCAGTCCCCAGCGTTCTGCCCTAGCCTAAGCCTCCAGGCGTCCTGGTTCTTGAGCTATTGCCAGCTGCTTGGCACAGGTAACCCAGCTCAGAGGAGCTGTTCTTTAGGTCATGTGCCCTCACCTGCAGGTGACAACAGTGAGCAGGGCCACAGGGGACTCCACATTGACCAACCAAGTTCTGATAAGTGGCCACCTCCTATGCCAGCACTTCCCTAGTGTGAGAAGCAGGAGAAATGACAGCAGATAAGATGTTCCCTTCCTTCTTAGCAGGCTCCTCTGCAATCCAATCACCTGGACTGTGCCAGGTACAGCCCACCAGAAAGCTGAAGAAATGCCGAGTTCCCAAGAGAGTCACTGTCAATCAGCACCAGCCAGAGCTGGTTCAGGGGTGGTGCTTAGAGAGTATTTCGCAACCCCTGGTAGCAGCCCCACTCAAAAATGTCATTAGTACCCCCAGTACTCTTTATAAATAGATAATACAGCTACCCAGTTCATCATTTCAAGAGCAATATCATGCCCTGAGTGTCATGGAAAGATATAAAGCAAGTAAGTTGCAGTGATATAGTTTATAGCTGCACTAGAAGACAGTGAGGCAGACACCCCACGCAGACCTAGGACTGCCTTGCCTCGGTGACGTTACACCGAGACACAGGCCCTGGGAGCAGCGTTGCCATTAGAGACACACTTTCTAAACCTGTGTTGTAGAAAATGTGTGTTTTCTAAACTGGTACGTGATTCTTGGTAAAGTTCCAAACAAAACAGAGCACAACCTTTCCTCAGTTTGATTGACAAAGTATTCCTGTAAAAGGTGTGCGTTTGTAGTCAGCAAAAAGAAATACAGTTGTCCCTCAGTATTTGCAGGAAGAAATACAGTCACATCTCAGTATCCACAAGCGATTGGTTCCAGGATGCCCTGTAGATATCTGTGTATAACACGCAACCTATGTTTTTCCTCCTGTATACTTTAAATCATGTCTGCATCATTCACAACACCTAACACAATGTACAATGCAGTATAAGAACAGTGTATAATGACTCTCTACGTAATAGATGTTTAGGAGATAATAACAAGGGGGAAAGTCTACTTGTTTGGTGCAAATGTAACTTCTTAAATTTTTTTTTGTAGTCATAGATGGACAGAACACCTTTATTTGTTTATTTTTATGTGGTGCTAAGGATTGAACCCAGTGCCTCACACGTGGTAGGCAAGCAGTTACCACTGAGCTACAGCCTCAGCCCAAATGCAACATTTTTACTAATATTTTCCATCTGATGTTGGTTGAGTATATGGCAGTAGAATCCATGAATATGGATTATAGCCTACTATATATAGTATAGCCTACTATACTTTGTGTTTATATGCAAAATAGAAATAGATGCTAAGTTCCCAAGATTATGTTTATTTTTTTCTTCACCTACAGAGGACATTAGAAACTCTAAGGGATGTGGGACTGTTTATTGTGTCCCTCATGTCTCAGGAATTCTCCCTGGCTCCTGCCTACACAATACTGTGGGGCCCCCCAGCCCAATGCATGTACCTACAAATTTCCAGAATGCCCTTTAGGTGGTTCTGTCCCTCTGAGGACCCCTGCTGTGGAGTTCACAAAGCCCTTTCTTGCACAGTCATTGATTTGAGCCTCCCAAGTGAGGGAGGCAGAATGAATAGGAAAAGTGAGGTCCAGAGAGAATATGTCAAGCCTAGGTGCAGAGGAAGTGGGCAGGAGGGAAGGGTACCGAGAACCTCCAAATCTTGAGACTGGATGGTGTTCAGAGCTGAACCACATACCTTTCCAAAATCACATGTCCTAACACCTGCTACCTCACAACGTGACTAGATTTGGACAAATGGTCTTTAAAGGTGCTATTAAGGTTAAATGAGGTCATACTGGTGGTCCTCATCCAACATGACTGGTGTCTTCATAAGAAGAGCTTGGGACATGACTTACACAGAGGCAGACCCTGTGAAGACACAGTGTGAAGACAGCATCTCTAAGAGAGAGGCCGCAGGAGAGACCAACCCTGCCAAAGCTTTGACCCTGGACTTCTGGTCTCCAGGGTTATGAGAAAATAGATTTTGTTGTGGGATCCACCCAGTCTGTGGTTCTTTGTTGTGGCAGCCCTAGCAAACTACTAAGACGGGACTTTTCAGATGGTCTAACTGACTGTCTGCCCCTGTATAAATTGCCTTGGAATTCCCACAAGCCAATCTCGTGGCTCCCCATCTCCTGTTCTCCACACACCGCAGAGCTGAGAATATAGACACTGCATTTCACTCTCTAAACCAGATGAAGTAATTCACAGCCCACCAGGTAAACGGGACAAGAGTCTCCCGCAAGCCGAGTCAACAGGGAAGCCTAGAACAACCGCTAATTGTATCTCACATGTTAGCCAGACCTGTATGGTCCAGATGAGACCATATCAGGCCAATTAATTATCCAAATTACATTAATTACCCAAATCTCTGTGCTGAGGCCTTGCCTACTGGACCAACAGGAGACTTAGTCATTGCCTGGGATTCTTGGGCTCACCCCGTGTGCTGACTCATGTCTGGAATCTAACATTATTGACTTCTCATCTTGCTTGTCTTGAGGTTCAGGCAAAAAAACTGGGTGGCCCATGACAGCCAGACTTCCCACATGTCCCCCACTGCTGCCTTGGGTGTTCTGTGCCCACCATCTCTGGCTTACCATCTTGGGACAGCTCTGTTTCCTTTCTAAGCAAAAACACCTTCTGCTTTATGCTTATGCAAAGGGGCCCCACAGCAAGGCAACTGAAGCCCCTATGTGTTCTGGCTCCTTTTTTCTCCACATGCCCATGGACATGCCTTCCCAAAGCACCTGGACAGGGAGGAGCTGGCCCCAAGATGGGCTCCTGGATCGGCTGCTTTGATCCCTCCATGGTCAACCCATCTGCTACAGTTAAAATCTTAAATGTCCCCCAAAAGCCCGTATGTTGAAGGTTTGGTCCCAGCACATGGTGCATTGGGAGATGTTGGAACCTTTAGGAGGTGGGGCCTAGAGGAAGGAAGTTAGGTTGCCAGAAGTGTGCCCTTGACGGGAATATGGGAACCCAGTTCCCTTCCTCTCTCTTTCACTTCCCAGTCACCATGAGGACAGCAACTTTCTCTGCCTTGTGCTCCCTCCATAAGGTGCTGCTTCACTACAGGCCCAAAAGCATAGGGGACATGGCTTGACACCTGTGAAACCATAAGCCAAAGTAAGGCTTTCCTCTTTATAAGTTGATTGTCTCAGGTAACCGTTACAGTAATGGAAAGCTGACTCACACAGTGTGGGGAGGAGGTCAAGATCAATGGCAAGCGAAGAATCCTTGTTCTCCTCTTGTTGGTTCCTCCTGGATTGGAGGAGGGGAAGGAAGAGGAGTGTTACTAGAAAAAGCAGACATTCCTAAATCTTGCCTCAGAAAGGGGCCACCCCAGTGCATCGGATGTTTGCAGGTGCTCAGCCTCTGTGGGACTCAGAATTCTCATGGCCTTTGATCCCTAAGGCCTCCTGGACTCCCTGTGTAAATTCACACAAGGAACAGAGGCACAGAGGCAAGAGCCGCCCACCACTCTTAGCAGCAGCAAGGCCCCACAGCCTGTGTTGCTCCAGTGGATGGCCAGTTATTGAGCCTCGCCTTATGGGACCCTCAGTAGCATTTGTCACAGATCTCAATCCCCTCCAAAACACCTGTCCCCTTGGCTGCCAGGGGCCAAGTCCCCACTCCTCCTCTCCAGTTACTCCCTCTCCCATTCTTGTGTTTGCTCCTTGCTGTGATTTGGATCTCAATTGTCCCCAGAGGCCATGTGTTGAGGCTTGGTTACCAGCCTGTGGCACTTTGGAGACATGGTGGAACCTTAGGAGGTGGGGCCTAGAGAAAGGAAGGTAGGTCATTGGAGGTGAGACCTCGATGGGGATAATGAGACCACGGACCCTCCTCTCCCTCCCTCTCTTTCTCCCTCCCCAGCAGCCATGACGTGAGTAGTTTCCTCCACTATGCATTCCTGGGCCATGATATACTCCCTAGACACAGGCCCATAGGGACAAAGCAAGTGGCCATGGATGGAAATCTCTGGAACTGAGCCAAAATAAATCTTCCCTTCCTTCAAGTTGATTTCCCCAGGTATTTTGCCACAGTGATAGAAAACTAACACACATAGTCCTCAACATGACCACCCTAACATGGGTCAGTCTCAGGCCTCCTACTCTTTGCCTGCACTCAGTCCTTGGGCGAATCCCATGGTTTTCCATACCATCTGCACACTGATGACTCCAAATTTATATCTCTACCCTAGAACTCTCTTTTAAATTCTGGACTTGATTATTCTCTGGCTCCCTTGACATGTCCAGGAGGCGTCTCAGACCGGGCATGTCCACACTGACCTCCTGCTTCTCCCTCCCAGCCAACTATGTCCTCTCTCAGCCATTCCTCCTCTTAACATATGCCAGCTCCACTCATCCAGCTCCTTAGAGTCACCCTAACAATACGACCTTCAGCAAGTTGTGTAACATTCCAAAGCTTCATTTTTCTCCTCTGTAAAATGGAATGTTTCAAAGAATTGTTACAGAATGAAATGAGTTCATATCTGTCAAGGATTTAGACCAGGGTCTGTGACATAAAAAGTGCCATAAGTTGTCGTAAGTATTTGTTCAATTAAGTCAATCCTGTCTCCTGTCTTCCTCTCACATTTCATATCCAATCCATCAGTAAATCCTATCTGTTGCATTCACAAAATAGTGTCTGACTACTTCCACCCCCTCCCCTGTCACCTCTTTGGTCTTTAGGAAGTCTAGGGAGTTGTGCAGCCATCAGCACAATCTAATCTTGGAGCCCTTCCCTCATGTCTCCTCTGGACATTGCGTATAAATGGAATCATACTGTATGTGGTCTTTTGCGTCTGGTTTTTCCCACTGAGCATAACGTTTTGAGGTTCACCCATGTTGGGGCATGCATAAGTGGGTTCCTTTTTCATGCTGAAGAGTTTCCCATTGGATCACCTTTGCCTGTGTTTGTCATAGTCCCCCACAGGTCTCCCTGCTCCTGCCTGTCTGCCGCAGCCTCCCCTCTACTGAGCACAGCAGACACACTGTTATCTCATGAGTCAGTACATCCCATTCCACACTCAAACCCTCCCATTAGTCCCGCTTCAGAGCAAACGCTCGAGTCCCTATAGAGGTGTCTTAAACCTCTTAGGCCACCATAACAAAATGCCACTGGGTGGCTTAAATCACAGAAATGTATTTCCTTACAGCTCTGGAGGCTGGAAGTCTGAGATGAGAGAGGGTCCTGGTGAGATCTCTTTTCCTGGCTTGCAGAAGGCCACCCTCTGTCTGTGTCCTCACTCGATGTTCCTTGGTGAGAGGTCGCTCTATCTTTAGGAGCTCATTTAACCTTAATTACCTCCTGAAAGCCCTGTTTCCAACTAGAGCCACATTGGGGCTTGGGGCTTCCACATATGAATGTCAGGTGAGCACAACTCATCCATAGCTAGAGGCCTACAGGCTGTGCCTAATCTGGCCTCAAACCAGCACCGCCCAACCTCAGGGCCTCGTCTTGCTGAGCCCTCTGCCTAGCCACGCCTCCCCGGCTATCCTCATGTTCACCACATGGCCCCCAAGTCGCTGCTCGACCCCTCTTCTCCTGAGACCTCCCTGCTTACTCTGCTAAAACTGTGACCCCCTCTCACCACTTAGCACCACCTCATCTCCACTTTCCCTCTCCACTTCCTGGCTTCTTTTTTTCCATGGCACCATCTAACAAAATTCAAGTCATTCTTATTTATTTCTTGTTCCTTTGTTTTACTTAGAATGCGAAATCCATGAGGACAGGAGCTTGCATCGCTTGGCCAGGCTCGGGTCTAGAACGCAGAGCGCACAGCAATGGCCTCACAATGCTTTGTTCACGAGATCCCGTTGCACTCTGGGCCCAACTCGACCACCGTGTCCTTCCCTGCACTGGAGTCAGATCTCAGCATTATCAGTAGCCTCCTTGTCCAGCAACAGGGACTGGATCATGTCCATGTGCTGGGTCAGTGTGTGTTATGGTATGGATGTGAGATGTCCCCCAAAAGCTCATGTGTGAGACTAAGGCAAAAAAAGGTTTAGAGGAAAAATGATCGGGTTATGAGAGTCTTGACCCAATCAGTGTGTTATTTCCTGATGGATTAACTAAGCAGTGACTGAAGGCAGGTGGAAGATGGCTGCAGAAGGTGGGCATTGGGGGCGTGGCTTTGGGGTATATATTTTGTATCTGATGAGTGGAGTCTCTCTCTCTGCTCATCATATGAGCTGCTTCCCACTCTATACTTTTATGCCATGATGTCTCACCTCACCTCGAGTCCCGAGGAATGGAGCCGGCTGTCTATGGAATGAGACCTCCGAAACCGTGAGCCCCCAAATAAACTTTTCCTCCCCTAAAGTTGTTCTGGTCAGGTCTCTAAGTCACAGCAGGGAAAAAACTGATTAAAATATTTGATCTCTTGACAGAGCCGGACAGCACAGGTCCCACCCAGCTTCTGTTCATTCATTTTGCTGCTAGGGTTTCCTTTGTCCGCTGTGGGCCCAGCCTGCAAAGATAACAAGACACAGTCCCAGGCCTCCAGGGACTCCCAGCGTAGCTGGGGATAGGCTCACTGTGCGGCAGATAATGCTCCAGCAAAAGAGGCACAGCGGGGCTGGGGTTGTGGCTCAGTGGCAGAGCACTTGCCCAGCAAGTGCAAGGCCCTGGGTTCGATTCTCAGCACCATATATAAATAAATGAATAAAATAAAGGTCCATCAACAACTAAAAAAAATTTATAAAAAAAAGAGGCACAGCAGTGACCATCCCCTTGCTGAGCTGAGGTGGCTCTGTGGCATTGGAAATGGGTCCTGGAAGGTGACATACATGTTAGCAGTGGAGAGAAAAGGTGCAGTCAGGCCAGGCCATAGAGGAGCACATGCAGAGCAGTCTGAGGTTTAGCCTATGAACCAGTGGTTTGGAAAGGCCTTTATGGGGTCCTGATGACCTCCTCTGGAGCCACCAGGGGAGGGAAGGACACACAGGATTCTGAACTCCCCACCTGGTTTCCTTTAGAGCTTTTCATTCTATCTGCTTTACATAGAGAAATGCTACAGTCTGAATATAATTCAAGTGTGCCCCCCAGATGTTTGTGTGTTGGAAGCTCAGTCCTCAAGGGGGTGAGGTTAAACACCAGTGGGCCCTTTAAGAGGCAGGGCCAGTGGGAGGTTGTTAGGTCATTGGAAACATGTCCTAGGGAGGGATAAACATGGGATCCCTGGTCTCTTTCTGGCTTCCTGTCTCATCACGTGATATCTCTCTTTCTCTCTCTCTCTCGCTCTCTCTCTCTCTCTCTCTCTCTCTTTCATGTGCTCCTACCATATGATGCCATCTACCATGAGGTCCTCAAAAAGGGCCTAGCTAGCACTATGCCCTTGAACCTCCAGAGCTGTGAGCTAAATAAATTTTTCCTTACAAATAACCTAGCTTCAGATATCTCATTATAGTAATAGACTAATACAAGGACCTTCTCACAAGATTTGATTTTTTTTTTTTTTTTTGGTTCCAGGGATTGAACTCAGGGGCACTCGACCACTGAGCCACATCTCCAGCCCAATTTTGTATTTTATTTAGACACAGGGTCTCACTGAGTTGCTTAGCTCCTTGCCATGGCTGAGGCTGGCTTTGAACTCGTGATTCTCCTGTCAGCCTCCCAAAGTGCTGGGATTACAGGTGTGCGCCACCATGCCCCTCACAAGATTTGATTTTAATGAATAATTTGAAAACTAGAGTGATCCAGAGCTGACCAACAGAATTTTCTATGATTAGGGAAATTTTTCATCTCTGCACTATCCAGTACAGTAGCTACTAGTCACATGTGGTTGTTGAGCACTTGAAATGTGTTTAGTTTGACTGAGGAATTGAATTTTTAACTACTTAATTTTAATTGATATAAATTGAAGTTGAAATAGACACATGTGCCTAGTGGCTACTGTTTTGGGACACGCCATGAGGCAAAGAAAATTTAAAGTGGGAGAATATAACTAGAACTGTACCTAAGAAGCAGTACAACCCTGTAGGTACCCAAATGTACACGAATTTATCTCCATTTTTTTTGGTGAGGAAATTGAGTCTCAAGGAGAATAAATGACTTTTTTAAGGTTCCAGAGTTATTCAGTGGCTAAGGTAGATCTAGACGCTAAGCCTGGGAGCCAGCCAGAGACACTGGTGCTGAAGGGCCATGTCCACAGGATTTATACAAATTTAATAATTGATAATTATGACTATACAGACACCTCTCGCCAAATGAAATAACAGCTGATTTTGTCCTAGACATGTCTCAAATTCTACTTGAGGACAAATGAGCCAAAAGGAAAATGAAAGATTTATGTTTTTAGAGTTTTCTAGAAAAGATATTTTCAGCTAAAATTTCTTGTGAAGGTCTGTATAATTGTTTTTCTGAAATCATCCACTAAGGAGTTTTGGCATTAAAATTCTTGTGCAGGTAATCAGCATTTTCTGGTGGTAAAAATCCAAGAGAAACAGTGGTTTGGACTGCAATAGTAATCCCTCTTTATATCATGCATAGTAAATTATGTCACCTATCAACATTATTGCAAACAGTGAGAAAAATTCTCATCCTTCAAATAGGACTTGCCTTAGTCCTTTTGTGCACTGTAACAGAATGCCACAGACTGGGTAATTTATAATGAGCAAAAATTTATAGGCTCATAGTTCTGGAAGCTGGAAAGTGTAATATCAAGTTTCTGGCAACCAGTGAGGGCCTTCTTGCTGCATTATAAAATGGCAGAAGTCATCACATGGCAGAAAGCAGAAGGCCAAGAGAGAGCCCACCCCTCAAAGGCCTTTTATTAAGACATTAAACACACCCAGAAGGGTGGTACTCTTATGGCCTAATCACCTCTTAAAGGTCCCACTTCCCAAAAACTATTAAATTTTTGCATAATATTTGGAAGGGACGAATATTCAAACCATAGCAGAGTTCTTAAAGATAATTTCCTAATGAGCATTTTATTATTTTTTTTCTGGGAGGTAAAGTAATAGATGAGGGGAAAGCTTTCAAACTCATTACTATCTTATTTTTCCTTACCTGACTGCTTTCTCAGAAAGTACTCAGACAGTATTTTCTCAAAAAGTACTTACTAGGGGAAGGAAACTCCTAGTGCTGGGTACAGAGTCGGTTACAGTTTGCACTTTCAGAGTGTACTTCCAGGTTTCTATATCCTCAGCACTGCATGTTAGAAGATGGGAAGAAAATATCTAGATCGGCAAGAGCCAATGGAGGATTCATGAAATTTGCTCAAGAGAAGGTAATCTTGTTCTCCACAGAGCTCAACAGAATCTAGATTAATGTAATAGGACATGCCCAATTATGCTGCAGTAACAAACCAACTTCTCAGTGACCTAAAATAACAAAGGGTATTTCTCTTTCAAGTTTCATGCCTATCTAAGGTCAACAGGAGGTTTTGTTTAACACAGTCACCCAGAGACCCAGATTGACAAAGGAGATACCTTCTCAGACTTTGTTAGGAGCTCTGAAGGGCTTCCACTGTCACCTAAGTGCTTTGGCCTGGAAGCTACCATTCTCACTACTTTTTAGCCAGAACTAATCACATGGCCTCATGCAAGCGCATGGGGGTCAAACAATATAACCACACCACTTACCCAGAAGGCAGAGAGCTAGAACTGTCTGGCATTGGCACCACCGGCCTCAATAGGAACCACAGCTTTGTTCTGTCTACCATTTCTTATCTGGGAATTCCACCCTCCTCTGGACAACCAGTAGCCAAAAATGGATCAAGAGAGCAGGAAATAAACAGATCACATGAAAGTCTTAATGGAATGAATGCTTCTCCCCAGTGTTTCTCAAGTCACAAGACTCTGTCAGCTTGACTATTTCCTAAAGGAGATGCTAAAAAATAGAGCCCCCCCCCCCAACTTCAGGGACGATAGGATGTCTGGTCAAGCTTTGGGGCTGGAAGGGCCTTAGAGGACATCCAGCATAACTTTACCCTTTCAAGGATGGGGAAAGGGGGTCCCACACAGAGGCTATCCTGAGGTTGCCTGGGCAGGGGTAGGACGGAATCCAGCTCTTCTGGATCCCATGTCTGAAAAAAAAAAGTGCTCCCTGACTTACCAGCTGTCATCTCCACACAGCCCCTGATCTGAAGAAGCACAGGGAAGACAGGCTGGAGAGCAGGGAAGTGTCCCCTGACGTGGGTCCCTGGAAAGGTCCTACAGATCCCAGAGGAGTCCTCCCTTCCTGAGAACACTTGGTCAAGGCCTACTTCCCCCAAACCAACATTTCCAGCACGCTCTGTGGGAGTTCATTCCAAGTCTGTGTGAACTGTGGATAAACCAGACTCCACTTCTAGCTTTCCGTGAACTTCTGAGAAAACTGTGCATGTCACAGAGGGGGAAAGAGATGCAGAGAAAGGAGCAGAGGCAGCAGCGCTGGCATAGAATGACAGCCTATGGAGAAGCACTTGGTGGGGCCTTGGTGGGGCCAATCAACCCCATCAGGTCTGTTCTCTGCTCGGGCCGCATCCAGGTCCACTTCCCCAGCCTCATCACCCCATGAGCCGCCTGGTTTCCCGCACTCCATCCTGGGTTCCCTGTCCTGGGCTCTATTCGGGAATCTCCCACAGTTCTTGGCACCCAGTGGACACTGGACAGGTATTTATTAGATTGATTTGTTCCCATCTGGGGTGGGGAGGGATTGGGACAGGAGACTCTGTGCCAACAGCTGACTCTAGTCTAACACTGGGTGCTGCGATTCACTAACGTTGTGCACATGGGACACCTAAGAACCGCCTGGCAGGTGCTCCCTGGGTTCCACCTCCTGAAATCCGGATGGGGTCGGGGACCTGGGAATCTGTATTTCCAGAAACCACCTTAAGTGATTCTGATGCAAATTGTCTATGGACCACATTTTGAGAAACCCTGTTTAGTGTGATTCAGGCTAAAAAAAGAGGTCCAGATAAAATGAAGAGGAGGCCAGGGGACATCAGAAAGACTTCATGAAAGGGGTGGTGCTCGAGGAATCAACAAGGGCTTCATGAATCAAGGGTCAGAGAAGAGGATTCCAGAAGGCTCCCCTCCACAGTGCCAGTGAGGATGGCAGATGGCACGGAGGAGGAGCCAGCAGACACTGTCCCCAGGCATTCCAGTTCCCCTTCTCCTGAGGGTATAGCCAAAGCTGAGAGGGCTCTACTCCAGTCCTGGGACTCACCCCCTGCCCCCACCCCACCACATGCGGACATGCTCCACCTGGTCACTCCCAGGAGGAAGGAGCCAAAGTAGAAACGTGACGGGGACCCAGTTATCCTCAAACTGGTCAGGTGGCTAGCAATAACAGAGGGCTGAGAGGGAGAGCTGTCGGGGAGGAGTCTTTGAACTCAAGGTCAAAGTCAAGTCTCACTAGTCAACTGTGGTGCTGCAGATCAAGCCAGACTCCGCCATGCTGCAGACCCTGTCCCACGCCCCACCCAGTGCGGGCCCAGGTGCGCTCTTGCTCCCACCTCCCTGTCCACCCCCTCCTCGAGCCCCTCATTCACTCCTCAGCCTTCAGCGAGCCTGAGGAATGCTTGTTACAGGGGCTGAACTGGGATATACACTTGTTCTTCTCGTTCACAGATTTTCTTGGTCAAAAAGAATAATCCCTGGGAGATAAAGGTCTTCAATGCTGGGTGCTATTTTTATCTCTGCTTTATGATTTTAGAAGGCCTACTTCACAGATCGCAAAAATTACCTGTACCGCAGCCACAGAAAGTTCACCTGAAGCCCTGGTAATTCGTCAGAGTCAGATCGCTGGGGAAACCCAAGGCCTGAGGAAGAAAATAAACATTCAACATCAGGAGAGGCATGTTGCAGCATTCACAAAAGAGTGTGGAACACCTGTAATTAAGGTTAGCCCTAACTCATCTACGTAAAGGCATCACGACTTAGCTTTACCCCACCCCAATCTGAGGTAAATTGCCCTTCTTTGGTGGAAGAGAACATGTATGCTTTCAAGGTGAGGGTCTCCCGGATATGTAAGCGATGGGGGAGAGATCCCAGCTTGAGTAACATGTCAAAATAATAGTCAGTTGCAGGGAGAATCCTGCAGAACTGATATTTCCAATAAAGCCGAGAGGGCTCATCGTGATTGACAGCTCCAGGAAGCAGCCAGGGGAATCAGATGTGATTGATGAGATCGTTCTTTCCAAGCATTGCCAAAATCTGCCTCGGAGAGTTTACTCGCATCTCCCCGAGTGGAAAATGTGAGTTCGGTCCTGTCAGCCGTGCTATGTGATGACCAGTCGTCCAGGTGCTTGCAAATGGACCTGCAGATACTCCACCCAGGCACGAGGGGAAGAATTGCAGGACTGTGTTCTCCACACGTGTCCAGGCTTCTCGTCACCACCCGCTGCGGAGGGCTCAGGCGGCTGCAGCTGCGGGTGCATGCATGGAGGTCACCCTTAGAAACCAGGTGGTTCTGCTTCAGTTTGATGCACAGGCTGAATCCAGCTGTGGCCAGTTGTCCTACATGACAGTGACATACTGCGGGTCCCACAGGGAGCTGGGAAGGTGGGGGGCAGGCGCCAGCTTCCCACCACAGTCACCTCATAGCCCCTCTACCCCTCTACCCTTCCCTGGCCTCATTCACTCTGCAGCCTGCTGGGCATCCACACACCTTGCCCCCATGTCACTGAAATGTGCCTGTATCTGCCCATGACTACTGCTGGGGGACAGCTGCAGGCCTCAAGGCCACTCTCCCTGTCCTATGTTCCTGACTCCCACGACAGCACGCTGTGCCAGCTCCTAAGCTCTGGCTATGTTGGCACCTTCTTGTCTTCCACCTGCTGCTTAAGTCTTGAATGTCCTAGGGCTCCAACTTGCCCTGCTTCTTACTCCACCCCTAGAAAGCCAAGCACCACCTCTCTGCCCGGTGCACATCCTCAACCACCCCAACCCCTCCACCCACCATGTGCCATGCAGAGCTCAGACCTCCCACTGAGCCCGTGTTCCCCTCTCTGAAGCTGCCACCAGGTGCTCAGTTCAGCCCTCCAGCTGTCAGCCACGCTCACCCAGGCGGGTGTGATTAGTACACCCCTGCCTAATTCCATCGGCTGCATCTCCCACTGACAGCTCTCCTCTTGACCCTCTGCACATCCCTGGGGTCTTGCCTCATGATGTAGAATGGGACTGCAGAATGTTCCTACTCAGTGGGTTCTGCCTCCTGTCTCCACTCTAACCCGTCTCCCCAGTGCCCAGAGTACTTTGTCCAAAATACAAATCAAACCTTGCCCCAAATACTGCCTCATCTCTTAATGGCGTCTTGCTCACCACCTATGACACATCAAGCCTTTTTATGGCTTTTAAAGTTCTCAGCCTCGGGCTCTCCCCTGACTTTCTATTCCAGCTCCCACACTCCCGTGAGCACCCTGCATTCCAGCCATATAAAAGGACAGTATCCCAGCCTCCCAGAAGGGCTCACAGCCTGACTCCCGACCCCTAAATGTCCTTCTCTGCTTTTGATTGGCAGGTTTTTGTCAGTCCCCAGCCTTGTTTAAACTCTGCTTCCTGGGTGAATCCTAGGAGCAGAGCTGGAGGTGGGGCTTCTCATTCAGGCAATTTTCTGGGTGGTCTCCAGAAAAATCAACACGAGAGAAACAGGAGGAGGTGAAACAAAGAGCGTGGACTGAACTGGGGACGAGCATCTGACTGAGCATCCAAGGAGCTCTGGATCATGCGCTGCACCCCCAAACTAGCCCCCTACACAGGGTTAGGCCAAGGGGCCAGCTCTTTATAGCCATGCCAGCCATTGGCCAGGATTTATGGAGGCGGGTGGAAGTCCCCATGAGGCAGCTTGGGGCAGAAGGCAGTTCTCCAGAGAAGGGGCTGCGGTGAGACTATAAAGGGCACTGGGGGGTCGGTGCACCAGCAGCTTTTAAATTTGATTGACTCTAAAACTTTCTGGGGACTTTGCTAGCACAGATTGGTGGGCCTCACCTTAGATGTTCTGATCCAAGGGGTCTGACAAGATATATTTCCAGCAAGCTCCCAGCTGCTGCTGCTGCTGCTGCTGGACCAGATACACCTTGAAGGATTCCCTCCACTTCTTCCCCGCCGTCCACCCTCTTGCCAGGGTAGAAATGCTCACGCCCTCACGCAGTTCACCCAACACCTGGTGGTTTGTGCCCTAAGACACCTGATGTTTCCTGTACTAGTTTTTACTGATGGTCCCTGTCCCTTACTTACCTGCAGAGACTCATGAGAGAGCAAGGGTGGTCTGGCCCAACTCCATGTCTCACGACCCAGCTCTGTGGGCACAGGGTGGGCCTCCATCAACAAGTCTCCAGTGAATAAAATAAGGCCTGCCAGAATGAGAAAAATGTCTTTTCTGCTGCACCAGGGCTCACAAGCAGGTTAAACTGTGATTTTCATGCTGCCTGGCTTTGGGGTTGGCTGCAGAAGTCACCCTTGGAAGAAAGAAGCACTAATTGTTTTGAGGAAACCACTTCAATGAATGTTCTCACCGTGCAGAGGGAAAGGCAAACTGCAGAAGGTGGGAATTAGGAGCGAGGCTACCGTGCATGATGCTAGAGCAGCTCTGCACCAGGGCCCCTCTGAGGAATTGTGGGATATTGGTTGAGAAGAGGGGAGGGTGTTCATGGCCTGGACCCCAAGAAGGAGGAAGGCGACCCTCAGCACAGGCCACACGTTGACCCACACCTGACACTAGCAAATGGGGGCCAAGTAGAGACAGCCAGCCATCGGGCAAGGGTACTGAGCAGCCGGGAGCCTGAGGTCCACTCTCAGATCTTACGTTCTCCTCTTTCCCACAAGATGATCTCCAAGTCTTCAGGGCAAATTGCAAAGAGGAATCAGCTGCACAGGCCTGATGAGGTGGAGGAGACGGGGAGGCTGGCTGGGAGGCAACTGTTTGCCCTGGATGAGGGGTTTCCCAGGATGGGGGACCTTCAGCACTAACGCTGGCAAAGTCCTAGGCCAGCCAGGACAGGATGGGCACCCCACTGGAAGGGGAGGTAAGGGAAAACCAGGACTCATTTTTAGAGTGTGTAAGCATTCCCCAGACGTTCCCTCATCTGTCAGGAGTGGAAGTAAGGGAAAGAATGGCCTCTCGGAAGAGGACGAGGCTAATTGGCTATTAGAAGAAAAGGTAATACAGGAGGCTGGATATCTGCAGGGAAAAGGGATAGCCAAGGTTGTTTTTAAAATTCGAATCATGACTAATGATTTTATACCAGTCTTCATTGTGGAAAACTACTAGCCAAGTGTGAGACCAAGGATAGCCTGGGAATCATAAGGCCTGAGCTCTAATCCCAATCTTCCATAACCAGTTGTGAGGCCACGGACAAATGAATTACCCTTTCTGGGCTCCAGTGTCCTCGCCTGTTTAAAAAAATTAAGGTTTAAACTAGGTCCAGAGTTCTTTTATGTACCACAGATTTCTTTGGCCATTTGGTGAGGCTTGTGGGTCTCTTTTCAGAAAGGCATTTTGAAATCATAAAATAGAATTTACAAGGGAAACCAGTTATACTGTCATAGAATTATCAATTGTTGATGAATTTGTTATATAATAATATATATATACTGCTTAATAAATGTAATAAAGAACAAGACCCAGCAGTAGGCATAAAAACTGTAATTTCAAAGTAGTTAGGAACATAAACAAATTTCAGATGCTTATGACAACCATAATTTCATGTGAAAATATTTGTGATTTCGGTGGACAACTGTGTCTCGGGTACTGCAAATGCTGTAAGGTTTATTTTCTACATTTTCCCTGTAGGAAGGAAATGCTATACTTCAGCTGGAGGTTAGTGAAAATAAAAACATATTCCCTTTTCATTTTCCCCCAGTTATATCCATGAACTTGTTATGGGTTCAAATGCACCCACCCCCAAATTTGCATGTTGAATTCCTAACCCCAAGGATCTGAGGAAGTGACTGTCTTTGCAGATAAGGCCTTTAAAAAGGCCATGAAGGCAATAGGAGATCATGTGGGTGGTCACTAATCCAATGTGACCAATGTCCTTACAAGGAGAGGAGATTAGGAGGCCCACGGAGGGGAGACCTTGTGAGGACACAGAGACGACAGCTGCGTGCCAGGCAAGGACAGAGGCCACAGGAGAAACCAGCCCTGATGGCACTTTGATGGCAAACTACATGCCCCAGGTAACAGGCCCCAGGTAAAGAATTGAAGGACTGGACAACTTCTACAGTCTGTGACTCTACCCAGCCTGGCAAAACCTTCACGCTGGAAAGGAAGAAAGTCTCGAGCTCTGTGGGCAAAGATAAAAGGGTGGACCCTTTGGGCCATGGCAGAGCAAGTCAAGGTGAGAGGAGTCAAGAGTTCTGAGCCACTTTGCTGACGGTGACTGCTGCTGCCCTGAGTGCTGGGAAGAGCCTCAGCCTCCACCTCTGGGAGTGTCATCTGGGAGATCTCAAGGGCGGCCCTGTGTACTCGGTGCATCTGCAGAGACCTTCAGCCGGGAGAGCTGTATGACTTGATCCTGGGGCACGAGGATGGTTCCTGCGAATGAAAGAACACAGTTCAAGGAAAGATCTGCCAGTTCCTGATGAGAAACTGTGGTTGGTTTTCCCAAATTGTCAACACTTCCCAGCATGGAGGAGCCTGCCCCTGGCAGATGCCACTGCCCAGCCAGGGGACATTGCCATGGGTGGTGAGAATGGATCTGAACTTCCCAGGATCCTGGGGGAGGAAGGGCAGCAGCAGGAGAAAGAGGAAGACAGAAGAGGAAGAGGGGGTAAGAAGAGAGGAGGATGAGGAGGATGCTGGGAATGGGGAGAGGGAGGGAGAAGGAGGTGGTGAGACGAGGCAGACAAGGGAGTCACGAGATGGAGGAAGAGAGAGGAAAGAAGGAGTGGGAAGAGAACAGGCTATTTCTCCCTTCCAGTGAGGCTGTCTGAGGCTCCCTTGTCTCTCTAGGGACTGCTGGTGACCCAGAGACAACAAACTGGGAGAAGGACTCAAATGGGACCTCTTCACATCCCACCACCACCAAGCCAGTGATTCCCAATGGCTGGAACCCTAGCTCCTACACCACCTGTATCAGCAATCTGGGACCAGGTGGAGGCATCCCCCTGCAGAGCCCCAAATCCTAATTCTGGAGTGTGAAGAAGGGGGCTGCTCCTCAGTCTGACCCGTGGCTGTCTCAGAGGGTGCTGCCTCCATGCAGGCAACCCTGGGGATAGACCCAGCCCTCTATCTTCTCAGGAAAAACTATTGACACCATTTATTTTCTTGGTGCTAGTTTGTTTTTCAGTCCTATCAACCCTGATATGAGGCTTAATACTTCCCTGGAGAGCAAGGTGAAACCACTGGAATCATGAAGGTAAATACCTAATTAGGATGCTTCTGAAGGGTGTATTTACTGAGAGAATGTATCTTCAGCTGGTTTGCAATTAGGGAGGTTATTATTTTCTCTGGTTCCGGCAGGTTCTGCACTTAAATGTGTCATTAGGTGCTGCTTTAAAGTATCTGGGGTACCTGGAGGGCATCCTTCATTTATTTTTAAGATAGTTGTCTATTGCAACATCCATACAGCTGAGCCACCGGGATGAGGAGAGATGTGCTCCAATTGTAGCTATGTTGTTGAGGGACACGAAGTTATACTCTGGGTCACCATCCAACTAAATAAGTAACAATTAGAGACTTAGAGTCAAAAAGATCCATTGATTCAACCAAGAATCTAGTCTATTCCAGGCACAGAGTTTAGTGTTAGCATTCTACTTCATTTCCAGACCAGTTCTGTAAGGGGATATTATTCCTATTTTATAGAGAGGAAAGAGGTTCAGTGAGAAAACATGCTTGAAGTCACAAAGCAAATGAGAAGCAAGGCCACCACACCCAGAGGCCAATATGATAACAGAAGATTGCAGCTGAAAGAGATGCAAGACAGGTGTCTTCTGAGAAAGCCCAAAGTCAAAGGGAGACCAAAATGAGTCTGTGAGCACACAGCTGCATTAACCATTAAACATAGCCCAGCAACCAGAGATGAACAGAAATCCTCAGGCTAACAGTCTACTTACTTCAGTTTCTACTGTGTAATAAAATATATACCCAGCTTTTAACCCAAAATTACAAGACATGCCAAAGGCAAGAAAAAATACAATCTGAAGACACAAATCAATTATCAGAGTCAGATTCAAATATGACAGATGTTGGATATCAGATAGAAAAATTAAAATAAATATGACTGATATGTTAAAATCTCTAGTTAATAAAAAGGTAGACAACATATAAGGACTGTGTAATGTAATCAGAGAGATAGACACTCTAAGGAAAAAAATCCAAAGGAAATGTTAGAAATGAAAAACACTATAACAGAAAGGGAGAATGTCCCTCATGGAGTCATCAGAAGAATAAACATGGTGGAGGAAAGATTTAGGGACCTTCAAGATAGATCAGTAGAAATTTCCCAAACAAATGCAAAGAAAAAAATGACTGAAATAAAACAAAACATCCTAGAACTCTGAGTTAATATCAAAAAGTGTGCATACGCATAATTACAATGCCAGGAAGACAAGAAAAGGAAAATGGAGCAGAGGAGGTATTTGAAATAATAACAGCCATAACTTTCCAAACCACAGATCCTGGAAACCTGAAAAGTACCAAGCAGAAGAAATACCAAAACAAACAAACAGAGAAAACTCCGCACCTAAGCATATTATATTCAAACCACAGAAAGATATAGAAAATCCTGAAAGAAGCCAGGATGGTGTGAAATGTCTTACCTACATGGGAAAAAAGCTAAAAGTTACATCAGACTTCTCAACATAAACTGTGCTGCATGAAGAGAGTGGAGTCAAATATTTAAAGTGTTGAAAAGGAAAAATCACCAACCTAGAATTCTATATCCAGCAAAATTATCCTTCAAAAGTGAAAGACAAGTATTTTTCTTAGCCAAACAAGAACTGAAGGAATCCATTGCCAGCCACCTATACTACAAGAAATGTTCATAGAGTTTCTTCAGGCTGAAATAAAATAATGTAAATTAGAAAGTTGGGTTTATGTAAAGAAAGGAAGAGCACCATAGAAGGAATAAATGAGGGAAACATAAATATCACTTCTCTCTCTCTCTCTCTCTCTCTCTCTCTTTCTTTCTTTCTGATACCAGAGATTGAACTCAGGGGTACTCGACCACGGAGCCACACCCTCAGCCCTATTTTGTGTTTTATGTAGAGACAGGGTCTCACTGAGTTGCTTAGCGCCTCGCCGTTGCTGAGGCTGGCTTTGAACTTGCGATTCTCTTGTCTCAGCCTCCGAAAGTGCTGAGATTATAGGCGTGGCCACCATGCCAGGCTCACTTATTTTTCTTATTATTAATTAATATCAAAGACAACTATTTAGAACAATAATAGTAGTTATAACATGCTGTATGATTACAGTAGCTGAGTAGAGGAAATGAATAACAGCAATGTCACCAGAGATAAAAGAGAGATATTGGGAAAATTGGACTTGCTCTACAGCAATCAAGACTACATGTAATGGTGAAAGAACAGAAACATAGATTAATGGAATGAAAAAGAGCCCAAAGAACAGAGCAGATACGTTCAACTGAGTTTTGACAAAGGTGCAAAGGCAATTCAATGGAGAAAGTGTAATCTTTCCAACAAAAGTGATGGACAAACGGACATCTATGCTTTAAAAATTGAACCTAGGCACAGACTTGACACCTTACACAAACATTTATTCAAAATGGATCATAAGTCTAAATGTAAAGTGCAAACTACGAAACTTTTAGAGGAAATCTAAATGGCCTTAGGTTTGTTGATGACCTTACAATCCACCAAAATTGTGATCCATGGAAGGAGAAATGGTTAAGTTGATGTTGTGAGTTGAATGTTGCCGTCCCCCCCGCCCACCCCCCCCCAAAAAAGTCCACATCCAAATTCCTGGAATCTGTAAATGTTACATCACTAGGGAAAGGGTCTTCATGGAATGCTAAGGGTCTTGAGATGAGGTCATTCTGGATCACCATGGTAGGTCCTAAGTCCAGTGCAAGTGTCCCTGTAAGAGACGCACCGGAGAGATGTGACAGAAGAGGAGGCCATGGAGCCACAGGGGAGAGGTAATGGTCACAAGTCAAGCCTGGAGTCAAGGAGGCCTTTGATGGGGTGGGAGCAGAGTGGCACTGCCCTATGTCCTTCTTCCCCAAACCCTTTCCTAATGCTGAGGAAAGCATCAGGCAAGGCCCCACCAAGGAACAGCCCACAAACAACTGACCTGTGCCCCTCAAGACTGTCCAGGTCTTCCAAAATGAGAAAGATCTGGAACCCATCACAGCCAAAGAGACAGGGCCACTAAAGGAAATGTGGTGTCCTGGATGGGACCCCAGAACAAAGTAAGGACATTGATAAAACCCAGAGCGGGGAGTGCTGGGGAGTGATATTGGCCAAATTATATTGTTAGGTTGTGTTCACGTACGCATGTGTACCAACAAATCCCACCATTATGTACAACTAATGTGCCAATTAAAAAATGTGGAATAAAACTGAAGGGAATCTGAATAAAATATGGAATTCAGTTAATAATAATATGTCAATATTATTATTCCTTCACTGTGACAAATGTACCCTACTAACACAAGATATTAATAATAGTGAGGCACACAGGAACCCTCTGTACTCCGTTCACATTTCTATTCTATTGCAAATCTATTCTAAAATAGAATTTTAAAAGTTTTTAAGTTAATGAAATAAACTCTGTTATTTATCATCCAATTTTTTTTTTTTTTGGTACCAGGGATTGAACTCAGGGGCACTCGACCACTGAGCCACATCCCCAGCCCTATTTTGTGTTTTATGTAGAGACAGAGTCTCACTGAGTTGCTTAGCGCCTCGCCGTTGCTGAGGCTGGCTTTGAACTCGTGATTCTCCTGTCTCAGCCTCCCAAAGTGCTGGGACAACAGGCGTGAGCCACTGTGCCTGGCTTATCATCCAAATTTTTTTAAATAAATGAACACTTCTCAAAAATAGTATGTATTTAAACATATGCAAGGTACATGGGAAGAATCTTTGTTGTTTGCCTTGGAGAGGAAGCCAAAAGGGGAAGGGACCAGGACAGGAGCTTGGATGAAGCTCCATCATTACTAAGGAGGATGGTGTGTCACACAAGGAGGACATCCGTCCCTAACTGTGTGAGTCTGAAATCCTTTAGCAAAATAGGGAAGGGAAGTGTTGTAGCCAAAAGTATCAGGGTCCCTCTCTGTGGCCCCAGGGGAGGCTGATGTCCGTTTGCAGAGCTCTCTTGGAGGTGCTAGGAAAGCAATGTCCTCACCAGCGGGCATCTGCTCTCCAGAACTCAGGCATGTGGCCCAGAGACATGGACTGTGCCCGTGGCTGTCACCTCCACCCACCAGACCTCAGGCCACTTATTCAGCCTGCTATAGCTCAGTTTCCCCATCTATAAAATGAGGATAATTACAATACCAGCTTCTGAGGGTTACTGCGAGGATTAAAGAGGTGACCATATAAAAAGTGCTTATATTGCATCTGACACCGAAAGGCTTGATAAATGGTCACTATTATCCTTTTAAATGCTTTTCTGCATCTGATTTTCCCCTTAGGCAAGATTGGTAATTATTTCTGGCAGGAAGCATGTTTCATTGCCTGGCAGGAGCTGCTCCTCCAAAGGGCAGCCTACAGGACCCTTCCCTGTCCAGCCCCTGGTGGGACGTGGAGGGTGACTCAAGGGAGCAGGTCAGGGTTAGGTCCTCCCCAATAATTGAAGCTGCCCAGTGAGCACAGCTAGTTGGTGAGAATGTGCTCGACTTGTGTAGCCTCGAGGACTCAAGGCTTGCCTCAGTGACACTTGGAGAATTCACCAGTCACAGAGAGAGATGGGCAATGCGGTTTGTAGAGAGAGGCAGAGGCAAAGGTGGCGATGTCCCCCTGAGGTAGGTGGCCTTCCTGAACCCTTAAAAGTTCCTCAGCCCTTTCAAGAAAAACCTCTTTCCACATGAGTTTTTTGAATAAGCCTCTGTTTCTTATAAGGTAACCCTAACTTAAATGTTGATTTACAGGTTTGTTTTACTCACCAGCCTGGGGCACTGTCCACTGTCTTAGCAGGTAAGATGGTTCTAGAAAGACAACTGCGTGTTAAGAGAGGAAAGAAGGAAGGGAGAGAAGAGAGGGAAACAAAGACGAGCCTGTCCAGGGCCTCACCCTGGCCAGCGGTGCTGCATCCAGCCTGAGCCACTTTTACTGGCTCCTGGTGGCCCCTCTCCTACATGTCCCAGGATCCCAAGCTGCCAGCGGAGAAGTTTCTTAAAATTACAGAGCCTGTAGTTCCCACATACACGGGGATGGAGAGAGAGAAATTGCTGACTGGAGGGTCACCCCAGGAAACACGGTTGTCTCAGAGAGGCTGACTGTTTCAGGGGACAGGACAAGCCACAAGGTTGATTATTGATGTGCCACCCGATGTGCCCCAGGCACCTTCCCACTGTGTCCTGCAGCCCATGGAAAGGTCCTGAGCCTACGACCCTCACGGCCAGTTCTCCCCCTTGCCACTTGTCTCTGTATCACAGGAGGTTTGCCCCTCCGGCTGCATCTCCCAGTTTCCCCTACATTCAGCCCTTGAGGAGATGACGGCCACAAATTGGAAGTTGGGAGAGAAGGACTATTTCTCCTCTTTCCCTCTGCCCCAAACAGCATCCTGGTTAGGGTTGTATGTGGCCACTGGGCTGCCCAGTGGTTAGAGCTCACCTTGTGGACCAACCCTTTCCCTGGGGCTGGGGCCTTGGTTATCTCCTGCTTACCTCTGGTTCTCTCTCTCTCTCTCTCTCATTGGCTTCCCAGCTCTGTCGTCACTTTTGAAACAAATCTCCTGCCTTCAAGTTGCTCTGTTTCCCATTCTCTGAGGGTTTCTGTTTCCTGCTCCAGACTGTGAAGCTGGCATTGTCTCCAGCTGTCCTGAGAAGCAGAAGCACGGGCGAAATCGTAAGCCATAGGCAGGACCACTTGTGCGGTGTTGGATTGGAACCCTGTGTCATCTGACCCCACCTCCTGGCACTGCCCTTGTGTAGTTTTATATTGTGCCTCCTCATGGGTCTGCTCGACGGGTTGGGGTCCCGAGAGATGGAAAGGGGTCCTCAGGGAAGACAAAGTGGGGTCTCACAGGACGAGGTTTTTGGGATGACAGTCTGCGGAGTCACTCCACCCAGACTCCGCCGGCTGGTAAGACCGCTCCGCTGGTGTGATATGCAGGACCCATTTATTTCAGGAAGTGCAACAGTTTATATATGATCCTCGGACCAGTCATGGCCCCGAAGTTACAAACAATGGGGTACCGCTGTCAGGCAGTGCAGTCCATCAGCATAGAATGGGGATAGAGGGAAGGGAGGGGTCAGAGGTCGGAGGGTGCTCCTACACCCTTGCACATCCTCCACCCTCCAGAGGAGCTGGCCTTGCTTCCACCTGCACCTGTGGTACCTGGGGACAGTGTCACAGCCCTCCTTGGACAGCAGACTCCAGGCAACTTGCCCATCATTGCTGGGCTCCTGTTCAGCCCAGATGCATGGCCCCAATCTGAAGTCCCAATCTGAATTTTGGAAAGTGTTTGTGTTGCCCCTTTCCTGGGGACCGCAAGGACAGACAGTTCCCATGAGACTTTAAACGCTTCCTTGGGTGACTCGCTTCATCATCCCCTCAAAGAATATCAGTCCTGAGGCTCTGTAATCCTCTCACGGCCAGCCCAAGAGGTAAGTTATTTTTCCCCAGTGATTTCCACCCCCGCCTCTATCCTGCAGGGGTCTGGATGTGCCCTATTTGATGACAGGTTAAATGATCTAGATCTTTGACACTGAGCCTGCTGTCCCAACCAGTAGCATCAGTCACCTGGGAGCTTGTTGATGTGTAGAATCCCAGGCCTCACCCAGGCCCCAGCCCGGGCCTGCAGAATCAGGATGTGGATCTTAACAGGGGCAGCTTCCCGGATGAACATTCAAGTTGATGAAGTGCCACCCCAGGCTCTAAAAGAACCATACATTGTGGGCTGCTGCAAGATGGAATGGCCAAATGCACTGGAACCATGCTTGACGGGCAATCATGCTGCACGCTTTACTATGTTAATCATTGTTTTTATCCCTATTTGCTGGACCTCAAATCAAGCACTAGGGGGCTCAAAGATTAATAGACGAATGAGACAGACGTGCTCAGGCTTTGCAGAGATGCATAAATGCATAAACAAATAACTCTGATAATATGTAGCCCAAGCAATAATAGTTACACACCAAGCTACAGGACCTGGGTTTGGGATTTTGTTTTTGTTTTTTGGTGCTGCACAGTGAACCTAGGGGCACGTTTGGATAGTACTTTGTGATCTACAAACAGATGACATCATTTGAGCATAAGGTGACTTTATAAATTAACTAGCATGACTATTCCAACCTGTATAGAAATTGAACTCAGAAGCAATGGCCAAAGTCACACAGTGATGAATCCAAATCTTGTAAGTCCAGATCCAGTATTCTTCCTGTGTCCCCTCAAGATTCTCCAGAAGAGAAGAGACCTGGTACCGTCAGATACTAGTGAGTTCTAAGTGGAAGGAAAATGACAACCAAGGATTATATCTTAGTTTGAACATATCCCAAGTTCCATGCACTGGAAGGTTTGTCCCCAGTGTGGCAAGGTCAAGAAGTGGTGGAACCATTAAGAGGAGGGGCCTGATGGAAGGTGACGGGGTCACAAGCACCCCTGGAAGGGACCAATGCTGATCTCATGAAGTGGGTCAGGTCTGGTAGGAGTGGATTACTTCCCATAAGAACAGATTGTTATGAAAAAAGGAAGCCTGATCCCTCCCCACCCTCTTGCTTCCTGTCTCCCCATTTGATCTCTTCTCATTGGCCGTCGCTCCTGCTAATGTGACGGCCTCTGCCATGAGGCCTTCACTGGAGCTGAGCAGATGCTAGGACCATATGCTTAAAACACCAGAACTGTGAGCTAAATGAGCCTCTTTTCTCTACAGTACCCAGCCTCCAGTGTTTTGTTATAGCAGCAGAAAACAAACTAAGCCAATGATATTGGAGTGTGCTCCTCACTGTTTTCATCATGGAAGGACAGTGATTGGGGTTAGAACTGAAGTTGTTTCGTCTCAAAAGTTACAGCCAAATGGAAATGAAGCCCAGACACTTCATGGGGGTGTGGGACTATTCTGTTGGGGTTGCTTGTTTGTTTGGGTTGGGAAGGGCTGCTATTTGGGAGGAAGGTATTTTCTCATTAGAAAGCTGGCCTTGGGCTCCTTCTCCAAGCCAAACTCAGGGAGTTATGTCCTCTGGAGGCTGTTTACCACCCTCAGCCCCAAATCAGCACATGGAGTCTTCTCAATGGGCTCTCCCATTGAAAGGTGAAAAGCAGTTGTTCTCAAAGTGTTTTCCCCAGCCCAGCCACTATGGCAGCACCTAGGAAATTGTTAGAAATAAAAATCCTCCCACTCTTCCCCAGACATGGAGGCAGAAAGTCTAGGGTAGAGGCACCTGCTTAGGTGCTTGAACAAGTCCTCCAGGTGGTTCTGAGCTTGAGAACCACTGACAGTGCTGTCCTTCCTGCAATGATGGACGTGCTCCATGCCTACACAGTCCCCTGCAGAAGCCACCAGCTGCATGCAGGTGGCTACCAAGCACGTGAAATGCAGCCCGTGTGGCTGTGGAACTAACTTTTTAATTTTATCCTCTTTGATTAGTTTAAATTTTAATAGCTGTCCATGACCAGTGGCCACCTTATTGGACAGCACAGGTGTAGAGCACACTGTCCCCCACCCCCAGCTCACAGATCAGACACAGCACAGGAATCCCCAGGAAGGGGGTCCTGGAGGAGTCAGGAGAGGAACACAGGAAGGTAGCCGTCTGGAAGAAGTCATGGCCAGGCTCGTAGAGAAGCTAGACCCTGTGGAGGCTTGCGGACACTGTGGGAGGGGTGGACTCTCCCTAGAACCCTTGGTCCTCTTGTCCCTGGAGGTGGCATATGAAACCTTGGCCACACCCTCAAGCAGAGGTGCTAAGGTGCACATGTGGAGTCAAACTGAGCAGCAAGTAGACAGGTCGCAAGCTCATGATTCAGACAGACTAGAGAAAGGCCTCTCGAAAATCCATCAAAAGGAAATAGACAAGCCGGGCGCGGTGGCGCACGCCTGTAATCCCAGCACTGTGGGAGGCTGAGACAGGAGAATCGCAAGTTCAAAGCCAGCCTCAGCAACGGCAAGGCACTAAGCAACTCAGTGAGACCCTGTCTCTACATAAAACACAAAATAGGGCTGGGATGTGGCTAGTGGTCGAGTGCCCCTGAGTTCAATCTCCAGTGCCGAAAAAAAAAAGGAAATAGACAAAAACAAAGCAGAACAGATCTTGGTCTCAGGTAAAGAAGCCTCTGACAGGGCGGCTGAGGCAAATCCTGCCAGCGTCTCTGTCCCCTGGAAGAAGCATGGAGTCATGGAAGAGACCCTGCCTCCTAGCTAGGTGACGAACACGGGGCTCCACCTCACGGGACCTGTGTTCCTTTACCTGCAATACAGCAGCCAAGAGGCCGAGTACCTGTGGCAGGGTCAGGATAGCAAGGGGAGGAGGAGCTCGCCTCCTGTAGGCAGCCAGCTGTGGGCTCGGCTAAGTGTACGTCACTTGCCGTCCAATGGTCTAATTTCCCTATCTGCAAAATAAGTCTGTCAATAACAGAAGGTTATTAAAGATTAGACGGGTACAAGGCATATACCACAGCACTGGCTGCACACTAGGGGCACAGGACAACTGAGGAGCTTCCTGAGTGCTCCAAAGTCTTTAAATGGACTCGCTCACTCCTCACAGCACTCCAGGAAGGAATCGTACAGTGACACTCATTTTTCAAAGGAAGAAACTGAGGAACAGAAAGGTTATGTGCCTTGCCCAAGGCCACTAGCCTTGTGGGTTGCTGGTCCTGGAGTTGAGCTCTATAGTAGATGCTTTCAAGGGCCACTTGCAGGGACCCCCACACATGCTAATTTTTGTTAGTATCCACCTGGGAAGCAGTCAGGTATGGCAAAGAGGTAATTAGTAAAGGGTCAGGAGTGAAGGCTCTGATTCAGTCACCTCACTCCGTGACCCTGAGCCCCACCCTGCCCCAGCGTTCCCATCCGTGCAATAGAAGGTAAGCACTAGTTAGATCTCAGCCTCGGGAGCCATGGAGCCGTGGCCATCATTTGGAGGAAATGAGACAACTCTATTCTGACTGTTTGAAACACCCCCTAGTCTTCCGGGTCAGAGGGAGATGGGCTCAGAAGTCCCTGGAGGCTCCTTCTAAGTTGAAGACCATTTCAAGGTATGACCCCATTCTAAGATCTCAGGGCGGTCTGGTGGGAAATGCCAAGAGCATAAGGAGGAACCTAAGGTTCCTGTCTTGGCTTGGCAGGGTAAGGCATGCTCCTCCCTGGGCTTCCATGCAGGCCCCTTCCTCATAACCCACCCTCCTTGCTCATTTGACAGGAGATTCACCCTCCCAACCACAGTGTGACTACTTCTAGTCATTCTTGATGACTCTGCCCCTCTCTCAGTGATTGGCTGAAACTTGAAGAAGTATAGGATTCAATCCTGGCTGATAAGGGGGAGTCACCTAAAGGCTGCTGAGAAAGAATTTCCTTTTTGATACCACAAGTCCCACAGGACTTCCATGAAGACACTCTGGATGCCTGGAACTGCTACAGCCACCTTGTGACCATGAGGAGTTAGGGTCTGGTGGTGTGTTCCCTGGAGTTAACCCACCCCAGAACCAACCAACCCTTCCCCAGGCCTGCTTTTTAGGGAAGTCCCATTTGACCCACTATTCTTTCTTACAGCCAGATTCATTCCAAATTATATATTTAGTTTCCTCATTTGCCAAATGCAGGTAAAACCACCAGGATCTTGTGAAGATAAAATGAGATAAAAGAGTTGAAAATCAGAAAGTATCCATGAGAGGTCCTTATTACTTCAATAGCCTGAAAGCAAACGCTGTTAAAGATGGGGGTCCCATTGTAACCCACTGACAGATGATGTGATTTCTAAGGGGCTCTTCTGAGGGGAAAGAGCCCCTGAGACTGTGCAGTCTTCTCTTAATGCTTAATTTGTTACCATTATGTCTAATTAACAGAACCAAGAAATCTAATTTTTCTCAATTATAAATTGGATGAATTAAATGTTCTCAAACAATTTTAAAAGGAGTTAAAAATGGTGCATTTGATCCTTTTAAATACCCCAGTTACCTTAAACGGCAGGCAAAACTTTCAAAACACAGGAGTTACACAATTTATTACTAAGCACACTTAGGCCCACTCTGAGACAGGCACACCATGGCCATAACCCATTTTTCTGCTTGATCTATTACCTCCTCTGGATTACTGCTACATCTATTTATTATTTATTATGTTATTTTTATATCAACCCAGGGATTCAATGATATTTTATTCCTTCCAGTGGTTGGAGGGAGATCATTAGTCTTATCAGACCCAGAAGATGGAGGACACCTTCTCAGACAAGCGGAGGACAGAGTTGCGTTACTGACTAACTGGTTCTTGGCTGGCGGGAGGGGATCTGTACACAAGGCAAAAGGTAATTCAAACACACTTTCCAGGTCTCCAGGTTAGATCCATTTTTATAATAAAGTTTTACTTGTGATGGCTTATGAATTTAAAACATCTATTTTTTTATGAGTTTGTTTTTTTTAGTTGCAGATGGACACAATACCCTTATTTTATTTATTTATTCATTTTTTTAAAATATTTATTTTTTAGTTGTAGGTGGACAGAATATCTTTATTTTATTTTTATGTGGTGCTGAGGATTGAACCCAGTGCCTCACGCATGCTAGGCGAGCACGCTACCACTGCACCACAATCCCAGCCCCTATTTATTCATTTTTTTAAGTTTTAAAATGTGGTATCTTCCCTGATATGGTCATGAGAAAGGCACTTTTACTATGAGACTTTCCCCCAAAAACCATTGCTCCAGTTGAATCATGAGAAAAACAGCAGCCAAATTCAAACTGAAGGGTATTCTACAACCACCTGACCAGGACTCCTCAAAACTGTCAAGGTCATACAGAACAAGGAAAGATTGAGAAACCATCATCCAACCAGAAGAGATCAAGAAGACATCCTGATTAATGCACCATGGTACCCTGCGTGGGATCCTGGAATGAGCGAAGGACATCCGTCAAAAAACTGCTGAAATGCAAACCACGTCTGGATTTGGTTAGTGGTCGGGTATCAGTATTAACACCCCAGCGCTGAGAGGTCAGCATCAGAAGGAACTGGTGAAGGGCACCCTGGGTGTCTCTGCTGTCTTTGCAACTTCTGTGTTAATCTAAAGTTGTTCCAAACTGAATTTGTTTTTTAAAATGGTATCTTAGGGGCTGGGATTGTAGCTCCGTCGTAGAGCGCTTGCCTTGCATGCGTGAGGCACTGGGTTCGATCCTCAGCACCACATAAAAATAAATAAATAAATAAATAAATAGTGTCCATCTACAACTAAAAAAAAATTTTTTTTTAAATGGTATCTTAGGCCGGGGTCCCCCAGAAGCAGACCCTGAAACAAAGATAAGAGTGGAATTCATTCTTAGGAAGGTGATTCTGGGAATCACAAGGCTGAGAGTGGGGACAAGAGAGAAAGGGAATTGGGGAGCAGGTGGCCACTGTGGGTGACTGGGACTCAGTCCCGCCCAGAAACATAGGAGACAATGAGGGACGCAGCTCAGAGCTAGCCCGAGGGACGCAAAGATGCTGGGGTGTTTATCCACCACTCCTGGCAGGTAGCAGTCGAAGCCTGCCCTACAGGTGACACCTCCATCTGGCCACATGGGCCAGGCTGGCTCTGGATGCCAGACACAGCCTCGAGCAACACTTCAGGGCTGATGTGTCCAGGGGAGACAGACAGATCCCTGACAGCACTGCCATCCCGCAATCCTTCCCAGAACCAATTCTGCCTGTAACAGCTTCTTAGCTGATGGCTTCTAAGCCCTTGTCCTATCTTGATGATGTATTGGCCTGGTCCAACAATACTATTTAAAATATCCTTATTCTTTAGTAGAATTTTATTGTCATTAATATCAGACCCTGTAAAAAATGTCACCCTGCTATGAGAAGGGATCAGATCTGCAAAGTGTGTGCTTCTGTTAAGAACACTAATTTGTTCCTGGGGACATCCTGCTGAAACTGATTTCCACCTGCTTACTGTGCATGTCTGATTGTGCTATTCAGAGCAGGGTTGATTCCTGCCTGGATTTTATGTGACCCCTGCAACTCAGTGACCCTTCCTGGCCTTGCCACTGTGTCTATTTATTCTGGGATTATTTAGTTTGCTCACTGTTCTGGGTGTTTATCCTTTCCTGCTTGTGTAGTTAGAAACAATGACATATTCTATCAGCCACTAGCCAGGAAGACGGAGGTCACTTTAGTAATTTACACAGAGGAAATTGAGCCGTTCTATAAACGAGAAGCCAAACAGGTTTTCAGCTGTTTAGCAACAGCAGGAAGCCGGTACCCTTGGGTTAGTGGGGGAAAGGAGGAGAGAAGGTGCTAGTAGAGGCCAGGGATTGGGGTCCCCCAGAATATGCTGGCTTCATGGTGACTTCAACAGGACAACAGCTCTTCAGCTATGGAGGGGAGGCAGAGAGGGGGCACCACCAGTGCCAGGGACTGTACAGGAGACAGAGCAGGGAGAGGGGCCTGGTGTCTCACTCCTCCCTCCCAACTGGCCACACCCAGCTAGAAGCCTGCGACCTGCAGCTCGGGGTGGTCCCCTGGTGAGCCAGAGCTGAAGGGGGAAGGATAAATCCCCAATCACTATGAACAGTCAGATCGTCTGTGGAGAGACAAAATGCTCATATCTGTTCATACTCCTGACTTAATAAACTAAAAAGGAAACAGATTCTACTAGCCATCCTCCTCCAATAATTTAACTACCCTTTTGTACAACCTTAGACAAATTTCTCTCATTTACATATTGCTACAAACTCGTGGGCTTTCATCAGTTTGTGCCAATTAACCACATTCCTAGATGGTCAAATGATCAGGCTCATCCCTTGGGTGCCTTTACGATGCCCCTGGCAGCTTAGAAAGCATTCTTCCTTTCTAACAACAATAAAATAATCCAGAACTTTCCATTCTGATTTTCTCCTGCCCCAAGATATGGAATCTGCAGAGTCTCGATTCTACCAGTGGAGAACAGTGTTAAAGATTAAAATCCAGCTTCAGGACTGGAGGCGCAGCCCAGCGGTGGAGCCCTTGCCTCGCCATGCACATCCCTGGGTTCTACCCCAGCATGGCAGGACCAGCATGCCTCATGGGGTGGAGGCTTTGGAAGGGACTGGAGCAGAGCTGGGGTGACTCAGTGGTAGAGCACCTGCTCAGCATGTGTGAGGCCCTGGATTCCATCCCCAGCACTGAAGCAGAAGCCATGTCCTCTGCAAAGCGCTGCCCATGACAAGCCATGAGTGAATGGCGTGCTGCCTGCCAGGCACGGCTCCGAGCACTTTATCATATTCACAACCCTCTGTGAGGAGGACCACTCGGCCTCTTCTCCATGTAAGGAAGCAGATTAGACCCTCCTCATTTACTTGCAGGGTTCGCTCTCAGAACCTGCACCATTCTCCCAGGCTGGGGTCATCTCTGGTCCCCAGATGAACCACCCTTTGCCCACACTGTTGGCTCTCCTCGACCCTCACCCCTGGCTTGGGACACCCAACTTGACCTTCCAATTCCAGCTTGAATGCTCCCCCTCTGTGCCCCTTGCTCCTCGTCACCCCGACACACATGAGAGCTGTGTGTGTCCCTTGTGAGGCCATGAGCCCCTCGGGGCAGCCTCACCTTCCATCCATCTGAGCAGGGTCCAGCACCAAGCAGGTGCTCAAGTCACACCTGAGGAAGGAAAAAAGAGAAACCTGGACCTCAGGCACCTTAGGGGAAGGATTCAACCCCTAGTGCCTGCTGAGGGGCCCCAGCCACCTCCTCTTTATTAAAAGAGGCCTTTCCCCACCAGCATTATAAATACCAATAGTAGGAGGCTGGTTCTCTTAAAATGTGCTAGTGTGTCTCCACTAAGGAAAACACAGCTCCTGTCTTCAATCTGAGAGGTCACCAAGGAAAACCGGAGTGAGGTTAAGGTAAAGGTAAAGGACCGAGGACTAAGTCTTCCCAGGACCCAGGGGCTGGTGTGAAATCCCACTGTCCCAGTGGCACTCTTGCTAACTGTCCCCTCTCCCCCCATTTTCTTAAATTTTGGGTTACCAAGGATTGAGCTCAGGGCCGCTCAACCACTGAGCCACATCCCCAGCCCTATTCTGTATTTTTTATTTAGATACAGGGTCTCACTGAGCTGCTGAGCACCTCGCTTTTGCTGAGGCTGGCTTTGAACTCACAATCCTCCTGCCTCAGCCTCCGGAACCGCTGGGATTATAGGCGTGCACCACCATACCCGGCTTCCCTCCCTGCATTTCTGACTCCTTCTCCCTCTCTTTTCTCTCTCTCTCTTTCTCTCATGCACACGCACTGCCTTGGTTACCCGTGGTAACTAAAGAAGCCCAAATCCAACCACACTCTCTAAAACAAGAGGTTCTCAGAGCACACGCAGGGCGCAAGCCAGGTTCTTCTGAAGTAGCTGGTGGCTGGTGACTTCGAGCCCCAGCAAATGTGGAGGCCCACTGCCTGCACCCCGCTTTTCGACATATATGCGGCAGAGCAGGGCTCAGGACTCCCAGGCTTGAACATTCCTGAACAGTTGGGCAGTGACAGGGTGGCGTGGTGGAGCTTGCTTTAATGAATGCATAATTAGCACCGTGTTGTGGTGCCAATGGCCACCTCTTAAGTCCTTGAAAACAGTCTGTTCCCTGAAATAGGTTAACCTCCCCCTCCACCACCACGATTACCTCGTTTACACTATTGACTCAGCCACAATGCCTATATGAAGAAAAAAAAATCCCCAAAGAAATTATTAGTGTTGGCATAGCAACAATATGTTAATTGCTTCTTCCTTAAAGCAGCCCAGCAGGACCTCAGGCTCTAAGTTGGTCCAGTTACTGTGCAACTGAAAATAGACTAAAACTGCATCCCATGGACTGGAGGCTGTATTTCAAGTTCTTCCCTCCATTTAATGCAAGATAATAAGGTTTGGTGATTTTTTTTTTAATGCTTCTGTGGTAAAATAGAAACAAGCTCAGACTTGATTCATAAAACTGTCTTGATGTCAGGACATTAAACAGAAAAGATCATTATCCTTTGTCCCACCCCCTGACCTCTCAGCTACACTTCTCAAGTCTAATTAGTCGAGGATAGAGGGCTCCAGAGCTTGGTGAGGGAGACAACTTAATAACAGCTACCACGCTTTGAGACGTAAACAATAGAACACTCAACTCTAACTAAATTAGACAGGAAAGATCAGCAGCATTTGAGGACATTCAGGCAGGGGCTCCTGGGCTGGTTGATTCTGTGGCTCCAGGATGTGACAGAGGGCTCAGGTCTTTCCATGTCTCTGCTCCTCCGTCTGCATTCCAAGACTGGACCCCTGTGCTTATAGCAAAGGAGCCTCAAGACACAGATACAGACAGACAAGGAGAGAATGAATCTGGCATCTCTTCCCTCTCCAAAAGACCATTTCCCCAGAATCCTCCAGTAACCCTCTTCTCATGTCTCATTGGCAGAATCAGGTCACACACCCATTCCAGAACCAGTCAGCTTCCGGGTCAACAGTCTCCAGTGCCTCTGGATCACTTCCTGAGCTGAAGTCCACTCTTCCAAAGCTGCAGTTCTGCTCCCCTCTGTGGGATGGGGTCTAGATAGTGGGGAGCCACCACTGTGTCCACCACACGGTACCATGGATTCCAGCACTGCCATCTCCTACCAGTCACCGTCCAGCCTGGACTCGCTCACAAGGAGGCTGGCGAAGCAAAGGGCGCTCTAGAGGATGAAGTCCCCAGTCCTCCCTTCACTTGGGGAAGAAGCAAACCCACTCCTTCCCAGGTCCCTTTTTAACCCTTGGTGGTGACACGTGATCCTCTCTAGACAGGAGAGGATTCAGCAAGAGCCCCTTTCTGAAAGCTGGGAGAAGGCTGGGTGGAGTGCCCAGTCACCATCCCGCCTCTGTCTCCTTCCTGGCCAAGTCTCCAGTGCTCTTAGAGAGGAAATTGTGGCTCCTATGTGCTAAGACAAAAGGGCACACCTGGTCAGCAAAGGTCATTTCTTTGCACAATTCTCCCTCGTCATGAAGCTTTTTTCTCTATCAAGTACCTGATTGGAAAGATGCTTTTATATTATGCAAATTAAAAAACACTCTTAACCATATTCACACAACAATCTTGACTATCAGAAACATAGCCAAGAGCCAATAAGCAAGTGAAATGTCATCCCACTACTTCTAGGTGTCAATTTCCAGTGTTTCACTTGCCTTTTACCATTTGATCCTTACAGGAACATTGAAGCTGATAGAGAAAGTAGCATTAGCCTCCAGTTAATTAGGGGAAAGTTTGAGTGCTTAAATAATTTGTTTTAGCATTGGTGGATCTCATATCCAACAAAGGATTTCTATTCTACATATGTAAAGAGCTTTCAAAACTCAATAATAAGAAAATTGATGATTCAATTTTTACAATGACAAAGGTCTTCACCATAGAGGATATAAGAAGAGTGAATAATCACATGCAAAGATATTCAACATCATTAGCCATTAGGGAGCTACAAATCAAAATCACAGTGGAGCCAGGTGTGGTGGCCAAGACAGGAGGATTGCAAGTTCAAGGCCAGCCTCAGTAACTTAGAAAGGCTCTAAGCAACTTAGTGAGACTTTGTCTCAAAATTAAAAAAATAAAATAAAAGGGCTGGGGATGTGGCTCAGTGGTTAAGTACCCTTGGGTTTAATCCCTGGTACCTAACAAAATAAAACAGCAGCAACAACAACAACAACAACAAAACCATGGTGGAATACCAGCTCATACCCACTCTGAGGCTGTAATAAAAGAAACAGACAAAACCAAGTGTAGACAAGGATGCAGAGTCACTAGAACTCCCATGCACTGATGGTATCGTTGCAAAATGGTACAATGTCTCTGGGAAAAGATTTGGCAGCTTTTTAGAAAGTTAAATATATACTTTCTATGTGATCCAGCAATCTCACTCCTGGATTCACCCTAGAAAAATGAAAACTTATATTCATACCAAAACTTGTACACAATGCTAATTGCAGCTTTATTCATGATCAGACACTAGATAGTCTTCCCCAGTGAATGTTGGAACAGCTGGACAGAGTGCTACTTGGTGGTAAAAAGGAATGCCGTATTGACACGATGATTTGGATAAATCTCAAAGGTATGGTGCTGAGCGACAGAGGCCAGGCTCAGAACATTGCATACTGTAGAATTCCTTCCACATGATGTTCTTCAGAAGAGTGATGAGGCCATATGGTATGGTGGAGTTGGTAGTGAGCTAGGTGTGGGCCTGCTCCTGGTGATGAGAAGAGACCACGGTTGCCAGGCTTTATGGGTGCAGGGACAGCGTGTCCATAAAGGTAGTCTCTTGGGCTGATGGAGCTGTTGTGTCCTGACCACAGTGGTAGTTACATAAAGGTATGCATGTGTTAAAATGCACAGAACTGTACGCCACTGTGGGGGGAGCCGATTTTTACTGTATGATAATTGTAGAAACAATTTTTAAGTGGTGACTGGAGAGCAGGCCTACTCCTGGCTCACTACCAACTCCACCACAGCACCCGGCCTCAGCGAGCTTCGCTGGAGGACAGCTTTCAGGCCCTGCTCAAAGCCTTGTCTTTAACAGAAAATTCTAATGTTTCTCTCCCAGGTTTCCCATACCGTGAAAGCAAGAAATCAGGAGGAGAGTTAGACGGTACCAAGACCAGGCTGGGGTTGTGGCTCAGTGGCAGAGCGCTTGCCTGGCACACGTGAGGCACTGGGTTTGATCCTCGGCACCACATAAAAATAAATAAATAAAATAAAGGTATTGTGTCCATCTACAACTAAAAAAAACTTTTTAAAAAAAGAGGAGGTGCCAGGAAAGGTCAGAGAGCTAGGAAATGCAGACCTCCTAGCTCAGAGCACGTCAGCGTCGGGGTTTACAGTCCTGGACGCTCACCCCGAGGCCTGAGAGGACTCTCCTGCATCTCAGTCCCAGCAGTGGTGACTGGGCAGTTCCTGATGAGGAATCTGGATCACAGGAGCCAGCTCTTGTCCCTCCTGGCTCCCTCTCTGCTGGGGATGGCACCTAGTGAAGCACATCCTCCCTGTCCATGCTGCTCACTAGCAATGCTGGACCCTGGATGTGTGGTGGTTTCACTGACAGCTGGGACAAGAATTTGGACACTGGGATGCCTGTGAATATACCTGTGAATGACCAGCATCTGCCCCTCAGTGTGGCCTTGTGGACACCTATTACCCATGACTACCGATCATGGCAGATGACATCTTTGAGCACCTATGACGTTCCAGGTACTTCCTCAGAACCCTGTGTAGATCCTTCTACCTCATCCTCACAGCAGCTCTGGGTACTAACCATCATAAGCCCCATTTGACAGTGAAAGAATGGAAGCCAAAGAGCCTCGGGGAGTTTGCTTACAGCTACCCATCAAGTAAGTGACAGAGCCAAGACAAGATGGCACCCGACACTTCCCCCACCACAACTGCCCAGCCCCACTCCCTCAGAATAAGCTATGAAAGAAAAAAAAGAGCACAAAGAAATTTGACTTCTAAAGCTGCAACAGAAATGGAGATAAAGTAAGGACCGCTAAGAAACTGATGTTTCTTTGACAGGAAATAAATATTTGGAGTAATGAAGAGTTTAATTCAATGGAGGCTCATAGGTAGGACATAATCAAGTCCTTCAAAATGAGAAAAAAATCTATTCTTTTTCTTTTTTGAGGTGGGGTTTCCCAGCCTCAAAAAAAAGAATGTTCCCCAGCCTGGCCTCAAATCCCTGGACTCAAGCAATCCTCCTGCCCCAGTCCCCCAAGTAGCTGAGACTAATTGATGAGCACTACTGCATCTGGCTTATGAGAAAAGTCTCTTCCTGAATCTATTACAGCAATTGTTTCAATTGGCACAAATGTTGTTAATCAAGTGAGAGAGAAGATTGTAGCGAAACTTAAAAAGATATTTAGCTTAATGTGTGAGGATGTTTCCAAGAAACTGGGTCACCTTGGAATTCTGATTGCTGCTGAAACCATGTAGCCACAGGTAGACACCTTCGTTTTGTAACCTAGGTGCTCTCAGTGGTCTTGGGGACTATATTCCAGAGCAACATGGGTGTCCTTTAAGAACCTGGGTGCTCACTGGGAAAATCCCTTGGTTGTTTGGAAAATCCACTCTGTGAAACATCTATCCCAAAACCATGGAAGAGAAAGACCCTGTGACTGAAGGAGAGAGTTCCCTCTCAGCGGCATTACTTAGAGTACTGAAAATGCTTTTGGCAGGAGACTTTGTGGTTGAGGAACTTTTAACTATATTAGGAAAATGGTAAGGACACCATGGTGACGACGAAGCCAAAGGAATCCCTGAAGTATTCAATATGTCAGACAAAGAAAGAATGCCAGAAACCGTGGGAGGCAGCCTTTAACATTGGTCCCCCATGGAGCCGGCATGGTGGTGGCCGCCTGTAATACTAGCTCTTGGGGAAGCTGAGACAGGAGAATCACAAGTTCAAAGCCAGCCTCAGCAAGGGCGAAGTGCTAAGCAACTCAGTGAGACCGTGTGTCTACATAAAACACAAAATAGAGCTGAGGATGTGGCTCAGTGGTCAAGTGCCCCTGAGTTCAATCCCCAGTACCAAATAAATAAATAAATAAATAGATGAGTCCCCCGTGGTTCCTGCTTCCTGATTTTCACGTCTTTATCTAATCTCTTCCCTTTGAGTGTGGCCTGGATCCAGTGATTCTCTCTGTAGGAGAACCAAAGGGATATCACTTCCAAGATAAGTCATAAAAAGACTGTGGCTTCTGCTTAGGGCCTCAGTCTCCATTGAGGTACTTAGTTTGGGGAGAAATTAAATGTCACCTTCTGTGAGGCAGGCTGTGGAGAGGCCACCTAGTAAGGGGCTGAGGGGCAGGGGAATGCCAACAAGCATGGGAATGAGGGTGGAGGCTCCCACCTCAGTCGAGACTTCACCTGAGACTGAAACCCTGCTGATCTGACTGCTTGACCCGCACCTCAGGGGAGACCTGAGCCAGAAGCTTTAAGCTAAGCCATTTTTGGATTTCTTATCCATTAAAACAGTGAGATGATAATGTTGTTTTAAGCTACTATGTTTGGGGGCACTTTGTCATGAAGCAAGAGGTAACTAACACACAGACTGTCCATGACCATTTGCATATTATAAATTAGTAATGAAAAATACCTTCTCATTATATTTCATCCACCACCTCTTACTTATTAGAAATTCTCAAGATCTTCTTACCCTCCCAGTTTCAAAGAGATATTGTCACTCGTTACTGGATTTGTACTGAACATTCAGACCATGTGTTATAAGAATTGCTACATTGTGACAAATACATTCCATGAGCCAAATGGAGTGTTGGGCGCCATATAAATAAACCCTGCCTGATGAGTGCTACATATAATGAAGAAAACCCACCAGCTGTCCTGGCTATGGTGCCAGACACCCCTAGTTCCCGATGTACCATTTCACTTTTCACTTTCATTAAAAGTGTGCTCATCAGGTCTCCCCTGATGAGTCAAGCAGTCAGGGCTTGGTGGCACAAGCCTGTAATCCCAGCGGCTTGAGAGGTTGAGGCAGGAGGATTATGAGTTCGGAGCCAGCCTCAGCAAAAAGCGAGGCACTTAGCAACTCGGTGAGACCCTGTCTCTAAATAAAATACAAAATAGGGCTGGGGATGTGGCTCAGTGGTCGAGTATCCCTGAGTTCAATCTCCAGTAACTCTCTCCAAAAAAAAAAAAGGAGGAATGGCCATTTCCAGTCTGGGAGAAGCACACTTCCTACATTTAGCAGAGCCATGGAAGGAAGCCATCTCTTGACTTGGCCCTGTTCGTTTCGTTTGTTTGGGAATGTTTTTTATCCTCCTTTTCCTTAGTTCAAGTTCATTTAACAAACTGAAATGTCTACAATTGGCTGAGATCTGATTTCCTGCTTTTAAAAAAAATACGTCAAAACAACAGAAGTCATTCTAACCCCCTGTGAGACTAATGATAATGAGGAACCTCTGCTCACAGTTGCCTGGATTCAGGTCAGCACGAGGTGGATGGGGTGGGCCTCCCTGAGTCCTGAGGCCAAGGGTAGGTAACCTAGGAAACTTGTGGGCTATTTGGGACGAGTCCATCCTCAGAGGGCCAGATGGATTGTCGGAATAGATGGCTTAAGCTGGCGTGGTGTTGCTGGGCCTCTCCCAGTCCCAACCCAAATCATTCAACATGATTAGTCCCTATCTGACAGAGACACCACTGAGGAGAGGGATCCGATCTTGTCTTTGTAGGACCTTCCCCTGCTGTGGGGAGGTGGGTGGTATTATTGATGGATGACGGCCACCGCACCAAGCTTAGGGGCTGGCCTCGCAGGAGGTAAAGGGAAAGCAAAGATGGTATGGGAAAGTAAATCGGTTCATAGCTGCTTATCTAGAATTTTCTCCACCCTGACCCAGCCTTCTGGGTTATAACTCAGACCTAACAGAGGAAGTTTCTACCTATGTATAGAAAGAAAGGAGAGAGGACTAATTTTTATTGAGCCCTATGAGGTAGGACCTGTGCCAGAGCAAGATCGTAATAATAGCTACAGTATGATGAGCACACTTCACGTGCCAAGCACTTTACATATGTCGTGTGGGTCCTGGGCGGATGCTAAGTGGGCTTCTGGTGTGTCTCCTCGTGTCTGGAACACCATGGGGGAGGGCCCCAGCAGAGGCTTCTTTGCATGGGGACTAAGAGATCTCCTAGCAAAGAATCCACTCCAAAGGAAAAGGCAAATTGCACCCACGAGTATGATACCATCCCTTAGAATTAGTTCCAGCTGAATATATGAGGAGAAACCCTCAGATTAACAGTAGCTTAACCAATCATGAAGAAGAATTTTTCTCTTTTGCACATAAGAGGCCCAGAACCAAATGTCCAGCACTGGCCTGGAGACTCTACCATCTCATTAGAGACATACGTTTCAATCTTTCCCCTCCACTGTTCAAAGACAGAGGTTTTATCCACCAGCGCCATGATGGCCAGCCATCACAACAGAGATCATTGGCTCAGAGACAGAAAAGGACAACAAGGGACATTCCACCTGCTGAGTCTGAGCTCTTTTTCTTACATCCTGTTGGCCAAAACTGGGTCATATGGATGTACTGGGCTTCCAGGGAGGCTGAGAAATCTTGCCTTTTGCCCCAGATGGCAAGGGAGTCAGTTGTAAATCAGAATTCACTTCTTAAGGAGAATGCAGAGGGAGGATTTCTAAACAGGCAAAGAACAACTTCAACCAAGGTGACCGAGCACCAGTGGGCAGTGAAGCTGACTTCAGGCTCTTCCTCTTGGGATTTGAAGTGGACTTTCTCAGGGATTGTCACACAGGGCAGGGTTGTCCCACAACAGCCCCCTGCAGAGACTTCCTGTGGGTCCCTAATAGGATACTAATCTTCACCTGTCTCTGCCCTTGATGGGAGAGAAAGGTAGAGGGCCCCTGAGCCCCTGAGGAATTTGTGAAATTACCATATCAGCCCCGAATCATCTATCCTCCTCCAGCTTTAAGTGAGAGAAAAAAATAATCCTCCATTTTACATACACTGGTATTATTTCAGGTCTCAATCAGCAGCAGCTGGAAAGAATCCTAAGCAGCACATCCACTTTTTCATTAGAGTCAATAACTTGGCTTCTAACTAGAAATGAGACAGGTGGGTGGGAGGGTGGGAGGGGGAAAGGGAGCCACGGATCCTGTAGGTGCAGGGACAGGTGTGCACACTTAGCTCCAAGGTGCAAAGCCTAGAATTCGGCTTACTGGGACTGGTCCTAGAAGACCATGAATATGTACCAGTCTTGAAATTAGCAGGCCAACTACAAGCTCCAAGCCTGTCACTCAATAAATCTATAATCTTTCCTCCTTCCTCTCTCCAAGTCTTTGCTTTCTCATCTTTGAAATGAGAAAGAAGTAAAATCCTATCAGAGGACAGTTGAGGATTTCAAATTAGAGGACCTAGAAATGCTTTTGTAAACCATAATACTCTTTACATGCTATTACATTTGTATTGTTGGATTTAGCTATGTGAAGAGGTAAATGGGCTTGTGGGCCAGCTCTGGAACTCAAATGATATTTGCAATATCGATTGTGGTGTGAATTTAGTTCTTAACTTCTGAATGGCTCACTTGCTTTTGACATCATACCTTGATGGAGATGGCCCCAGCCCTGTTACTGTCCAGCTGCTCCATGTGCAATTGCACATTTGACAATTTAAACAACCATCAAGGGAGGGGTGGTCACTCTCCCCTGACTCTCATTGGAGGTAGTTGAAATTCAAAGACTGTAAATTAGGACCAACACCAGGATATTTCATCATTTTCTTCTGTATTTATCCCTCTGCACTTAAAGCAAAGGCCCACAAAATTTAGTTTTTCATAAGTTTGAAAGGAAAGCTTTGCCCTAAGCTTTCCTGTCTTTTAAGACGATCTTTTGTATTTGCAAATTTACTATTTCCAAAGCGCTTTTGGATGCAGTGGGTCACCCAGATTCACAATGACTCGTTATGAGGACAGACATTATTTCTCCCATTTTACAGATAAACAGATTATTTTAGAAGAATTAAATAAAGTGAAACCATTTTACCAGTGATGCTGAAATCCCCCATTATTTGGGCAACAGCTTCCATTTAAAAGGCAAGAGATTAAAGTGATCACTGAGAAAATCACTTTTAAGCTTCAGTTTGCTAAAGGATCACCAAGGAAATTTTAAGCTTGATCTGGGCAGGGACAAGGACTTTTCAGGTTAATTTTGTTCTAAAATTCTTGCTACTCAACTCCCAGGACAAGTACCACACAGGAGCTTATTAGAAATGCAAATTCTTGGGCTGGCATTGTGGCTCAGTGGTAGAGCACTTGCCTAACATGCATGAAGCACTGGGTTTGATCCTCAGCACCGCATATAAATAAATGAATAAATAAAGGTCAATCAACAACAACAAAAAAAAGAAATGCAAATTCTCAAGCCTCATCCCAGCCCTATTGTCTTAAAGTCTACATTTGAACTAGATTTCTAAATGATGTGTGCACATTAAAGTTTGAGAAGCCCTACCCTGCATGATTCAGATACAGGGCTGCTGCTGCTTTTTTTTTTTTTGGTACCAGGGATTGAACTCAGGGGCACTCGACCACTGAGCCACATCCCCACCCTATTTTGTGTTTTATGTAGAGACAGGGACTCACTGAGTTGCTTAGCCTCTCTCCATTGCTGAGGCTGGCTTTGATTCTCCTGTCTCAGCCTCCCAGAGTGCTGGGACTACAGGCACGTGCCACTGCACCCTGCAGATGCAGGACTTCTTGATCCTAATTCATGTCCCAGGAAAAAGTACATTCATTCATTCAATTTACTCGATTCTATAAACAGGGTAAGGCAAGTAACTAAAATGACATTTCTTTGTTATTTGTTTACTTATTGCAGTACTGAGGATTGAACCCAAGGCCTGGTGCATACTAAGCACAGGTGCTATCGCTGAGCTATACCCCTCAAGACAACTTTCGTGTTGATGTGACAGCAGACAGACTCTCAAAAGCAGACCGGGAAATTGGTCTTAAGGACAAGCCTTGCAGAGTCACTGCCAAGCATTAGCTGCCAACTGCTGCTCAGCCACAATATGCCTTGTCACCGCTCCATAGATGCGAAACTGAACCTCAGAGAATGGGAGGGACTTACCCAAGATCACACCATGTATGAGGCAGAGCCAGCTTCAAACCCAGGGCCAGCTGACCCTCTCTTGTAAGGCCCACATGGTACCCTGGTTTCAGCCACTCCACGGCAGTGGCCCCCAGACCTGCAGCCTCAGCATCACCTGGAAAGTTACTACAAATGCAGATTCTTGGGTCCCACTCCAGAATCACTGAATCAGAAGTTCTGGGAGTGGGGGCCAGACTAGCCGGGTTTGACGAGCCCTGCTGGTGATTCTGACATACATTAACCTTAGACAACTTCGGCCTGCAGAGCCAAGCCTGGTGGGATGCAGTGGAGGGGAGCCAGGTACTTCCTACCTACAAGGTGTGACCAGAGACTTTGGTGTTGAAAAATAACCCAACCTTCCACGGTCCCTGAAATTCCAGGTCAGATATCCTGCCCTTATATGATGCGTGAACCACCAGGGAACTTACTAGATATGCAGAGCCCAGGGCCCACCCCAGACCTAGCACAGCAGAATCCATGTGTGAAGAAGGTCAAGAGACACGTGGCCATCTGGGAAGCACTATACTGGCGTTTTAGGTCCTGAGTGTAAATTCCACCTCCACCACTTCCACCTCCACCACTTCCTTAGTCCTCCCTTCTGAGATCCAAATGAGTCTCAGCCAGCCCCGACCTCCTGTTGGGATCCTGCTATTGACCCTGAGAAGTCCTAGAATGTGACACTACCCAGAGTCTTCAGGGAGCAAAGCCGAGAAAAGAAGAGATGAAAGATGACTTAGAATGCAACTGAGAGAGGCTGGATAGGGGAGCGAGGAGGAAAGGCTGGGCTGCAAAGCCAGGGGCTGAGAAAGTGGAGCAAAGGGGGAGGGGCTTAGAAAATTCAGTCTACAGACACCAGTGTGCTGGACAATCTCCAAGGTATGGAACCCATTCGTACTACTGGATTAGGGTCTGCCTCAGCCTCCCACTGGGCATCCCAGCCTCTGCCCTGAGCACATCCTTGAGAGCTAGCCCGATGACCACACCACACCCACCACCCCAGGGATGACCCCCACCACACCAATGCCCCACCCACAGCTCCCTTAGCTTCCTTCTCTTTCCCACTGACCCTGACCCTCCAGATCCTATTTGCCTGTGATCAAAACCATCTGAAGAACATCGAGATATTACAGAAATAAGACACTTGAGAAGGGTCAGAGAAAGAAAATCAGTTCATCTGGCAGACAGAGAAGGCAAGACAGACAAAGACATCAGAAGTGGCTGAGAAAAAAACACCCCAAACGAGGGATCACGAGAAGAGAACTGAAGTTCAATACCAGTGGTAAGACCATATGTGCTTTGAGGGGAATCTAATATGTCCATGCTTAGGACATTTAAAGCATCAGAATAGTTTCTGGTGAGAGCCACTTGATATCCAGGAAGCCTTTGGAATTATTTTAGCAGGCTTTGTTAAACTCTTTATTTTCAACATTAGGAAGTTGTGTTCTGCCAAGAGAGGATTACGTGGACATCAGATTGAAAGTCTGTAAGATTCCAGAAAAATCCAACATGGCCCTAACCTGGATGGGACCCTGCTGGCCTACTTGACCGTCCAGCCACCTGCATTTCTCTCTGGATTCTTCTCCATCTGCAACTTCTGAATCTGAATTCAGTTAGGGGTGCCCTAACACAATCACAGACTTGGTAACCCATACACAAGAAATTTATTTTCTCATAGTTCTGGAAGCTGGAAGTCTGTGATCAAGGTGCCAGCAGAGCTGTTTTTTCCAAGGGCTCTCTTCCTATCTTCCACAGCCACCTTCTGGTGGCTTTTTTGCTGTTTGCACACTCCTGATGTCTCTTCGTCTTCTTATGAAGACACCATCCTATTGGATTAGGACCCCATCCTCATAGTCTCAGTTAACCTTAAACTAGCTCCTTGAAGGACCTATCTCCAAATACCGTCCCATTAAGGGTTAGGGCTTCAACATATGGATTTTGAAGGAAAACAATTGAGTCAATAACATCAGGGTTGAGAAACTAGACTCATCACTCAGCAGGAACCAGCAAGAAGAGCCTGTCATGCAGAGGATTGTTCCCTAAAGGCTACAGCCCTTAGGGAGTCTCCTCAATTCTGCACCTCAGGCTTCTCCTCTGTAGAGATTGAAGTAGGACAACAAAAGCTTCTTGGGGTGCTGGGCCCCTTCGACTCTTGTCCTGGCTCTGCCCCATCTGGCTGAGTGCTAGCAAGTAGCCTTTGTATGATCCATTTTTCTCCTATATAAAAGAGAGGTATCAACTCAACAATGACAAACTAGCCCAATTAAAAAATGGACAAGGACCTGAATAGACATTTCTCCAAAGAAGATATACAAATAGGCAACAGGTACACAAACAGATAGGGAAGTGCAAACAAAACCACAGTGAGATACCATTTTGCACGCATGAGGGTGGCTATGATCATCACAAAGCAGAAAATAATGTTGGAGAGGATGTGGAGAAATTGGAACCTTTGTGCATTGTTGGAGAGTATGCAAAATGGAACAGTCAGTGTGGAAAATGGTTTCCCAGTCCCTCAGAAAGTTGAACAGAATTACATTCACTTCTGGGTATGTCTGTTTTAGGCAGGGTTTTTGTTTGTTTGGGTTTTTTTTTTTTTTTTTTTTTTTTTTGTCTCTGTAACTAAAAGACCTGAACAGAGGAGGAAAAGTTTATTTTGGTTCACCATTTTAGAAGTTCAGTTCACAGTCAACCACCTCCATTGTTCTGGGCTTAAGGTGAGGCAGAACATCATGGCGGAAGGGTGTGGTAGAGAGAAACTACCAGAACATGGAAACTAGGAAACAGAGAGCTCTGCCCACCAGAATCACAAAAGAACACTAAAGTCATAGCCCTAGTTACCTATGTCCTCTTGCCACACCTACCTGCATACAGTTACCACCCAGTTGATCTGTATCAGTGGATTAATCTACTGATTAGTTTACCCCTCTCATAATATAACCATTTAGCCTCTGAAAATTCTTGCACTGTCTCATACATATCTAAAGCATAACAATGTCCAAAAGAATTGAAATCAGGGACTGAAGCAGATATTGTGCACTCATGTTTATATCAACATTATTCACAACAGATAAAAAAAATGTAACCAAAGCAATGAAGGCATTTCCGACACATGCTACAATATGAATGGGAGCTGAAGACATTATGCTAAGTGAAACAAGCCCATCACAAAAGAACAAACAGCGTGCAATTCAACTGAAATGAAATATCTGAGAAAAGGAAGTTGAATGGTGATTGCTGGGGACTAGGGGAGATATTGAGGAGCTAGTGTTTAATGGGGACAGAGTTTCAGTTTGGGATAATGACAAAGTTCTGGAGATGGATGGTGCTGATGGGTGCACAACAATGAATATATCTAATGCCACCAAATTGTACACTTGAAATGGGTTAACATTTTTTGTTATCTATATTTTACTGCAATAAAATAAAAAATAAAAGGGGGCCATTGGCCATGCCTACCATATCATCCAGTTTTAAAGTTCCATGCCTTTGGGGGCTAACAACATAAAAGAGATTCCCTTGTTTCCCTCACCATAAGGCAAAATCAGATCCACAGGCTCTTTGCAGCTGGTGCTGACCTGTCTGGGAAATAAACACCTGATTGGTATCTGTGGTTTTGGCTGGCCAGGTGAGGGAGTGGAGGCTGGCAGTGCATTTGCAGTCAGGCCAGGGCAGGTATTTTGTGATCTTGGGGGAAATTGTTTTATTTAAAAATCAGTGTTCTTAGACTTTGGGTGAGTCCTGCTTATTGTATTTCTGAGCCAGGCAGGGTTTTTGGTGCTTAGATTTAGGACAAATCAACTCAGAGCCCATCTTATTTGGAATAAAATCATGGCAAGTGTTCAGGCTGAAGCTTGATTTGGGGTTTTGGTGGTGGTGGTTGTTGTTATTGTTTTTTTAAGTGAAAACTCCTTGGACCACCATGCAGATGAGAGTAGCATCTTCAAATGCACTGCTCATGAGAGCAGGCAAAATATCCCCTTCTGCATTCCTGATCCTAGGCACTCTAACTTCAGATGCCTGCCCTTCCAATGAGACAAGGAACTATTTGTCTAAACATGAGACTCTTGATTCAGGATGCCCTTAAGAGACCAGGGGCGGGGGGGGGGGGCGGGTTATAGCTCCTCAGAGGAATATTTCCAAACTTGAAAGTCTCCCTCTGCTGTGCTGATTCGATGAACATACTTGGTCAAGATGTTAGGTGTATGTCAATCTCCATCTGCTCTGGTTTGGATGTGAAATGTCCCTCAAAGGCCCATGTGTTAAGGGCTTGGGCTCCAGCTTGGTTCTGGGTGGGGGATAATTTAAGAGGTAAGGTTTAGTGGAAGGTGTTTAAGTCATTGGCGCCATGCCCTTCAAAGGGATTGTGGGACCCCAGTCTCTTCTCCCTTCTCTATTTCATTTCCCAGCCATTAAATGAATAGTCATGCTCTGCCAAGTGCTCCTGCTATGATGTGTTGCCTCGCCACAAGCCCAAAATAATGAGCCCAACTGACCATAGATGGAAACCTCTCAAACTGTGAGTCAGAATAAACCTTTTCTCTTTTTAAGTTGCTTTTCTCAGGTATTTATTATAGTGATGAAAAGTTGACTAATACATCATCCCTTTCAAACTCCAGGACAATGGCTAGAATGATTGCTGAGAGCCTCTATTGACCCCAGAGATGAAGAAAACTAGCTCATTGACCTTGTATCCCCAACATAGGGGCCTGTTAGGGATCCCAGGGCTTAATGTGCAATTAAAAGTCAGTAAAGATCTACTGAGTTGGATTGAATGTCATCCTGGCTAGTGCAAATGGAACATTCAAGATGAAACTCTCTCAATTCCAAACAAGCTAATTTACACAGCATCCTTCCTCTTCCTAGCTCAGTAATCAAAAAAGAAACACCCAAATTTGTTCTTTGTACTAATTAACACCAAATTACAAAATCTCATACAGTGCATTATTTTGATAACCTCAGATTTATTAATCCTGAAAAACAAAGGCATTTATAGTCTAGAGTCCATGATTAGTTTTTCTCTTTTGAATTTACTCATTCTCTCTAGGTTTATCTTTCTAATAAATGCTCCAGAGCAGGAGGTCTATACACATCCCCCAAAGACCTGCCAACCCTGTGTGATACAGTTCCACCTTGTAGACCCATCCACAGGCCACCTTGGCCCTAAATATTACAAGCTATCCATTTTTCCACTGGTGTACTTCTAAACAAGTTCCCTTATAAATTAAATCTGGTGACACCCTTGCATCATATTTTATGCTTGTATTTTTCAAAGCACTTCAGTCTGTGTCTATATCATGTATTCTCACAGTCACTTGGTAAAATCTCAAGGATATCCATTTTATAGAGGAGAAGATTGAGACAAGGAAAGGTGATGTTCTAACTACCTCCTTGCTTCTCTGGTTAAATAATTTCCTGTTTTAATGCACATTTATAAGTTTAAAACTTTGCATCTTACTGCCAGTTTTAAAAATAGTCTTGTCTACCTTCCATTGGGCACACAACTACCAGAGCAGACACAAGATACTCAGGATGCCTGCCAGCAGCCGGTCATGTCTCTAACAGGGCCTTCTTCTAAGAGAGCAGACTTCTTAGACTCTGCTATCCAGTCATGAAGGCTACTAGACATGGAACCCGTCTCAGGGATTTGGGGACTTGTGCTCCATATCCACAGGCAAGAGAACCCACAGGCTGGAGAGAACTCAGTATAAGACAAAGAGCTAGCCAGACACAGTGGCAAATGCCTGTAATCCCAGCGCTTTGGGAGGCTGAGACAGGAGAATCCCAAGTTCAAAGCTAGCCTCTGCAACAGCACTAAGCAACTCAGTGAGACCCTGTCTCTACATAAAACACAAAAATAGGGCTGGGGATGTGGCTCAGTTGAGTACCCCTGAGTTCAATCCCCAGTACCAAAAAAAACAAAAACAAAAAAATACAAAGAGCTGGGTTCTGGGACTAAAAGGGAGAGAGAGCCAATTCTGGGTCCCAAGTGGTCCAGGATCTGCAGTAGCAGAACACCGCAGAAATTGGCCCCAGCCTAGAACTCCTAGGAGATGCAGTTGGGGTGTTACTGTCTTAGCACTACCTGCCCAATGTTTTAGGGCAGCTCAGAGATGTAAAGCTGATGTCTTGAATCTAGCACATTACTGAAGTTCCTGTAGAGTTAAAATTTGCCCTTGGATATACTTAAATCCCTCAGAGAGTACAGTGTATGTGGCTGTATGCATAGAGCCTTTATTTAGTAATACGAGATACTCAGAATGTATGGAGCCTGGTCCTTAAATGAACTTTATGTTTATCTGACATGGTCCTTTAAATCATAAGGGGTTCTCTTGATCCTGGATTCAGAGTAGACCCTTGATTTTTTAAATTAAAATAAAATGTCAATAATATAAAATTAACCATTAGACAGTGACATTCAGCCCATTTACAATGTTGTGGAGCCACCGCTCTATCTAGTTCCCAGACATTTTCATCACCCCAAAAGGAGACCCGCCGCCATGAGCAGTCATGCCTGCTACCCCTCCCCAGGCCCTGGCAGCACTAGCTTCTTACTATCTCTGTGGATTTATTTCTTCTGGCTGTTTTACATCAATGGCCACATAACTTATTGCCTTCAGGACTGGCATTTTGGGCTGGGGACAAGGTCTTGGGTGCATCCACATCTTAGCAGGTATCAGTGCTCCATTCCATTTTATCAACCCTTTGAATTTTGCTTACATTTGGGTTTTTATTTTTTTATTTTTTGAAGAAATAGAATAATTTGATTGATAAGCTCATTCTTAAATAGGCTCTGATGGGGCTGGGGCTGTAACTCAGTGGTAGAGCGCTCACCTAGCATGCGTGAGGCACTGGGTTTGATCCTCAGCACCACATACAAATAACAAATGAATAAAATAAAGATCCATCAATGACTAAAAAAAATTTAAAAAATAAAATAAAAAATAGGCTCTGAACATTCATTAATAGAGACAATACATTTGTATTTGACAATTAAATAGTCACAAAAAATCCCATATTAGTCAACAAAGAGAACTAATCAATTTTTATTTTTTGTGATTGTTTTAAAATTAATTTGTTTGTTCTAATTAGGTTACATTTGGGTCCTACACTAACTCTCTCTGCAAACATCATCTAAGTTAGGAAATCAAACATCCAGTCAGGTTCACTCTTATTAAGTCTTGACTCAAAGGTAAGATTTTGTACCTCCTCTGGTCACGGTCAATTGCTAGAAGGCCATGTCCCTTGGGGGAGACAGACGGTGGTCCTCCTCTCCCTCTCTTCTCCCCTCCTGCGCTAACTTCAGTTTCCAGTTTCAGGTTCCCCTGGGTTAGAGTGTAGGGTGGGAAAGAGAATTGTCCCTTGACTGGAATGGCAGTAAAATGGCTTCGCCCGCTCTGAGCATCTCACAACCCTTCTTGCCTGGGTATGTCCCTTGGTCCCTTGGTGGCTCTGTCTGGGCACTGCAATTGCAAACACTTTGAAGCGGCCAATACTTCTGTCCTTCTTCTGACGCCCTCTCACTCCACACAGTTCCTGCAGGGGCCTCTCTGAGCAGTTTGCTCAGCAGGATTTAAAACTCTGCGGGTTGTTCTCTCTCCCAGGGAGGTGGACAGCCCTGACAATAATTGAAATTACATAGAAGTATTTATATAAAGATCAGTGAATTGGTTTTATTATATTAGCAATCCTTTAAAATGGTTCTATTCAAAAACTATATTTAAAAATAAAATTCTCAAATGACACATTTGAGCAAATTTTTTGAAATATTTATATTAATTACATGAACATTTTAAAAACATGAGCAGAGCTGGGCGCGGTGGTGCATGCCTGTAATCCCAGCACTTTGGAAGGCTGAGACAGGAGGATCACGAGTTCAAAGCCAGCCTCAGCAATGGTGAGGCACTAAGCAACTCAGTGAGACCCTGTCTCTACATAAAACACAAAATAGGGCTGGGGATGTGGCTCAGTGGTTGAGTGCCCCTGAATTCATTCCCTGGTACCAAAAAAAAAAAACAAAAACAACCATGAGCAGAATTGTTTGGGGCGCAAAAAAAAAAAAGCAGTGCTTTAACCCATTTTGTAAGTGTATCTAATTCTAACACAGTGTCACACATATTGTTTGAAAGAATATATTCTGTTGTTTTTCCAATTTGGACTCATTTTTAGATTTTTATGAAGTAGATTGGATTGTCTTTGAAGTTGCATTTAATTACTACTAAATTTGAAATCACTGACACTTTCAAAAGATTGTTTTCTACAGATCGTGATATTTTTAATTGGAGAAATATTCTTTATAGGCACTGAGGTGCCTGGTGAGCTTAACGGAAATTCTGCTAAATGAAGGATATTCTTGTTCCTAATTTATGTCATATTCCAACAGTGTATAAATGTTTGAGGCCAAATATTTTCACAGGAACTGTCTTTTTGCCTCTTTTCAGAGTCTGTTTCTTTGATAAGTATTATTACAAAATTTTAAAAACCACCAAATAAAAGATTTTAAGATTCTTTGGAGTGTTTTGTCACACTTAGATTGTAGACCTTGCTCGATGTCATTGCATTCTGGTAAAGAATATAAATTTGTACAATTTAAAATTGCAGCTCCGTCCAAATATTCTCCCCTCAACTTGAGATTTTCCAAAGCACAATTATGGATTACCTGATGGAAGCTCCTGCCCTTGAATTTGTTCAGTACTTTTCTTGTTTTCTCAGGATAAATGTCTAAGGCTTCCTGTTTGCAAGCTTTCTCTTCAGTCATTGCAGTTTGCTAAAAGATTTCAAGCTGAAGTTTTATTTTAGTGCTTCATTCATCGAGTACTTTGATGAAATGTTTCCAAAGGATTTTTGAGCAAAGTGTAGAGGGCACACTTAAATAATAGTCTGGTACCCCCGTAAGATGGGCTGATTTACAAAGCACAGGTAGCCATCCATATCTACAGATTCTGCATTCAGACAACAGCAAATCAAAAACATTTGAAAAAAATTACATCTGTACCAAACATGCATACACTTTCTTTTTCTTGTCATTATTCCCTAAACAACATAGTATAACAACTATTCACATAGGACTTACATTCTTTTAGGTATTACAATTACTATAAAGGGTGACAAAGTAGTCACAAAGTAGTCAGGAGGATGTGCATAGCTTGTGTACGAACACTACACCATTTTATATAAGGGATCTGAGTACGGGTGGATTTTGGTATCTACAGAGGGTCCTGATACCAAACCAATTTTATATTTCTCCAAAAGCTCAAACATTTTAAAACTTCCATTAATGATATATAGCAGAGAAAGCAAGTATCGTGCTACTCTGCCAAGGATTTTTTGTTAAGTAAGCTTTATTCACAGTTACTGAGTGTAAAACAAAAATATTTGTGACATTTAACAACTGCACCTTCTGTTGCAGGTGGTAGAATATCACAGCTGTTCTGATTGAATTAGAAATTACATGTTCACGACAACCAATTCCAGGGTCATTGCCGCTTGGCAGTTAAATTGAGGGAAAACATCATTTTTTAATCATGAAACTGTGTTTCACCAAAACATGCGTTTGTATTGAAGCCACAGAAGTAACGTTGCCTTCAATGACAGACATTTTAACTAAATTTATGATAGTGTTTATATTCATTTTGAATGTTTCATCTTTGGCAGAATGAGCTTCCTAAGGCTTGATTTGGATTCCATGAATTGGTGGGGGAAATAAAAAAAAAGCAAACCCTCATTAGAATCATCTGATCTTCTACTTGACACATCAGATGGCATTGATATCAAATTGGCATCATCTGTTTGCGAGGTTGCTCTGCCAATGGAGCCTACATGTTAACACTTCTCGCTTCTCCTTGTGTGTGTGCAGAAAACTTGGAATGAGAATGAGCAAGAAGAGTTTTTTATTATGGCAAAATATAAATAACATAAAATGTACCATTTTAACTGTTTTTAATTTTCAATTATTATTTTCTTAAGTTACACATAATGATTGCACAGGGCTGAGGTGTAGCCAAGTGGAAAAGCACTTGCCTTGTGCTCTATGGGTTCGATTCCCAGTACATATTTATGGGATATGATGTGATTTAAGTGCACAGCTCAGTGACATCAGGACATTCACACTGCTGTGCCCTTGGTAGCCAGCCACTCTTCACTATTAAATAATAATTCCCTGTATTTCCCACTGTTCTGCTCTAGATGTCTCGTCTAAATCATACAGAAGTTGTGATCTGGCGACTGGCTTATTTCACTCAACTTAGTGTCCTTGGGGTTCATTCATGTTGTGGCAGATGTCAGCATCTCCTCCCTTTTTAAGGTGGAATGTATGTCGATGCTACATGTTGTTTATGGTTCATCCCCTGGTGGCACCTTGGGTTGCTTTCACCTTTTGTCCATTGTGAGTACTGCTGCTGTGGACACGGATGTACCCTATCTGTTTGAATCCCTGGTTTGATTCTTTTGGGTATACACTCAGACCTGGAATTGCTGGATCAGATGGTCATTATATGTTTGAATTTGTGAGTAACTGGCTGTTTCCACACAGGCCGCACCATTTTCTATTCCCACCAGCAACGCACAAGCCTCCAATTTCTCCACGTCCTCTCCAACTCTTGCTATTTTCTGTGTTTTTGATAATAGCCATCTTGGGGCTGTGAAGTGGTATCTCACTGTGGTTTCGATTTGCACTTGTCTAATAATTAGTGAGATTGAGCATCTTTTCATGTGCCTATTGGATACTTGTGTATCTTCTTTGGAGAAAATTCTATTCTTTTGCTCCCCAAATGAGCAAGATTCATTTTAAAGAAGAATCATTTCAGATGAACAAAAAGCCATGGTTCCCAGAGTGGTGTCGAAGTGTGCTCTGCTGTAGGGGCATGTGCTAAACCATCCTCTTTGGGCATCATGTCCTTGAAGCAGCCACTGCCTTCCTTTAGTACCTGCTGATGCTTCTTTTTTTTTTTTACATTTATTTTTTTTTTAGTTGTAGGACAGAATATTTTATTTTTATCAAACCCAGTGCCTCACTCATGCCAGGCAAGCACGCTACCACTGCGCCATAACCCCAGCCCCTGCTGATGCTTCTTGAGCAGATTTGTGTCTCCTTTCTTCCAGGCCCATGGGGCGATGGCAGACATCAATATTTTATGCCAGAGCCCTATTCATCCTCGGTTTTCTTGAGAAACAGAAATGTACTTAAGTTTTCGTTAAATATGCACATGGATTCTTTGAGCTCATTATGGCTGGAAGGGTTTACTGAAAAATGTAAATGTGTTACCAAAAATCACAACAAAGAACTAGAGAGTTGTGCCATATGACCAACGACAGCGGCACCATGTGTAGCAAGAGTACTCAGAGCAGCGATGCCCAACCTCTATATCCCACTCGGATTTTATAGGAACCTCATTGACAATTTCCCCATAGTTCCTGGTGACACCATCCCTGGTAGCCTGATGGCTTCAAGAATCTTGCCGGACATCGCACAGGCTATTGCTACAGGCCATTGGCACAAGTGGCTGGCTACCAAGTGCCCATCACAGCATCAAATCAAATGCTTTCTCCTCCCACAAGACCAGATTGGCAGTAGTTAGCGTTCCCTAACTGCTCATGACATAGTGTATTCTATGTGTGAGCATCCTGCCTGCTGTCCTTGAGAAAGAGGTGTTGGTTAACTGACGCAACAGGGAAAGAGAGAGATTCAAGGAAACCATTGGATCGTGATGCAGAGTAAAGCATTCCTAGGTTGCTGTGGTTCAAAAGTGCCCCTCGAAAGTTCGATATTAGAAATTTAACCCCCAAATCCACATATTAATAGTATTTTGAGGGGGAGGCTTTAGGAAATAATTAGGATTAGATGAAGACATGAAGATGAAGCCCCCATGATGGCACTAGTGGCTTTTGAGGAAGAGGAGGAAAGTGTCCTTACAGGAAGAGGTAAGTTAGCACACCCCAGGCATAACATGCCCTCCACCTTGTTGCCATATAGCAAGAAGGCCCTCACTGAATACCAAGCAGATGCTGGCACCATGCTTTTGGACTTTCCAGCCTCCAAATAAACTTCTATTCTTTATAAATTACCCAGTCTCCAGTATTCTGTTATAGTAACAGAAAATGGACTCAGACGTGTATGTTATACACAACTAGATGAGACCATGGTGGAAGATGGAAGCACCAAACGGTGCTCTACCAAACCCCATCCAACCTGTTTTATTGGAACTATTAATATAATATAATGCAGCTTGCTTTAAAATGAAACGCTAAACCAGAAGGGACTCAAAGGCTAAACTGGAACCAACCCCAGGCAAAGTAGGGCAGCTGGTCACTCACAAGAGCCCATGATCTATCCACTGGAAAACGCAAGTCCTCTACCAGGTCAAGCTTTAGTGCCCACATGGTAGCAAATCCTCTTTGCTCCTCTACCATGGCAACTGTCAAACCTCTCTCTCTTCCCTTAAAGATTTTCCACCAATCCACAATGCTCCCCAATGGCCTGATCACAATAATAAGTGACACAGAGCTCACACCCTTGAGATGCAGCCCATCTCACTGTTGAGTGACTTGGAAACACAGACGGCTCTACAGAGGCAGCTAAGGGGCAAGTTCTGGAGTTAGACTGAGTCACAGCCCAGTCCTCCACTGAGCAGCGTGTGAACCTGGACAAGTTAATTGCTTTGTTTCCTCATCTGTAACATAATATTGCCTTATAGCATACAGAGTTGCCCGATTGAATTTTAAATTTCAGATAACAAGTAATTTGTTAGTATATGTAGGTCCCAAATTCTAGTAGGTATTGTGGATTTTGGTTTGCTAAATCTGGCAGCCCTATTGGGGTAGCAGCTAGGAGTGTCTGGCACATAATAAGTTATCCAAGCGGAGTTAACTGAGGTGGTTGTTGTTAAGACTTTGGGACTATAAGGAGCAGAGACCTTACGGCAGAAGGAAAGAGGGCTGTGGCTATGTAGGGACAGGGCTGTTCTCTTTCTCAGCTGCCTCATGACTTCTGCTTCCCTGACACTCAGAGGCCATGTGGACAGCCACAGTTGGATCCCCTTGCCCCATCTTTCTCTTGACTTGTTTTCTTACTAATGACTGATCCAACATGGCTTCCGGCCTTACATCTACTGCACATGACTTAATAGATTCCTTCTCTCTTAATTTGGGTTATTCCAGGAGAAGATCTTGAGAAAAAGGATTTGAGGTGAGTTGTGTATTTAGGAGGCATCCCAGAAACGCCTTCAGGTGAGTGAGGAAGTGAGACAGGAAGAGGAAGTCAGTGAAGGTGGCATTATCAAATAAATGACCACATGGGCAACTGGAACTCAGTCCTCATGGGCAAGTCTGGAAAACAGTTGCTTCAGTGAGGTTCAGCCAGGTATTTATGTGCTAGCTCTGCTCATCATGTCAAGGGCACTTCCGGACTCATGAACCCCCTGATTCACCTTGGGGGTGAATCACTCCTGATACCACACAAAGTCCTCAGGTAGAGAGCAGATGGGGTGCGGCAAGGCTGCCTGGGGTGTGTAGAGATGAAGGCAGAGGGACCCACAGCACCTCCTGCAAGCACCCGAGCCAAGGGACTCTTCCATGTCTCTTAGTTCACATTCTCAAGGAAAGGTACTTCATGGGTCCCTGGCCAGCCAGGCACCAGTTGTCCTTGGGTCAGATGGTGGCCCTGGGTCATCCACAGCAGGTGGTCAGAGTGTGTGGGCACACCATGACCTGCTCAGGCCTTGGGGTGGGGTGGGAAAATTGCCCCTTGCCCTCTACACTCAATCACCACATCTTGATGGTTAGGCATGTCTGGGTTTAATTATGAAGTTAAATTGTCACTGTCTGGGTCAGGAAACTTCCAGAACAAACAGTCCATGTCCATGGGGGGAAAAAAGTACCTGTTCCATAAGAGAAATAGAGAAACACTAGACGCGACATGGGGGAGGTGGGGGGCAGGAAAGGGGAATGGGTATAGTAAAGATGGTTGATAAAAATATATATAAAAAAAAATATATATATATATATATATACTGTTCATTGAAAGTGCATATAAAGATGTTTAATATGAAGAATGTAATCTGCTTATAATTTTGTGCAAAGTTA